>OX638385.1:22802026-23402026 GCA_951813785.1 Criorhina ranunculi
GCTTCAAACACGAGGAAAAGCCACTCCCGTCCTCAGATACGGAGTATGAGGGCCCCCGCAGCATCGAATGTGGCACGAAGTAGACCCAAAAAAAGGGATTTTTTTCCAGACGACCCCGGCCCTGCTCGGAAAGCGTGAATTTTTTTTCTCGTCTTTCCTTTAAATTTCTTTGCTAGATGGGTAGAATGGAGCTTCAAACACGAGGAAAAGCCACTCCCGTCCTCAGATACGGAGTATGAGGGCCCCAGCAGCATCGAATGTGGCACGAAGTAGACCCAAAAAAAGGGATTTTTTTCCAGACGACCCCGGCCCAGCTCGGAAAGCGTGAATTTTTTTTCTCGTCTTTCCTTTAAATTTCTTTGCTAGATGGGTAAAATGGAGCTTCAAACACGAGGAAAAGCCACTCCCGTCCTCAGATACGGAGTATGAGGGCCCCCGCAGCATCGAATGTGGCACGAAGTAGACCCGCAAAAAATGATTTTTTTCCAGACGACCTAGGCCCTGCTCGGAAAGCGTGAATTTTTTTTCTCGTCTTTCCTTTAAATTTCTTTGCTAGATGGGTAGAATGGAGCTTCAAACACGGGGAAAAGCCACTCCCGTCCTCAGATACGGAGTATGAGGGCCCCAGCAGCATCGAATGTGGCACGAAGTAGACCAAAAAATTATTTTTTTCCAGACGACCCCGGCCCTGCTCGGAAAGCGTGAATTTTTTTTTCTCGTCTTTCCTTTAAATTTCTTTGCTAGATGGGTAGAATGGAGCTTGAAACACGAGGAAAAGCCACTCCCGTCCTCAGATACGGAGTACGAGGGCCCCAGCAGCATCGAATGTGGCACGAAGTAGACCCAAAAAAAGGGATTTTTTTCCAGACGACCCCGGCCCTGCTCGGAAAGAGTGAATTTTTTTTTCTCGTCTTTCCTTTAAATTTCTTTGCTAGATGGGTAGAATGGAGCTTCAAACACGAGGAAAAGCCACTCCCGTCCTCAGATACGGAGTATGAGGGCCCCAGCAGCATCGAATGTGGCACGAAGTAGACCCAAAATAAAGGGATTTTTTTCCAGACGAGCCCGGCCCTGCTCGGAAAGCGTGAATTTTTTTTCTCGTCTTTCCTTTAAATTTCTTTGCTAGATGGGTAGAATGGAACGTCAAACACGAGGAAAAGCCACTCCCGTCCTCAGATACGGAGTATGAGGGCCCCAGCAGCATCGAATGTGGCACGAAGTAGACCCAAAAAAAGGGATTTTTTTCCAGACGACCCCGGCCCTGCTCGGAAAGCGTGAATTTTTTTTCTCGTCTTTCCTTTAAATTTCTTTGCTAGATGGGTAAAATGGAGCTTCAAACACGAGGAAAAGCCACTCCCGTCCTCAGATACGGAGTATGAGGGCCCCCGCAGCATCGAATGTGGCACGAAGTAGACCCAAAAAAAGGGATTTTTTTCCAGACGACCCCGGCCCTGCTCGGAAAGCGTGAATTTTTTTTTCTCGTCTTTCCTTTAAATTTCTTTGCTAGATGGGTAGAATGGAGCTGCAAACACGAGGAAAAGCCACTCCCGTCCTCAGATACGGAGTATGAGGGCCCCAGCAGCATCGAATGTGGCACGAAGTAGACCCAAAAAAAGGGATTTTTTTCCAGACGACCCCGGCCCTGCTCGGAAAGCGTGAATTTTTTTTCTCGTCTTTCCTTTAAATTTCTTTGCTAGATGGGTAGAATGGAACGTCAAACACGAGGAAAAGCCACTCCCGTCCTCAGATACGGAGTATGAGGGCCCCAGCAGCATCGAATGTGGCACGAAGTAGACCCAAAAAAAATGATTTTTTCCAGGCGACCCCGGCCCTGTTCGGAAAGCGTGAATTTTTTTTCTCGTCTTTCCTTTAAATTTCTTTGCTAGATGGGTAAAATGGAGCTTCAAACACGAGGAAAAGCCACTCCCGTCCTCAGATACGGAGTATGAGGGCCCCAGCAGCATCGAATGTGGCACGAAGTAGACCAAAAAAATTATTTTTTTCCAGACGACCCCGGCCCTGCTCGGAAAGCGTGAATTTTTTTTCTCGACTTTCCTTTAAATTTCTTTGCTAGATGGGTAGAATGGAGCTTCAAACACGAGGAAAAGCAACTCCCGTCCTCAGATACGGAGTATGAGGGCCCCAGCAGTATCGAGTGTGGCACGAAGTAGACCCAAAAAAAATTAATTTTTTTCCAGACGACCCCGGCCCTGCTCGGAAAGCGTGAATTTTTTTTCTCGACTTTCCTTTAAATTTCTTTGCTAGATGGGTAGAATGGAGCTTCAAACACGAGGAAAAGCAACTCCCGTCCTCAGATACGGAGTATGAGGGCCCCAGCAGCATCGAATGTGGCACGAAGTAGACCCAAAAAAAGGGATTTTTTTCCAGACGACCCCGGCCCTGCTCGGAAAACGTGAATTTTTTTTCTCGTCTTTCCTTTAAATTTCTTTGCTAGATGGGTAGAATGCAGCTTCAAACACGAGGAAAAGCCACTCCCGTCCTCAGATACGGAGTATGAGGGCCCCCGCAGCATCGAATGTGGCACGAAGTAGACCCAAAAAAAGGGATTTTTTTCCATTTTTTCCAGACGACCCCGGCCCTGCTCGGAAAGCGTGAATTTTTTTTCTCGTCTTTCCTTTAAATTTCTTTGCTAGATGGGTAGAATGGAGCTTCAACACGAGGAAAAGCCACTCCCGTCCTCAGATACGGAGTATGAGGGCCCAGCAGCATCGAATGTGGCACGAAGTAGACCCAAAAAAAGGGATTTTTTTCCAGACGACCCCGGCCCAGCTCGAAAGCGTGAATTTTTTTTCTCGTCTTTCCTTTAAATTTCTTTGCTAGATGGGTAAAATGGAGCTTCAAACACGAGGAAAAAGCCACTCCCGTCCTCAGATACGGAGTATGAGGGCCCCCCGCAGCATCGAATGTGGCACGAAGTAGACCCGCAAAAATGATTTTTTTCCAGACGACCTAGGCCCTGCTCGGAAGCGTGAATTTTTTTTCTCGTCTTTCCTTTAAATTTCTTTGCTAGATGGGTAGAATGGAGCTTCAAACACGGGAAAAGCCACTCCCGTCCTCAGATACGGAGTATGAGGGCCCCAGCAGCATCGAATGTGGCACGAAGTAGACCAAAAAATTATTTTTTTCCAGACGACCCCGGCCCTGCTCGGAAAGCGTGAATTTTTTTTTCTCGTCTTTCCTTTAAATTTCTTTGCTAGATGGGTAGAATGGAGCTTGAAACACGAGGAAAAGCCACTCCCGTCCTCAGATACGGAGTATGAGGGCCCCAGCAGCATCGAATGTGGCACGAAGTAGACCCAAAAAAAGGGATTTTTTTCCAGACGACCCCGGCCCTGCTCGGAAAGCGTGAATTTTTTTTTCTCGTCTTTCCTTTAAATTTCTTTGCTAGATGGGTAGAATGGAGCTTCAAACACGAGGAAAAGCCACTCCCGTCCTCAGATACGGAGTATGAGGGCCCCAGCAGCATCGAATGTGGCACGAAGTAGACCCAAAATAAAGGGATTTTTTCCAGACGAGCCCGGCCCTGCTCGGAAAGCGTGAATTTTTTTTCTCGTCTTTCCTTTAAATTTCTTTGCTAGATGGGTAGAATGAACGTCAAACACGAGGAAAAGCCACTCCCGTCCTCAGATACGGAGTATGAGGGCCCCAGCAGCATCGAATGTGGCACGAAGTAGACCCAAAAAAAGGGATTTTTTTCCAGACGACCCCGGCCCTGCTCGGAAAGCGTGAATTTTTTTTTCTCGTCTTTCCTTTAAATTTCTTTGCTAGATGGGTAGAATGGAGCTGCAAACACGAGGAAAAGCCACTCCCGTCCTCAGATACGGAGTATGAGGGCCCCAGCAGCATCGAATGTGGCACGAAGTAGACCCAAAAAAAGGGATTTTTTTCCAGACGACCCCGGCCCTGCTCGGAAAGCGTGAATTTTTTTTCTCGTCTTTCCTTTAATTTTCTTTGCTAGATGGGTAGAATGGAACGTCAAACACGAGGAAAAGCCACTCCCGTCCTCAGATACGGAGTATGAGGGCCCCAGCAGCATCGAATGTGGCACGAAGTAGACCCAAAAAAAATGATTTTTCCAGGCGACCCCGGCCCTGTTCGGAAAGCGTGAATTTTTTTTCTCGTCTTTCCTTTAAATTTCTTTGCTAGATGGGTAAAATGGAGCTTCAAACACGAGGAAAAGCCACTCCCGTCCTCAGATACGGAGTATGAGGGCCCCCGCAGCATCGAATGTGGCACGAAGTAGACCCAAAAAAAGGATTTTTTTCCAGACGACCCCGGCCCTGCTCGGAAAGCGTGAATTTTTTTTTCTCGTCTTTCCTTTAAATTTCTTTGCTAGATGGGTAGAATGGAGCTTCAAACACGAGGAAAAGCCACTCCCGTCCTCAGATACGGAGTATGAGGGCCCCAGCAGCATCGAATGTGGCACGAAGTAGACCCAAAAAAAGGATTTTTTTCCAGACGACCCCGGCCCTGCTCGGAAAGCGTGAATTTTTTTTCTCGTCTTTCCTTTAAATTTCTTTGCTAGATGGGTAGAATGGAACGTCAAACACGAGGAAAAGCCACTCCCGTCCTCAGATACGGAGTATGAGGGCCCCCGCAGCATCGAATGTGGCACGAAGTAGACCCAAAAAAGGGATTTTTTTCCAGACGACCCCGGCCCTGCTCGGAAAGCGTGAATTTTTTTTTCTCGTCTTCCTTTAAATTTCTTTGCTAGATGGGTAGAATGGAGCTTCAAACACGAGGAAAAGCCACTCCCGTACTCAGATACGGAGTATGAGGGCCCCCGCAGCATCGAATGTGGCACGAAGTAGACCCAAAAAAAGGGATTTTTTTCCAGACGACCCCGGCCCTGCTCGGAAAGCGTGAATTTTTTTTTCTCGTCTTTCCTTTAAATTTCTTTGCTAGATGGGTAAAATGGAGCTTCAAACACGAGGAAAAGCCACTCCCGTCCTCAGATACGGAGTATGAGGGCCCCGCAGCATCGAATGTGGCACGAAGTAGACCCAAAAAAAGGATTTTTTTCCAGACGACCCCGGCCCTGCTCGGAAAGCGTGAATTTTTTTTTCTCGTCTTTCCTTTAAATTTCTTTGCTAGATGGGTAGAATGGAGCTTCAAACACGAGGAAAAGCCACTCCCGTACTCAGATACGGAGTATGAGGGCCCCAGCAGTATCGAGTGTGGCACGAAGTAGACCAAAAAAAATGATTTTTTTCCAGACGACCCCGGCCCTGCTCGGAAAGCGTGAATTTTTTTTTCTCGTCTTTCCTTTAAATTTCTTTGCTAGATGGGTAGAATGCAGCTTCAAACACGAGGAAAAGCCACTCCCGTCCTCAGATACGGAGTATGAGGGCCCCAGCAGCATCGAATGTGGCACGAAGTAGACCCGCAAAAAATGATTTTTTTCCAGACGACCCCGGCCCTGCTCGGAAAGCATGAATTTTTTTTTCTCGTCTTTCCTTTAAATTTCTTTGCTAGATGGGTAGAATGGAGCTTCAAACACGAGGAAAAGCCACTCCCGTCCTCAGATACGGAGTATGAGGGCCCCAGCAGCATCGAATGTGGCACGAAGTAGACCCAAAAAAAATGATTTTTTCCAGGCGACCCCGGCCCTGTTCGGAAAGCGTGAATTTTTTTTCTCGTCTTTCCTTTAAATTTCTTTGCTAGATGGGTAAAATGGAGCTTCAAACACGAGGAAAAGCCACTCCCGTCCTCAGATACGGAGTATGAGGGCCCCCGCAGCATCGAATGTGGCACGAAGTAGACCCAAAAAAAGGGATTTTTTTCCAGACGACCCCGGCCCTGCTCGGAAAACGTGAATTTTTTTTCTCGTCTTTCCTTTAAATTTCTTTGCTAGATGGGTAGAATGCAGCTTCAAACACGAGGAAAAGCCACTCCCGTCCTCAGATACGGAGTATGAGGGCCCCAGCAGCATCGAATGTGGCACGAAGTAGACCCAAAAAAAGGAATTTTTTTCCAGACGACCCCGGCCCTGCTCGGAAAGCGTGAATTTTTTTTCTCGTCTTTCCTTTAAATTTCTTTGCTAGATGGGTAGAATGGAGCTTCAAACACGAGGAAAAGCCACTCCCGTCCTCAGATACGGAGTATGAGGGCCCCAGCAGCATCGAATGTGGCACGAAGTAGACCAAAAAAATTATTTTTTTCCAGACGACCCCGGCCCTGCTCGGAAGCGTGCATTTTTTTTCTCGACTTTCCTTTAAATTTCTTTGCTAGATGGGTAGAATGGAGCTTCAAACACGAGGAAAAGCAACTCCCGTCCTCAGATACGGAGTATGAGGGCCCCAGCAGCATCGAATGTGGCACGAAGTAGACCCAAAAAAAGGGATTTTTTTCCAGACGACCCCGGCCCTGCTCGGAAAACGTGAATTTTTTTTCTCGTCTTTCCTTTAAATTTCTTTGCTAGATGGGTAGAATGCAGCTTCAAACACGAGGAAAAGCCACTCCCGTCCTCAGATACGGAGTATGAGGGCCCCAGCAGCATCGAATGTGGCACGAAGTAGACCCAAAAAAAGGAATTTTTTTCCAGACGACCCCGGCCCTGCTCGGAAAGCGTGAATTTTTTTTCTCGTCTTTCCTTTAAATTTCTTTGCTAGATGGGTAGAATGGAGCTTCAAACACGAGGAAAAGCCACTCCCGTCCTCAGATACGGAGTATGAGGGCCCCAGCAGCATCGAATGTGGCACGAAGTAGACCCAAAAAAAGGGATTTTTTTCCAGACGAGCCCGGCCCTGCTCGGAAAGCGTGAATTTTTTTTCTCGTCTTTCCTTTAAATTTCTTTGCTAGATGGGTAGAATGGAACGTCAAACACGAGGAAAAGCCACTCCCGTCCTCAGATACGGAGTATGAGGGCCCCAGCAGCATCGAATGTGGCACGAAGTAGACCCAAAAAAAATGATTTTTTCCAGGCGACCCCGGCCCTGCTCGGAAAGCGTGAATTTTTTTTCTCGTCTTTCCTTTAAATTTCTTTGCTAGATGGGTAGAATGGAGCTTCAAACACGAGGAAAAGCCACTCCCGTACTCAGATACGGAGTATGAGGGCCCCAGCAGTATCGAGTGTGGCACGAAGTAGACCCAAAAAAAATGATTTTTTTCCAGACGACCCCGGCCCTGCTCGGAAAGCGTGAATTTTTTTTTCTCGTCTTTCCTTTAAATTTCTTTGCTAGATGGGTAGAATGCAGCTTCAAACACGAGGAAAAGCCACTCCCGTCCTCAGATACGGAGTATGAGGGCCCCAGCAGCATCGAATGTGGCACGAAGTAGACCCGCAAAAAATGATTTTTTTCCAGACGACCCCGGCCCTGCTCGGAAAGCATGAATTTTTTTTTCTCGTCTTTCCTTTAAATTTCTTTGCTAGATGGGTAGAATGGAGCTTCAAACACGAGGAAAAGCCACTCCCGTCCTCAGATACGGAGTATGAGGGCCCCAGCAGCATCGAATGTGGCACGAAGTAGACCCAAAAAAAATGATTTTTTCCAGGCGACCCCGGCCCTGTTCGGAAAGCGTGAATTTTTTTTCTCGTCTTTCCTTTAAATTTCTTTGCTAGATGGGTAAAATGGAGCTTCAAACACGAGGAAAAGCCACTCCCGTCCTCAGATACGGAGTATGAGGGCCCCCGCAGCATCGAATGTGGCACGAAGTAGACCCAAAAAAAGGGATTTTTTTCCAGACGACCCCGGCCCTCCTCGGAAAGCGTGAATTTTTTTTCTCGTCTTTCCTTTAAATTTCTTTGCTAGATGGGTAGAATGGAGCTTCAAACACGAGGAAAAGCCACTCCCGTCCTCAGATACGGAGTATGAGGGCCCCAGCAGCATCGAATGTGGCACGAAGTAGACCAAAAAAATTATTTTTTTCCAGACGACCCCGGCCCTGCTCGGAAGCGTGCATTTTTTTTCTCGACTTTCCTTTAAATTTCTTTGCTAGATGGGTAGAATGGAGCTTCAAACACGAGGAAAAGCAACTCCCGTCCTCAGATACGGAGTATGAGGGCCCCAGCAGCATCGAATGTGGCACGAAGTAGACCCAAAAAAAGGGATTTTTTTCCAGACGACCCCGGCCCTGCTCGGAAAACGTGAATTTTTTTTCTCGTCTTTCCTTTAAATTTCTTTGCTAGATGGGTAGAATGCAGCTTCAAACACGAGGAAAAGCCACTCCCGTCCTCAGATACGGAGTATGAGGGCCCCAGCAGCATCGAATGTGGCACGAAGTAGACCCAAAAAAAGGAATTTTTTTCCAGACGACCCCGGCCCTGCTCGGAAAGCGTGAATTTTTTTTCTCGTCTTTCCTTTAAATTTCTTTGCTAGATGGGTAGAATGGAGCTTCAAACACGAGGAAAAGCCACTCCCGTCCTCAGATACGGAGTATGAGGGCCCCAGCAGCATCGAATGTGGCACGAAGTAGACCCAAAAAAAGGGATTTTTTTCCAGACGAGCCCGGCCCTGCTCGGAAAGCGTGAATTTTTTTTCTCGTCTTTCCTTTAAATTTCTTTGCTAGATGGGTAGAATGGAGCTTCAAACACGAGGAAAAGCCACTCCCGTCCTCAGATACGGAGTATGAGGGCCCCAGCAGCATCGAATGTGGCACGAAGTAGACCCAAAAAAAGGGATTTTTTTCCAGACGACCCCGGCCCTGCTCGGAAAGCGTGAATTTTTTTTCTCGTCTTTCCTTTAAATTTCTTTGCTAGATGGGTAAAATGGAGCTTCAAACACGAGGAAAAGCCACTCCCGTCCTCAGATACGGAGTATGAGGGCCCCCGCAGCATCGAATGTGGCACGAAGTAGACCCAAAAAAAGGGATTTTTTTCCAGACGACCCCGGCCCTGCTCGGAAAGCGTGAATTTTTTTTTCTCGTCTTTCCTTTAAATTTCTTTGCTAGATGGGTAGAATGGAGCTTCAAACACGAGGAAAAGCCACTCCCGTCCTCAGATACGGAGTATGAGGGCCCCAGCAGCATCGAATGTGGCACGAAGTAGACCCAAAAAAAGGGATTTTTTTCCAGACGACCCCGGCCCTGCTCGGAAAACGTGAATTTTTTTTCTCGTCTTTCCTTTAAATTTCTTTGCTAGATGGGTAGAATGGAACGTCAAACACGAGGAAAAGCCACTCCCGTCCTCAGATACGGAGTATGAGGGCCCCAGCAGCATCGAATGTGGCACGAAGTAGACCCAAAAAAAATGATTTTTTCCAGGCGACCCCGGCCCTGTTCGGAAAGCGTGAATTTTTTTTCTCGTCTTTCCTTTAAATTTCTTTGCTAGATGGGTAGAATGGAGCTTCAAACACGAGGAAAAGCCACTCCCGTCCTCAGATACGGAGTATGAGGGCCCCAGCAGCATCGAATGTGGCACGAAGTAGACCCAAAAAAAGGGATTTTTTTCCAGACGACCCCGGCCCTGCTCGGAAAGCGTGAATTTTTTTTCTCGTCTTTCCTTTAAATTTCTTTGCTAGATGGGTAGAATGGAACGTCAAACACGAGGAAAAGCCACTCCCGTCCTCAGATACGGAGTATGAGGGCCCCAGCAGCATCGAATGTGGCACGAAGTAGACCCAAAAAAAATGATTTTTTCCAGGCGACCCCGGCCCTGCTCGGAAAGCGTGAATTTTTTTTCTCGTCTTTCCTTTAAATTTCTTTGCTAGATGGGTAGAATGGAGCTTCAAACACGAGGAAAAGCCACTCCCGTACTCAGATACGGAGTATGAGGGCCCCAGCAGTATCGAGTGTGGCACGAAGTAGACCCAAAAAAAATGATTTTTTTCCAGACGACCCCGGCCCTGCTCGGAAAGCGTGAATTTTTTTTTCTCGTCTTTCCTTTAAATTTCTTTGCTAGATGGGTAGAATGCAGCTTCAAACACGAGGAAAAGCCACTCCCGTCCTCAGATACGGAGTATGAGGGCCCCAGCAGCATCGAATGTGGCACGAAGTAGACCCGCAAAAAATGATTTTTTTCCAGACGACCCCGGCCCTGCTCGGAAAGCGTGAATTTTTTTTTCTCGTCTTTCCTTTAAATTTCTTTGCTAGATGGGTAGAATGGAGCTTCAAACACGAGGAAAAGCCACTCCCGTCCTCAGATACGGAGTATGAGGGCCCCAGCAGCATCGAATGTGGCACGAAGTAGACCCAAAAAAAATGATTTTTTCCAGGCGACCCCGGCCCTGTTCGGAAAGCGTGAATTTTTTTTCTCGTCTTTCCTTTAAATTTCTTTGCTAGATGGGTAAAATGGAGCTTCAAACACGAGGAAAAGCCACTCCCGTCCTCAGATACGGAGTATGAGGGCCCCCGCAGCATCGAATGTGGCACGAAGTAGACCCAAAAAAAGGGATTTTTTTCCAGACGACCCCGGCCCTGCTCGGAAAGCGTGAATTTTTTTTCTCGTCTTTCCTTTAAATTTCTTTGCTAGATGGGTAGAATGGAGCTTCAAACACGGGGAAAAGCCACTCCCGTCCTCAGATACGGAGTATGAGGGCCCCAGCAGCATCAAATGTGGCACGAAGTAGACCCAAAAAAATGATTTTTTTCCAGACGACCCCGGCCCTGCTCGGAAAGCGTGAATTTTTTTTCTCGTCATTCCTTTAAATTTCTTTGCTAGATGGGTAGAATGGTGCTTCAAACACGAGGAAAAGCCACTCCCGTCCTCAGATACGGAGTATGAGGGCCCCAGCAGCATCGAATGTGGCACGAAGTAGACCCAAAAAAAGGGATTTTTTTCCAGACGACCCCGGCCCTGCTCGGAAAGCGTGAATTTTTTTTCTCGTCTTTCCTTTAAATTTCTTTGCTAGATGGGTAGAATGGAGCTTCAAACACGGGGAAAAGCCACTCCCGTCCTCAGATACGGAGTATGAGGGCCCCAGCAGCATCAAATGTGGCACGAAGTAGACCCAAAAAAAGGGATTTTTTTCCAGACGACCCCGGCCCTGCTCGGAAAGCGTGAATTTTTTTTTCTCGTCTTTCCTTTAAATTTCTTTGCTAGATGGGTAGAACGGAGCTTCAAACACGAGGAAAAGCCACTCCCGTCCTCAGATACGGAGTTTGAGGGCCCCAGCAGCACCGAGTGTGGCACGAAGTAGACCCAAAAAAAAAGATTTTTTCCAGACGACCCCGGCCCTGCTCGGAAAGCGTGAATTTTTTTTCTCGTCTTTCCTTTAAATTTCTTTGCTAGATGGGTAGAATGGAGCTTCAAACACGAGGAAAAGCCACTCCCGTCCTCAGATACGGAGTATGAGGGCCCCAGCAGCATCGAATGTGGCACGAAGTAGACCAAAAAAATTGTTTTTTTCCAGACGACCCCGGCCCTGCTCGGAAAGCGTGAATTTTTTTTTCTCGTCTTTCCTTTAAATTTCTTTGCTAGATGGGTAGAACGGAGCTTCAAACACGAGGAAAAGCCACTCCCGTCCTCAGATACGGAGTATGAGGGCCCCAGCAGTATCGAGTGTGGCACGAAGTAGACCCAAAAAAAATTAATTTTTTTCCAGACGACCCCGGCCCTGCTCGGAAAGCGTGAATTTTTTTTCTCGACTTTCCTTTAAATTTCTTTGCTAGATGGGTAGAATGGAGCTTCAAACACGAGGAAAAGCAACTCCCGTCCTCAGATACGGAGTATGAGGGCCCCAGCAGCATCGAATGTGGCACGAAGTAGACCCAAAAAAAGGGATTTTTTTCCAGACGACCCCGGCCCTGCTCGGAAAACGTGAATTTTTTTTCTCGTCTTTCCTTTAAATTTCTTTGCTAGATGGGTAGAATGCAGCTTCAAACACGAGGAAAAGCCACTCCCGTACTCAGATACGGAGTATGAGGGCCCCCGCAGCATCGAATGTGGCACGAAGTAGACCCAAAAAAAGGGATTTTTTTCCAGACGACCCCGGCCCTGCTCGGAAAGCGTGAATTTTTTTTCTCGTCTTTCCTTTAAATTTCTTTGCTAGATGGGTAGAATGGAGCTTCAAACACGAGGAAAAGCCACTCCCGTCCTCAGATACGGAGTATGAGGGCCCCAGCAGCATCGAATGTGGCACGAAGTAGACCAAAAAAATTATTTTTTTCCAGACGACCCCGGCCCTGCTCGGAAAGCGTGAATTTTTTTTCTCGTCATTCCTTTAAATTTCTTTGCTAGATGGGTAGAACGGAGCTTCAAACACGAGGAAAAGCCACTCCCGTCCTCAGATACGGAGTTTGAGGGCCCCAGCAGCACCGAGTGTGGCACGAAGTAGACCCAAAAAAAAAGATTTTTTCCAGACGACCCCGGCCCTGCTCGGAAAGCGTGAATTTTTTTTCTCGTCTTTCCTTTAAATTTCTTTGCTAGATGGGTAGAATGCAGCTTCAAACACGGGGAAAAGCCACTCCCGTCCTCAGATACGGAGTATGAGGGCCCCAGCAGCATCAAATGTGGCACGAAGTAGACCCAAAAAAAGGGATTTTTTTCCAGACGACCCCGGCCCTGCTCGGAAAACGTGAATTTTTTTTCTCGTCTTTCCTTTAAATTTCTTTGCTAGATGGGTAGAATGCAGCTTCAAACACGAGGAAAAGCCACTCCCGTACTCAGATACGGAGTATGAGGGCCCCCGCAGCATCGAATGTGGCACGAAGTAGACCCAAAAAAAGGGATTTTTTTCCAGACGACCCCGGCCCTGCTCGGAAAGCGTGAATTTTTTTTCTCGTCTTTCCTTTAAATTTCTTTGCTAGATGGGTAGAATGGAGCTTCAAACACGAGGAAAAGCCACTCCCGTCCTCAGATACGGAGTATGAGGGCCCCAGCAGCATCGAATGTGGCACGAAGTAGACCAAAAAAATTATTTTTTTCCAGACGACCCCGGCCCTGCTCGGAAAGCGTGAATTTTTTTTTCTCGTCTTTCCTTTAAATTTCTTTGCTAGATGGGTAGAACGGAGCTTCAAACACGAGGAAAAGCCACTCCCGTCCTCAGATACGGAGTATGAGGGCCCCAGCAGTATCGAGTGTGGCACGAAGTAGACCCAAAAAAAATTAATTTTTTTCCAGACGACCCCGGCCCTGCTCGGAAAGCGTGCATTTTTTTTCTCGACTTTCCTTTAAATTTCTTTGCTAGATGGGTAGAATGGAGCTTCAAACACGAGGAAAAGCAACTCCCGTCCTCAGATACGGAGTATGAGGGCCCCAGCAGCATCGAATGTGGCACGAAGTAGACCCAAAAAAAGGGATTTTTTTCCAGACGACCCCGGCCCTGCTCGGAAAACGTGAATTTTTTTTCTCGTCTTTCCTTTAAATTTCTTTGCTAGATGGGTAGAATGCAGCTTCAAACACGAGGAAAAGCCACTCCCGTACTCAGATACGGAGTATGAGGGCCCCCGCAGCATCGAATGTGGCACGAAGTAGACCCAAAAAAAGGGATTTTTTTCCAGACGACCCCGGCCCTGCTCGGAAAGCGTGAATTTTTTTTCTCGTCTTTCCTTTAAATTTCTTTGCTAGATGGGTAGAATGGAGCTTCAAACACGAGGAAAAGCCACTCCCGTCCTCAGATACGGAGTATGAGGGCCCCAGCAGCATCGAATGTGGCACGAAGTAGACCAAAAAAATTATTTTTTTCCAGACGACCCCGGCCCTGCTCGGAAAGCGTGAATTTTTTTTTCTCGTCTTTCCTTTAAATTTCTTTGCTAGATGGGTAGAATGGAGCTTCAAACACGAGGAAAAGCCACTCCCGTCCTCAGATACGGAGTATGAGGGCCCCAGCAGCATCGAATGTGGCACGAAGTAGACCCAAAAAAAGGGATTTTTTTCCAGACGACCCCGGCCCTGCTCGGAAAGCGTGAATTTTTTTTCTCGTCTTTCCTTTAAATTTCTTTGCTAGATGGGTAGAATGGAGCTTCAAACACGGGGAAAAGCCACTCCCGTCCTCAGATACGGAGTATGAGGGCCCCAGCAGCATCGAATGTGGCACGAAGTAGACCCAAAAAAAGGGATTTTTTTCCAGACGACCCCGGCCCTGCTCGGAAAGTGTGAATTTTTTTTCTCGTCTTTCCTTTAAATTTCTTTGCTAGATGGGTAGAATGGAGCTTCAAACACGGGGAAAAGCCACTCCCGTCCTCAGATACGGAGTATGAGGGCCCCAGCAGCATCAAATGTGGCACGAAGTAGACCCAAAAAAATGATTTTTTTCCAGACGACCCCGGCCCTGCTCGGAAAGCGTGAATTTTTTTTCTCGTCATTCCTTTAAATTTCTTTGCTAGATGGGTAGAACGGAGCTTCAAACACGAGGAAAAGCCACTCCCGTCCTCAGATACGGAGTTTGAGGGCCCCAGCAGCACCGAGTGTGGCACGAAGTAGACCCAAAAAAAAAGATTTTTTCCAGACGACCCCGGCCCTGCTCGGAAAGCGTGAATTTTTTTTCTCGTCTTTCCTTTAAATTTCTTTGCTAGATGGGTAGAATGGAGCTTCAAACACGAGGAAAAGCCACTCCCGTCCTCAGATACGGAGTATGAGGGCCCCAGCAGCATCGAATGTGGCACGAAGTAGACCCAAAAAAAGGGATTTTTTTCCAGACGACCCCGGCCCTGCTCGGAAAGCGTGAATTTTTTTTCTCGTCTTTCCTTTAAATTCCTTTGCTAGATGGGTAGAATGGTGCTTCAAACACGAGGAAAAGCCACTCCCGTCCTCAGATACGGAGTATGAGGGCCCCAGCAGCATCGAATGTGGCACGAAGTAGACCCAAAAAAAGGGATTTTTTTCCAGACGACCCCGGCCCTGCTCGGAAAGCGTGAATTTTTTTTCTCGTCTTTCCTTTAAATTTCTTTGCTAGATGGGTAGAATGGAGCTTCAAACACGGGGAAAAGCCACTCCCGTCCTCAGATACGGAGTATGAGGGCCCCAGCAGCATCAAATGTGGCACGAAGTAGACCCAAAAAAATTATTTTTTTCCAGACGACCCCGGCCCTGCTCGGAAAGCGTGAATTTTTTTTCTCGTCATTCCTTTAAATTTCTTTGCTAGATGGGTAGAACGGAGCTTCAAACACGAGGAAAAGCCACTCCCGTCCTCAGATACGGAGTTTGAGGGCCCCAGCAGCACCGAGTGTGGCACGAAGTAGACCCAAAAAAAAAGATTTTTTCCAGACGACCCCGGCCCTGCTCGGAAAGCGTGAATTTTTTTTCTCGTCTTTCCTTTAAATTTCTTTGCTAGATGGGTAGAATGGAGCTTCAAACACGAGGAAAAGCCACTCCCGTCCTCAGATACGGAGTATGAGGGCCCCAGCAGCATCGAATGTGGCACGAAGTAGACCAAAAAAATTATTTTTTTCCAGACGACCCCGGCCCTGCTCGGAAAGCGTGAATTTTTTTTTCTCGTCTTTCCTTTAAATTTCTTTGCTAGATGGGTAGAACGGAGCTTCAAACACGAGGAAAAGCCACTCCCGTCCTCAGATACGGAGTATGAGGGCCCCAGCAGTATCGAGTGTGGCACGAAGTAGACCCAAAAAAAATTAATTTTTTTCCAGACGACCCCGGCCCTGCTCGGAAAGCGTGAATTTTTTTTCTCGACTTTCCTTTAAATTTCTTTGCTAGATGGGTAGAATGGAGCTTCAAACACGAGGAAAAGCAACTCCCGTCCTCAGATACGGAGTATGAGGGCCCCAGCAGCATCGAATGTGGCACGAAGTAGACCCAAAAAAAGGGATTTTTTTCCAGACGACCCCGGCCCTGCTCGGAAAACGTGAATTTTTTTTCTCGTCTTTCCTTTAAATTTCTTTGCTAGATGGGTAGAATGCAGCTTCAAACACGAGGAAAAGCCACTCCCGTACTCAGATACGGAGTATGAGGGCCCCCGCAGCATCGAATGTGGCACGAAGTAGACCCAAAAAAAGGGATTTTTTTCCAGACGACCCCGGCCCTGCTCGGAAAGCGTGAATTTTTTTTCTCGTCTTTCCTTTAAATTTCTTTGCTAGATGGGTAGAATGGAGCTTCAAACACGAGGAAAAGCCACTCCCGTCCTCAGATACGGAGTATGAGGGCCCCAGCAGCATCGAATGTGGCACGAAGTAGACCAAAAAAATTATTTTTTTCCAGACGACCCCGGCCCTGCTCGGAAAGCGTGAATTTTTTTTTCTCGTCTTTCCTTTAAATTTCTTTACTAGATGGGTAGAATGGAGCTTGAAACACGAGGAAAAGCCACTCCCGTCCTCAGATACGGAGTATGAGGGCCCCCGCAGCATCGAATGTGGCACGAAGTAGACCCAAAAAAAAAATTATTTTTTCCAGACGACCCCGGCCCTGCTCGGAAAGCGTGAATTTTTTTTTCTCGTCTTTCCTTTAAATTTCTTTGCTAGATGGGTAGAATGGAGCTTCAAACACGAGGAAAAGCCACTCCCGTCCTCAGATACGGAGTATGAGGGCCCCAGCAGCATCGAATGTGGCACGAAGTAGACCCAAAAAAAGGGATTTTTTTCCAGACGACCCCGGCCCTGCTCGGAAAGCGTGAATTTTTTTTCTCGTCTTTCCTTTAAATTTCTTTGCTAGATGGGTAGAATGGAACGTCAAACACGAGGAAAAGCCACTCCCGTCCTCAGATACGGAGTATGAGGGCCCCAGCAGCATCGAATGTGGCACGAAGTAGACCCAAAAAAAGGGATTTTTTTCCAGACGACCCCGGCCCTGCTCGGAAAGCGTGAATTTTTTTTCTCGTCTTTCCTTTAAATTTCTTTGCTAGATGGGTAGAATGGAACGTCAAACACGAGGAAAAGCCACTCCCGTCCTCAGATACGGAGTATGAGGGCCCCAGCAGCATCGAATGTGGCACGAAGTAGACCCAAAAAAAATGATTTTTTCCAGGCGACCCCGGCCCTGCTCGGAAAGCGTGAATTTTTTTTTCTCGTTTTTCCTTTAAATTTCTTTGCTAGATGGGTAGAATGGAGCTTGAAACACGAGGAAAAGCCACTCCCGTCCTCAGATACGGAGTATGAGGGCCCCAGCAGTATCGAGTGTGGCACGAAGTAGACCCAAAAAAAATTAATTTTTTTCCAGACGACCCCGGCCCTGCTCGGAAAGCGTGAATTTTTTTTCTCGACTTTCCTTTAAATTTCTTTGCTAGATGGGTAGAATGGAGCTTCAAACACGAGGAAAAGCAACTCCCGTCCTCAGATACGGAGTATGAGGGCCCCAGCAGCATCGAATGTGGCACGAAGTAGACCCAAAAAAAGGGATTTTTTTCCAGACGACCCCGGCCCTGCTCGGAAAACGTGAATTTTTTTTCTCGTCTTTCCTTTAAATTTCTTTGCTAGATGGGTAGAATGCAGCTTCAAACACGAGGAAAAGCCACTCCCGTCCTCAGATACGGAGTATGAGGGCCCCCGCAGCATCGAATGTGGCACGAAGTAGACCCAAAAAAAGGGATTTTTTTTCAGACGACCCCGGCCCTGCTCGGAAAGCGTGAATTTTTTTTCTCGTCTTTCCTTTAAATTTCTTTGCTAGATGGGTAGAATGGAGCTTCAAACACGAGGAAAAGCCACTCCCGTCCTCAGATACGGAGTATGAGGGCCCCAGCAGCATCGAATGTGGCACGAAGTAGACCAAAAAAATTATTTTTTTCCAGACGACCCCGGCCCTGCTCGGAAAGCGTGAATTTTTTTTTCTCGTCTTTCCTTTAAATTTCTTTGCTAGATGGGTAGAATGGAGCTTCAAACACGAGGAAAAGCCACTCCCGTCCTCAGATACGGAGTATGAGGGCCCCAGCAGCATCGAATGTGGCACGAAGTAGACCCAAAAAAAGGGATTTTTTTCCAGACGACCCCGGCCCAGCTCGGAAAGCGTGAATTTTTTTTCTCGTCTTTCCTTTAAATTTCTTTGCTAGATGGGTAAAATGGAGCTTCAAACACGAGGAAAAGCCACTCCCGTCCTCAGATACGGAGTATGAGGGCCCCCGCAGCATCGAATGTGGCACGAAGTAGACCCAAAAAAAGGGATTTTTTTCCAGACGACCCCGGCCCTGCTCGGAAAGCGTGAATTTTTTTTTCTCGTCTTTCCTTTAAATTTCTTTGCTAGATGGGTAGAATGGAGCTTCAAACACGAGGAAAAGCCACTCCCGTCCTCAGATACGGAGTATGAGGGCCCCAGCAGCATCGAATGTGGCACGAAGTAGACCCGCAAAAAATGATTTTTTTCCAGACGACCTAGGCCCTGCTCGGAAAGCGTGAATTTTTTTTCTCGTCTTTCCTTTAAATTTCTTTGCTAGATGGGTAGAATGGAGCTTCAAACACGAGGAAAAGCCACTCCCGTCCTCAGATACGGAGTATGAGGGCCCCAGCAGCATCGAATGTGGCACGAAGTAGACCAAAAAAATTATTTTTTTCCAGACGACCCCGGCCCTGCTCGGAAAGCGTGAATTTTTTTTTCTCGTCTTTCCTTTAAATTTCTTTGCTAGATGGCTAGAATGGAGCTTGAAACACGAGGAAAAGCCACTCCCGTCCTCAGATACGGAGTATGAGGGCCTCCGCAGCATCGAATGTGGCACGAAGTAGACCCAAAAAAAGGGATTTTTTTCCAGACGACCCCGGCCCTGCTCGGAAAGCGTGAATTTTTTTTCTCGTCTTTCCTTTAAATTTCTTTGCTAGATGGGTAGAATGGAACGTCAAACACGAGGAAAAGCCACTCCCGTCCTCAGATACGGAGTATGAGGGCCCCAGCAGCATCGAATGTGGCACGAAGTAGACCCAAAAAAAGGGATTTTTTTCCAGACGACCCCGGCCCTGCTCGGAAAGCGTGAATTTTTTTTCTCGTCTTTCCTTTAAATTTCTTTGCTAGATGGGTAGAATGGAACGTCAAACACGAGGAAAAGCCACTCCCGTCCTCAGATACGGAGTATGAGGGCCCCAGCAGCATCGAATGTGGCACGAAGTAGACCCAAAAAAAGGGATTTTTTTCCAGACGACCCCGGCCCTGCTCGGAAAGCGTGAATTTTTTTTCTCGTCTTTCCTTTAAATTTCTTTGCTAGATGGGTAGAACGGAACGTCAAACACGAGGAAAAGCCACTCCCGTCCTCAGATACGGAGTATGAGGGCCCCAGCAGCATCGAATGTGGCACGAAGTAGACCCAAAAAAAATGATTTTTTCCAGGCGACCCCGGCCCTGCTCGGAAAGCGTGAATTTTTTTTCTCGTCTTTCCTTTAAATATCTTTGCTAGATGGGTAGAATGCAGCTTCAAACACGAGGAAAAGCCACTCCCGTCCTCAGATACGGAGTATGAGGGCCCCAGCAGCATCGAATGTGGCACGAAGTAGACCCAAAAAAATTATTTTTTTCCAGACGACCCCGGCCCTGCTCGGAAAGCGTGAATTTTTTTCTCGTCTTTCCTTGAAATTTCTTTGCTAGATGGGTAGAATGGAGCTTCAAACACGAGGAAAAGCCACCCCCGTCCTCAGATACGGAGTATGAGGGCCCCAGCAGCATCGAATGTGGCACGAAGTAGACCCAAAAAAAATGATTTTTTTCCAGACGACCCCGGCCCTGCTTGGAAAGCGTGAATTTTTTTTTCTCGTCTTTCCTTTAAATTTCTTTGCTCGATGAGTAGAATGGAGCTTCAAACACGAGGAAAAGCCACTCCCGTCCTCAGATACGGAGTATGAGGGCCCCCGCAGCATCGAATGTGGCACGAAGTAGACCCAAAAAAAGGGATTTTTTTCCAGACGACCCCGGCCCTGCTCGGAAAGCGTGAATTTTTTTTTCTCGTCTTTCCTTTAAATTTCTTTGCTAGATGGGTAGAATGGAGCTTCAAACACGAGGAAAAGCCACTCCCGTCCTCAGATACGGAGTATGAGGGCCCCAGCAGCATCGAATGTGGCACGAAGTAGACCCGCAAAAAATGATTTTTTTCCAGACGACCTAGGCCCTGCTCGGAAAGCGTGAATTTTTTTTCTCGTCTTTCCTTTAAATTTCTTTGCTAGATGGGTAGAATGGAGCTTCAAACACGAGGAAAAGCCACTCCCGTCCTCAGATACGGAGTATGAGGGCCCCAGCAGCATCGAATGTGGCACGAAGTAGACCAAAAAAATTATTTTTTTCCAGACGACCCCGGCCCTGCTCGGAAAGCGTGAATTTTTTTTTCTCGTCTTTCCTTTAAATTTCTTTGCTAGATGGCTAGAATGGAGCTTGAAACACGAGGAAAAGCCACTCCCGTCCTCAGATACGGAGTATGAGGGCCTCCGCAGCATCGAATGTGGCACGAAGTAGACCCAAAAAAAGGGATTTTTTTCCAGACGACCCCGGCCCTGCTCGGAAAGCGTGAATTTTTTTTCTCGTCTTTCCTTTAAATTTCTTTGCTAGATGGGTAGAATGGAACGTCAAACACGAGGAAAAGCCACTCCCGTCCTCAGATACGGAGTATGAGGGCCCCAGCAGCATCGAATGTGGCACGAAGTAGACCCAAAAAAAGGGATTTTTTTCCAGACGACCCCGGCCCTGCTCGGAAAGCGTGAATTTTTTTTCTCGTCTTTCCTTTAAATTTCTTTGCTAGATGGGTAGAATGGAACGTCAAACACGAGGAAAAGCCACTCCCGTCCTCAGATACGGAGTATGAGGGCCCCAGCAGCATCGAATGTGGCACGAAGTAGACCCAAAAAAAGGGATTTTTTTCCAGACGACCCCGGCCCTGCTCGGAAAGCGTGAATTTTTTTTCTCGTCTTTCCTTTAAATTTCTTTGCTAGATGGGTAGAACGGAACGTCAAACACGAGGAAAAGCCACTCCCGTCCTCAGATACGGAGTATGAGGGCCCCAGCAGCATCGAATGTGGCACGAAGTAGACCCAAAAAAAATGATTTTTTCCAGGCGACCCCGGCCCTGCTCGGAAAGCGTGAATTTTTTTTCTCGTCTTTCCTTTAAATATCTTTGCTAGATGGGTAGAATGCAGCTTCAAACACGAGGAAAAGCCACTCCCGTCCTCAGATACGGAGTATGAGGGCCCCAGCAGCATCGAATGTGGCACGAAGTAGACCCAAAAAAATTATTTTTTTCCAGACGACCCCGGCCCTGCTCGGAAAGCGTGAATTTTTTTCTCGTCTTTCCTTGAAATTTCTTTGCTAGATGGGTAGAATGGAGCTTCAAACACGAGGAAAAGCCACCCCCGTCCTCAGATACGGAGTATGAGGGCCCCAGCAGCATCGAATGTGGCACGAAGTAGACCCAAAAAAAATGATTTTTTTCCAGACGACCCCGGCCCTGCTTGGAAAGCGTGAATTTTTTTTTCTCGTCTTTCCTTTAAATTTCTTTGCTCGATGAGTAGAATGGAGCTTCAAACACGAAGAAAAGCCACTCCCGTCCTCAGATACGGAGTATGAGGGCCCCAGCAGCATCGAATGTGGCACGAAGTAGACCCAAAAAAAATATTTTTTTCCAGACGACCCCGGCCCTGCTCGGAAAGCGTGAATTTTTTTTCTCGTCTTTCCTTTAAATTTCTTTGCTAGATGGGTAGAATGGAGCTTCAAACACGAGGAAAAGCCACTCCCGTCCTCAGATACGGAGTACGAGGGCCCCAGCAGCATCGAATGTGGCACGAAGTAGACCCAAAAAAAGGGATTTTTTTCCAGACGTCCTTTAAATTTCTTTGCTAGATGGGTAGAATGGAGCTTCAAACACGAGGAAAAGCCACTCCCGTCCTCAGATACGGAGTATGAGGGCCCCAGCAGCATCGAATGTGGCACGAAGTAGGCCCAAAAAAAATGATTTTTTTCCAGACGACCCCGGCCCTGCTTGGAAAGCGTGAATTTTTTTTTCTCGTCTTTCCTTTAAATTTCTTTGCTAGATGGGTAGAATGCAGCTTCAAACACGAGGAAAAGCCACTCCCGTCCTCAGATACGGAGTATGAGGGCCCCAGCAGCATCGAATGTGGCACGAAGTAGACCCAAAAAAATGATTTTTTTCCAGACGACCCTGGCCCTGCTCGGAAAGCGTAAATTTTTTTTCTCGTCTTTCCTTTAAATTTCTTTGCTAGATGGGTAGAATGGACCTTCAAACACGAGGAAAAGCCACTCCCGTCCTCAGATACGGAGTATGAGGGCCCCAGCAGCATCGAATGTGGCACGAAGTAGGCCCAAAAAAAATGATTTTTTTCCAGACGACCCCGGCCCTGCTTGGAAAGCGTGAATTTTTTTTTCTCGTCTTTCCTTTAAATTTCTTTGCTAGATGGGTAGAATGCAGCTTCAAACACGAGGAAAAGCCACTCCCGTCCTCAGATACGGGGTATGAGGGCCCCAGCAGCATCGAATGTGGCACGAAGTAGACCAAAAAAATTATTTTTTTCCAGACGACCCCGGCCCTGCTCGGAAAGCGTGAATTTTTTTTTCTCGTCTTTCCTTTAAATTTCTTTGCTAGATGGGTAGAACGGAGCTTCAAACACGAGGAAAAGCCACTCCCGTCCTCAGATACGGAGTATGAGGGCCCCAGCAGTATCGAGTGTGGCACGAAGTAGACCCAAAAAAAAATAATTTTTTCCCAGACGACCCCGGCCCTGCTCGGAAAGCGTGAATTTTTTTTCTCGTCTTTCCTTTAAATTTCTTTGCTAGATGGGTAAAATGGAGCTTCAAACACGAGGAAAAGCCACTCCCGTCCTCAGATACGGAGTATGAGGGCCCCCGCAGCATCGAATGTGGCACGAAGTAGACCCAAAAAAAGGGATTTTTTTCCAGACGACCCCGGCCCTGCTCGGAAAACGTGAATTTTTTTTCTCGTCTTTCCTTTAAATTTCTTTGCTAGATGGGTAGAATGCAGCTTCAAACACGAGGAAAAGCCACTCCCGTACTCAGATACGGAGTATGAGGGCCCCCGCAGCATCGAATGTGGCACGAAGTAGACCCAAAAAAAGGGATTTTTTTCCAGACGACCCCGGCCCTGCTCGGAAAGCGTGAATTTTTTTTCTCGTCTTTCCTTTAAATTTCTTTGCTAGATGGGTAGAATGGAACGTCAAACACGAGGAAAAGCCACTCCCGTCCTCAGATACGGAGTATGAGGGCCCCAGCAGCATCGAATGTGGCACGAAGTAGACCCAAAAAAAATGATTTTTTTCCAGACGACCCCGGCCCTGCTCGGAAAACGTGAATTTTTTTTCTCGTCTTTCCTTTAAATTTCTTTGCTAGATGGGTAGAATGCAGCTTCAAACACGAGGAAAAGCCACTCCCGTACTCAGATACGGAGTATGAGGGCCCCCGCAGCATCGAATGTGGCACGAAGTAGACCCAAAAAAAGGGATTTTTTTCCAGACGACCCCGGCCCTGCTCGGAAAGCGTGAATTTTTTTTTCTCGTCTTTCCTTTAAATTTCTTTGCTAGATGGGTAGAATGGAGCTTCAAACACGAGGAAAAGCCACTCCCGTCCTCAGATTCGGAGTATGAGGGCCCCAGCAGCATCGAATGTGGCACGAAGTAGACCCAAGAAAAATGATTTTTTTCCAGACGACCCCGGCCCTGCTCGGAAAGCGTGAATTTATTTTTCTCGTCTTTCCTTTAAATTTCTTTGCTAGATGGGTAGAATGGAACGTCAAACACGAGGAAAAGCCACTCCCGTCCTCAGATACGGAGTATGAGGGCCCCAGCAGCATCGAATGTGGCACGAAGTAGACCCAAAAAAAATGATTTTTTCCAGGCGACCCCGGCCCTGCTCGGAAAGCGTGAATTTTTTTTCTCGTCTTTCCTTTAAATTTCTTTGCTAGATGGGTAGAATGGAGCTTCAAACACGAGGAAAAGCCACTCCCGTCCTCAGATACGGAGTATGAGGGCCCCAGCAGCATCGAATGTGGCACGAAGTAGACCAAAAAAATTATTTTTTTCCAGACGACCCCGGCCCTGCTCGGAAAGCGTGAATTTTTTTTTCTCGTCTTTCCTTTAAATTTCTTTGCTAGATGGGTAGAATGGAGCTTGAAACACGAGGAAAAGCCACTCCCGTCCTCAGATACGGAGTATGAGGGCCCCAGCAGCATCGAGTGTGGCACGAAGTAGACCCAAAAAAAATTATTTTTTTCCAGACGACCCCGGCCCTGCTCGGAAAGCGTGAATTTTTTTTTCTCGTCTTTCCTTTAAATTTCTTTGCTTGATGGGTAGAATGGAGCTTCAAACACGAGGAAAAGCCACTCCCGTCCTCAGATACGGAGTATGAGGGCCCCAGCAGCATCGAATGTGGCACGAAGTAGACCCAAAAAAAGGAATTTTTTTCCAGACGACCCCGGCCCTGCTCGGAAAGCGTGAATTTTTTTTCTCGTCTTTCCTTTAAATTTCTTTGCTAGATGGGTAGAATGGAACGTCAAACATGAGGAAAAGCCACTCCCGTCCTCAGATACGGAGTATGAGGGCCCCAGCAGCATCGAATGTGGCACGAAGTAGACCCAAAAAAAGGAATTTTTTTCCAGACGACCCCGGCCCTGCTCGGAAAGCGTGAATTTTTTTTCTCGTCTTTCCTTTAAATTTCTTTGCTAGATGGGTAGAATGGAACGTCAAACATGAGGAAAAGCCACTCCCGTCCTCAGATACGGAGTATGAGGGCCCCAGCAGCATCGAATGTGGCACGAAGTAGACCAAACAAATTATTTTTTTCCAGACGACCCCGGCCCTGCTCGGAAAGCGTGAATTTTTTTTCTCGTCTTTCCTTTAAATTTCTTTGCTTGATGGGTAGAATGGAGCTTGAAACACGAGGAAAAGCCACTCCCGTCCTCAGATACGGAGTATGAGGGCCCCAGCAGCATCGAGTGTGGCACGAAGTAGACCCAAAAAAAATTATTTTTTTCCAGACGACCCCGGCCCTGCTCGGAAAGCGTGAATTTTTTTTCTCGTCTTTCCTTTAAATTTCTTTGCTAGATGGGTAGAATGCAGCTTCAAACACGAAGAAAAGCCACTCCCGTCCTCAGATACGGAGTATGAGGGCCCCAGCAGCATCGAATGTGGCACGAAGTAGGCCCAAAAAAAATGATTTTTTTCCAGACGACCCCGGCCCTGCTTGGAAAGCGTGAATTTTTTTTTCTCGTCTTTCCTTTAAATTTCTTTGCTAGATGGGTAGAATGCAGCTTCAAACACGAGGAAAAGCCACTCCCGTCCTCAGATACGGAGTATGAGGGCCCCAGCAGCATCGAATGTGGCACGAAGTAGACCCAAAAAAAATTATTTTTTTCCAGACGACCCCGGCCCTGCTCGGAAAGCGTGAATTTTTTTTTCTCGTCTTTCCTTTAAATTTCTTTGCTTGATGGGTAGAATGGAGCTTCAAACACGAGGAAAAGCCACTCCCGTCCTCAGATACGGAGTATGAGGGCCCCAGCAGCATCGAATGTGGCACGAAGTAGACCCAAAAAAAGGAATTTTTTTCCAGACGACCCCGGCCCTGCTCGGAAAGCGTGAATTTTTTTTTCTCGTCTTTCCTTTAAATTTCTTTGCTTGATGGGTAGAATGGAGCTTCAAACACGAGGAAAAGCCACTCCCGTCCTCAGATACGGAGTATGAGGGCCCCAGCAGCATCGAATGTGGCACGAAGTAGACCCAAAAAAAGGGATTTTTTTCCAGACGACCCCGGCCCTGCTCGGAAAGCGTGAATTTTTTTTTCTCGTCTTTCCTTTAAATTTCTTTGCTAGATGGGTAGAATGGAACGTCAAACACGAGGAAAAGCCACTCCCGTCCTCAGATACGGAGTATGAGGGCCCCAGCAGCATCGAATGTGGCACGAAGTAGACCCAAAAAAAGGGATTTTTTTCCAGACGACCCCGGCCCTGCTCGGAAAGCGTGAATTTTTTTTCTCGTCTTTCCTTTAAATTTCTTTGCTAGATGGGTAGAATGGAACGTCAAACACGAGGAAAAGCCACTCCCGTCCTCAGATACGGAGTATGAGGGCCCCAGCAGCATCGAATGTGGCACGAAGTAGACCCAAAAAAAATGATTTTTTCCAGGCGACCCCGGCCCTGCTCGGAAAGCGTGAATTTTTTTTCTCGTCTTTCCTTTAAATTTCTTTGCTCGATGGGTAGAATGGAGCTTCAAACACGAGGAAAAACCACTCCCGTCCTCAGATACGGAGTATTAGGGCCCCAGCAGCATCGAGTGTGGCACGAAGTAGACCCAAAAAAATGATTTTTTTCCAGACGACCCCGGCCCTGCTCGGAAAGCGTGAAATTTTTTTCTCGTCTTTCCTTTAAATTTCTTTGCTAGATGGGTAGAATGGAGCTTCAAACACGAGGAAAAGCCACTCCCGTCCTCAGATACGGAGTATGAGGGCCCCAGCAGCATCGAGTGTGGCACGAAGTAGACCCAAAAAAATGATTTTTTTCCAGACGACCCCGGCCCTGCTCGGAAAGCGTGAAATTTTTTTCTCGTCTTTCCTTTAAATTTCTTTGCTAGATGGGTAGAATGGAGCTTCAAACACGAGGAAAAGCCACTCCCGTCCTCAGATACGGAGTATGAGGGCCCCAGCAGCATCAAATGTGGCACGAAGTAGACCCAAAAAAATTATTTTTTTCCAGACGACCCCGGCCCTGCTCGGAAAGCGTGAATTTTTTTTTCTCGTCTTTCCTTTAAATTTCTTTGCTTGATGGGTAGAATGGAGCTTCAAACACGAGGAAAAGCCACTCCCGTCCTCAGATACGGAGTATGAGGGCCCCAGCAGCATCGAATGTGGCACGAAGTAGACCCAAAAAAAGGGATTTTTTTCCAGACGACCCCGGCCCTGCTCGGAAAGCGTGAATTTTTTTTTCTCGTCTTTCCTTTAAATTTCTTTGCTAGATGGGTAGAATGGAACGTCAAACACGAGGAAAAGCCACTCCCGTCCTCAGATACGGAGTATGAGGGCCCCAGCAGCATCGAATGTGGCACGAAGTAGACCCAAAAAAAGGGATTTTTTTCCAGACGACCCCGGCCCTGCTCGGAAAGCGTGAATTTTTTTTCTCGTCTTTCCTTTAAATTTCTTTGCTAGATGGGTAGAATGGAACGTCAAACACGAGGAAAAGCCACTCCCGTCCTCAGATACGGAGTATGAGGGCCCCAGCAGCATCGAATGTGGCACGAAGTAGACCCAAAAAAAATGATTTTTTCCAGGCGACCCCGGCCCTGCTCGGAAAGCGTGAATTTTTTTTCTCGTCTTTCCTTTAAATTTCTTTGCTCGATGGGTAGAATGGAGCTTCAAACACGAGGAAAAGCCACTCCCGTCCTCAGATTCGGAGTATGAGGGCCCCAGCAGCATCGAATGTGGCACGAAGTAGACCCAAGAAAAATGATTTTTTTCCAGACGACCCCGGCCCTGCTCGGAAAGCGTGAATTTTTTTTCTCGTCTTTCCTTTAAATTTCTTTGCTAGATGGGTAGAATGGAACGTCAAACACGAGGAAAAGCCACTCCCGTCCTCAGATACGGAGTATGAGGGCCCCAGCAGCATCGAATGTGGCACGAAGTAGACCCAAAAAAAATGATTTTTTCCAGGCGACCCCGGCCCTGCTCGGAAAGCGTGAATTTTTTTTTCTCGTCTTTCCTTTAAATTTCTTTGCTAGATGGGTAGAATGGAGCTTGAAACACGAGGAAAAGCCACTCCCGTCCTCAGATACGGAGTATGAGGGCCCCAGCAGCATCGAGTGTGGCACGAAGTAGACCCCAAAAAAATGATTTTTTTCCAGACGACCCCGGCCCTGCTCGGAAAGCGTGAATTTTTTTTCTCGTCTTTCCTTTAAATTTCTTTGCTAGATGGGTAGAATGGAACGTCAAACACGAGGAAAAGCCACTCCCGTCCTCAGATACGGAGTATGAGGGCCCCAGCAGCATCGAATGTGGCACGAAGTAGGCCCAAAAGAAATTATTTTTTTCCAGACGACCCCGGCCCTGCTTGGAAAGCGTGAATTTTTTTTTCTCGTCTTTCCTTTAAATTTCTTTGCTAGATGGGTAGAATGCAGCTTCAAACACGAGGAAAAGCCACTCCCGTCCTCAGATACGGAGTATGAGGGCCCCAGCAGCATCGAATGTGGCACGAAGTAGACCCAAAAAAAATTATTTTTTTCCAGACGACCCCGGCCCTGCTCGGAAAGCGTGAATTTTTTTTTCTCGTCTTTCCTTTAAATTTCTTTGCTAGATGGGTAGAATGGAGCTTCAAACACGAGGAAAAGCCACTCCCGTCCTCAGATACGGAGTATGAGGGCCCCAGCAGCATCGAATGTGGCACGAAGTAGACCCAAAAAAAGGAATTTTTTTCCAGACGACCCCGGCCCTGCTCGGAAAGCGTGAATTTTTTTTCTCGTCTTTCCTTTAAATTTCTTTGCTAGATGGGTAGAATGGAACGTCAAACATGAGGAAAAGCCACTCCCGTCCTCAGATACGGAGTATGAGGGCCCCAGCAGCATCGAATGTGGCACGAAGTAGACCCAAAAAAATGATTTTTTCCAGGCGACCCCGGCCCTGCTCGGAAAGCGTGAATTTTTTTTCTCGTCTTTCCTTTAAATTTCTTCGCTAGATGGGTAAAATGGAGCTTCAAACACGAGGAAAAGCCACTCCCGTCCTCAGATACGGAGTATGAGGGCCCCAGCAGCATCGAATGTGGCACGAAGAAGACCCAAAAAAAGGGATTTTTTTCCAGACGACCCCGGCCCTGCTCGGAAAGCGTGAATTTTTTTTTCTCGTCTTTCCTTTAAATTTCTTTGCTAGATGGGTAGAATGGAGCTTCAAACACGAGGAAAAGCCACTCCCGTCCTCAGATACGGAGTATGAGGGCCCCAGCAGCATCGAATGTGGCACGAAGTAGACCCAAAAAAAGGGATTTTTTTCCAGACGACCCCGGCCCTGCTCGGAAAGCGTGAATTTTTTTTTCTCGTCTTTCCTTTCAATTTCTTTGCTAGATGGGTAGAATGGAACGTCAAACACGAGGAAAAGCCACTCCCGTCCTCAGATACGGAGTATGAGGGCCCCAGCAGCATCGAATGTGGCACGAAGTAGACCCAAAAAAAGGGATTTTTTTCCAGACGACCCCGGCCCTGCTCGGAAAGCGTGAATTTTTTTTCTCGTCTTTCCTTTAAATTTCTTTGCTGGATGGGTAGAATGGAGCTTCAAACACGAGGAAAAGCCACTCCCGTCCTCAGATACGGAGTATGAGGGCCCCAGCAACACCGAATGTGGCACGAAGAAGACCCAAAAAAAAATTATTTTTTTCCAGACGACCCCGGCCCTGCTCGGAAAGCGTGAATTTTTTTTCTCGTCTTTCCTTTAAATTTCTTTGCTAGATGGGTAGAATGGAACGTCAAACACGAGGAAAAGCCACTCCCGTCCTCAGAGACGGAGTATGAGGGCCCCAGCAGCATCGAGTGTGGCACGAAGTAGACCCAAAAAAAATTATTTTTTTCCAGACGACCCCGGCCCTGCTCGGAAAGCGTGAATTTTTTTTCTCGACTTTCCTTTAAATTTCTTTGCTAGATGGGTAGAATGGAGCTTCAAACACGAGGAAAAGCCACTCCCGTCCTCAGATACGGAGTATGAGGGCCCCAGCAGCATCGAATGTGGCACGAAGTAGACCCAAAAAAAATTATTTTTTTCCCTCCCACCCCGGCCCTGCTTGGAAAGCGTGAATTTTTTTTTCTCGTCTTTCCTTTAAATTACTTTGCTCGATGGGTAGAATGGAGCTTCAAACACGAGGAAAAACCACTCCCGTCCTCAGATACGGAGTATTAGGGCCCCAGCAGCATCGAGTGTGGCACGAAGTAGACCCAAAAAAATGATTTTTTTCCAGACGACCCCGGCCCTGCTCGGAAAGCGTGAAATTTTTTTCTCGTCTTTCCTTTAAATTTCTTTGCTAGATGGGTAGAATGGAGCTTCAAACACGAGGAAAAGCCACTCCCGTCCTCAGATACGGAGTATGAGGGCCCCAGCAGCATCGAGTGTGGCACGAAGTAGACCCAAAAAAAATTATTTTTTTTTAGACGACCCCGGCCCTGCTCGGAAAGCGTGCATTTTTTTTCTCGTCTTTCCTTTAAATTTCTTTGCTAGATGGGTAGAATGGAACGTCAAACACGAGGAAAAGCCACTCCCGTCCTCGGAGACGGAGTATGAGGGCCCAGCAACACCGAATGTGGCACGAAGAAGACCCAAAAAAAATTTTTTTTTCCAGACGACCCCGGCCCTGCTCGGAAAGCGTGAATATTTTTTCTCGTCTTTCCTTTAAATTTCTTTGCTAGATGGGTAGAATGGAACGTCAAACACGAGGAAAAGCCACTCCCGTCCTCAGATACGGAGTATGAGCGCCCCAGCAACATCGAATGTGGCACGAAGTAGAAACAAACAAAATGATTTTTTCCAGGCGACCCCGGACCTGCTCGGAAAGCGTGAATATTTTTTCTCGTCTTTCCTTTAAATTTCTTTGCTAGATGGGTAGAATGGAGCTTCAAACATGAGGAAAAGCCACTCCCGTCCTCAGATACGGAGTATGAGGGCCCCAGCAGCATCGAATGTGGCACGAAGTAGACCCAAAAAAATTATTTTTTTCCAGACGACCCCGGCCCTGCTCGGAAAGCGCGAATTTTTTTTCTCGCCTTTCCTTTAAATTTCTTCGCTAGTTGGGTAGAATGGAGCTTCAAACATGAGGAAAAGCCACTCCCGTCCTCAGATACGGAGTATGAGGGCCCCAGCAGCATCGAATGTGGCACGAAGTAGACCCAAAAAAAAAATTATTTTTTTCCAGACGACCCCGGCCCTGCTCGGAAAGCATGAATTTTTTTTCTCGTCTTTCCTTTAAATTTCTTTGCTAGATGGGTAGAACGGAGCTTCAAACACGAGGAAAAGCCACTCCCGTCCTCAGATACGGAGTATGAGCGCCCCAGCAACATCGAATTTGGCACGAAGTAGAAACAAACAAAATGATTTTTTCCAGGCGACCCCGGACCTGCTCGGAAAGCGTGAATTTTTTTTCTCGTCTTTCCTTTAAATTTCTTTGCTAGATGGGTAGAATGGAGCTTCAAACACGAGGAAAAGCCACTCCCGTCCTCAGATACGGAGTATGAGGGCCCCAGCAGCATCGAATGTGGCACGAAGTAGACCAAAAAAATTATTTTTTTCCAGACGACCCCGGCCCTGCTCGGAAAGCGTGAATTTTTTTTTCTCGTCTTTCCTTTAAATTTCTTTGCTAGATGGGTAGAACGGAGCTTCAAACACGAGGAAAAGCCACTCCCGTCCTCAGATACGGAGTATGAGGGCAGCAGCAGCATCGAATGTGGCACGAAGTAGACCCAAAAAAAATGATTTTTTTCCAGACGACCCCGGTCCTGCTCGGAAAGCGTGAATTTGTTTTCTCGTCTTTCCTTTAAATTTCTTTGCTGGATGGGTAGAATGGAGCTTCAAACACGAGGAAAAGCCACTCCCGTCCTCAGATACGGAGTATGAGGGCCCCAGCAGCATCGAATGTGGCACGAAGTAGACCCAAAAAAAAAATTATTTTTTTCCAGACGACCCCGGCCCTGCTCAAAAAGCGTGAGTTTTTTTTCTCGTCTTTCCTTTAAATTTCTTTGCTAGATGGGTAGAATGGAGCTTCAAACACGAGGAAAAGCCACTCCCGTCCTCAGATACGGAGTATGAGGGCCCCAGCAGCATCGAATGTGGCACGAAGTAGACCCAAAAAAAAAAATTATTTTTTTCCAGACGACCCCGGCCCTGCTCAGAAAGCGTGAATTTTTTTCTCGTCTTTAGTTTAAATTTCTTTGCTAGATGGGTAGAATGGAACTTCAAACACGAGGAAAAGCCACTCCCGTCCTCAGATATGGAGTATGAGGGCCCCAGCAGCATCGAATGTGGCACGAAGTAGACCCAAAAAAAATTATTTTTTTCCAGACGACCCCGGCCCTGCTCGGTCCGCGTGAATTTGTTTTATCGTCTTTCCTTTAAATTTCTTTGCTAGATGGGTAGAATGGAACTTCAAACACGAGGAAAAGCCACTCCCGTCCTCAGATACGGAGTATGAGGGCCCCAGCAGCATCGAATGTGGCACGAAGTAGACCCAAAAAAAATGATTTTTTTCCAGACGACCCCGGTCCTGCTCGGAAAGCGTGAATTTGTTTTCTCGTCTTTCCTTTAAATTTCTTTGCTGGATGGGTAGAATGGAGCTTCAAACACGAGGAAAAGCCACTCCCGTCCTCAGATACGGAGTATGAGGGCCCCAGCAACACCGAATGTGGCACGAAGAAGACCCAAAAAAAAATTATTTTTTTCCAGACGACCCCGGCCCTGCTCGGAAAGCGTGAATTTTTTTTCTCGTCTTTCCTTTAAATTTCTTTGCTAGATGGGTAGAATGGAACGTCAAACACGAGGAAAAGCCACTCCCGTCCTCGGAGACGGAGTATGAGGGCCCCAGCAACACCGAATGTGGCACGAAGAAGACCCAAAAAAAGGGATTTTTTTCCAGACGACCCCGGCCCTGCTCGGAAAGCGTGAATTTTTTTCTCGTCTTTCCTTTAAATTTCTTTGCTGGATGGGTAGAATGGAGCTTCAAACACGAGGAAAAGCCACTCCCGTCCTCAGATACGGAGTATGAGGGCCCCAGCAACATCGAATGTGGCACGAAGAAGACCCAAAAAAAATGATTTTTTTCCAGACGACCCCGGCCCTGCTCGGAAAGCGTGAATTTTTTTTCTCGTCTTTCCTTTCAATTTCTTTGCTAGATGGGTAGAATGGAACTTCAAACACGAGGAAAAGCCACTCCCGTCCTCAGATACGGAGTATGAGCGCCCTAGCAACATCGAATGTGGCACGAAGTAGACCCAAAAAAAATTATTTTTTTCCAGACGACCCCGGCCCTGCTCGGAAAGCGCGAATTTTTTTTCTCGTCTTTCCTTTAAATTTCTTTGCTAGATGGGTAGAATGGAGCTTCAAACACGAGGAAAAGCCACTCCCGTCCTCAGATACGGAGTATGAGGGCCCCAGCAACACCGAATGTGGCACGAAGAAGACCCAAAAAAAATTATTTTTTTCCAGACGACCCCGGCCCTGCTCGGAAAGCGTGCATTTTTTTTCTCGTCTTTCCTTTAAATTTCTTTGCTAGATGGGTAGAATGGAGCTTCAAACACGAGGAAAAGCCACTCCCGTCCTCAGATACGGAGTATGAGGGCCCCAGCAGCATCGAATGTGGCACGAAGTAGACCCAAAAAAAATTATTTTTTTCCAGACGACCCCGGCCCTGCTCGGAAAGCGTGAATTTTTTTTCTCGTCTTTCCTTTAAATTTCTTTGCTAGATGGGTAGAATGGAGCTTCAAACACGAGGAAAAGCCACTCCCGTCCTCAGATACGGAGTATGAGGGCCCCAGCAGCATCGAATGTGGCACGAAGTAGACCCAAAAAAAATTATTTTTTTCCAGACGACCCCGGCCCTGCTCGGAAAGCGTGAATTTTTGTTCTCGTCTTTCCTTTAAATTTCTTTGCTAGATGGGTAGAATGGAGCTTCAAACACGAGGAAAAGCCACTCCCGTCCTCAGATTCGGAGTATGAGGGCCCCAGCAGCATCGAATGTGGCACGAAGTAGACCCAAAAAAAATTATTTTTTTCCAGACGACCCTGGCCCTGCTCGGAAAGCGTGAATTTTTTTTCTCGTCTTTCCTTTAAATTTCTTTGCTAGATGGGTAGAATGGAGCTTCAAACACGAGGAAAAGCTCACTCCCGTCCTCAGATACGGAGTTTGAGGGCCCCAGCAGCATCGAATGTGGCACGAAGTAGACCCAAAAAAAGGGATTTTTTTCCAGACGACCCCGGCCCTGCTCGGAAAGCGTGAATTTTTTTTCTCGTCTTTCCTTTAAATTTCTTTGCTAGATGGGTAGAATGGAGCTTCAAACACGAGGAAAAGCCACTCCCGTCCTCAGATACGGAGTATGAGGGCCCCAGCAGCATCGAATGTGGCACGAAGTAGACCCAAAAAAAATATTTTTTTTCCAGACGACCCCGGCCCTGCTCGGAAAGCGTGAATTTTTTTTCTCGTCTTTCCTTTAAATTTCTTTGCTAGATGGGTAGAATGGAGCTTCAAACACGAGGAAAAGCCACTCCCGTCCTCAGATTCGGAGTATGAGGGCCCCAGCAGCATCGAATGTGGCACGAAGTAGACCCAAAAAAAATTATTTTTTTCCAGACGACCCTGGCCCTGCTCGGAAAGCGTAAATTTTTTTTCTCGTCTTTCCTTTAAATTTCTTTGCTAGATGGGTAGAATGGAGCTTCAAACACGAGGAAAAGCTCACTCCCGTCCTCAGATACGGAGTTTGAGGGCCCCAGCAGCATCGAATGTGGCACAAAGTAGACCCAAAAAATGATTTTTTTCCAGACGACCCCGCCCTGCTCGGAAAGTGTGCATTTTTTTTCTCGTCTTTCCTTTAAATTTCTTTGCTAGATGGGTAGAATGGAGCTTCAAACACGAGGAAAAGCCACTCCCGTCCTCAGATACGGAGTATGAGGGCCCCAGCAGCATCGAATGTGGCACGAAGTAGACCCAAAAAAAATTATTTTTTTCCCTCCCACCCCGGCCCTGCTTGGAAAGCGTGAATTTTTTTTTCTCGTCTTTCCTTTAAATTTCTTTGCTCGATGGGTAGAATGGAGCTTCAAACACGAGGAAAAGCCACTCCCGTCCTCAGATACGGAGTATTAGGGCCCCAGCAGCATCGAGTGTGGCACGAAGTAGACCCAAAAAAATGATTTTTTTCCAGACGACCCCGGCCCTGCTCGGAAAGCGTGAAATTTTTTTCTCGTCTTTCTTTTAAATTTCTTTGCTAGATGGGTAGAATGGAGCTTCAAACACGAGGAAAAGCCACTCCCGTCCTCAGATACGGAGTATGAGGGCCCCAGCAGCATCGAATGTGGCACGAAGTAGACCCAAAAAAAAAAATATTTTTTTCCTGACGACCCCGGCCCTGCTCGGAAAGCGTGAATTTTTTTTCTCGTCTTTCCTTTAAATTTCTTTGCTAGATGGGTAGAATGGAACTTCAAACACGAGGAAAAGCCACTCCCGTCCTCAGATACGGAGTATGAGGGCCCCAGCAGCATCGAGTGTGGCACGAAGTAGACCCAAAAAAAATTATTTTTTTCCAGACGACCCCGGCCCTGCTCGGAAAGCGTGAATTTTTTTTCTCGTCTTTCCTTTAAATTTCTTTGCTGGATGGGTAGAATGGAGCTTCAAACACGAGGAAAAGCCACTCCCGTCCTCAGATACGGAGTATGAGGGCCCCAGCAACACCGAATGTGGCACGAAGAAGACCCAAAAAAAATGATTTTTTTCCAGACGACCCCGGCCCTGCTCGGAAAGCGTGAATTTTTTTTCTCGTCTTTCCTTTAAATTTCTTTGCTAGATGGGTAGAATGGAGCTTCAAACACGAGGAAAAGCCACTCCCGTCCTCGGAGACGGAGTATGAGGGCCCCAGCAACACCGAATGTGGCACGAAGAAGACCCAAAAAAAATGATTTTTTTCCAGACGACCCCGGCCCTGCTCGGAAAGCGTGAATTTTTTTTCTCGTCTTTCCTTTAAATTTCTTTGCTGGATGGGTAGAATGGAGCTTCAAACACGAGGAAAAGCCACTCCCGTCCTCAGATACGGAGTATGAGGGCCCCAGCAACATCGAATGTGGCACGAAGAAGACCCAAAAAAAATGATTTTTTTCCAGACGACCCCGGCCCTGCTCGGAAAGCGTGAATTTTTTTTCTCGTCTTTCCTTTCAATTTCTTTGCTAGATGGGTAGAATGGAACTTCAAACACGAGGAAAAGCCACTCCCGTCCTCAGATACGGAGTATGAGCGCCCTAGCAACATCGAATGTGGCACGAAGTAGACCCAAAAAAAATTATTTTTTTCCAGACGACCCCGGCCCTGCTCGGAAAGCGCGAATTTTTTTTCTCGTCTTTCCTTTAAATTTCTTTGCTAGATGGGTAGAATGGAGCTTCAAACACGAGGAAAAGCCACTCCCGTTCTCAGATACGGAGTATGAGGGCCCCAGCAGCATCGAATGTGGCAAGAAGTAGACCCAAAAAAGATGATTTTTTTCCAGACGACCCCGGCCCTGCTCGGAAAGCGTGAATTTATTTTCTCGTCTTTCCTTTCAATTTCTTTGCTAGATGGGTAGAATGGAACTTCAAACACGAGGAAAAGCCACTCCCGTCCTCAGATACGGAGTATGAGGGCCCCAGCAGCATCGAATGTGGCACGAAGTAGACCCAAAAAAAATGATTTTTTTCCAGACGACCCCGGCCCTGCTCGGAAAGCGTGAATTTGTTTTCTCGTCTTTCCTTTAAATTTCTTTGCTGGATGGGTAGAATGGAACTTCAAACACGAGGAAAAGCCACTCCCGTTCTCAGTTACGGAGTATGAGGGCCCCAGCAGCATCGAATGTGGCACGAAGTAGACCCAAAAAAATGATTTTTTTCCAGACGACCCCGGCCCTGCTCGGAAAGCGTACATTTTTGTTCTTGTCTTTCCTTTAAATTTCTTTGCTAGATAGGTAGAATGGAGCTTCAAACACGAGGAGAAGCCACTCCCGTCCTCAGATACGGAGTATGAGGGCCCCAGCAGCATCGAATGTGGCACGAAAAAGACCCAAAAAAAATGATTTTTTTCCAGACGACCCCGGCCCTGCTCGGAAAGCGTGAATTTTTTTTCTCGTCTTTCCTTTAAATTTCTTTGCTAGATGGGTAGAATGGAGCTTCAAACACGAGGAAAAGCAACTCCCGTCCTCAGATACGGAGTTTGAGGGCCCCAGCAGCACCGACTGTGGCACGAAGTAGACCAAAAAAATTATTTTTTTCCAGACGACCCCGGCCCTGCTCGGAAGCGTGAATTTTTTTTCTCGACTTTCCTTTAAATTTCTTTGCTAGATGGGTAGAATGGAGCTTCAAACACGAGGAAAAGCCACTCCCGTCCTCAGATACGGAGTATGAGGGCCCCAGCAGCATCAAATGTGGCACGAAGTAGACCCAAAAAAATGATTTTTTTCCAGACGACCCCGGCCCTGCTCGGAAAGCGTGAATTTTTTTTCTCGTCTTTCCTTTAAATTTCTTTGCTAGATGGGTAGAATTGAGCTTCAAACACGAGGAAAAGCCACTCCCGTCCTCAGATACGGAGTATGAGGGCCCCAGCAGCATCGAATGTGGCACGAAGTAGACCAAAAAAAAAGATTTTTTTTTAGACGACCCCGCCCTGCTCGGAAAGTGTGCATTTTTTTTCTCGTCTTTCCTTTAAATTTCTTTGCTCGATGGGTAGAATTGCGCTTCAAACACGAGGAAAAGCCACTCCCGTCCTCAGATACGGAGTATGAGGGCCCCAGCACCATCGAGTGTGGCACGAAGTAGACCCAAAAAAATGATTTTTTTCCAGACGACCCCGGCCCTGCTCGGAAAGCGTGAATTTTTTTTCTCGTCTTTCCTTTAAATTTCTTTGCTAGATGGGTAGAATGGAGCTTCAAACACGAGGAAAAGCCACTCCCGTCCTCAGATACGGAGTATGAGGGCCCCAGCACCATCGAGTGTGGCACGAAGTAGACCCAAAAAAAATGATTTTTTCCAGGCGACCCCGGCCCTGTTCGGAAAGCGTGAATTTTTTTTCTCGTCTTTCCTTTAAATTTCTTTGCTAGATGGGTAGAATTGAGCTTCAAACACGAGGAAAAGCCACTCCCGTCCTCAGATACGGAGTATGAGGGCCCCAGCAGCATCGAATGTGGCACGAAGTAGACCAAAAAAAAAGATTTTTTTCCAGACGACCCCGCCCTGCTCGGAAAGTGTGCATTTTTTTTCTCGTCTTTCCTTTAAATTTCTTTGCTCGATGGGTAGAATGGAGCTTCAAACACGAGGAAAAGCCACTCCCGTCCTCAGATACGGAGTATGAGGGCCCCAGCACCATCGAGTGTGGCACGAAGTAGACCCAAAAAAAATGATTTTTTTCCAGACGACCCCGGCCCTGCTCGGAAAGCGTGAATTTTTTTTCTCGTCTTTCCTTTAAATTTCTTTGCTCGATGGGTAGAATGGAGCTTTAAACACGAGGAAAAGCCACTCCTGTCCTCAGATACGGAGTATGAGGGCCCCAGCAGCATCGAATGTGGCACGAAGTACACCCAAAAAAAATGATTTTTTTCCAGACGACCCCGGCCCTGCTCGGAACGCGTGAATTTTTTTTCTCGTCTTTCCTTTAAATTTATTTCCTAGATGGGTAGAATGGAGCTTTAAACACGAGGAAAAGCCACTCCTGTCCTCAGGTACGGAGTATGAGGGCCCCAGCAGCATCGAATGTGGCACGAAGTAGACCCAAAAAAAATGATTTTTTTTTAGACGACCCCGGCCCTGCTCGGAAAGCGTTAATTTTTTTTTTTCGTCTTTCCTTTAAATTTCTTTGCTCGATGGGTAGAATGGAGCTTCAAACACGAGGAAAAGCCACTCCCATTCTCAGATACGGAGTATGAGGGCCCCAGCAGCATCGAATGTGGCACGAAGTAGACCCAAAAAAATTATTTTTTTCCAGACGACCCCGGCCCTGCTCGGAAAGCGTGAATTTTTTTTCTCGTCTTTCCTTTAAATTTCTTTGCTAGATGGGTAGAATTGAGCTTCAAACACGAGGAAAAGCCACTCCCGTCCTCAGATACGGAGTATGAGGGCCCCAGCAGCATCGAATGTGGCACGAAGTAGACCAAAAAAAAAGATTTTTTTCCAGACGACCCCGCCCTGCTCGGAAAGTGTGCATTTTTTTTCTCGTCTTTCCTTTAAATTTCTTTGCACGATGGGTAGAATTGCGCTTCAAACACGAGGAAAAGCCACTCCCGTCCTCAGATACGGAGTATGAGGGCCCCAGCACCATCGAGTGTGGCACGAAGTAGACCCAAAAAAAATGATTTTTTTCCAGACGACCCCGGCCCTGCTCGGAAAGCGTGAATTTTTTTTCCCGTCTTTCCTTTAAATTTCTTTGCTAGATGGGTAGAATGGAGCTTCAAACACGAGGAAAAGCCACTCCCGTTCTCAGATACGGAGTATGAGGGCCCCAGCAGCATCGAATGTGGCACGAAGTACACCCAAAAAAAATGATTTTTTTCCAGACGACCCCGGCCCTGCTCGGAAAGCGTGAACTTCTTTTCTCGTCTTTCCTTTAAATTTATTTGTTAGATGGGTAGAATGGAGCTTTAAACACGAGGAAAAGCCACTCCTGTCCTCAGATACGGAGTATGAGGGCCCCAGCAGCATCGAATGTGGCACGAAGTAGACCCAAGAAAAATGATTTTTTTCCAGACGACCCCGGCCCTGCTCGGAAAGCGTGAATTTTTTTTCTCGTCTTTCCTTAAAACTTCTTTGCTAGATAGGTAGAATGGAGCTTCAAACACGAGGAAAAGCCACTCCCGTCCTCAGATACGGAGTATGAGGGCCCCAGCAGCATCGAATGTGGCACGAAATAGACCCAAAAAAAATGATTTTTTTCCAGACGACCCCGGCCCTGCTCGGAAAGCGTGAATTTTTTTTCTCGTCTTTCCTTTAAATTTCTTTGCTAGATGGGTAGAATGGAACTTCAAACACGAGGAAAAGCCATTCCCGTCCTCAGATACGGAGTATGAGGGCCCCAGCAGCATCGAATGTGGCACGAAGTAGACCCAAAAAAAATGATTTTTTTCCAGACGACCCCGGCCCTGCTCGGAAAGCGTGAATTTGTTTTCTCGTCTTTCCTTTAAATTTCTTTGCTGGATGGGTAGAATGGAGCTTCCAACACGAGGAAAAGCCACTCCCGTCCTCAGATACGGAGTATGAGGGCCCCAGCAACATCGAACGTGGCACGAAGAAGACCCAAAAAAAATGATTTTTTTCCAGACGACCCCGGCCCTGCTCGGAAAGCGTGAATTTTTTTTCTCGTCTTTCCTTTAAATTTCTTTGCTGGATGGGTAGAATGGAGCTTCAAACACGAGGAAAAGCCACTCCCGTCCTCAGATACGGAGTATGAGGGCCCCAGCAGCATCGAATGTGGCACGAAGTAGACCCAAAAAAAAAATTATTTTTTTCCAGACGACCCCGGCCCTGCTCAGAAAGCGTGCATTTTTTTTCTCGTCTTTCCTTTAAATTTCTTTGCTAGATGGGTAGAATGGAACTTCAAACACGAGGAAAAGCCACTCCCGTCCTCAGATACGGAGTATGAGGGCCCCAGCAACATCGAATGTGGCACGAAGAAGACCCAAAAAAAATGATTTTTTTCCAGACGACCCCGGCCCTGCTCGGAAAGCGTGAATTTTTTTTCTTGTCTTTCCTTTAAATTTCTTTGCTAGATGGGTAGAATGGAGCTTCAAACACGAGGAAAAGCCACTCCCGTCCTCAGATACGGAGTATGAGGGCCCCAGCAGCATCGAATGTGGCACGAAGTAGACCCAAAAAAAATTATTTTTTTGCAGACGACCCCGGCCCTGCTCGGAAAGCGTGAATTTTTTTTCTCGTCTTTCCTTTAAATTTCTTTGCTAGATGGGTTGAATGGAGCTTCAAACACGAGGAAAAGCCACTCCCGTTCTCAGATACGGAGTATGAGGGCTCCAGCAGCATCGAATGTGGCACGAAGTACACCCAAAAAAAATGATTTTTTTCCAGACGAGCCCGGCCCTGCTCGGAATGCGTGAATTTTTTTTCTCGTCTTTCCTTTAAATTTATTTCCTAGATGGGTAGAATGGAGCTTTAAACACGAGGAAAAGCCACTCCTGTCCTCAGGTACGGAGTATGAGGGCCCCAGCAGCATCGAATGTGGCACGAAGTAGACCCAAAAAAAATGATTTTTTTCCAGACGACCCCGGCCCTGCTCGGAAAGCGTGCATTTTTTTTCTCGTCTTTCCTTTAAATTTCTTTGCTGGATGGGTAGAATGGAGCTTCAAACACGAGGAAAAGCCACTCCCGTCCTCAGATACGGAGTATGAGGGCCCCAGCAGCATCGAATGTGGCACGAAGTAGACCCAAAAAAAATGATTTTTTTCCAGACGACCCCGGCCCTGCTCGGAAAGCGTGAATTTTTTTTCTCGTCTTTCCTTTAAATTTCTTTGCTCGATGGGTAGAATGGAGCTTCAAACACGAGGAAAAGCCACTCCCGTCCTCAGATACGGAGTATGAGGGCCCCAGCAGCATCGAATGTGGCACGAAGTAGACCCAAAAAAAATTATTTTTTTCCAGACGACCCCGGCCCTGCTCGGAAAGCGTGAATTTTTTTTCTCGTCTTTCCTTTAAATTTCTTTGCTAGATGGGTAGAATGGAGCTTCAAACACGAGGAAAAGCCACTCCCGTCCTCAGATACGGAGTATGAGGGCCCCAGCAGCATCGAATGTGGCACGAAGTAGACCCGAAAAAAATGATTTTTTTCCAGACGACCCCGGCCCTGCTCGGAAAGCGTGAATTTTTTTCTCGTCTTTCCTTTAAATTTCTTTACTCGATGGGTAGAATTGAGCTTCAAACACGAGGAAAAGCCACTCCCGTCCTCAGATACGGAGTATGAGGGCCCCAGCAGCATCGAATGTGGCACGAAGTAGACCCAAAAAAATTATTTTTTTCCAGACGACCCCGGCCCTGCTCGGAAAGCGTAAATTTTTTTTCTCGTCTTTCCTTTAAATTTCTTTGCTAGATGGGTAGAATGGAGCTTCAAACACGAGGAAAAGCCACTCCCGTCCTCAGATACGGAGTATGAGGGCCCCAGCAGCATCGAATGTGGCACGAAGTAGACCCAAAAAAAATGATTTTTTTCCAGACGACCCCGGCACTGCTCGGAAAGCGTGAATTTTTTTTCTCGTCTTTCCTTTAAATTTCTTTGCTAGATGGGTAGAATGGAGCTTCAAACACGAGGAAAAGCCACTCCCGTTCTCAGATACGGAGTATGAGGGCTCTAGCAGCATCGAATGTGGCACGAAGTACACCCAAAAAAAATGATTTTTTTCCAGACGACCCCGGCCCTGCTCGGAAAGCGTGAATTTTTTTCTCGTCTTTCCTTTAAATTTCTTTACTCGATGGGTAGAATTGAGCTTCAAACACGAGGAAAAGCCACTCCCGTCCTCAGATACGGAGTATGAGGGCCCCAGCAGCATCGAATGTGGCACGAAGTAGACCCGAAAAAAATGATTTTTTTCCAGACGACCCCGGCCCTGCTCGGAAAGCGTAAATTTTTTTTCTCGTCTTTCCTTTAAATTTCTTTGCTAGATGGGTAGAATGGAGCTTCAAACACGAGGAAAAGCCACTCCCGTCCTCAGATACGGAGTATGAGGGCCCCAGCAGCATCGAATGTGGCACGAAGTAGACCCAAAAAAAATGATTTTTTTCCAGACGACCCCGGCACTGCTCGGAAAGCGTGAATTTTTTTTCTCGTCTTTCCTTTAAATTTCTTTGCTAGATGGGTAGAATGGAGCTTCAAACACGAGGAAAAGCCACTCCCGTTCTCAGATACGGAGTATGAGGGCTCTAGCAGCATCGAATGTGGCACGAAGTACACCCAAAAAAAATGATTTTTTTCCAGACGACCCCGGCCCTGCTCGGAAAGCGTGAATTTTTTTCTCGTCTTTCCTTTAAATTTCTTTACTCGATGGGTAGAATTGAGCTTCAAACACGAGGAAAAGCCACTCCCGTCCTCAGATACGGAGTATGAGGGCCCCAGCAGCATCGAATGTGGCACGAAGTAGACCCGAAAAAAATGATTTTTTTCCAGACGACCCCGGCCCTGCTCGGAAAGCGTGAATTTTTTTTCTCGTCTTTCCTTTAAATTTCTTTGCTAGATGGGTAGAATTGAGCTTCAAACACGAGGAAAAGCCACTCCCGTCCTCAGATACGGAGTATGAGGGCCCCAGCAGCATCGAATGTGGCACGAAGTAGACCCAAAAAAAATGATTTTTTTCCAGACGACCCCGGCCCTGCTCGGAAAGCGTGAATTTTTTTCTCGTCTTTCCTTTAAATTTCTTTGCTCGATGGGTAGAATGGAGCTTCAAACACGAGGAAAAGCCACTCTTGTCCTCAGATACGGAGTATGAGGGCCCCAGCAGCATCGAATGTGGCACGAAGTAGACCAAAAAAAATGATTTTTTTCCAGACGACCCCGCCCTGCTCGGAAAGTGTGAATTTTTTTTCTCGTCTTTCCTTTAAATTTCTTTGCTCGATGGGTAGAATGGAGCTTCAAACACGAGGAAAAGCCACTCCCGTCCTCAGATACGGAGTATGAGGGCCCCAGCAGCATCGAATGTGGCACAAAGTAGACCCAAAAAAAATGATTTTTGTGCAGACGACCCCGGCCCTGCTCGGAAAGCGTGAATTTTTTTTCTCGTCTTTCCTTTCAATTTCTTTGCTAGATGGGTAGAATGGAGCTTCAAACACGAGGAAAAGCCACTGCCGTCCTCAGAGACGGAGTATGAGGGCCCCACCAGCATCGAGTGTGGCACGAAGTAGACCCAAAAAAATGATTTTTTTCCAGACGACCCCGGCCCTGCTCGGAAAGCGTGAATTTTTTTTCTCGTCTTTCCTTTAAATTTCTTTGCTAGATGGGTAGAATGGAGCTTCAAACACGAGGAAAAGCCACTCCCGTCCTCAGATACGGAGTATGAGGGCCCCAGCAGCATCGAATGTGGCACGAAGTAGACCCAAAAAAAATTATTTTTTTCCAGACGACCCCGGCCCTGCTCGGAAAGCGTGAATTTTTTTTCTCGTCTTTCCTTTAAATTTCTTTGCTAGATGGGTAGAATGGAGCTTCAAACACGAGGAAAAGCCACTCCCGTCCTCAGATACGGAGTATGAGGGCCCCAGCAGCATCGAATGTGGCACGAAGTAGACCCAAAAAAAATGATTTTTTTCCAGACGACCCCGGCCCTGCTCGGAAAGCGTAAATTTTTTTTCTCGTCTTTCCTTTAAATTTCTTTGCTAGATGGGTAGAATGGAGCTTCAAACACGAGGAAAAGCCACTCCCGTCCTCAGATACGGAGTATAAGGGCCCCAGCAGCATCGAATGTGGCACGAAGTAGACCCGAAAAAAATGATTTTTTTCCAGACGACCCCGGCCCTGCTCGGAAAGCGTGAATTTTTTTTCTCGTCTTTCCTTTAAATTTCTTTGCTAGATGGGTAGAATGGAGCTTCAAACACAAGGAAAAGCCACTCCCGTCCTCAGATACGGAGTATGAGGGCCCCAGCAGCATCGAATGTGGCACGAAGTAGACCCAAAAAAAATGATTTTTTTCCAGACGACGCCGGCCCTGCTCGGAAAGCGTGCATTTTTTTTCTCGCCTTTCCTTTAAATATCTTTGCTAGATGGGTAGAATTAAATTTAAAACACGAGGAAAACAGCCTCCTGCCCTCAGATACCCAGCAGCATAGAATGTGGCACGACGTATAGCTTCCTAGAAGCTTGAATGTTTTTATTGAATCTAAGTTAATCGTACCGCCGGTTTCCTTAAGTTCCCTTCTTTGACGCCGGCAAGCCAATAATTCTTTAAGTTTCAACATTGAATATAGAAATTCTAGTCCAACTTGAGACCTAGTTCACCCATGAGCTATCATAGCTTCAGATTTGTTTGAGAGTCCAACCGACGAAATCAGACGAACTGGGAACCAGCCTATCGCCTGATTCAAATGAGAACACGTAAATCGACTTTTTGGCTATAAAAACAAGCTTTTCATTTTATTCACATCATCGATGGCTTTGACTTTATAAGTCGAATGGCTCCCAACTCAAAGTCCAGTGTACAATCCTCCATTCGGGTAGGCAACTCCAACTCGGGCACCAAGTGCTGGATAACTCAGTGGAGAATATCCAGAGATGAGCACGTCAGGCCTAGCAGCGGTCATTGCCCCAAGAAGTGCCAAAGCAAGGATGAACTGTAAAAGATAATCATTGTTAAAGCATTCGACTAAATAGCTTAACACGCCATCACTTACATATTTCAACATGACGATGATTGCTAACTTGGAAACCTTTGATTTCAATCGATCACAAGTGACTGATACCCAACGTCCAACTTGCTTCCAATGCTTATATCAAACTGCAACGACAATGGATCCACATTGCATCATTTAAATCACGCTCCATGGGGTAGTGACTTCTCTTCCCTTAACCATGACATTCGCTGAATACTGTTCAATGAGCCGTATACATCCGTGAATCATATTTCAAGTGAAAGTCTCCACCTTCAACATCACCTCGCCGCTATCACATCTGAACCAGTCCCAACTAAAAGTACGCGGGCAACTGAGAAAAAAAAAACCCACGTTCGGTGTTAAAATTAAACATCGACCTAGTTACACTTTAGTGACGAAACAAGGCTTCAAAAAAGGAGACAATGGACTACACTCTTTCTCCCCAGTCAACTATCTCAACCAAGCTAAAGCGCATGCTTTGGAATTGAAAACGTGGGGCAATCCTTCAGAGTGCTCTGCTGTCTGGAAAGTCCTACATTAGAAGTACCTTCGAGGTGCTTTATGAATTATTAAGAAACTCTCGTAAAAAAAACGGAAAAGGAGAACGCTATCGCAACAAACAGGACACTTTGTGTCTTTTATGTCATGTACCCTAACCTTAAAATAGGAAACGTGTTTTGTAACATTTATTTAATGGGGCACACGGTTTTGGATTCGGTTCCGTGACATGAATACGACGGCGTTCTGGAACACATGCTGGTGCAACAGTTGAACGAAATTTCCAGACCAGTTGCTACGGATATAAGATACTTGTTACTTCTCCTGTTACTGTGTGTGGGAGGAATTTCGGGAGAGTACGAGTATTGTTGGGTAAAACTTTCGTAAAGTAGTGTGTCTTTGTTGAGATTGAATTTTGAATGCTTATGCCTTTAGATTGAAGTCTTTTCGAATCCTAGAGCACCTTTGACCAACTGGCTAAGACTGAGAATCATGTTATGTTACAGAGGCTCTTCGGTTGATAGCCAGGATCGAAAGGCTACTGTCACGTCATCAAAAAACAAAAATAGTCACTAAGGTCTAATAAGACTCCTAGATCTTTACATCCACTTACATGCTGTTACAGTAGTAGTCTCCCTTTCCATTTTTTCTATCTTGTTCTTTCGAATCTAAGCCTTTAGAGGAGTCTAACTCTATCGCAGTTCCTCGTTGTTGCTACATTTTCACGTCTATATAAGTCACTTCCAAAGGCTGTTTTCACTGTTGCACAAGGTCTTATACCCACTCTTCTGGAAAAAATACCATCCTTTGACTGATTTCTAAACAAGCTGATGACCACTTAGGGATCTGTAGAGTACCCTAGACCAAGAGAAGCAACTCCTACACAATGAAAAGCATTTTTGAAAAGTTCAAAGTCCTTAAAATTGTTTGAATGCGGAGAGGAATGTCATGACTTATCCTCAAAGCTACTTTGGCCTTCTTCTTCTGTTTGAGTTTTTAGAAGGGGAGCCGGTGTTGGATCCGAAACCTTATGCTTAAGGCTTTCCTCAATCTAGGAGCTAAGATTCTTTCAAAAGTTCTCGGTCTTAGAGCCTTTGAAACCGCATGGGGTTGGCTTTGATTGCCATTCAGACCACAAGGATACAAATTATTCGGAATGTCTAGTAGAATAAGGCTTATGACGCCATTTTCATAGCTGAAGCTACCTTCTGGTATCAAGTATCGTTTAATATCTGCGACCATGTGGTTTTTTTCAAGTCAAAGCTTACGTTGAAGACCAGAGTATAGGCTAGCGTGGGTTTCTATGATCCAGCTTTGATTTGAACTTATTTGGACGATTTTAAAGATTTTTCGGTACGACCTAAGCTTCACCTCATCAGTACCGAAGATTCACCCCCTTAATCCAAGCAAAGACAGGAAAATCCCATACAAAGTGTTCCGCAGTCTCATCGCCCCCTCCACAGGCGTCACTGAACCCTAATACACTGCGATGCTTGGCGAAAGCATATTACCTCTTAAGTTGTCTGAAATTTTTTGCTGCTAGGAGACTTCAAGGATGCTGCCGATTTCCTACTAACTCGACATCAAGACGCATTCATCTGATTTGTCTGCATTTGGCCACCTTCATTTGCGTCCACGAGGAGGCTGGGGAAATACAGCTTATGCTCAGATCTATCAAAATCCTCTTTTAAGCATCATGCTCATCAGAGATTTCATTTCTTCTGTTCTGAGACCCAAACAAGGTTCAGTGAGTTCAAGCTGAACTGCTTTGGAAGTAGTTAAAGAATTGAACAAGGCACAGCATGACTGTCCCCATTGATGTGAACATTTCGCCCCTTCTATTGGCAGATTATACTCTTGCAGGTTTGTCGTGTCTGCATAGAGATGGTGCCGCGCAAAAACTTGGTGGTTTTTGAGAATCGCTTAGCAGTCCAACGCACTAACCACCAAGCCATGGGGACCAACTTGTCACGTACTTTCTGTTTCGGAATGAAAGAGCGTCGACCCCTTTTGATATTCTTGTTCCAACGATTCGATAGGCTTTTGTAAACTTATATCAGCCTTTCTGTGGTTGTTTCTTTTCTCCTGTCATTCCTTGAATCCAAAGCTCTATTGAGGACGTTGGTATTTCTCTTTCATACGCTTTCCACACTTTGATTGTCTTGAAACCTAGTGTGCGTCTCATTTGCGTTTTCCTCTGTGAAGCCAATGATTTTTGACAGTCTCTGAAACTTATAATGCATTACGTTCCACAAACAGGGGTCTCAAGTCTGCATCCTTTTCTCCACCATCGGTCTCGTATAGAAGAATTCTGTTTTCTTTCGGGATCCACAGGGCTATAAGGTGCTTCTAGTTCCGACCTTTCTTTCTTTCAATGGACTTCTCCTCTTTGTTGACAGAAGCCTTTTGCAGATTATGAAACCTTACCAACGCTGTCCAACATCCAAAGTGGCCTATGACGTATAGTCCTTCCTGTCGTAGGATCACTTAATTGGCAACAAAAAAAACCCCATCATCTCTGCCAATTTGTCCACTCATCAACAAATCTGTTCCAATTCGGCACAAGGTAACAAAATTACAACTTTGATGGGAAAAAAAAACCGGATGTCACCTTAAATTCAACACCTCCACCGGATATAACACCGAAATTGAAAAACTAATCGAAAAAAACCTCTAACACGTCCAAATGGCAAGCAATCTAGATAAACGCCACCTCACCCACACGCTCCAATGGTCATCACATCCCTAATATGATTCCATAAATCCACTTCCACAACTGGCGTGTAAGTCAATAGCTGCACAACAAATGATCCTAGCAAATAACCTGTTATCCTGTAAATTAATTTGATAACAAACAAACAAAAAATATCAAAAGCATCAATATTATCCTGGAAATAGTAGCACAAAAGGAGAATAAAAACAAAGCACACACAGAGGGAAAAACAATACGAAAACCCCAGATGTCTCAGACATACATACATATATGTACGTACGTAGTCCTGTAATCCGGAAAAGAAAAAAAAAAACAGGACAACGAGCACACAAAAGAAACAACGAAACCGAACACAGACACTAACTTTTGCTGGTATCTTCTCTTTCGCATCACTGGCAATTAATTGCCAACGTAAGCCCGGCACATTGCCCGGGAGAACGACAGACAATATCGAAGCTCCTGACACCACAAAAGACTGCCGTCCGATAGGAAGGATATCGCATTGAATAGATTCGAGAACAACCAACAGTTCGTCTCAGTGTTGATATAAATATCCACACTGCCAGTGGCCTTCCTATCGAGTCATGTCGCGAACATAGGATGGTCTATATATGGAGAGTGTGAAGTCCTGGATTTATTCCCCCCCCCCTTCCCAGCTCGATGACAATTGATTAGAAAACGTCCGAACACGCGTTGTCGTTTGGCGGAAGGAGCACAGAGAATCTTTCGATTTATGCGACTTAATTAAAACGAGCAAAACAAGTCTCCTAGTTGGCTCCTTCCAGTTTGTCCTTACGGGTCATTGGGTAGTAAACTATTGATTTTCTCGCAAAAACACAGGTGATTCGGGAGTCGGGATACAGACGATTTAATTGAAGGAAGACATCCACTCGGGGGGAGATCTTATCACAAACAACTAAAAAGGACTTCACAAGGTTTTGGGTAATTAAAGCTTCATTCCAGACGAAATGGTGTAAAGGGATTTCGCTAATGCAAATCCACCCTAAATAATAAATGTAGGACATTACAACAGCTCAGATCAACTTGTGTGTGTGTGTGTGTCTGTTTTGATGGGGGTCGACGGACTTTGTTTTCTTTTTCTATGGAGTACCACCGTCTTTTCTCACCAGAAGTCTACTGTCAAAATATCCTCTGACGCCTTGTTGCCACTGCTAGTGATGTTAAGAAGTACTCACTCCTCCGGGGGTTGTTTTAATTTGCAAAAAAAAAAATATTCTCCTACTGGGATTACATTCAACAAGATGACAGTTTTGAGGATGCTTTTGAGGATATTTTTGAACTCGACATAATAATTAGGGGATGGGGTGGGAGAAAATTAAACTGCGGCCTATTGTGGAAGGTTTATTAGAAGTCGGACGGAAGATATTTGCATTTTATGGACGAAATTGTGGATTATTATTCTGTTAGACAGCAGCTTACAGCTGTTTTTTGTTGGGATAATCTTGGGGTTAAGGATTGTATGTGAACACAGGGACAATGCAAAATCTGCTTAAGCTTGGCAAGTACTCTTTAATATTCCATTCTAGACAATCTTACACTCCAATATCCTTGGTAAGACTATCTTCGTCGTCTTTCCTAGTCGGATGGCCCTCAAAGACCTAATCTTTGTCTCGATGAAGTCAAACTCTTTTCGGATCTACATAACTAAAAGTACAAAGTTCAAACGTGAAATGAAAGGGATAACGTCATCGTCAAGAAGGATGCTCCCAACCCTTTTACTGGTCCTACGCCTATCTGTGGAGTCAGTAAAGGGCTTTTCAAAAACTATTTGCAACGCCATCGTAACCACGTTTGGAGATTTGTAAAGCAAATAAGCTTAGTTCCCTGCACAGAGAAAGAAACCTAGTCACGGAATTCTAGAGCTTTCAGAAGTGTCGCCATTGCACTCCAGTCTTGACGGCCAGGTGATAACTAAGACCAAACCTCCCTGTTAGAAGTGAATTTGCCCCAAATGCCAGAAAGTTAAACTTGTAATAGAACTGCTTTCTCGGAAGAACGCAACGTGATGATATATTTCGAGATGGAAGCGGATACTGCAGTAGAGGAGGGCCTCAGGACCTCAGTGGACCTCAATCAACTCAGCGCGTGAAACTGGAGGCAGCTAGCTAAAGATCGAACCAGCTGGAGACGCTTGTTGGGTGCAGCCCAGGCTCAGGTTCACCCCGGACTGTAGCGCTACCTTAAGTGAGAAAGCAAGTAAGAATTGCATTCCAATCGGACTAAGCTGGACGGTGCCTATCCTGGAATACCAAAATTAGGCCCCTTCCTGTCCAGTGCTGCGACCTAAAAGACATTTTATATCAAGCTAACAAGATCGAAGTCATGGAGGAACCTCTGAGTCGTGATTGCAGATCATTGGCTATGGCTGAGGAAATATTCAGCCTGTCGAGTTCGAGCTATGGCGGGACATCCACACAAACTATGCTCAGCAGTTTCTTGGTCTTTCAAGCACTTTCAGCATATGTCCATGTCGCTTAACCCCTTCTTATTGAGATTGTAGTTGGGTGAGCATTGTCCAGTGAGGAGGTCTGTAAGAAGCTTAGATTACTTCATGACTTCTTTTATTATTTGAGGGGTTTATAACGTTTTTGGCTTGTCAAAGTCCGGTAATTAGTGAGTAAACTGGAGAAGGAAATGGGCTGATTGAGATCCTTGTCCAACGAGTTCATCAGCGTTTAATACTCTTAAGACCGGAGAATCTTTACTTATAATACCGCTACACCCCGGGGTGAACCTAGGTTTCAACCAACAAGCGTCTCCAGTCAGACCCTATAGATAGTGATTTTGTTGTTAACAGCTGGTTGTGTATAGGTAGCTCTAGACAAGTCTTGAGCCGGGACGATACATGTTCAGAGGCTTTATCGTTCCCTGGTTGTCAAAAAAGATGGCAAAAATGTTCAAAAGGCGACATTTTATGACACAAACTTCAACCGACCACTTAACTTTCAAAAGTTAGGGAGAAATGTCTAGAGACGCTGCTAAAGCTGCAGCTGCGCAAGTTCGAATAGTACGTGGGATGCTTGTGTAGGCAAGTCTTTGATTTTTTTAAAAACATTTCAAACTGAGATTTTCTCAAGTTGATCCCACTCCCACCATAGCTGCATCGACGAAGAGGATTAGGAAACTTATCTCCATCTACTTCGTTGCTGCCCAGTTCTCTTCCGCAAAAGAAGGAGAAGCTTCTTTAACGACTTAGTCGATCTGATAAACACAGATGTCAGAAACCTCCTTCGTTTTATCAAAAGCTCCAATTTGTTCAAAGAGCAGGTAAGGGAATCTTTCCAGATTCATGTGGTATCCTCGAGGGTTATCTTTCAGTTTTTGCTAAGACATCTTGGGCGTTATTTATCCATGGTTGACCGCCCTTCTGCATAGGTTGAGGCATTCGTTGAGTAAATTTGTCGTGTCTTTTCGGCATCTATGTCGACACAGCCCCTGCATAGGACAGAAGTACGTATTGAGTTTATATGAATCACCAGTAGGTTGTGTGCAATATGCAACGAAGCTTGATCTACCGAACGAGCTAAAGACTGATGAGAGCTGAAGATGCAACCCTTCAATACGGAATGAAGAGAAATTTAAGGACTTTCTCTTAAACCTTTTGAACCAATGAAGCGTCTCCCAAATTTTATTCACGAAAGTACACTAACGTAACGATTCTATCTGTTTGGACATTGATGGCACCTTTAGCTGTCCAAGGTACTCCATCACCAACAAAGAATTCTATCAACAATCTTGTTGTGAAGACATTTCAATGAGGATATGCATCTTTGTCGATTGGATCTTCCCTTCCCTTCCCTTCACTCAAAAGTCCCCAAAGGATAAACATTTAACAGACTCACAAAGTCACAACCATCCCATTTCAATTGAGAAATGATATCAATTGAATCCAAGAAGGTCAACACTTTAGTGAGCCTCACTACTTCACTCGTAAGTCCCAATAAATTGATGAGGATTCTCTGACCTCGTCGCCAGCCGATTCGGAGCCGTTTCTGTGCGACACAAACAGGAAATGAAAAACGTTCGTTTGGCCAAATTGAAATTGGTGATGTATATGAATTTCCGGGACTTCAGTCGACCCAGTCAGCCCACATTAAAGTTGATCTAAGGATAAATGCCAATTTCAGACGAAACATGAATTTTCATCACTCCACCACCCATTCGCACATCACAGCCGTCAGTAGACGCTGAAGAAGGTCAACAGAGGCAGAGAAGCAATTGCTAGAGCTGTAACGTTCTTAAATCCATTTTTTTTTTTTAACGATAAATGATGACCAACCAACCCGGTTGAAGAAGGGCAATTGGTAGTATGCTGCTGGTGCTGGTACTGGTGCTGGTACTGGTGCTGTCCGACTCCAATTTATCACCCCTAATGGGGATACTTTCTTTGGCCAAATTGGGGATATCTCACTTCGATTTGAGTCCAATTTATACCTGACCATCATGGGGTTGGTTGTACAGATGAGCGAACGAGATAGATACGAATATGTTTCTATGGACGTGTTGCTTCTGTCAAGAAGCAACAGCGTAGATAGGGATGTTTTCCTTTGAAAAAAGAAAGTGACTACACCGAGGAAGGGAAATCTTTCCGACAAATTACTGTTACGTGTCATGTATTCCTTAGACGTGAAGCTTTGGATTTTCAGGAGGGACTCTCCAGCTCGTAAATTGGACAAGAAAGTGTGATTGTTTATCCCGCAAGTGGTGCTCCTGGGGTTGAGTGTCTGTTTTTGCCTCAGGATAAGAAAAATAAGACCAAAACCACGGAAGTATGGGAATAAATGGTCGAAAAGAGTTGAAGACCGAGTAAGGATATCTCATAATTGTATCAATTTCAACGCACACACACCTTATCTTTACTGTCATCATCTTTACTCCAGAGTCCTTTTGGTCATCCAGTTACAGAGAATCTTCTTTCCCTTTTGGTTCCTATTTATAGAAACATAATCGTCCAATGACCAGTCGGAACGAATTGACCCCCACGTAAACGTAACACATGCATTGCCTTGCAGAGTTTTGCAACACTCCTGTCGCTGTTTGGATCCTTTTCATCCTTTTTGCAATGCCCACGTTAATTAAGTCAAACTACTTTGGATCTGGGAAAAGTTAATCGCTTGCCCTGCTGTAAGTGAGATGCAATTTGTGGTGGAACATGGTCATCGTTATGTTTACCCAGGCAGTCATGTGTGGATTTGGATTACAAGCAATTTTCCTAATAAAGTTTGTTTAACGTGGACCAGATATTTTTGGAAAACGTGTGGGAATCGGGCATCATAGGGCTGGCCTTGGAAAGAAATGCAACCACAGTAATACGAACTAATTGAGCACAGGGTTTGGTTTGACCTATGCATTCAATGTAAGCACACTTTGCAGTTGATAATTGCAGCTGATCAGCTCTGGACGTGAGGCTGGCTGTTGCATTCCTTAGAAAAATCGATGGTCATCAACAAGATGCTTCGCAGGATTGAAAGAAAAGACTTCATAGGTACAATGACCATGTGGCTACATTACGATCTTCATGCTTAAGGGATCGATCAACTTCCAGCGCCTAATACATAGATAACGTCACTAAAATTCTCACTCAAAGAGTGCATTAACTCAATCCCAAAACTATTCTTTGTCCAGACCTAAAAGTGCAGGATTAAGCAGGAACCTTACCCAGAATCTGACACCATCCCTTTACCAAAGACCAGAAATTAGCCAAAATTCGAGACTAGGAACAAGCTAGAACCCAAGGCCGTGAATTATCCAGAGGCCGATTATCTGCGTTAAGAAAAGCTCAAGGCTATAACATTAGGAAGAGCTTGAAACCATGCATTTGCTACGCCCTTCTTTTGTGGGGATCTCTGGATTGGAGATTTGATCGTTTTCTTCTTTAAAAGTCTAATTTGAGTGTGTTATAGTCAGTAGAAGCCCTCGTCAGATCCCTTGGTTACGGATTAAACCTTATGGTTAAGCAGGCCAGCAACCTGTTTCCCCTAACTCTAAGACTGCTGTACTCTGCGATGTTTTTGATTTGCAGTCTAATGATAGCGAAACGTTACATCCAGAGATTCTGTCGAACACGACCGAGGGCACCCTTGTCTGAACTTGCTGACCTTTTGATAGTCTTAATTACTTAGATGCCGCTAGCCTCAGCCAACTAACTTATGTATCCAGCCCAATCCTCAGCTAACTACCTCCAGCTCTGCACTTCAAGTTGTTTGAGGTCTCTTTTTACTTGTGCTTGCCACCTAAGGCAAGGTTTTGCAGTGTTGCTCCTGCGGCCTAGATTCAAATACTCTACGGACTGGAGCATTGCTGTCCATTCGCTACATTCATACACAAGTGTTTTTGTTTTTGACTAGATCGATGTCGCTATACAGCTCGTGTAGTCCTCCAAAGCCCGTCAACGCAAGCCAATTATCTTACGAAAAATTGTTCGCTCTAAACGACCATGCGCCTTTGGCAGAATCCATACTTCAAAGACATTGAGTAGAAATGTGACTTGGTTTTGCCCCTGTTCATCGCTTAACCCGTTTTAGCCACGAACGAACCGGGAATAACTCCCTGAGTTCTGCTCTCACTTCGCACGTTATTATCAATTAAGACTCCTTGTCTAGTTTCGAGCAGTTCTACTAGGATAATCGCTTACTTACATACTTTAAGGTGACGCTACAGTCCAGGGTGAACCTGGGCCTCAAACAACAATGGTCTCCAGTCATCTCGATCTTTAGCTGGCTACCTTCGGTTTCGCATGCCAAGTTGATTGAGGTTCCCTTCAACTTGCGTGCGCCACCTGAGTCGCGGTCTTCTTCTACTGCGCATTCCCTTGGAGGTGGACTCGAAGATTTTCCGGACCGCAGCATTGGTGTTCATCCGCTCTAGGAATATCCCTAAGTCCGCCATTTATAGATCAAGTTCTTACCATATCCAAGGCGCTTAGACACTAAGATTACCACGTTATCCATATTCTCAACTGCCTTAACCCCATCTCTACCAAGCCTCGACAGAATCTAACATATTCCTAATCACTCTGAGGTGTTCCTCTTGATGAAAAACCAACTGAATAATGTTAGCCCTTATCATGGAGATAAGATGCTTCTTAAATAGATTCAGTGTGAACCTTTTTCAAAGCGTACTCTGTGCCTAAGATTGAAGATATGATGTATTTGTTCGCAGGGAAGTTTATTTTCAATCGTTCAAACAATTCTTTTCTATGTTATCCCTGCTGAGCGTTAGAAGGAAGACTACCCCAGTGCATGATGTAGGTATAGCGCTCGCCATAAAAGGGGACCTACAAAAGAAGTGAGCCAAGTCTCTTTCTCATTTTCCTCCTTGCAACTGCGACAGTAAGTGTTACAGGGGAGATCCAGTTTTGACTCCATGGTCTCCAATAGGCCAGCGACCAATGCTTATTGCAACGATTCGGACGATGTCAACAAGATTCTTGGCCGAGTTTGTCTGCTTTCTTTTGACAATTGGTCAGTCTAGCACACATTTTGTTGGCTTCTTTTAATAAGTGTGAAAAGATGTTGGCCCTTAACAAAACCTCCAGCGGAATTGACTGATCGTCTCCTAATCAACTCGTCAGCTTGCTCATTGTGCTCTTTGTCACTACCACCCGAGAACTAGTGTAGACTGACATTGCATTTCGCTAATCGTGGAGAGATACTTTCTTGACACTAGATACGTCATCTGTATACGCAACCACTTTTTCCCTGTTCCGGTCTAGACGCACCGATGCCTTATATATTCTTCTACACCTACCTCGGTGAGAAATGTTTGAATAGCTTCAGTATGAAAGGTGCTGAAAGCTCCCTGTCGGTAGCTAGTCCTCGTGTGTGTTCCTTCTAGTGTAAGATTTTTTCTGTAGTTCGCACTGCCTCTTACAAAGAAGGCGCACCAAAAAGAACGTGTTTCTCTGCAAGAAACTAAATAGTCTGCCAATGCATGCTAACAAAAGATTTCAGGATAACAGAAGGGCAACTACATCCTATACCTTCAACGACTTATAAGCTTACAAGTACATTTTGTATTTCACTTATCAAAAAATGCATTAAACACAAATAGATATACTGAATTTGCAATAAAAAAAAGATCATATGTTCGATCTTCCTAACGAAATGTTATCCCACCACAGTTGTCACTTCTGAAGACTTCGGCTGAGATTGTATTTCCATATCCTCTATAGCTTCATCGGCTACTTCATCAACAGCATCGCCCTCTTCTTCTTTTGCTTCAACAGCCTCGCCGTCGGCTTTCTTAAATTTGTTCTTCTCTGCAATAGAAATCCTATTCCAATCATTTGTTCAAACGACAATCAGCAGGGAACTTACCAAATTTCGATAGATCTGCTCCTAAAAGTCGCAGTATATGGACTGTTTCATTGACGTCTACATACGCTCTAAGACTCGACGTACCACGCCAGCCGACAACAAACAATGTAAATCGTTTGTCCACAAACTTTAGAATGCAAGAACCAACACCTGCAATAGAAATTGAGTTCATGGAAGTACCTTTGCAATGTGAAATAACATACCCAACTCCTTAGCTCTTTTCTGTGTTTCCTCGCATAATTCTGTCGTTGATGGCGGCTTTGTTGGATCTGTGCATTGCAACAGCAATATGAGATCTTCCTTACTCACTTCAATACGTCGGCTATCGCCCATAAATGCATTCGATGTCTGTAGACCTTCTTGAGCCAATCGATACGCGTTGCTTGAATGACGATTCTCACAACGAACAAAAGTCTTAACACCCGTATTGATAATCTTCACTGAATCTTCGTTTAGAAGAACCAAATCACGTATCGGATCGGAACAGTAGTAGATGTTCTTTTTTTTGTCCGCATGACATCGAGTTAATAGACATCGGTTGTCAAAAGCATCGTCTAGGTCGTAGAATTTTTTAATTTCTTCCCAAACATCTTCATTGTCTTTGAAGAATACATATGGATCCTCTTTGTAGCCATGTAAACGACGACGTTTACGTTGAGGTCCCCAGGGAGCAGTTTTAACTTCTTCTGTTGGAGTTGCTTCAGCTGGATCATCTGTTTTTTCCTTGGGTTTAGCAGCCGCCTCCAAGGCATCGACATCATTCTTCTCAAAAGGCAGCTTTTTTTTCTTCTCAATGACGGCAACGAAGAAGGCACCAGTTTCTTGTAAGTGGGGTAGTATGCGCATGCTAAAAGGAAGAGAGAGTGACTTAAGAGGAGGCGCAAAGGAAAGAAACGAAGCAGGACATCCTAAGAGTTAAAGAAACTATGCATTTGCTGTTAACCTCTTAAAACCAGGCTATCTGTCGTCCAACCGTGCTGCTAGGCCAGCCACCAACTCACGAATTACTGTCAGATCTGCTATGCCTAACGTTTGACACTGTGTCTGAACTTCATCTGCTTGCTTAGAGTTCTGAACGACAAGCTAGTCAAGAACTTTGCTTGCAAGACAGCCCCACGAGGGAAAAAAAAACAATAACCTCCTCTTTCTCACCATTTATCCAATCCAATTGTCTCAATCTCTCCAGGTGGCAGTGGAAACATGTTGGGCCTAATCACCGTGTGATACTTCTCCGGTACTTGATCGAAGGCAGTGAAAATCTCTAAATCTTTCGAGGACAACACCCAATCAGTCATTCCCGGATTGTGTTTAAGGCCAGGCACTAAGTGTGAACCATCTACGATCTCTAGAGCTCCATCGGAGTCGTGAATAATACGTTGCAACACAGCTTCATTCTCAATGGGATTCATTGAGCAAGTTGAGTACACCAAACGACCGCCAACTTCTAACATCTCAGCGCCACGTCTTGTGATTCGATACTGAATCCTAAAAATATCAAATCTCATCACCCACTTCGGATTTATTTTCATTTTCTAACTCACCCGTGTAAATTATTTCCCTGTGCAGTGTTCCACTTGGTCCAGATGTCGGGATTCTTTCGCATTGTACCATCACCCGAGCACGGGACATCACAGAGAATTTTATCAAACTTTACCACCGACTTGCTGCCATCGGCATTTGTTTGCTAAAAGCAAGGAGAAAGTCTTAAGCCACCAATTGAGAGGGAACTCATGACAACATACCAACAAATTGGGAAAGTGGCTACTGTCATGATTGGTGACGACAAAGCATGGAGAATTCAACCTCTTGGCCTGGTGCACCAGCATATAGCAGCGATTGTTGTCCACATCATTGGCGACAACGAAACCAGGAGGAATCCGATTATCCGACTCCGCGTGCAAGGCCTCAATCAGTTGAGCAGTCTTTGAACCCGGTGCTGCACACATGTCCAACACTTTGTCTGTTGGTTTCACGTTCAGCACCAAAGGTGGAATCATTGACACCGCCTCTTGTCGACTTATACTGCCCGCACTTGTCTCCACAATAAGGAAATTATGCAATCGAAACAGAGGTTCAGATCGGCGAATATCTTTACGCGTGAGATGTAACTGCCAAGCCAGACCTTCTGGATACCAAGGTAGACAAAGCGGACGCTCTACATTCTCCTTGGGAATTTGATGCAATTCCGATACACCTTCCACATAGGACTCAAACAACTGAGTCTTTATCAACTCCAACAGTGCTTTGGCTTCGTCTTTGAATCCAGTAACACGGAACGTTGTTGGCAGATTGTCCTTAATCGCGGCAAGAAATTTCGTCCACTCAGCTTCGTCTTTGCAGATTTTTTGTGTCTAGACGAATTCAATTTATTGGTGGAATTGAAATATTAATTTGTCCACCGTCTCACCTTGTAATACTTGCAGAAAGCCTCATTCTCTCGTACAATTTCTTGATACGGCTCCGAACGGCGGTCAGGTTTGTCACCCTAGAAGAGAAATAATTTAGTTTCGTTGTGTCCCCTGGTCGGAAATCCACTTACATTTTGCCTCCTGTTGCGTTTTCTCGCAGCAAAGGGATTTTGTTTTTTACCCTGATCACGTCCCATTCTATTTAGTTTAAGATATTTCTTCAAATTTACCGATAACACAATTTTAAAGCAGTTTCTATGCACTGGAACTCGCGGATTTGATTCTGTTCTTCTGAAATGTCAAAGTACGTAAAGTGAACACGTGTGTTGTTTGAAGTTGGATTTACGTTACGTTTGTGTTGTTTTGTATTTGTTTCGATGCGGAGTCCTCCGTTTTTCACAGTTTGGACAAGTACTTTATAAACAAGTGTATTTACGTGGACTAATTTTTATTTTTTCTTCAAAAATCTCATGATTTTTTTCAAAAACGACGTCCAAAAGACCCTGTTTACCATCGATAAGGTAGCTCAAAGCTGAAGAATGAACAGGTGCCCACCAATAGATGTCAGTAAAAGCGCACCATTAAATCTATTCACCATTTGACAGTCATAAGACATTTGTCAGCTGACCTACCAAAGAAATTTTCATTCCCAGCAACGAAGTAGAATTTTGTTCCTTGTCCGTGAAAAGAAAATTGTTACACAAATCCACTAGCAAAATGTCTGGAAAAGATAGGCTGGCTATTTTCCCATCTCGTGGGTGAGTACATTTGCAATTATTTTAACAAAATACCATGGAAATGTGCGAAAACAAAAAACCATTTGCATGATTGGAAAACCATCATCTCCATCCATCTTAACTAAATCTCTGAATTTGTTGCCCTTAACTAGTGCTCAGATGTTGATGAAAGCTCGTCTGGCTGGTGCACAAAAGGGACATGGATTGCTCAAGAAAAAAGCCGATGCCCTACAAATGCGTTTCCGTATGATTTTGGGAAAAATCATTGAAGTAAGATGAATGAACATAACTGAACCCACTCGTGACTTATATACATAACGCCTTTTCTTTTTTTTTTTGTGCAGACCAAAACCCTTATGGGTGAGGTAATGAAGGAAGCAGCATTTTCATTAGCCGAAGCCAAGTTTACCACTGGTGACTTCAATCAAGTCGTTCTGCAGAATGTCACAAAGGCCCAGATCAAGATCCGCACAAAGAAAGACAACGTTGCTGGTGTGACATTGCCAGTGTTCGAGTCCTACCAGGATGGTGTTGATACCTATGAATTGGCCGGTTTGGCTCGTGGTGGTCAACAATTGGCACGACTAAAGAAAAACTATCAGAGTGCTGTGAAGCTATTGGTGGAATTGGCTTCGCTGCAGACTTCATTTGTTACACTCGACGAAGTCATCAAAATAACCAACAGGAGAGTAAACGCTATCGAACACGGTAAAATAAAGCTCATTCACTTACTTTGGTCAGTTCCAATATGATCGGTGTTTCTTTTCTTTTTAGTTATCATTCCTCGTATCGAACGCACTCTTGCGTACATCATCTCCGAGCTCGATGAGTTGGAACGTGAGGAATTCTACCGTTTGAAGAAGATCCAGGATAAGAAGAGAATTTCTCGTCAAAAGGCTGACGCCAGGAAAGCCGAACTACTCCAAGCTGGCATCGACGTACGCAACTCGAGCAACATTCTCGACGAAGGCGATGATGATGTTCTGTTCTAAGCATGCTTCCTTGTTCAGTTTCCCCCCTGTACATCCCCATATTTCCGCTGTGAAAAGACAAGTTATACAAATATTCTACGTATTAGCATTGTAAATACAATTACCAGCAAGTTTAGCAGTATTTTACACTTAATCCTTGATCGTTGCAGGAATTTAAAAAAAAAAACTCCAAAAGTTAGTCTTCTTTGTCTCTTCGCGTTTATTGTTTTCTTTTTGAATGCGTTATGCGAATTCTACAAGCATTTTTCTTATTTTTTTTTGTTTAATTTTATTATTTTCGTTGAAATTTTCTTTCTTTTTTTCTGAGATTTGTTTTTCGCATATTCCATAGTTGTTAATTAAATGTTTATTAAAGGAAAACAGTAAAGTAAATGTTGTCTAACAAAAGTTCGTTCGAAATACATTACAGTGAAAAATATTTAAAATCTATTTGTGAAGTGTTTTCTTAACAAGGTCCTGTCTAACGAATACGTTTTGTGCTCTACCGTAAATACTCTAGATCCTCTCGCATTAGAACTAGTGTTCCAGTTTACAGACATCAACGTCAGAACAATAGAATGGTCATCGCAGCACAAGGAATTACAAGTCTTACTCAAAGTGGAATTGATTGGTTTCAAAAGAAAATCAATCACCAAACACTGAAGAAGCTACTGCTGCCAAAAATAAATCTACAGACCAAAGAAAAACTTAGCCTCCAAAGCACGTATAACAAAATGGTCGAATCTGGAAAGAGAAGATGAAATGAGAAAGTCATAATCAAACTTTAAGACTATCCTAGTTGCTCGAGGACTTTCAGTTAACTTCAGTCACTCCTCCTTCCCACATTTGGAAGAGGATGGATCATTAACCGCAACACCCAAAGAAGATGACATTTTTTGTTAACAAACGTCAATCCTATTTGAAAAGTTTCTACATAAGATCATTTTATTGCAGAGCTGCCGATGCTCGGACAACATGCCAGTGAACTCAAAATCACCGGACAGGCTGTCAAATCTGTTAACTAAACGAAGATCTGCAGGAAATCTTGCAATGTTCCCGAAAGAACACTCGGAAATGACTCTTTTCACGGAGTTTAAAGGTACGTACTTCAAACAAAGTAAATGCTTCTGCAGCGGAGAACAGGATTGGTATGACAAACGTCTTGCATATGATCGTGTTAGTTGTGTAGGATAGGACTGTGTCTTCTCACCCCAAAGAAACAGCCTTTGGCTGCTGGAGATTCTTTACTTGATTTTTAAATTGCTGTCTATTGCTAAGTCCCTAATCAGGTCAAAGCTGTAGTTGCCTAAAGTCAGAGATAAGTCATAACTAAATACCCAACTTTTCAGGCCACTTTCCAGTGTCTACAAACTAAACTTATCTCCGCCTAAAGTGATATTCTGTCAGAGTCATCGTTGCCTCCCTCTGTCTTTTCCTTTTCAGCACTGTCACAATAGAGGAGCCTATTAGATTCCATCTGTCGTTACTCAATCAGCATTTCCACAAGATTTTCTGGAGTGATGTTGCCTGTCTCTAGTTGCAGCTTGGTTCTTTCTGCTGCACAGGTGAAAGAAAAAGTGTGGTGTGCGTCAGTTACAGGAGAGCCGCCCTTCTTTTCACATCTCATCGAGATACGCATTGAAGTTCCCATGTCCGGTTAGAAACTGGGTGATGTAGTACCTAGTTTAATTCGCCATGTTTCAATTCCATCTAATCTATCCATTCATTAATCCATCTCGCTGTCTATCTTCCCTTAGTTTCAGAACTTCATCGCCCTTGCCACTGTAGCGGGTGAGCTCTTTCGCCTCTGCCGTCGTTGTTTCCAATCCTATTTCAGCTAGAAGATCGATGCCTTGTTCTACCGCCGTACGGTTAAAGCCTTGCCCTTCTCGGAAGGATTTACGTCTCTGTACTGCTACCATCTGTTTCCCGTATTCCTCTTGCATGAGTTGATCGACCCAGATCTCACAGCCATACAAGAGAATAGTATGCGTGATCGACAAAAGAATTCTTTGCCGGCTTGCAGTTGGGCCACCCACATGTGTCGTGTGTCTACTGTGTAATGTAGTAACCTTTGCAACTCGCTCCGATGATGATTTTATCCGCAGCCAAAAGGTGAGTTTGGAGCTAAGGATGAGTATCAGTTACTTCACAGCATTTTTGCTGATTTCTACCTCCGAGCCTACTTGAAATTCCACAGTTGCCATGAGCTGTCTCCTAGTCAGAAGGACCATCCGTATCTTCTCTACCTCCGGACTAAAGCCATGGTTTAGCCCCCTCTGTCCATCTTTGGTGTCTTCTGCGTATCCCACCAGTATGGTGTTTTCGGACATCTCCATACAAAGAATACTATCGTTAGAAATATTCCAAAGATAAGGTGCTAGGATTGAGTCCTGTACTGCTCTTGCAGTGATTGTCTTTCTTTTGGGTCTATCCTCTGTGTCGTATAACGGCTCTCGGTATTTGAGGTAGTGCTTTACCATCTGCATGAGATATTGCAGTATCCTCAATGTGTTTTTGAACGTGTATAGCATATCTCTCCAAAGGCTACCAACAAGGCGACTTTTCTTGAGCGGTAATTATCATGTTACCTCGCAACATGAACAATAGCGCTGACAGTATGCAACCTATCTTTCAACAACAAGTCACCAACCGATCCACTCACCATTGCCAACTTTTTCGTCACCTTTTTTGAACAATCTTTCACCAACGACTCCTCTATACCGGATCTATCCTATTTTTATTACCTACACGACTGACCCACTTCTCTCTTACACCTTGGACCCGTCTTTTATCGAACATAAGTTACACCAACTTAATGACGAATTCATACCCGGTCCAGATGGTCTCCCTGCCATATTTCCTAAAAAATGTTACTCTACTCTTTCGCTCGTCCTTCCTAATATCTTTCGAATTTCCTCCGGTTTGGAAAACCCCCTTCAAAACCCGGATCTACAAAAAACGATCAAAGAATGAAATGACTTACTATCGTCCCTTCGCTAAACTCTAAAGTATTTTGTACGAAGCTCTAAGCTTCCAATGCAAATCCCTTATTTCCCCTCGACAACATGGCTCTCTGGTCGCCGTGGTCGCCGTGGCTTAGTGGTTAGTGCGTTGGACTGCTAAGCGAGAGACACAGGTTCGATTCTCAAAAACCACCAAACGTTTTTTCGCGGCACCACCCCTTCGCAGGCATGACAAACCTGCAAGAGTACAATCTGTCATGAAAAGCTTCTCAATTCGCCGTTCGGAGTCGGCACTAAACTGTAGGTCCCTTCCATTCGTGCGAAGAATATAACACGCACAACATGAATGGTTGTGAGAAGCTAGGCCTTGGCTCTCCATGAGCTGCCGTGCCAAATATACATACATAACATGGCTCTCTGAAGGGTAGGTCAACTACTACAAATTTTTCAAAACTATTTCCCTATCCCTCTAGCTACTCTAGCCTCCTTCATTGCCTCGATAATTGTCTGGAATTAAATATCGCCAAATGCCAATCCATCACCTTTTCTCGAAAGCGGCACCAATCTCCTCCCCGACTGTGCCTTCTGCACAATCAACCTATCTCCTCCATTCAATCTCTTCACGACCTCGGCATTTTGTGTGATACGGAGCTCAATTTCCGTTTACATTTGCATGAGGTAATTCTTATGGTATTAGGTGGTGAGGTTTTAGGCTTTGTAACACGGTGGTCCAAAGAATTCACTAACCCATACGTAATCAGGTCTCTACATTACTTTTGTTCGCTCGCTCCTAGAGTCATTTGTGATCCCCGTATCATCGTTTGCACATCTAGAGAATCGAAAGCATCCAGCGTCGTTATCTTCGATTTGTTCTTCGAACTCGGCTCTGGAACTACCCTCTTATCTTACCTCCCTATCAAAACCGCCTCAATCTCATTAACTTAAATACCCTTGAGGAACGCAGAGATGCAGCTGACCTTCTCTTTATTCATCGATTGCTCTCAGGTCACATTGAAAGCGCTTCCCTTAACAACTCTATTTTCCTCAACACTACCCCTCGTCTCTTCTATTTTACGACCCACCACACCTCTTATGGCTCGAACGAACCAATCTTCGACTTCAACCGCTCTAAGCCTTCCCTTAAATTCCGGTACAAAGGAATCGTTGGTGAAAGATTGTTCAAAAAAGGTGGCAACAAAGTTGGCAGTGGTAAGTGGACCGGTTGATGATTTGCTGTTGAAGGAAAGGAAGGAAGGGGAACCATCGGATTTTCTTTTGTAGTTGACAAATTTGAAAAAGGACTTAAGCTCATTAAAGGTTGGCTTGCGCGTTGTTTAAGTGGCGCTGATAAAGGGAATTGTAAAGCTCCGTGAAATGAAGATAAGTCCCAAGATAGTTGGAATAGTCGAAGGCAGATCTAGTGCGAAGGAAAACAGACCATAGCTTGTTTCTCTTATTTCGCAGAGAAGGAACCCTCCGATTATACCAAGGAGGGGATGTAAATGATGATTTTCGACGAGAAAAGGAAACACGAAGAGAATAAGAATTAAAAATTTCTCTGTAAAAAATGGAGAGGGCATCATTTATAGTTAGATTGTGGAAGTCGAAGGAAGATCTGCTGAGATAGTCACTGATTTTATGAAAGTCGTAGGATGAGAGAATAGTGGGACGTGTGGACTGGAACTGGACAGAAGAATTATGAAAAAATGTAAGGAAAAGGGGAGGGTGGTAGTTATCAATAGTTTAAAGAGATAGGAAACAAAGAGAGACAGAATCTGTTGTGAAAATAAGGTCTAATTATCTGCCCATGTAGTTGGAGACGCCACTGACTTGACAAAGACTTGAGTCTGTTCAGCGATCTAAGAAGAGGCACTTCTTACCTGAGCTGGCATTTGAGGGGATGAAGAAAGATTGATCATCTGACGGAGTCCATTGCAGCTGAGGAAGATTAAAGTCGCCCAAAATGAGGATATCATTGATGGGATCAGACAAATCAATTATATGGTCTATAGCTTCGATGGCAAGTTGATAGGATTCGATCGGTTGGGCTGGTAGAATGTAGCAACAGCAACACATAACATAAAGAAACCTGAGGGGGAGTTTTATTTTATTGAAACAATGTCGAATTTTGCGAAGAAAGAAAGGGGAATGGGAGTCGAGGCAAGGCTGTTGTGGGTAGCCATTAGGACGCCTCGACAGGGGGAGTCGTCAGTAGGGCGGTTAGGATCGTCGTCGCGATAAACAGTAAAAGTAGGGGGGAATAATTCCTGGTTCTTTATGTCGGGGATCAAGTTGGTTTCAGTCAGTGCATATTATATCAAAGGGAAAAGCGTGAGATTGATGTAGAACAGCGTGGGTTTTCGAGCGAAGACCTCTTACATTCTGGTAGTAAAAAGTAAGGGGGATGTTGTGTCGAGGAGGTATGAGTATGAGGGGACGTTGTTGGGATTCTGGTAAACTAGACAAGTTATGGACAAATGGGTTAGGAGCAATGGCAGGTTTTAAAAGTGAGACTGGAATTGAGTTAGGTGCGAAAATAATTTTTTAAGTCGCTTTTTGTAGGTTGGAAATTCGGGACATATGTCTCATCGCGATATCTTGCACAGAAATGAAATAGAATTTTGTTAAAATTGGTTAAATTTGCGTCCGAAAATGGGTTAAGAAACGCAGAGATGCAGCCGACATTCTCTTTTCTCATCGACTCATTTCAGGTCACGTTGAATGTGCGTCACTTCACAACTCTATTTTCTTCAACACTAAACCTCGTAATCTACGAAACCCTTGTCGCTTCTATCTACCAAACAACTGATCTCCGGTATGCTACGAAAGATTAACTCGAAACTTACCCTTTTTGACTTCAACCGCACCACGCACTGCTTGCCTTAAATTCAATCCCCTTCACCGCCCCAACTTATCTTAGTTTTAAGTTAGTTTAAGATTGTTCAGCTTGTATTAAGCTTTCCTTTCGTCTTCACCAATTATAATGTACCACAGGGTCCGTAACTATGAAAAACCATCGATAAATCCTTTTGTTTTCTTTATTAAGTATAAAATTGTGTTTACATAAAATATTTAAATTCTAAAAACATACGAGTATTCTAGTGCTTAATGTTTGTCAATCCTTGACTTAAATTTCTATCCATCACCAGTAAAAAGAGGAAAATCTACCCGAGAAGGTAGTTAAGACTACATCTTCCCTTAGAAAAGCCCAGCACCAGTTGTTTTTTTAGAAATACCTACATGATTTTTTAAGGAACATGAAATGTGTGTGGTCTTGGAAAGTTTTACAACAAAAAACACGTCCATTGCGAATGACAAGTCGAAATCGAAATTTTTTCAATTGAATTCAGTTAAAATGTTTGAAAAGTCGAATTCGAATTCTCCTTCGACTGGTCTTCGACAATAGAGGTGAAGAATTCTTTTGAAAGATTCATTTGAAAGAAATCGAAATATTAAAACATCAAGTACATTTCAAAATATCTTCCACATGAATCCAAACGTATGAAATGAAGGCTCAATCCCTCCCTCCCTCCCCTCCTTAGTACATGTAAGAAAGGATATGATCAGTCTTTAGAAAATTCTTTAAAATATAATCTTAATCTTAAAATCTTAAAGCTAAGCTCGCTCTTAAGCTAATGTAGCTTTTTTGGTCTGTTGAATATTGAAAGGATTCGGATTGATTTAGTATACCCTTCCGTAGGGTAACGTCGCTGGATGATAGGGAATAAAGAGTTTACTTCCAAATCTTGCTGAATGTGCTGAATCACTGCTGTAAAATGAAAGAATTAGAATGGGAATTATAGTTGAATGCATTGGTTTACGTTACCTAGATGAAAACATGCTTGTTGTGGATTCCCTGTTCATTCTTTGGGTTGGATTGCGTCTTCGCGATCGAATAAGACAACAGATAGCTACCACAATTGCAATTAGAAATATCATACCGAGAACACAGAATGATATTGCCAATTTGGAAATTGACAAACAAAGTGTGCCCTCGGATGGTAAACTTCGAACTCGAGGTGGATGCTCTTCAACTGAAAATAGAAGGGAATGGTAATTTTATAAATGTTTTGAAGCAATTGAGGAGGACATCTAGCAGTTTCTATAGAACCCGGCCAACAACAGAGAACAAGTCACTTTCAGAAGGAAATGCAAACTTCCAACAAAGTTTAATGCCTTGCAACTATTCGACAGCCTTGTTTTTTTTAGCCTTACGCTTGAGAATAAGCTTGTGTTTTATATTTATCAGGCTAGCGACCCTTGGAGCCTAAACTAATGTCGCTTTCCATCCTTCACGGTCCCGGGCACACTGCTTCCAGTTTACTAGACCAAAGTTTCTGGCGTTGGCAATTGCCTGATCTTTAAACCGGAGGTTCGGTCTTCCTTTCCTTCGTAAACCAGGCTGGGATTCAAAGATTCTCTTAGCTGGAGAATTCTCGTTCATTTGCTCGATGTGACCGAGCCAGTGCAATTGACGGATTTTTGCCTTCCGAGCTACATCCACATCTTTGTACAGAAAGAGGAAGCTTAGGTAGGTAGGTAGGTAGAAGTGGTTGAAACTGGTAAGCCTGGCAGAGACATAAGTAGCGCGGATGCGCCGAGGAAGAGGAAGCATACATAAACAGAAAAAGGTGCTAAACGTGCTTTTGAAAAATCTCTAGTTGCACTCTACTCATGCAAAACAGCTGTGGACTCCAGAGAATACACGTCAGACTACATTGAAGTACGGATTCGTTTCTTAGCACGGACGTTCCAGGGATTGATGGCGTCAGCAAGGACAACCCTCCCAATCTGCGAAGTCCTTCTTGGCCTCATGTTATGGGGACATAAAGCCCCTTTATCCACTGTCACATCTTATAAAGGAGTCGTCCAATTTAGTCATCGTAAAGTTAGTAGTAGTCGTTCCGTCATGTTATCGTCATGCTTAAACCAGCAAAAGTACGGTGTTACCCTGGTAGCACTCGTTTAGGATCGACGAGATCTCATTTTCTTGGAGGGAATTCCAGAATCCCACTTATCTTGTCACTAGATGATGGAAGTTTAGCAAAAGTTGGTTGCTCTTGTTGTAGTACCTACAATTCTACATTGCTTCTGTGGTCAAGTTGCTTTCTAGACCGAGGATTAAGAGCTTATGGTTTAGTTTGACTAGGCAAGAGGTGTTGAGCGCTATGTGGGACATTCCTGCAACTTGGTTAGGTTAGGTTAGGTACGAGGGTTGACAGGACTCCCTTTCCCCGTCACACTTAGGTCAGTGCAGACCCTTTGTGATGCCCTAGGTGTTGCAGCCCCCTTATTAGGAACCATGAGCCTATGCTCAATCGAACCAGCCCGAGTAGCTGATAAATCTGTTTAAGTAAGATAGAAGAAGTGTATTCCCTTATTTGGCAGAGAGCTGACCTCATCTACTTCTTCGTCGACCGCATCCCCTACATAGATCATCCGTGTTCAATCCCAGTCTTCTTGCAATTGAGCTCAGATTGTTCTAGTTTTGTGCAGAAGTCTGCGTTCCTCATTGGCGATAGGGGGCTGGATGACCACCTAGGAACGAGTGCAATGGACGGTGGTTCTCCACCACACATGACGCAGCCGTTTGGTGGATGCTTTTTAGTTGAAGTTTAGTGGTTGCGTGAAGGCTTCGTTGGGTCTTTGGTAATTCGAAAGCCCTTTGTGTATTCCGCAGCGTGCTTGTAGGAATTCTAATGTTCCTCAAGGTGGGATACAAGGGGAAATGGTTGGGAATGTATAGTGTTATGTTCTGCATTCTTTTTCTGATCTACGCATGCCGTCATATGGCACCCAGGAGGCTTAGAGATTCTATCAGTTCGTACTGCTGGATTGTTGTATACAAATGGGAGCAGCATAGTTCAAGAAGGAACCACTTATCGTTTTGTAGGTGGTCAGCAACGTTTTTTCTTTGCATTTACCCCAGGAGCTACCGTCCGTAGGTTTAAGCACGTTTTTGTACAATCTGAGGTGACCTTAGAGGTTCGAAGCGTTTACAGGGAAGGTTATCATGCTGATGACGTGACAATGCGACTGAGGTACAAGACGAAGGCATGGGGCTGAAGATATTTCCGCTGATAGTTGTAAATCGCTATCTTTGCAGAAACTTCTCCAAGATGGTAATGGAGAAGTCAGTCGTTAGATAATCCATGATTTTTTACGAAGGGTTTCTATGCCGGAAAGAGAACTCACTACTGTCATGGGAGATATGCATAGGCAACCAAGGAGCGTGCAACAAAATTTCGATTGGAGACTTTGTCTTGAAAAGATGGCGTCACCTTTCGTCGGTGGACAGGTTGCCCTGAGCCTTCTTTGAAGGCTTCGAATTGATGAGACGGCCACATATTTGCTCTTGTTTTACGATTGGTCGCTCGGTGTTCCCTGTATTCATTTGGACAACACACTCCCAACACCAGACGTTGAAGTGTCACATTGTTTGTAGACGTGCGTCGTGAAGTCTGGAAAGTCTTAGCTCCTCCTCGGTCATGTAACAAGGTTGTGTCTACCTTGATAATAGGTCATGGGGACTACTAGAAACCGCTGGAGTTACTTGAGAGTCTTTGGAACAAGGACAAGGTATAGAGAACATCTTGTGAAACTGGACAGGTGAAAAGCAGAATGACAGATTTTTATGAGACGCGGATGAAGTCCCAGCAAGCCTCCACAAAAGATGGGACCATGTGGAGGGTCTATTGACTATCAGAAGTAGATCACTCCTGGTCTGGTCTGGTTCGTTATGGCGATTGAATTGGACTCTATCTCTACCTGTGCATGGAATCCAATCCATACTCCACAATCTCATGTAACAGCCTCCGTTCGGCTGTTAACCGAAAGGTTGGTGGTGGTTCGAGCCCACCCGGGCACGGGTTATCATTTTTTCTTTGTTTTTGTAAACTTACCACTCATATTATACCTCCGATCGTATCTCAATCGATCAACTTCGATTTGAGGCGCCGTTACTGCCAACGAATTGAAAACTTCAATTCTCGCCAAATGCTTGTCCGACGGTAACACTAGTTTCTCTCCTCTCCGACAGTTAACCTGCGAATAAATCCAAAAGAAAGGCAACTGTATTAAATTAAATGATTTAACTGTTTGTTTAGGGGGATAGCCTTTTTAAAAAAAACGAAAGTTTCGCTAATTTCCACGCTTTGGTGATTTTTAAACCATTGCGCTCGATCTACGAACTTTATGCTCGCGCAAGTATGCGCAATGCGCGTGTAATAAGCACCAATGCACACCACAAGTGCCACCGGGATAATTAATCCATCCAACGAATCACACCCGATCCACCGCAGTCGGCGGGAGTCTTACTGACCAGCAGCGGGACGGTACGGCGTGAGTAATAAAAATCATGTCCAATTGCTAATTAATGGCGTTACCCAACCCAATGCCAATAATTACGCCCGTTTGCTTGTCGGACAAATATGCGTAAGTCTTTTGCGAAATGAGGAGGAATTTCTTGAAATAATATTGCGGTGCACTCACGTGTGGACACTTTCCTTTGCACAGTTGAACACCACAACTGACATGCAATCGTTCACGATCTGGGAACTTGAATGCGGGAAAGGTAGCGCTGAATAATTTTTCAACAAAATCATCTTCATGCGGTTTAGACCATCCTTCCTCGGCTGGACGAAAACGGGTATGAAGTGCTGGCATAACCTGAAAATAAAAAATGAAATTGTTTATGTTTGTGTTTAGTTTTGAGGTTATGGAAGTTAAAATTGAACGGAAACCAGAATCCGATGGGGTGTATTGACGTCAAACTCGGAAGTGATTTCTAAGACGACAATCGTAACCTAAGACCTAATGTAGTGTCCACTGCCACCAAAAGTGACTCTCGAGTCGAAGCTGTAACCGAAGCTTTTTAAGGCAATGTAAGGCCGCAGACCTAGTTAAAACGACTCGAGTTAGACAGCAATAAAAAGTTGCCAAACTTACGCCTAGAAATGATGTCAAAGTGTAAACCCTACAATGAATCTCGCGACCAAATCACAAGATCCTACCAAGGCTTTCTTTACTTACTTTTCATTGCGTTACAGTTCTATGTGAATCTGTGCCTCAACCAAAAGGACTCTTCAGCCAGCTCAATCCATAGCCTTACTGACGCAAAGTCATTCTTCGTTTCAGCACTCCACCGAAGGTAAGGTCTTCATTTACTACGTTGTCCCTTGGTGTTGATTTGAAACTCTATCCGAGCTGTAGACCGGCTGTCTTTTGTGACGTTAAATCTGCGTGGTCGATGTCTTGACGCTGGCTCTGTTTGACATTCGCAAATGCACCACTGACAGCCCGCTGTGTTCATCCCATCGCTGGTGTTGGTTTCTGAATTTCTCGTTCTGGAACGATAAAGATCTTTAAGACACTTCTCCTTGTCTAAAGCCTTTTCTGGCACCAAAGATTGTCAATGAGGTCATTACCGATCTAGAGCAGCGAGCGTTCTCCACATTCTGCTCAAACACACGCGTTTTGCAAGGATTCCAAAACTAAGCGTAGCTTTGTTCAGCTTGTTTCTGTACTCAAAGAATCAGAAGTTCGTACTCCCTTCATCTCTTCCTGACGGCCTGCACTGTTCATCAGGAGTTTCGTTGTGATTGTCTAGAGAAACTCAACACATTAGTGACTGCTTCTCTGATGCCTTTTCAGCAGTTTTCCCATTGCGGGGTTCTCTCTACTTAATAGGACTGTCAGTCTGTCTGTGGCTATGTGGATATTTCATCCGGCTGCCAAGTCGATAAGCTTAATCCAACTTTGAACATGATGGCGTGAAGGTTGTACTACCAAAGATGACCCTTCCTCTCAACTTCGCATTCAAACCCCCGAGGACCATTTTATCGAAGACATTCCTTGTAAGTCTTGACGAGGAGCTCGTGGAAACAACCTTTCGTGTCTCCATATATCTGTGGGTGCTTATGCGCCTAAAATACAACTGTTGACGTTCGTTCACGTTTTTATCGAAAACTCAAGTCTTCTTGCCTAAACCGGTCTCTAATGAAGGATCTGCATCCAAGCAGGTCCAGTTTCTGTTGCTCGGTCCATCCTATAGCACTGTTTTCTTTGTAGAATGCTGGGAAGTCCACTAGTTACCCACTTATGATGGCACTTCAATCCGGTGTGCACATGAGCATCAACCAACAAGTGTCTCCAGGAAGCTTTATCTTTAGCTTGTTGGAGGGTGATCTACTTACTTGCCTATGGAGCAACTTCTGTTCGTCGCCAAATTCATTCCCTTGACTGTTTCAGATCTAATTTTGGACCTAAGTGTGCTCCTCCTTAGCGAGAGCAGCCACCTAACCTTCAGACCTATTGACACTCGATTCCAGGGCTTTGAGAGCGGCCTAGGTGTCACTGAAAATTGAACTGAAATTGAAGTTCGCACCAGGCACGATGGCGTGGGGGTAATGATGTTAAAGATATCATTGGACCGCTTGTGAAACTCACATTCCCATGACACAATGTCCAGTAATTGGTTGGTTGGTTGGTTGGTTGGTTGGTTTATTGGGTATCTTGAGACTTACTCGGACCTCTGGCTTGTCCATTGTACTCATACAAATTATTCATGAGAGCCCGTACGAAGGTAGCTAAGTAAGGCACAAGAATCTCAAAGCTTGAGTACGCAATCCCACCCTGTAATCTAAAACAAGAAATTGGGAACAAAATCAAAAGAACTGCCAACGATAGATGGAATGCGCTCAGCTCCTGTGTCATAACCAGGATGCTATGGCCATTCTACAATAAACAGAAAACCGAAAGAATCCTGCAAATTAATAAAAGATCCCTATCTTCCCTAATAGGTATCATCACCGGGCATAACATGCAAGAAGACTGGGATTGAACACGGATGACCTATGTGGTGACGACGAAGTAGATGAGGACACTCCACACTTTCTTTGCCACTGTCCGGCACTCTGCCATACAAGATCTAGGAAGGCACCTTTTCTAGGATCTAGAAGAACTGTCCAGCAAGTCGGTGCTTGACATACTCAGACCCATCAGCGCTGCTGGTTGGCTTGGTGAGCTTAGGCTTATGGTTCCTAGTAAGGGGGCTGCAACCCCTAGGGTCTTCATTGGTCTAAGTGTGACGGGGAAAGAACCCTCCTACCTAACATAAACTCACCAAACATTCGTTTCTTCTCTTAAAGAAGAGGTTCTTCAAACACCAAAACCTGGTCACACCCTTAAGGGAAGGATCGAACCCTAAAGCCTTGTCTCCGCCTATAAATCTTTATGTAACAATCGCACATAAACTGAAGCAACAGACAACAAGACAAGATAAGACGCGTACAAATGTTAAAACAATAAAAAATAATGGAAAGCAGAATATACTCGTGTGCTACAGGTGAAGAGGAGCTAGAGCACACACATTGATTGCTATTAAGAAAATTAACTCGGTTATGACCGCAATTACACATCACCTCCGTCAGTCGGAGGAGAGACGTTGTAATTCAATTGTTCGACGCTTGGCAAGCAGCGCATCACGGTTATTGTGTGAATTTTCGCGTCAGTGAAATTGTACGCATCACTCATTCGGATGTAAGTTGGGATTATTTCACTTGGGCTATCTAATTAAAGTTATGGTTATTAAATCATAGCTTGGGGCTTAATTACATTACCCACCACCAACAACGCCGACGACGCGTCGAAAGAGGGGCCATATAGGTTCGTTCAACTTAGCAAATACTTTGCGTTATTTATTGTTTGCATGGTTGATGTTTTGGAAATTTATTAGCATGTAATTAGGGGTGTAATTAGGCCTTAACTTGAGGTAGATTATCAGCTTTGAAATACCAAAAGACCAATGTTGCGTAAGGAACTAGTGATATTCCTACTTCCTCACTTAACAAGCTTCCAACTCGGACACTTTGCTTCAAATTTTCTAGACCAAACGCTCTCAAGCCCGAGGGACTGAGACTTGAACTTCCTCTTGACTGAAGCATTGCTGTCCATTCACTCTATGGGGCCAAACCAATGGTTTCTTCATATCTTGGCCTTTCGGCCTACTTCTACTGCGTCTTGTCGCAGCTAGTAGAGTTCGCCTTTATATCTTCTGCTTGCACACAGGGCCAAATAATTGCTCTGCTTTCCTGTTAACTGTAGCAAAACTGGCATGACAAGGGTTCAGTAGGACATACATTTTGTCTTTCGATTTACAAGTTTGGAACCCATTTGATTCGCTACGTTTCGAAACAGCAATGGTTTTCAGGATGATGGAGTTGATGTTGATTCCGAAGAAGCTGACCTGCACATCTCGAAGCTGTGATCACTTATCTTAGGCGAAAGAGAACCGATGGTGCTTTGTTTTGCCCTCGTTCATTTGAAGAGCAACTTGTCATCTACAATCTCTGCGAGATCCCCTATCACTTCACATTGGGAGCGACCGATGATATCACTGTCGTCTGCTTACCCCAGCAGCTGGGGGGATTTTTTTAAACGATAGTTCCTTCCGTGTTAATATATGCCCCATGCATGAGGAAGCCACATGAAAGCTCGTTGCCTTGCCGAAATCCGGTGATTGTTTGGAAAAGATCGAAACAGCTGCATCGGGTGTCAATACATCTGAATCAGTTTTGTCCTGACTCCTGTAGAGCTCTAGAAGATTAATGCTATCACAGGGGGCTTCGAGGTCGAAGAAAATATGGTGAATTTGCTCTATAGTCGATCTGCTGAACCAGCAGTCCCTCGAGTACGTACCGATTATGTTTGCTTCAGAACGGTTTCAAACGTTCACACAGTACGTTGGATAGGATTTTAGAGACTCACAAACAACGTCGACACATTCCGCAATGCAACAACTGACGCATTCCACGAACATAAAAGTAGGCTGCTGTCAAGACTAAAAACCTTGTACAGACGGTTTACTGACAGACAAAACTCGGAGATAAGGCAACTCAAGTCGTTGATCAAAAACGTCCAACAGTTAATTAAAGAAAACTACAGACTTTCTGTAAACTTGCATTGGAACAACAGAATTCGGGCTGTAAAATCCAACAACCCGAGTATGTTCCCGCAAATAAATAAAATATTTCGGAGGAAGAACATTAACGACTTGCCATGTCTTAAGATCCCCCGAACGACGAACAACGAACAAGTACTTATTACAGCAGGCATAGATCCAGGGAATGCAGTCGATGATGACAACTTCTTTGTGATCGAAGATCCGCAGGAGAAAGTGGAAGTCATAGGAGCGACTTTCCAGGAAGTGTATAAGGTGAATGCTAGCATTCTCCCAAACCACGACCTGGAGAATCGCGTCCTTGTGCACAACCACTACCTTCGAAGTGATATACAGAACTGGCGATCTGAGAACACCGGTTTCACCGTGTTCAATGACGATAACATGGCAAATAATGCCATCGCCGATGAAAGGGTTCATCCCCCGTTCATATCGAAGGTCGAACTCCAAACGATCTTCGAATCACTTAGAAAGAAGAAATCAGAGGGAATCGATGGAATATCGAACATTGTGCTTCGACATCTCCCCCTAGAAGTGGTAGACATTTATACCACCCTGTTTAACAATGCGCTGAATAATGCACATTATCCAGCGCATTGGAAAACAGCGGTGGTTCATGCTATTCCCAAAAGGGATAAAGATAGCTCCAATCCGGGGAATCTCCGGTCAATAAGTCTCTTGCCGAACATCAGCAAAGTATTCGAAAAGGTGGTCCATAGAGCCCTGGCTAAGTGGGTTGAGGACAATAAAATAATTCCTGATAATCAATTCGGTTTCAAGGCGGGTCATGATACAATACATGCCGCGTCTAAACTGGTATCTGATATCCAATGGAACAAATGCAAGAACCAATGCACGGGTGCCTGCCTGGTTGATTTGGAGAAGGCCTTCGACACCGTATGGTTAGAGGGGCTCTTTTACAAGTTGAGCAGGTTGGGTATAAGCAAACCACTGCTGTACATGCTATGTAACATGCTGACCAGTAGACGGTTCATTGTGAAAAATGGCAATGTGACTTCTGCTGGTACATTCGAAGTTAAAAATGGTCTGCAACAGGGTGCAGTAAATTCGCCGATCCTGTTCAACATTTACACGAGCGATCTCGTAGGTTCTCTTCATCATGCTATTGCGTATGCAGACGACTTGGTTGCGTACAGATCAGGTCCAAAGATCGAGGTCATTGTCATTCTCTTGCAGCGTGACTTCGATAAGATTCAGCGATATTGCGATGACTGGAAGTTGAAGATCAACTTTCAGAAGTCGGAAACCATTCTGTTTAGGACGCCGTTGTCTGGGGCCTCTAGGGATACCAGAAAGAATTGGCGAAAGTTCGCAATCGTGGGACAACACGGGCGACCATTAGTAAGTCGAAGTGTAGTCAGATACCTTGGGATCTGGCTAGATCAATATCTATATTTTAACAAACATGTAGATGCTGCTCTGGCCAGAGCCCGAGTTGCTTTTGCCCTTACAAAGAGACTGTTTTATAACAGCCAACTCGATGCGAGGGTGAAGGTAATCTGCTATACGGCCCTAATCCGGCCAATGCTTACATATGGTTGTCCCGTGTGGTTCAACGTGCGGGCAAGCTTGATGGAAAGGATTCGGGTGTTTGAGAGGGCTTGTCTTAGGCCTTGCCTTCGTTTATACAGAACACCAGAGTCTGAGTACAGAAAATTCTATTCCAATGAGGTCCTCTACAACAAGGCGGACCTAATCAGAGTGGACAATTTCCTTGTGAAGCTTACTCGAGGGTACATTGCAAGAGCAATGAACTCGGTCAATAACTTGATCTCTGGGGCTTACTACCCCAATCCCTTGTACCACGAGAGGGTGCGCCTTAACGGCTTCGTCCCCCCAGAGGCTTTTCTGTACTTCGATCAGGAAGGTCTGATCCAGGATAGATCGGCGGTGCCGCTAATCTTCCATGTTGCCCGCACGACTGTGGATAGGCGGCTCAACTACGGTCGAGACGTCGCTCAGAGCACTGAGGAGCGCCTGCGGTTTAGTAGGTCGGTATCGGAGCGCGACATTAGGGATGTTGGACGGCAGCACCAGACTTTCTGGTGGCTGCCAGAAAGAGAGGGAACTCCCTCGTCGGACCCTCTCGATCCGGGGTAGCTCACAAAGGTGGGCAAAGCTGGCCATGGCCGGCTTACATAGTTTAAGAGTAGGTTTAAGGTAGATTTAAGACAAAACACAGCGCAAAAATCCAAAAAAAAATAATAAAAAACCAAAAATCACAAAAAAAATTATAAAACTTAAAAAAAAAAAGCACAGCGTAAAATCCAAAAAAAAAAAAAAACAATAAAAATCAAAAAACCAAAAAAAAAGTACGTATTTGATTACGTAGTTAGTTAAGATAGGTTAAGGTTTATTTTAAGGTAGTTTTAAGTTTTAACTTTATTTAGTTTTAAGGAAAAATATAAAAAAAAGGTTCATTTACTAAGTTTTTTTCCCAAAAAATTCATTTTCTTAGTTTAAATAGTTAAGTCCTTAGATGTATAATTAAAGTTAGTTAGGTTACGTCGAAAGACATAGGATAAGAATTAAGTTTAGCTTAGAGTGCCCGCGTAGGGCCAGTAAGTTAGAGTAAGATAGTTAAGTTAATTAAGCTAGTTTTAAGCGTTTTTTTGTCTAGCATGTAAGATTTAATGAATTTAATAATAAAAATGCGTTAAAAATGAATAGGATTTTAGAGGCGAAATTTAACAGGGATATGCCTCAACAGCTTCTACAAGACATAGGATTGCCTTTCTTGTGGGCTTACATAAAGCTGATATTCTGGACTTGGTACATGAAACAAAGCTCTGCATACAAAAATCTCTGCTGATTAGCCAACAAAGCCGACAGCTTTGTTGTTCTCGAGCTTTTTGGTAGTTGCACCAACCTCTTGTATACTGGGAAAGGGGATTATTTCTTCGTTCACCGGAAAAGAGCTCTCTTCTTGCCCTATTACTTGCTTACTTACTTATCAGGCCAGCGACCCTTGAAGGGTCTGAGCCTGAACTAATGCCGCTTTCCATCCTTTACGGTCCCGGACACGCTTTACTAGACCAATGTTTCTGGCGTCCGCGATTGCCTGTTTTTTAAACCAGCGGAGGTTGGGTCTTCTTCTTGCCCTATTAGTGCTGCTTAAACACATTTACTACTCCCTGTCCATCGGTGACAAGGTTCCTTTCACTATTTCATAGAGCCTCCGTTTAGGCTTTGAAGCCAGCTGCCAATATAACTTGTCTTTCCTGTAGACTTGTCAGATGTTGTTCCTGTCATGAGACTCTTCAATTGTTTTGAGCTCTCTTCTTTCTAAGTACAGGGCTCTTCTCCACTCTTCTTCTGGCTAGTCTGCTTTAGGAAACTCATAGAAACCTAGGATATAGGGTGATTCACACTTTGATGATATCCACTACCATACATAAATAGAAACTCCTGTGGAAAAACTCGCCTGTCTAACACAATAAATCTATAGGGTCGGTGTCCACTCATCGAATGGAGTAAGTAGCACAGCAACTTAGGAGGAAGAAAGACCGGGATAGAATTGAAACGCATTCCGAAGCTGATATCCCCCAAAGTCCCACGATTCTTTGGAAAAATAATACTCGTATGTCAAAGAAGTCGTCATATACAACATTGGACACTAAATATTCAACATCCTCGATAGTATAGTGGTCAGTATCCCCGCCTGTCACGCGGGAGACCGGGGTTCAATTCCCCGTCGGGGAGATTGTGGGTGCAAATTATTTTATTTTTTTTTTTATTCAAATTGTCAACGTTACCTGTCCCTGTCTCCCATCTATACATCGTCTACCATACTCTGTCGCCGTCTTCTAGCACAATGCCCAGTATACGAAGCTATCAACTCTGTCGTCTGGTTGTCCAGCGCTATTAACTTTGGCAGAAGAGTTGCTTGAAGGGCTTACGGTCGGTCGGAGAACATTCGCTTCAAATTGAAGGAGATCCATGCGTTTGGATGAGAGAACCAGCAGAAGTGACCGTCTAAGTTGACATGTTTAATGAAGAATGCTAGAGTCCACTGATCTACCTTTGAATGGAACTCATATTAAACGTAGCAGAGGAAGTCCGACGAGAAGAACAGTAACAATTGTGACCAATGGCTGGGAATAGAGAAAGTTGGAACGAATTTGTGGGTAGAGTAAGCTCTGAACGGTAATTGTAATGCAATGCAACCAAATGCTCAGCGTTTATGGGATCCTTCCAAAGAAAAATCTTTCGTTGTGAACCCTTGAGCAGAATCTACCTAGAAACGACAACAATGTTACAGCCAAGAGTTTCTTGTTGGATGACTACTTTCATATGCAAGACGACAAGAAAGCCCAGAATCGAGAGCCTGAGTAAAGGACTCTAACTCCAACTAAAACGACCTCTAGTTCCAAATCTTGTAGTTGTCGTTTGTCAGTGTAAATGTATTCAAGCGTCCGACTGTGTGTCTCCTTTGTAGATCCTTGTTTGATTGGCATTATCCGCTCACCAGGTCGTTCTATTGCCTATCTCGGCTTTCCCTTCTTTCCCTTTTCAGGCATCTCAGCTCAAAATGCACACTGCCTTCCATTCAACCTACAATTCCAGTTCCTTTCAATTCTCCTATCTGTATCCCCTATTGACTTATTGACTGTGCAACCGTGGGCACTGGAAGAGCACATGCTCCACGTCTTCCACTGTGTCTGTGCAGTACGGGGAAAATGAAGAGTCATCATGCCATGTCCCACTTAGACCTGCGTTACGTTAAGTCTACTTCTCCATGCTTGTGACTTGTCCAAGTTTCAATAACAGGAGTTAGACGATAGGTCCATCGGCCTTTGCTCGATAGTTTTCAACGCTGCTACCATTCCTTCATGCTCTTTGTTGCTTCCTCATCGTGCACCACCTCATCGTCCTGTCTATATTCCCTCAGTTTGTCCTAAGTATGTCCATCGGTTCAATTCCTGAAATGACGCAGACTACATCGCCTGAAATTGTTCAAAAAGTGCTGCTGACCCTCACCGCTCACAGCCGGGCTATTCCTCCAATATGGCGCCCACGTAGGTAGATACTGTCTGCATAGACGGTGAGTAGAGGAGGAGATACAACGACGAACTGTACAGCAACATCGACTTAGCCAGAAGAGTGAAGGTCCAGTCACAGAGAAAGTGGAACAGCGTTTCCTTTTCATGTGAGTTGTCGCAACTACGGCGCAATGGGAGTTGATCGGAATGCCTAACTTGACAGCGTGTGGACCAATTGGCCAGTGGCCCGTGCTAATTGCTGGCATTCTTGCTGTCTCGGTTGGGGTTCTACGGATTAAGTCATTCGTCCTGTTTTTATTGTATCTGTCTGGATATGGCACAGGTTTCTAGAGACTTTTCCACCTAGAGTTGGCGATGAAGAGAAGCAGACTGACTCCGCAAAAGAGACATCCAAGGTAGAACCCAGAGGAGAGTGATGTTTAACCGAGTATTTGCCAGCGGCCCCTTACACTGTTCAACTAATTTAGAGGACGAAGTAAGTGAGTGGAGCGCTTTGATGGCAGCCTGGCTGTCTATAAAGATTCCTATGTTGTTTGAGGTAGTTGGGCTGAGGCTAGGTATCTTGCAGACTTCTCTAATCGCTAGTACCTTCGCCTGGAAAACACTCGAAGAGTCTGGGAGGCTGTACGATTTGGAAACGTTCAGTTCCGCTGAGAAGACACCTGCTCCAACGCCACACTCCATCTTCGAGCCGTCGGTGAAGATCGATACTTGGTAGTTTGATTGGGGTTAGGTTAGGTTATTGTTCCATTCCGATCTTTCCCGAACAGCCTGAATATTGTTATTGAATTTAAGTGTAGGAGTCATGTAGTCAGTTATGGTCGAGGCCAGATCTCTAGGCAGCAGGTCAAGAGCCTTAGGTTTTAGGAGGCCAAAGCCCAGATTCTCTAAGTCTGATAACACTACACGAAACGATGTATTTAATGTACAAGTCCAGAGGCAGGATATGGTGGAGCACGTTAAGAGCTTCTGTCGGTCCCGATACTAGCTATTCGTTGGACTCTGCTAAGTTTTGTGATATTGTAAGCATTGCTTAAGGCGAACCGTAAGTAAGGATTGAACGAACTATACGGCAGTGTATGTACATCTAAAGGACCATCTTGGGCTAGGTTAGGTTAAGTTGAAGTGGCTGTCAGCTATAGCCAGCGCACTTAGACCAGTTAAAGGTCCATTGTGATACCATCTTGGCCTGAAGGCCCCAAGCGACGCGTGCTTTCTTTACCCTGTGTTCTATGTATAGTTTCCAGTTGAGCTTGGGGTCAAGAATGACACCAAGGTACCTTGCATAGGGGAATAGAGTGAGTGTTTGGATTGTTAAAAGACGTGGAAGCTTATAAGTCGGTGCTTTGTATTTGTTGGTGGCCTAGTCCCCAGCTTGTGGCCCAAGCGCTTAATTTAGCCAGAGCCCTCTCTGTGATTTCACTTATCCCTGAGAGGAACAAAAAACGCCTTATACTGTCGGTGTCGACTAATTAGTTCACTCATGCGAATAATGGTCATAACAAAGAGTGCGAGCATAAAAGGGAACATAAAAACTTCCTACGGGATAGAAACATATCCCATGTGCAGTAGATAGCAGGCACAGGTACCACCAGACTAATTGTATATATTGAGCACCTTTCACTGTCCATTAAATCATTAAAATTCACCTGTAACAGAGCGTGGCGGTGGCCTTCGTACGGAACTTCTCCCCACGGATTAAGCGGAGCAAATAATAAAAACAAAACAAAACAAATTCATCTTCTGACCCCACAGCAGGGAACCAGATAATGTTGTACTAACTTCATCTATTTATCATCCATCTATCGTTGTACTGAAAACAATTAACCTCAAAACTAGGGTGTCCCGTCCCATTCGAAACTAGGTCTCCTCCATGCCATCATCTGGAAAATTAGTGGGAGTGTTGTATCTCTTAAAACAAAATTGGAATACTCATTCCAATTACAGGAACACCTTAGAGGCGTCACTCAGATCTTCCAGGTTACAGTACACCAGATACGCTACTTTGTGCTCCGTAATGTCATTATCCACAACAGTTATGCTCGTTCACTAATTGTTTCAGATGGTCTACCCAACGGTTACTAATTCTAAACAAATTATTTTCTTTCTTTTTTTGTATCTACAAGTTCTATCTAAGCATCTAGCGATTCAAAGTTGCGGTTTCACGTTGTCGTTCTCACTTTTAAATTTGTGTGTGTAGAGACCAACGTTTATAATTTTATTTATTTATTCAAAGCGACATTAATTATTATTTTTTTTTTTACAGTGGAAGAGCCAGACAAAAATGTATCTTAAGCATGAGTAACTTTGGGGGCCACGAGTGCAACGCTGCGAATAAATTAGATTTTTAGAAAATGAAATTCTTTTTTTTTTCAATTCTCATTTAGATTTAGAATTTTTGTGATGAAATTTGTAGGTTGTGGCGCATTAAAATTCATCAGATCGTTGGTAATTCAAAAAGGGAAACGGAGAATCTGGGTTGTTTAAAGTTTTTAGAGCGCATAAATCTTTAAGGGCTTGTGGGAGAATCGAAAACAAAGCTCAAAACAAATAAATCATCTTTTACTAGTTCCCAGCTTACAATTATTTATTGTTGGCAATAAAAGAGTCCAATTTGTTGGTCAAGGTTGATTCATCGGTCTTGAACTCGCCATCTTATCACTGAAAACCTTTACTGTTGATCCATTGTGACGGATTACTTTAGACAACAGAGGACATACTACCCAAATACTGCTTCAACAAGAACTTCTCCTCCCCTCAAGGAAGGATTGGGAGGACCACAAACCGCAACGGATTCAAAATGGAAAGAGGAATTGGCTGCGGAATTTTTGGAGAATCATCATGTGCGAACTTCTCGATCAGCCTTGGTTAATTCGGGTCCATATTCCTGCGAGAACTACCCAGGCATATCCCTGCTTAATGTAGCCTACAAGATCCAGTCCAGTGTACTGCGTTTTGCACCACTCTCATCGGCACCTATCAGTGTGGCTTCCGGTCCGGCAAATCGACGATAGGCCAAATCTTCACACTGTGGCAAATCCTTGAAAAAAACAACAAGTTCCAAGCCGGTACTCACCATCTTTTCATCGACTTCAAAGCCACATACGATAGCATTCATCGCACCGAACTATATAACGCGATGACCGAATTCGGGAGCCCGAGAGAACTGATCCGGTTGTGTAGCGCCAGACTAGAGAACTCGCAATGCACCGTGCAGTTTGGGAACAGAACCTTCGAATTATTCCAAACATGCACCGGATTTCGGCAAGGCGACGCGCTGTCGTGTAATTTCTTTAATCTTGTGCTGGAGCAGATAATGCGAAAAGCTGGCGTAAACGCAGGAGGCACTATATTTAACAACTCCATCCAGGAGCTGAGGTACGCAGACTATATCGACATCATGCTCGTTCTCAGCGATATCGGCGATTGAAGAACAAGGCAAATGAGTGGATTTTATGATGAACGAGGAGAAGACAAGGTACATGCTGTCGACTGAAAACCGATCCGCGGACACCGCGTAGGAGAGAACTTGACAACCGAAAGCTCTAATTTTGTGAAGGAGTTCATCTACTTCGAGGAAATAACACCTTGGTGGAGATTCGGAGGAAAGATAACCTTAGGCCACCGTTGCTACTTCCATTTGTCCAAAATCATGCTCTACAAAACCTTGATCTTGCCAGTCTTCCTTTTAGGGAACTGAATGCTGGATGATAAGTAAGCCAGCGGAGCAGATCTGGGGATCCTTTGAAAGAAAAATTCTACGTCAAATATTTGGTCTGGTATGCGGGGAAGGCGAACTTTACGAGCTGTATAAAGATGTCGACTGCATTGGCTGGGCCACATCGAGCGAATGAACCAGAATGATACAGCTAAAAGGATCTTCGAATCCCAGCCACCTGGTTCACCAAGAAGAGGAAGACCGAACTTCCGGTTTAAAGATCAGGCAATCGCGGACGCCAGAAACCTTGATCTAGTAAACTGGAAGCAGCGTGCCATGGACCGTAAAGGATGGAAAGCGGCATTAGCTCAGGCTCAGACCCTCCAAGGGTCGCTGGCCTGATAAGTAAGTACGTAAGTATTCCAAACCGAGGTCTTTGCCATCAATCAGTCCTCTCACATAATGGGGAAAATCTTATTTCTCAGACAGTCAAGCTGCCCTAAAAGCCCTCGACTCGGCTGTCAACAAACTAATCCTAGAAACCCGCAACGGATTCGCGGCCTAGCTAGGACGACATGGTCATCTTTCACTGGATTCCTGCACATAGTAGATTTGATGGCAATGAAAAAGTCGACTGACTGGCAAAAGATGGCGCGTCAACAAAAGTCATTGGACCCGAACCCTTCTGTTGGGTAAGTAAATCACTCTTCGTAAGACTCTAGAGAAGGCCGGGCTCAACAGACGAGGGCAAGCATATTCAAAACTGCTATTCCCTGTACCGTCCCAAAGAAAATCTAATTTCATTATGAACCTACATTTTCCTACCGCTCTGTTTCAAGTAGTGTCAGACTTGTTCCTACTCTTCCTACTCCTTTGACACCATCCACTCCGGGACCGCTTTGCACATTACTTCAGAGTAGTGTCGTTTTCTTTCCCCACTGGGGACCGGCTTTTTCATATTTTTTTTCTCCTCTTGCGGGTTGACTCTTTCTTGCCGGTGAGGCTTTTCATCAGGATTGTCTACGGCTTCGCGTCTCTGTATTCCCGCCATTTGCTTCCTGTATTTCTCTTGTCGCAGTGCATCGGCCCATATCTCACACTCATACAGGAGAACGGCGTGCCTTAGTTTGCTGGCTGTGGGTCCACCTACATTTGCCATTAATCTGCTCAGCGACATTGTGACCTTCGCAAGCTCGTTCACATGCGGACCTTATCTGTTGCCAGAAAGTGAGCTTCGTATTAATAGCAAGGCCCTTTACTGCTTCTGTACTGTTTATCACCTCAGACCCAACTTGAAAGTCGACAATAGTCGGGACTATCTCCGTCTTTTCTGTGGCCAGACGTAGGCCATGTTCTTTCATTTTATGAACCTCGATAGGAGTAACCTTAGAGCACTAATTGGATTTCTCAGCGGTCACTGCCACCTGAACAACCACCTTTACATCGCATGAACCTTGTAACAGATTTAAGTTGAAGACTGTGCCTTGAGAGTGAAGAGACTTCTCTACACACATCCCAACGGATGTTCTCTTTCAACTTACAAAGAGAATCCTCGGCGGTGAAGTTCGAAAGAAATACTGTGAATTATAAGCAATGGCAACGGTACCAATAACCTCGTGATCAGCTGGGAAAAAAAGCTCAAGGAGAGGCAAATGATCCTCTCTAGACTCTTATGTCATCACAAGGAAGTTTTTAACTATATTTGGAAAAAACTTGGACTGACAGACTCCACCTCTCCACCCTTATAGGTCTGATTCCTGTGCATAACACTCTGCGCGACCAGAGACATAAATTCCTTACACGACACTTCTTCCTGGATTTCGGCGAACTATCCCACCCAAGGCTGACTTAGAAGTTCGTACATGATGATTCTTCAAAAATTCCAGAGCCATTCCCCGCTTCCATTTTGGATCCGTCCGTATACCAGACAAGGTCAGAAGGTGATGGTTGGGATTTGTGTTTCTCCCAGTCTTCCCTTGACGAGATAACTATTGAGAAGTTTTTGTTGAAGCAGAATTCGTGTAGCCTGTCGTCTGGGGGAATTCTAAAGATCGTGTCTTCCTTCAGTGCTTCAAGCGGGGATTAATATCCTTCTTTATAGGACTTTGAGACGAAGTTGCTTGAGTGAAAAAGCCAAGTTCATTTGTATGAAGTTTTGTAGTGGTGGTAAACCCAAGATGTCAAGATTAAAGTTTTCCGGCACCAGGAACCTTGCATGATAAATTTTATGTTTAGCGAAGAAGCTATGAAGAACCTTATGGTTCAGATCGAGTTTGGTTAAATCACTTAGGTCTTCGTACAAGTATTCTCCAAGAGTTTGCCTTCTTAGTCTTAAAAGGGTAGGGCAAATGCAAAGAAGATGAGTGACCCTTTGCTTCCTCTTCCTAGTCTCTACTGCTTCGGCAGAAATCGTTGGAGAGGACGCCCAGACAGGTGGTTTCCCCCTATTTTCAGAGTGATTCTGACCTGTCCCCTCCTTTGCCAGCTCATCCGTTTAGCACTTGCCCGGAACCGCCTTGTTTCCTGAAACCGAGCACAGGGAAACGATCTCATTTAGAGACCTGCGGTATTGCTGTACCAACTTGGATCGTACTATCGGAGATTCGAAAGTTTTTATCGCTGCCTGACTATCTATAGTACAATAGCCCTACCCTCTACCGAAAATCCTTTATCGAAAACCTATACGCTGTGAGGATTCCCAAAGTCGCAATGCTGCTTTAGCTGCCATTTGCTTCCCATGGATATCAATAGGAAGCAAGTCGAGCATTGCCTCCAGCGCAGCACCAGGTGTTGTTCTTAAAGCACCCGTTTTACAGAAGCATGGTAGTCTTTGGATTCTTCTAAGAAAAATCACATTGCTCTCCTTGTCCAGTCCTTTCCACCAGATTTACATCGGTATGGGCCTCACTATTGCTGTGTTAATCCAGTGTACTATGGCTGTATACCCCACTTCGGGCCCAAAGCCCTTTAACACGAGTAAAGAGGCCTTCCTGGGACGGCCCAGTAAATTAAGCCTCCAATTTTAGTTTCTTATCGAGAGTGACTCCCAAGTGTATCAACTCAGATCATAAAAAGAAAAAAAACAAGAAAAAAGGACAGTCCTTAAACTCCCCGACGGGGAATTGAACCCCGGTCTCCCGCGTGACAGGCGGGGATACTGACCACTATACTATCGAGGATTGTTATAAAATTTCCGCTAATGGCGGCTTATAAATCCGATTCAGGGGGTTTGAACAATTTCTTAATTTAACTCTGTGGTCGACCTATTGATGCTTGTGATTTCATTTCTCAATCCAACCCTTTCATGTTGTGAAAATGTAATAAATTCCACACGCAATGAGTATGTTTCCAGTCTCTAGCTTCTCTCCCCTCTCCCCTTTAGGGTGGGAAATTATAGATTCCACTTGTTTGTCATTCACTTTCGCTTCTACATGTGTGTATCTACACATATCATTTTGTAGAATGTGGATGGAAGGCAATTTTAATTGTAAAATTGTTTTTCCGGAAGCTGCTGGGTGTCGGAAGTTAACCATCTTTCGAATGATAACAATGCACTCTATAACCGGTTAGAGATACATATCGGTAACAATGATGGATTAGTGGCAATTTGTCGAAGATTCAATGGCAGCCGGGTGAAGATTTCTAATTTACTCGAGTGTGAAACTTATGCTAAGCGGTGGTAAATTTATTAAAGAAGTCATGGAAAGGTAATAAATAATTACTTGAGGGCCATTAATTTCATTAGAAATGGTTTACACTTCCTGATGAAGTTGTTATGGTGCAGTGGAGTTGCATGACTTGAAGGTGAATCTTTTATAAATTTATGTTGACTTGGATAAAATGTTTAAAGGAATCTTAAAGGAGAATTTACAAAACTTTCTAAATGAGAGTTATGACTAACTTTAGACTAGGGGAATTAGAGGAGGGACAAAGGAGATGGTTTTGAATGATTGAATGGGGAAATACATTCCACATTCCACATTTGAGTTGTACGGCGAGGTGGCGGTTCAACATGCACCCAAATTGTACTAGAATTTGCCCTTTTTGTTACCACGATCCGTGTGACCTGGTTGATGTTATGTGTCGTTGAGGATGTGAGACAGTCGGTGCCTAGATCCAGCTTTCACTGGTCTAAGTGTGCTGGCAATAGCTGGCAGCCACTTCAACCTAGATCCAGCTTGTGGAAATTAGAAAACGGACTAGATCTTGTATCCAAAGGGAGACCACCGACCCCGAAATGTCGTTGAGGGCATCGAAGAATGTTTGGTTTAGTGCACGCAGTCTGGCTCTTGCTAGTGCCGGACATTTGCAGAGGAAATAGGAGAGAGTTTCCTTCTCATCTCGTTCCTGCAAACTGCCACAGTTGGTGTTGTATGGGATTCCTAGTTTGGCCGCATGGTTTCAGTAAAGCGTTTGGCACACTAGATCTTCGAAAACTATTGTATTTTAAGCTGTTTAGTTAGTTAGAAGTAGTCCTCCAAGAAGAGGTAGGCCGTACTGGTGGAGTTCAGATCATTTAGATCTAGTAGGAGCGGGATACGTGCAGAGGAAGTCTCTACAGCTCCTGCAGAAATCGTTGCATAGAATACCCAAACGCTGAGAATGTCAGCCTAGAATGCGATGGCCTGTGAGGACTTAAGTTAGTTCCATGAGCTGATTTCTTTTTAGTCTAATCTTTCGATCTCTAAGGATCGATGGCAGGCCAGATTGGTCTAGCATTGTTGCAGTTGTCAAGATGTCGGTGTAAATCAGATGTTTAACGAACGATATTGGTAGTCAATGGTGTTAGCCTGACAGTTCTGTCTGTAACCATGGACCCAACAGAGTGCGACATTATACTGGTTAGCGATTTGTTCAGCGACACGCGGCAGGTGGATACATGGGATCTGGTCGCAGCCTGACTGTCGATATAAATCACAATATCTGTGCGTGATATTGAATTAACCTTCGGCAAAGTGGCATCCTGATTGATTTCCGTGACTTCGACTTGAAAGGCATTACAGGGATACGGAAGACTGAAAGAATGGTCAATGTCAAGGTCATCTAAGAACATGGTGATGATGGATTTTAAGGTATCAGTACAGGGCATGCCCCTTGCTTGCCTCCTGGCAGCTACCAGCACCAACTCCTTTGGCTGTTTTGGATTCGTCCGTAAAGATAGAAATGCACTTATTAAAGGGGGAACCAACCCTACAATACCGAGTAGTCATTTCCATGATGAGGAGCTTTCACTATCAGCACTCACCACATAGATCCTTCAAGACACTCACAAACAAAAATTCTTAGCAGTGTCGTCAGCTTCTACTTCCTCACAGGCATCGCAGACTGTAGTACCACTAAAGCCTAGCTTGGCAAAAGTGAAGTGTCCCGTCAAGACAGCAATAAGTTGTCTACAGTCTTCTCCACTGTCGCGGATTTTTTTTTTACAAACGTGAGGAAGCATTGTTTTAGTCCACTTGCATCGTGGAGAGTCATGCCACACACAAACGTAAATAAAAGCCTTGACTGAGGATGCAGGAAGACCCAAGGTCAGAACAAGTCCTGAGAAGTTTTCCTCTGAGCCTTGTCTAGAAATCTCATCGGAGATCTCATTTCCCTATTAGAGCCTGCTACCCAGCCAGAAGTCGAAGATTTAATTCTTGCAACCGAATTGAGAGTTCCGAAGTATTCTGGAAGTCGTCAAAAGGGCAATATCCTAAGCAGGGCTTGATTATCGCTACAGACTTACATATGAACATACTCCAACCCTTCCACCTATTTCTTACTCACGACCATTAGGATAGGACAAGTGTTTGCTTGAAAGATGCATGTTTGCCTAATGTTGTCGTCTTCGATGAAAGCACCAGCAACAGCAATAGCATTAGCACCAGCACCAGCACTCACATCAGATTCTTGACAAGTTCTGGAATCATCCGTGGAAATATGACTACACTCCATTCCTGGTTCAGATTTTGGCTGAAGACAGCCCTAAAAGCAAGGGAAGTCAACTTTAAAATTGTGTCGTGCGTTGGTCGGATAAGTGTCGGACAATATCAGAAGCCACCCTGTCAAAGCACCCGGGAATGTAGGTATCAAGAGTTTAGCAATGCATCTGAGTAGAGCCAGGCGCGCTCGAGAAAGCTCCCCTCCAATCGAGACGAACCGTTGTTCGAAGTTTGGTGCAACAAGCAGTCACATAGGCTCTAGGCATGATAAAGAGTACGGCAACGTCATCCGTGTATGCCTGAGCGTAGGCATTCAGCAGAGGGTCAACCACCATGCACCATAGCAGGGGACAGCTCCTGAATACCACTGAGATTACGTACCGACCACCAACCTCTGTTGATTAGCATTGAATTTTTACCTAACCAAGTCCTAAATTTTTTCCGTTCCCAAGAACTGGCTTAAATTGTTGCAGCTTTGTGTCAGCTATGTGAGGTTAGGTTAGAGTGGCAGACTGCAAGTTGAAACCTCATTTAGACCAGATAAGGTCCTTAGATTAGAATTTGAAGTGGTCCCTAGTCCTTTATCACTGCGGCCGCAAGTGGGCCTATTGTGATATCCTCTTCTTTAGAGCTCCTCCATGATGCCGGAGTTAAGATAAGGTCCTTTGTGTTACCACATGGATCTGTACTTCAACTAGAAGTCTCAGCTAAATGTTCGTACTTATGTTTGCTTCCAAGTTCATAAGAGAAGCGGCTTCAACTTGGTGTTTAAGGGAAACCAACTGGTATCCGTGGAGGAGTGTGAAGGCCGCTCTTCATTCCGAAGAAATGTGAATGATTGGTACAGTGATACCTCGCTTAGCTTCAAAAATTATTAGCAATGTAAGCGTCTTTGGCTTCCCCTCTTCTGTGTCAAAATAAATCAGAAAAACTCGCAAGGCAGCTTCCGGGGAGCACTGCATTCCAAACGGAAACCTTGACGATTACAAGCAGCCTTAACCCTAAAATCGGTTCAACCAACGTCAAAAGCAGCTCCTAACGAGGTATTCCAGACTGATGAGCTCGCCGTTCGCCTCATGTTAGCTCAAACCAAAGTTCGATGCAATCAGGAGAACGAGCATTCGATGGGCTAATGGGACTTCTAGCCGGGCTACCAATCAGTTCGCATCCAATGCCACAAGGCTTGACCTCAATGATTTCCAAAGGAACTGCAGTGATTGAAACGTGAGAATAACCCTCACGTACCTTCTTCTCTCCTTGCAGCTACCTTAGACCATAAACTCCGGCGATTTGAGACTTGTTAAGATGTCAAAACCCTCCTACGCCTCATTCGAAGCTCCTCTGACTGGCCGAAGTACACAGAAGCACCCACACAGTGAAAGGACAACCCTTCTGAACATATTTTTTGTTTAAACTCACCTGCTCATCAATTGGACAGCCTCGTTCGTCCAACAGCTGCTGTGTTGACTCGCCTAATCCATCCAGTGCAGCACAATCAACAACTCGTACCCCCATAGTGCCGGGCACAACAGCACGCACAGTAAGTGTTGTTGCTTGACCTACTTCCACTGCACCAGATCCATCTGGTCCACCCAGTTCCAACCAAATACGTACCCGTGGCGTTGATGGAGTGGTATCATCCAGTGGTCTCATTCGGCCATTTCTGTAAACATAAAATCCGTTATGTAGCAAAATGGGAGGGAGAGTTTTATATGCCGAAATAGCTCAGTTGGGAGAGCGTTAGACTGAAGATCTAAAGGTCCCCGGTTCGATCCCGGGTTTCGGCATTTCACTTTTTTTTTTTTTTTTTTTTTTTGATTTAACTCACCTCATTCCCTTTATTGTACCATTCACCACATTCATTCCTACCGCATTCGGTGGCAGAACACACCTCACACGTTTCAAAATATCCGAACTTTGTCGCAACTTTTCATCGATCTGTAACATAACCTTCACAGACATTTCCAAACTTCCATCGGCTTTCGGTTCTGACCGTACTCCACATCCAGATGTGGGTAGCCTAAGAGTCACATTCGTCTGTTGTGTGCCCCGTGCGCGGCACTCGAATGGAAAATCTTTTGCGTACAACAGACCACGAAAGTTCTTACTCAAATCGATACGCATCTCGAACACGTCTCGGGTGCAATTCGCTTTAACGGATACAATTTTGTTTTTGGGATTCTTAAACGCTGACGAAGATTTGGCAGCGTCTATGCTGGACGCCGCTGCTGAAGCATCAAAATCGGTGGCTGACCACTTCTGTTGTTGTGGCTGTTGATAAGGCGCTGGAAAGAGACTCGATGTCAGCAGTGTGGCCTCTGAGGATGAAACTAATGGCGTCACTGGAGGTGATGATGATGTTGTAGCTGTCGGTCTTAATGCCCAGCCACTGGAACAGAAGAATTGCTGATGGATTAACAAGATTAGAGGCAATTTGTGGATAAACATGTTTGCGGTAGTGTTGCTTCAGTTTGTTTGCTTTATCGTTGTTGTTGTTGTTGTTGATGGTGGTGGTGTGGAACTGGTGTGGGGCTGGGTGTTGATGGTTGATCACCTCGTCGTTTGAAGTTCTTTGTTGCACATCTGCAAAGGTAAATAGAAAAAAAAACAATTACCTAAGGAGAGAACACAAATTGAAGGTTATATTTGCGAATAAGATCGCGGTAACGGTACGATGATGACTTAAAGACAATTAAGTTTTAGCAAAATAATTAGCCATTACCGTAAGCAGGTGTTTTATGTAAAGAACATCATTAAACAAAGCAAAAGGTGGTCAAATGCCTTCTTTAACTGCAAACTGTGCGGTACCCACAGATAAGCATTTTACACTTTTGATTAGAATCTCCGTGGTGTTTAGGTCAAAGCTTTTCGAAACTCAGATATAGGACAACCGTGAATGACCATTTCGACCAGTGAGTCACCCCTAGAGTGGAGTTCTCTGTTTTAATTGACGCACTCTTCCGTTGTATTTTAGTACATTCTACTGCAACTAACAGGCCAAGTTGACAACTTTTGACAACCGAAAGGGGCCATCATGACCTGGCACTTTACTGTCATTTAGAACTTTAAAAGTCAGCTCACCATGGAGGGTCCATGTTCACGGTTCCCAACACTCTGCTTTCGGTTTACTAGACCAAGGTTTCTAGCGTCCGAGATTACTAGATCTTTAAAGCGAAAGTTTGGTCTCCCTTTGCTTCGTGAACCAGGTGCCTGGGGTTCGAAGACTCTCTTAGCTGGAGCGTTCTCGTCCATTTGCTCGATGTGGCCGAGCCAGTGCAGTCGACGGATTTTTGCCTTCCGGACTTCACCTTTTCCATTCACCCTCCTCGCAGACAGGACCAAATATTTCAGTCCGCTGTGTTTGTTATCGTCAGAGATCAGAGTTTTGTAGAAAATATGTTTGGGCCTTCGAGATACAAGTTTGGACTCTGGCTGTTTGGACAAATCAATTTACGTAGGTTGAAGAGGTGGAAGCATCGCGTGATGCAGCCCTCATTCGGATCTCTACGGATCCACTGTGTTCCTCTGACGAGAAACGTCCATTCTGAATAGTCAAAAAAGAAGGGAAAGGTCTGGGTGAGTGGAATTACGATAGTTCTGCCTCCCTGACCCTTCCTGAATTCGTAGTCAATTTTAGAATGGCTTTTGGTGGCTTCTTAGACAGGTCGCCCAGGTCGTTGAAATAGTATTCACATTCGCATAGGAAGTGGGTTGTGTTCTCTGTACTCCCACAGCCTCTGCATAGCTCGTCTGTACTTAAAAACATTCTTCTAATGTGGGCCGCCAGTAGGTTCTGGCCTGTGATGATCCCAGTGAAGAGGGGCTAAGTTTGATCTGTTTAGCGCAAGAATGTGTCTTGTTGATATTTGTCAGAGTTTCCTGCAGACACGGCATGATGAGAGCGCGCTCCATCTCTCATCAGCTTGTCTTTGGGAGTCTAGTGCAATACTAGATTTGACGAGAGCTAGGGGGCGGACAGAACTGAGTGGTCGACCAGTGATAGCTCCTGTTTCGAGCCCTTCCCGGCTTATTCATCCGCCATTTCATTCTCGTGGATATCTCTGTGTCCCGGGATCCACCAGAGTCTTACGATGAGGTTTTAAGCTCTTCGCGACAGCGTTTCACAATTTTTGACTTGACTACTGTGGATGAAATGTCTTTAATAGCGGCTTGGCTGTCTACATAAATGTCAATGGTTTTCCTAGAAACTGGCTTCATTGATAGGTCACGGGCTACCTCGGCGGTGGCTAAAACTTCCGCTTGGAACACACTTCGGAAGTCTTGACCTCTCTATGTTGGGCTTTAGTGAGTAAATCCTAAGCCTACTCCTACTTCGGTCGGGTAAATAACCTTTCCGCTGATCGTTTTTATGCTTAGGCTAAAGTCAGTAGATGGTGTGAGGTAGTCCGAATAAGTTTCTAGTTTTGCCCAACAAAGGCCCGCTCTCCAGAGATTGGACAAATCAAAGTAGCAGCGGTTTATGCCAACCTTTCACACTATCTGCTTCAGCGTAAGGAATCACACAATAGCTCGTCTTCTTGCAGGAATCCGGTGCATGCTTGGACTAATTCGGAGGTTCTGTTTCCAAGCTGAATTCTCGGGCGTGGCGCGACACAAACGGATCAGTTTTCTCCGGATCACGAATTCGGCCTTCGAACAATGCTTTCGTATGCGTCTTTGAAGTCGATGACGAGATGGTGAGTATCGTCTTGGAACTCGTTGGTATTTTCCAGGATTTGCCTTGATTTGGTCTATAGTCGGTCTATTGGGGCGGAGGTCACAGCGGTACGCGCCGATGGTGAGTATCGACTTGGAACTCGTCGGTCTTTTCCAGGATTTGCCTTGATTTGGTCTATAGTCGGTCTAATGGGACAGAAGTCACAGCGGTACGCGCCGATGGTGAGTATCGACTTGGAACTCGTTGGTCTTTTCCAAGTATGAAGATTTGGTCTACATGGTCCGGAAGCCACTCTGGTAGGTTCCGGTGAGGGTGGTTCAAAACGGCTTTAGTCGTTCACACAGAACACTGGATGGGGTCTTTTAGTTCTGGAGCGACATAGAACAGCCTTTCTTGAGCATGGGGCAGATGGAGCTGAGATTCCAATCATCGGACATGCTTTCGTCCTCACAAATTTTATAAGTGATCTAGTGCCTGCTTCTTACTAAAAACATCGCCATCAGCTTTGAAAACCTCTGACGTTAATCCGACCGAACCTTTCTGAATTTGTGAACTCTGCATATGAACACCTTCACCACAACTTTTCTTTTCACGTTTACACTCAAAATCCTTCCGATCAGTTTCCATTTGATAAATTTCCGCCTGTGAGTACCGTTTTAACACATTAATTTCTAAGATTATGATTAATTTATTAATTCATTAACAAATGAAAGTGAAAAGCTATTCAATTGTCACGCTGCCGGACACTGTTCCAATTCAGTTCCCAGACCGACCAGACAACACAATCACATTTCTCATGTACTAAATCGAAATCAGACTTAAATCGTTCGACAAATTTGCATTTATAATGCCTCGCTGTTGGTGTTGTCCAACTCTTACGTTAGAATGCCCATTCTCTTAACCTCAAAAAAAAAAAAACAGAAAAAGTGGTCTCTAATCGAATATTCAAGCGAAATTATACACCGACTCTCGGTTTTTCGTGGCACTGTGCCTCCGCATGATTCCATAACTTAGCATGTAAACAATACAAGATGGTCTTCCAATCGTCCGCGTCGGTCGTCTTTAAATATTACGCGCTGACCCTTTTCGGTCTTGCACAAACATTTGCATATTTAAAAACAATCGAATCAGCTCTGTTTGAACTCATAAACTAGTGGTTAAGGTTAAGATCTGTTCGCTTTTACTGTGTGAAATTGATTTATAGGTTATATCGGCACAAGACGGTTGGAAAATATTTAATTTTTTGAATTAACTTTCCGATATAATCAATTGGTTCCACTGTAACGGCCTAATTATAACAAATGTGCATAAGTTCTTGATGAACATTTTCTTTTTAATTATTGTTCTCGGTCTTTGGAGGCATGCTGTGCTTAACAGAGAAATGGTGAAATGGGAAGAGCTCAATAATCTGAAGAAACAGAAAGCCTGAGAACATTCCAATGACGAAAGATAGCTTCCAGAACTAATATGTCAAAAAACTTGGATCGTAAATTGTATCATAAACACTTTTATTTAAAATTCCAATTATAATTATTTAAGTGTGAACTTTTCAAACAACCAATAGAGGTCATATCAAAGTGCTTCTAGAACTTTTGTTTATTCCGACGAAAAAAACACATGAAGTGCTAATGAATTATGACTCTGACCTGAATCAACAAAACCGATTCTAGGTAAAGTAATCAACTAAAAAGGTGCTCATAGTTTTGTTCAAAGATTTTTACAACTTTAAGGTGCGGTTGGCATAGTTTAACCGAAAGCTTCTTGTATTTTGGTTGTCGTCATCAGTTTTAAGAAGGAGTTTTGAAAAATTTAGCAACAAAGGGTGTGACATTTGAGAGAAATGACGGTAATAAAAGGTGTGTGGTCTTCTTGGAGAGAAGCCTAGTTCAAGTGAGAGCTGATTCCACAAAACTTAAACAACCACTGTGCTTTTACTTTTTCCCACACGAAGACCTTCTGACCAAATCTGGATGGAGACTAACGAACCAAAAGCAAGGCCTCCAAGGAGGAGAAAGATGACGACACTTAAGACAGCTTCCACAAGCTCTTGGACAAAACTTACGAGCAATGCACTAGCTTTGACATTAAAATTGTCCTCGGCGATTTTAACCGAATGCAAGAAAGAGAGGCCATCTCTGGTAGTAGGTACTGTCAGAAAGAACAGACTAATGGACTTTGCGGTGGGGACGAAACGCGGTCCCGCATCTCGATATTCACAAGAAGACTTGAAGATTTTCAATCAACCGTCAACCAGATTAAGCACATTAAGATGGAGGCAAGACACTCCTCTAGAACGTAACAATATCAGCTGCGGGTATTCCGAACACCGCCAAGACAAAGAGGAAGTTTGATGTCGGACGGGTACAATCACAAGAGATGGCCAAATCCTTTTCTGATCGAATCTCCCTTAATCTCGAAAAAGGTCCTGTGTCACCAGCATCAAGTTTTAAAAACTAATGTCAACATTGTCATCAGAGATGGTTTCACTTGACCATTGCATCGAAACCCCTAGTTTGACAGCGATGTTCAGAAGACTGATGCCTCTATACTTGTTGCGGTACAAGTCTGGTCTCGACAAAAAGTTCAGCTGGAAGCCTAACATCCTCGAGCGAGTAAAGAAAGCCACCACAGCTCTGTAATGCTGCAAAAAAATCAATAGGAAGTAGATGGGGCCTACAACCACGCATAACTCACTGGCTTTACGTATCTGTCATCAGACCAATCTTAACATACGGCGTAATTGTCAGGTGGAAAGCCTTGGACAAAGCCACCAATCGTAACTATCTTTGTAAAGTGCAAAGATCGGCCTTTATAGGTATCAGTGGAGCACTCAGAACCACCCCCACGGCGGCTCTAGACACTCTGTTCCATCTGCTTCCTCTAGATATCTACAGTAAACAAGTGGCAGCCAGCGCAGCCGTACGTGTCAAAGAACTTCACCATGGGTCACTCCACTATTCTGAACGATTTAGAATTCCTCCCGCAAAGCACCGACTACACCCTTCAACAACTCCTATCTGGCAAAAACTTCGTTACCACTATCCCTTCCAGACTTGACTGGAAGGACGATTTTGAGCTACAACGAAAGGGATCCATCTGCTTCTACACAGATGGCTCTAAAACAGAATCTGGAGTGGGCGGGGGTGTATTCTCAAAGGATGTGAACGTAAACATCTCTTTCCGTTTGCCTGACCATTGCAGTGTCTTCCAAGTCGAGATCAAGGAAGCCCTATCGTAGCAGAGGTATACTGTACTACCCACTCGGGATATCGCAATTTTTACTGATAGTCAGACCGCGATAAAATCCCTGGAATCCGTCGCCTTCAACTCAAAAACAGCCCTTAATTGTCGTTTGTCTCTTAACGAGATGGCTGAGCAATTCACAGAGACATTTCAGGCAACTGCATGGCTGATGAACTCATCAGAGAGGTCACAACTCTACCAATTCTTCCGGAAAAGGGGAATTTAGGCATGCCTCATGCCGACTGCAAACTGCTACTTAATAGAAACGCGATCAACATCGCCAAACAAAGATGGTAGCACCTGCCTTACCACCATTTGGCCAAAGCTGGATCTCAAACTGATTCCCACTGTCTCATCAGACGGAATAGATTGCTAATAAGCACCCTAGTAGGTGTCGTAACAGGACACTGCACCATTGGCAAACACGTCTGTCTATAGGCTGGGCCTCCTTTACAATGACTTCTGCAGAAGCTGCATCGACGAAGAGGAGGAGGAGACGATTCTTCACCTTCTTTTTACATGTCCGGCCCTCTCAGCTCGAAGGAGAGTATACTTAGGATCCAGCTTCTTTCACAACCTAAGTGAACTGGCTGAACCGCCTAGTTCTGCGAGTTGTATTTCCGGTGAAATACAGATCCATGTGGTAACACAAAGGACCTTAAGGACCTCCTACCTAACTTAACCCAAAGTCGTGTTTCCGAGTTTGCCTCGTTGATCGCTAATCCCATTTTAGCTACTTCTGTCTCAATACTCGCGAATGCACCGGTGACAACTCGCTGACTTCTGCCGATTATATCAATATCGTCAGCGTAAGCGAGGAGTTGCACAGACTTTTGGAAGATTGTGCCGTACCGTTGGTGTTGGCTTAAGCGTTTCGCACAATTCGTTCAAGAATGAAGTTGAAGAAGTTGCATAACACCTTGTCCAAAGGTCCCGGTGAAGTCGTTACCGACCTTGATGGAGCAGCGAGCATTCCCCATCATCATCCGGAACAAATGTACAAGTTTCTCATGGATGCCAAAGCGGGACATGGCCTTATATACGTAGCACGTCCCTATAAATACTGTCATAGGCGGCTTAAACGGCTTTAAAATCGATAAATAGATGGTGTATATCGATTTGGTCTTCGTGAGATTTCTCCAGAATTTCTGCCGAAGTGTGAAAATTTGATCGATTGTGGACTTCCCTGGCCTAAAAACACACTGAGAGAGTCCAATCAGGGTGTTGACAAGAGATTTTAGGCGTTCACACAGTACGGCAGAGAGGATCTTGTAAGTGATGTTCAGAAGACGCAGTTGAGAGGGTATCCTTCTTTTTTGTGTAGCTTCAAGGTTTACACAATACACCGCAAATTTTCAAGTATTGCGCGGCATAATTGGATCCTTTTTGACTAGATTCCGAACGAAGGTAATCGCTTTGTTAAGCTCAACATGATGAATGTCATGATGTGTTGCTTTAAAGTCGATTGAATTTAAAGTTACAAAATTGATCTGATGCCTGCTTTAGATGTTCAAACGTTAAGCTGGACAGTGCGGGAATATAACCAATCAACGTTTTAAACAAAACATATTTTGACAGATGACGTAATGTCAAATGTATAACAGTGATCCACTTATGAAAAAGAAAAAACAAAAAAGCCGAACAACCTTTGAATATGTATGCACCCTGAAGCTGTGTCTTTTAAAATGCAGTAGCTAGGGAGATTTGACACTACTTAATCCTCACTTGACATTTACAACCGCCTCATCTCCAAAGTAATGAACCACATTTCATCAATAACCGAAGCTTATGCCCCATGGCATGACTGTATCATTTCGAAAACAATTTCCTAATGTTCTTTCCAGACCATCCATCATAAGCTTATGTCCCAAAGGTGAAAAGAAAACACACTTTTTGTTGTTGTTTTTCTCTATTCTTCTTTGAATTAAAAAAAAATGAAGAGCAAAACGTTCATAAATTCAAGTTACATGGCCCGAAGGCCGTTTCGATAACCTTCGCCATATTGATTTATTCATTCAATTGTATAGAAAAAAAATAAAACGCTACACATCACTAATCACCGTTTCAATGACATCCAACAGATGTCCCTGAAGTGTGACATATTGGAAAGGTGAAAATCACAATGAAGCCTGCCTGGCCTACACACAAAGTTGATTCTTTACAATTTGACGTTATTTTTCGCACGCAAAATTTCCATTTCATATTTCCAAATGTTTTGACAGCAAATAAATTAAAGACGATGTTATTCAAATATTTTCACCATATTCCATTATTTATTCAAAAATAATAATCAATACGCACCCATTTCCAGTGCTACCCATCCCATCCTCTAGAGATTTTTATTTACTTATTCAAGAATGGAAATTATATATTTTTTTAAGTGAACTCAAATAGGAAAACATACAATCACCGTTGGAGTTAGATAAATTCATTACCAATCACGTTTTGGGACCGGTAGAGCGGTTGGTGTGATGTAACTTGACGGAGATGCGCCGCTGATGTCAGTTGCGCATCAAGTTGAATAAACTTGTCGTGGCTGTCAAAATGTTGACCAGATAACCTCAATTGATGATCGTAGGGAATTGTTGTTGGATTAGCATGTGTTGTAACATACCCGGCCATCCATTGGGTAGATCACTTTCATTTTTATTTTTTCGTTTACGAATTTATAATCAATCAATGTTTATGGACGACGGACAAGTTCTTGTCACAATGATTGCTTCATGATGCCTTCAGTCTTTGGGGTTTCTTTAGTAACTGGGTGTAGAATACTCTAACATAATCACAGGGAGGTATCGAAGTTGTCCTGTTTTCTGTTTAGCGTTGGGGAGACGGTTTTGTCGGGCTTTGAAACCACTCAGACACTAAAACAGGTCTATTGTAAAGGGTCTTCCAATAGGGACTTCCGAATTTTGACGGTTGATAGCGGCCATATTGTTGAAGCTACATCTGTCAAATTGACTGTCATTTATTCAGTCTGTTTTGCCAAATCACCATGGACGGGTATAGCATCCAACAACACGTGCAAATAATAAAATTGTTTTATCAAAACTTTACGGTCGCCATAATCGTCCTTCCGAGAGGACTATTCGCAGTGTGGTGGATTAGTTTGAGTCCACTGGTTCAGTAAACGATCCTGCCGAAAACATTGCCGCTGTATGTGAGAGTGTGCAGGAAAATCTGAGGGAGTTGATTTCGCGTCGCTCACAAGAACTCGGCCTTTCGCATACCACAACTTGGCGAATATTGCGTCGTTACTTGCGCCTGCACCCGTACAAAATTCAACTGACCCAGGAGCTGAAGGTAAACGACCATAGACAACGACGTTTGTTCGCTGAATGGGCTCTGGAGCAGTTCATCTTCAGCGATGAGGCCCATTTCTGGATGAATGGGTACGTCAACAAACAAAATTGTCGAATTTGGGACGATACCAGTCCACATGAGATCCAAGAGCGTCCAATGCACCCTGAGAAAGTCACTGTTTGGTGTGGATTTTCAGCTGGCGGCGTCATCGGTCCATATTTCTTTGAGAACGACCTTTAGGTCGATGATTACCATTTTTTTTGGCCTGAATTGGATGATGTGGACACCAACGACATGTGGGTTCAACAGAACGGCGCTACGTGCCACACAGCTCACTCCACATTGGAAATTCTGCACGAGTGATTCGAGGGCATGGTCATCTCATGTGGAGGTGATGTGAACTGGCCTTCATTCAAGAGAACGAGGGGGATACTCTGATCCCCGGAGACTTCAACGCCAGAGCATATGAATGGGGCATGCCTACTACGGACTCACGAGGAAGGCAAATGCTTGAGATGGCTGCAAGACGAAGGCTCAACATAGCCAATGTAGGCAACACAACCACCTTCAGGAGACCTGGGCACGAAGGTATAATCCCAGATATTACCTTTGCGTCGAAATTGGCATCCGCAAGAGGCGAAAACTGAAGAGTCATCGAAGACTACACCGGCAGCGATCACCAGTACATCGTCTTCGACCTACGAAATGAACGAGCTACTAGCCGAAACCAAAGTCGAACACCTAGGTGGAATGTCAGTAGACTCGACGAAGAGCTTCTTGCGTCTGTCATCGAAAATGGAGAAAGCGCTGTTCTAGAATTAGCGGGTGCTGGTGAAATAAAGACTGAAGCCACGATGAATGTGATACTTTGATGCCCCGAGTGAGTAGCTTCAGCAGAAACAGGGAACCGGTATACTGGTGGAACAACGACATAGCTGCACTCCGAAGAAGGTGCCTCCATTTTAGACGACAAGTCACCAGGGGAAGAAGAAGGCACGCTGAACCAGCGCAATTTAGGAACATGAGATTCGAGTTCAAGAGCAAAAAACAGAAGTGGCAGGACCTCCGCTCACTCCTAAAAAGCTGATAATGTACCACTCGACGTGTATTAACCAATGAAGTTGCCTATACAAGATTACTCCTAATGGGGGAGAGGGAGTCAGTCCAGCCAACTTCCTCTCTCTAGTGAAGAGAACAACTTCAGTTTAAAGGGGGTTTAACCGAAAGCCCCTACACCAACCATTAAACACATTCAGGACCATCTACGTCTCAAAGCAGGCAGTTCGTAGGGAAGGACGAACAGACAGTCGAGCATATGCCTGAGCGTAGATACTAAAACTGTTGAGACCCTCAAGCAGAGAGTCTTGCTAAGTCATTCGTCTCAAAGCATCAAACTGGTCACTCCTCGATTCTTGATTTTTAAGCCCGATAACACGGACTTCACACTTGTTGAGGACCAAAGTTGAGTTTATTTCTACACGGGCGGTTTCAAAACTTGGCTGGGTGGGGTCATCTTCTCCTTCCATCTTCCAGATGATTGTGGCATAGTTCAGGTACAAATAAGGGCGATTGAGGATGTACTGTCCTGACTCTAAAGTAGTGTAACATCTATCAACTATATTTCCATCTTCAAGAAGTTACTTCCGTTCAAGATTGCCACTCATCTCTCTCGGCTGAGCAATTCAACATTTACCAATGCATGGTGTCCAGGAAACTTTAAGGTTGACAAGCCTAAGAATTTCGCTAGATAAGCAACACATACCTAGGTATGCCCATTGCTACATGTATATTATTAGTAAGGCTCTGCGACAGACGCATATGCCACTGCGACCTAAAAGATCTATTGTGCCTGGAACCAGTTAGACAAGGAGATTCTCTATCTTCCTAATGAAGTTGATGATATCTCCAGTCGAGACATTACGAAGGTCCACCGGTGTTAAGAATTCCTTGGGGAAAAAGCGTTGCCTGACTCTGCAGAAACAGATATGCACACACATTGCTACATGTAAATCCATCCTCAAGCTAGACGCTATCAACAAAGCCAACCATAGAAAGGAGCATGACTCAAGATGTCAAGTGTCCAAACAGACCTGACCTGTGCTAGTTCAATAACACCCCAAGTGACTGGAAAGCCTTATACGATCGCAATGTCCTCACGGGAGGCCGACCTATAGTTTCTGATACTTAAAAGGTAGTTCTTCTTTCAAATGAGTGGCATCACTGAATGGCTGCGGCTTGGCTTTCGATAAACGCGGTAGATAGACAGTCAGGCAGCGATAAAAGCCTTGGAATCACCGACAGTATGATTCAAGTTGGTAAAGCAATGCCGCAGGTTTCTGAATGTGATCGCTGACAGATGTGACGTCTCCCTATGCTGATTTCCAGGACACAGAGATGTTCCATGCAACTGCAGAACAGACGAGCTAGCAAAGGAAGGTGTAGGTCGAATCCTTTCTGAAAATGGAGGGGAACCACCTGCCTCTCTAGAATCTATAAAATCTCACCTTGATACTTGAGCAAGAAGAGTAGCTAATAGCAAGTGGAACAACATCAACACTTGTCTTCTGTCAAAACAGATCTGGCCTAAGGGCATTGTCTAATAGGCAACAAGAATGGGTGTCCTTTCTAAGGATTCTATGTAGAAATCTGCAGTGACGAGGAGGAGGAAGAAATGGTTATATTCGATTAGAGCACGTGAATGAGACACCAGGCCGCCCGCCTAAGTCCAATATCTACGGTTGGAGTGGCCATGACACGTGTAGACTCGCCCTAAACACACCTTCTTTGCAATTTGCCCTGCCCTTTCAAGGCTGAGGAGGAAAACCCGACAAGAGTACTTCTTCGACGACCTCAACGACTTAGCCAGGCTCGACATCTTTAAAATTAAAAGTTTCGTATGCGGGTATAAGTGGTTCTGCACGGTACGGCGTGAGGTTTCTGATGCTGGTTATCCGGTTCTCTATATGGTATCACAATGGGCCTTCGTTCTGTCGTGCCATAAGTGTTCAGAGCGGGATGGTTGGATTGGTAGGCCACGTCGAATGAATGAACTATGTGGAACGGATGGAATGGAAGATACTTGCAGGATGATTAGAACGTGCGGAATGGGTGTAATAGGTGAAATGGAGAGTACAGGATGGAAGCATGATAGGATAGGGAGAACAGAATGAATGGAATTAAGGGGATGGGGGATGGTAGCATGGGTAAGGATGGACGTGGGGAATAAGTGAAATGCGTGGTATAGGAGGTATAGATGGGATAGAGACGACAGAAAGGATGGGATGGTAGTAGGGGACAGGGTGGAACACGTGGTATGCGTGGGGTAGATGGAATAGATGGAGTGGGTGCATGGATGGAATGGAGGCATAAGACGGATGGAATAGCTTTTGTGGAAGGGTCACAATGGATGAGATTAGGTGGCTGGATAACAATGGATTACGTGGGCGGGAATGGATAACTGGAACTCGTGGTGTAGGTAACAATGGATGATGTGGAGGGGTTGGGCGATTGGTTATGCGGTTCTCTAGGTGGTATCACAATTGGCCTTCGTATTGGCCGCTAAGCAGGGCACCCAACCTAACCTAACCATCACAATAGACCGCTCATTTGATCGAAATTTCTCTGCACTCTAGTACAAGCAACCTAGCCTATCCCGAACCACTCGGTAAAGAACCAATGCAGCAGGGGAAGGTCTTGTAATAAACGATTACTTGCTGTGTGACTGTGTTGCAATTGTCCTTAGTGGCAGTAGGTCTTTTTTAAAACTGGAAGACCTACGAAATATCGTCCTTAAAAATTTGTAGATTCCTAGAGACCCTAAGCACCCATATACCCACCCAACCTAACCAATGAACCACATAACATGCTGATCAACACAATTGACACATAATCACATAACACCGCATCCAAGCACGTTTCCAATTTCAATTATACCTCCAAGTATGCCCTGTCCAAAGACTAAAGCCTCAATCTAAGCCATTTATGTCACCCCAAATGACAACAGCTAAATTAAATTCATTTTCAATTTCCTTCTTCAGATTGAATACAAAACGAACAAAACAAAAACCGTTCCAACTTTACGAGTTAATTTCCCATAATTTGTGTCTCCATCTGGCCGGGCAAAACCTCCATAGATAGAAAAGTGAAACGTTTTAGCTCGTTTTAGCACGGGTGATCAAAGACATAACTCAACAGCACACGAATAAAAAAATTGGGTCGCTTATGAGATAATTTGCATGTACTTATGCCGGCTGCTTGGCAATTTCATTAAAATTCCCACAGAATTGAATAGAATTCATTAATAGCCCGCAAAGTGAGAATAAATCGCTTGCGAAGATGCTTGTACAAAAAATAACGATCAAATATATACAGGGTGTCGTGAAAGTTAGTGCTAATAAGTGTGTGACGTGTTGAATGTGTAGAACAAGAGGTTTTTTTTTTAGAGTCTTTAAAGTCCAACCCCGCATCTGTGTCTTCTATTAAGAGAGCGAGGGATCTCATAACGAAAGATCTACTAAACAGGAACCGCCCAGGGGCATTGAACAATCGATGATCATGCGGCCAAACGAGATATTCCATGCAACCCCCACTGCCGCTGATGCGGGAACGAAAATGAGAAGGAAACTCTCTCCCATTTCTTCTGCAAGCAAGAGGCAGACTGCATGTACTAAACCAAACATTCTTCGACTAGCCTAACGACAACTAGGGATACGAGATCTAATCCGATTTCTCAACTCTACAGGCTGGATCTAGGCACCGACTGTCTCACATCTTCAACAAAACACATCATCAACCAGGTCACACGAATGGTGGTAACAAAAAGGCACATCCCAGTGCGACTTCAGTTCATGTTGAACCGCCACCTCTACCTATCTACCTACCAAGACCGGTAAGTGCCTCAACACAGTTTTGGACTTCGAATTAAGTTAAAAAAAGAAGGAAGGCTTTTACTGCATACACAGGCTACACTGATGCAACCACAATACACCAGTTTCTTCCAGAAATCTACCCGCAGAACCAGACAGAGTTTACTTTAAACCACTGGAAGCTATCTATGCTGGTGTCAGCCGGTTCAATGAGACTGTGGAAGAAGCTGGCTCCTAAATAGGCCCTTAGGCCCGCCTTAAAAGAAGGCTGCATCGATACAAACACAGAAAAGAGCGCAGCCCACTTTCTATGCGAATTCCCAAGCCTATGCACAACCAGAAAGAAAGCACTTGGTGAACACTACTTCAAGAACCTGGGTGACCTGACTAAGAAGCCACCAAAAACCACTCTGAAATTCAGTGCGAATTCGGAATGGTTCAGAAAGACCTTCTTCCTCTGTTTTCTCTTTCAGACTGGACGTTCCACGTTAGGGGAAAGCTACATCATACCTACCAACCGAAGTAGACTCTTTTTCGAGCGGAGGAGGCTGGATGAATACAAAGATCGTCTCCTCCTCCTCCTCGTCCATACAGATTCTACAAAAATCATTACAGAGGAGGTCCAGCCTATTGGCGTGCCTTGCAATGGTGCAGTGTTTTGTTATTTATAAGCAGCTTTTTCTATCTGATTAGGCAGTAAGAGCGTTTGTTATCCAGCTAAAGACAGCTCTGTTTGGTGAAGAGGCAGATGGAATCATCTATCCATCTGCAGTTGGTGACCTGCAAGTGGCGAGAGGCATATGTAGATTCCCCTTTTCCGGTAGAATCGAAAGAAATACACCCTATCTGGCAAGTTCGTCAATCATGCCCGGGTCCCAATGCCCTGACACCCTCATAAGGTTAATTTTGGATTGTTCAGCAATCTCGTTAAGAGACAAGTGACAATTTAGAGCAATTTTTGTGAGTCAAAAGTGACAGATTCCAGGGATTTGATCGCGGCCTGGATCTCAGTAAAAATTGTGACATCTCGTGTAAATATCATCGCCTCGATAGGGCCTCTTTGATTGCCATTAACTCGACTTGGAAGACGCTACAATGGTTAGGCAAACGGAAGGAGATGTTGACGTTCGCATCCTTGAAGAAGACACATCCACCCACTACCGATCCATTTTTAGAACGTTCTGTGTAGAAGCAGATGGATCCCTGATCAAAAACCAATGACAACACCCACAATAAAACCACCTTATCCTTGAAATATCTAACACAAGAATGTCCAATCGATACGCTTGAGTTGAACCCTGTTTCCATTACCCTCTTTCAGTTCTAATAATTCCGTGAATCAAATTTCCGAAACCGACTCAACGACGTTCATTGCCATCGGAAATCGAATCCAATTGCAATCGTTCAGTGATTTTTCGAATTCCATTGACAAATTTATGTCATAACACCAACGAGCGACTTAAATTCTGTAACATTGTACGCCTTCCATTCCACTGGAGGACAGACATTTACCTGATGAATTCCAGATTTGTAATCGGATAATCCTTTCGAAAAATCCCAGCTACGGAAATTAAAACTTTTTTTTTCCTTTCACTCTATGCAACTTCACTCTCGTTAAGCACCACACACAATAATTATTTTACTTCAGCACGCATATCCTTGGGAATAAGGACATTTCCCGAAACAAACAAAAAAAATTCACAACCGAAGTCGTATTTATTTTAACAAAACAATCACACACACACACCTCTGTATCCACGAAGGAAGAAAACTACCCCACGAATGAATGAACTAAACACCGAAACGCTTCTGAGACAGTTACTCGTACTTGGTACTTATGCGCGCGCGAAAAAAAAGTCTCAACCTTACACGAACAAGTGTTATCAGGTAATAACCCAGTGCTTCGCATGAGAAATCTCACAAAGTGTGCGGTCGGTAGCGGCGCGGCGGCGTCTCGTTTTGCCTATGAATTCCCAAAGATGAATGGAGCGATGTGAAAACGAATGTCTGAAGAAGACACAAAAGATACGAGAATTTCCCCACCAAAAATGAAATGAAAACAAAGCAAAACGCAAAAACAGTAGCACTTCACGGCGCGCGGGTCGCCACCAACAACGTTGGTATCCAAGTCGCAGCAGTTACTCGTACCTTCCTTCCTATTACCAATCTACCACACTTCCGAAAGATGATACACCGGGAAGATGGTGGTTAGCTTGGTATAATCATGCCATCGGCAGTGGTAGCACCAGCGTGCAATGCCTCTGCCACTTTTTCGATGGATTATATAGCTAGGCAACCCAAGAATTTCAAGTGGAGGAGGTTTTCCCTGAAATGATTCACAACAACCTGTGAACCAACGAAAGGAGAAGCAGGTGAAACGAAGGCGTACAATTTGATACTCTGCCACTACCCATTAGAAAATTCATTATCTGTATCCGATAGATATTATCGATTTTTATGGATAATATAGTTATTGTTGGCGCATAAGTTAAGGAGAGGGGGGTATCTGTATCTGTATCTGTATCTGTATATGTACCCACAGTAAGTGCTAAGGTAAACGTTTTGCTAATTTATATTCACATCGCTGAAAAGTCAATATCTACTTAGACTTCTTGCAGACAAGGTCAGAATGTAGACGCACGTCTTAACAAACCAACACTCACTCTATCCCCCAGTGCAAGGTACCTTGGTGTCATTCTTGACCCCAAGCTCAACTGGAAACTAAACATAGAACACAGGGTAGCAAGACTTTTGGCAAAAGGTGAAGCCTTTAGCCCAAGATGGTCCTTTAGATGTACACTGTCGTATAGTTCGTTCAATCCTTACTTCCGGTTCGTCTTAAGCAAAGCTAACAATATCGCAATACTTAGTAGAGTCCAACAAACAGCTGGTATTGGGACCGACAGAAGCTCTTAACGTGCTCCTCCATATCCTGCCCCTGGACTTGCACATCAAATACATTATTTCGTGTAGTGCTATCAGACTCAGAGAATCTGAGCTTTGGTCCCCTAAACCCTAAGATTCTTGACCTGCTGCCTAGGGATCTGGCCTCGACCATAACTGACTACACGACTCCTTCACTTAAATTCAATCCCAATATTCAGGTTCACTTTCCGGAAAGGTCGGAATGGAACAATAACCTAACCTAACCCCTACCAAACTACCAAGTATCGATCTTCACCGACGGCTCCAAGATGGAGCAGGTTCTTCTCAGCGTAACTGGACGAATCCAAATCGAACCGCTTTCCAGACTCTTCGAGTGTTTCCCAGGCGGAGGTACTAGCCATTAGAGAAGCCTTCAAGATACTTAGCCTCAGCCTAACCATAGGAACAACATAGAAATCTTTAAGCCAGGCTGCCATCAAAGCGCTCCACTCCCTTACTTCGTCCTCTAAATTGGTAGAATAGTGAAAGGAAACTATAACGCAGGCAAACGATCGGTTTAACATCAATCTCCTCTGGGTTTCCGGCCACGCGTTAGCCAGATGTGGTTCTACCATAGATGTCTCCCTTGCGGAGTGAGTCTGCTCCCCGGCAAAATTTTCCAACACTTCCTCTCCATTGCTAACTCTAGGTGGAAAAGTCTATTAACCTGTACCATATCCAGACAGATACAATAAAAACAGGACGAATGACCCAATCAATGGGAACCGAACCGAGACAGCAAGAATCATAGCAATTAGCACGGGCCACTGGCCAATTGGTCCACACGCTGCCAAGTTAGGCATTCCGTTCAACCCCCACTGCCGTAATTCCAACAACTCACATGAAAAGGAAACGCTATTCCACTTTGTCTGTCCCGGCACTAACCAGAGCCAGGCACCGCACACTTTGGCAAGCTCTTCTTTAAGGAACTATCACAGATTTCTGAGATAAAATGTTGATTTGAAAAACTACACCTAATCACACCCATCGACTCCCAGGTCACATGGGAGACAAAATACGAAAGCTACATAACTTGGTTTACAATCCAGTTAATGGCAGAAGACCTGATTGACGGAAAAATATACGTCATCTTACTCGATGACACAGTCAAAATGGGGAGCGTGGGAAAACAGGACATAAAAGTAAAGTTGGATTTCTTGGAACTGTTTTGGAGACCTTATGCACTTTGGGGGGCAATTCTTCAATGCTACCGTAGAAGACCATTCATGGATTTTGTGTGTTTAGATATCGCTGACGATATTCCATAAATCTGTGGTCACAAGGAAAAACTGCATAAGTCACACACAACACAAGGCGACTTAGGTATGTCGTCGTTTTTCCTTGTGACCACAGATTATGTTCCAGAGATTGGAGTATTTAGCTGCATAAAACAAGTTCCCAAGCCTAGTTTTAAATACGCGTCACAGTTGACAGACTTCATCTTGATCTTACAATTAAAGGGTGACCAGATGGTCCAGATAGCAGTGATACTTTTTCCAATTGTTATGTTTCAGCAGCTGTCAAAGTTACCAATGACATTCAGCTGTCAAAATATGCAGTAAGGTTTGCCACTTCATCATGCATCGTTTCGGTTGTAAATACGCAACGTGAATTTTGTCGTGAGGTCGGTCGTCATCATGGCTTCAATGCGCAGGCAATTCGTCGCACCGTGGAAAAATTTGAGAAACCAGATAGAGATTGGTGCGAAATGAAGAAAACATAACCGCCGTAGCGGCCAATATCGAAGAACACCCAGAAATGTCGATTCGGCGCCGATCAGCTGAATTGGGCATCGACAGAGAGTCAACCCGGCCTATTTTGCGGTTGTATTTGGACCTACATCCATATAAGATTGTGCTGATGCAAGAATTGAAACCGTGAGCTCGCTAATTGGGCGCTGGAAATGTTGGTCGGAGATCCTGACTGACCAAAAAATCATCTTCTCGGACGAGGCCCATTTTTGGCTCAGCGGCTATGTCAATAAACAAAATTGCCTTTATGGGAGCGAACACAATCCACAAGTGTTCGACAGAGCATCAATGCATCCACAACGATTGACTGTTCGGTGCGGTTTATATGGCATGACGGCATCATCGGACATTATTTCTTTCTTAATGAGGAAGGAGACACCGTTACCGTCAATGGTCTCAGGTATAGAGCGATGTTAGCCGACATCGATATATCCGAGCTGTGGTTCCAACAAGCCGACGCTACATGTCATACAAGCGACGCAACGCTCGAAGTTGTGAAGGAGATATTTGGCGACTACCTCATCTCACGGCGAGCGTTCATCGATTGGCCGCCGCCATCATGCGACTTGACAGCACTCGATTATTTTCTCTGGGGCTATACGTCAAATTCTTAGTCTACGTCAATAAGGCAATGACTTTGGACGAGGTCGAGGCCAACATTCGATACGCTATTGCCGTACTTAATGGATCGAGTCATCAAAAATTGGATCGACCGCTTGAAGGACTGCCAGCGAAGCCGAGGCGGCCATTTGAATGATGTACACCGTTGTTGTTTTATTTAAATTTTTTGTTCCTAACGTTCTTCGTTACATTGATGTTGTGAAGGTTGTCTTGTCAAATTTGCAAGTGGTTTCAATTGTTATAGAAGACTGAGTTCCATAACGCATCTGAGCCTACACTCTAGTCTCATTACAGACTTATTCATTAGTCGACCTTCCTTACAATGGTTATAGGTACTTCTCCAACCATCTTTCGTTTCTCTCTTACATAAGGAAAGTATCTACACCCGCTAATTTCTAAACAATTTGCATACAATGGCTACCACCTCCATCCGATAGTAACACTTTTACTCTCGTTCCATAATTTAAATAAAATCATTTTCCATTACACATTCATTAAGCATTTAATTTTCCACTCAACCTCTACATTTTCACATGGAAAACTGCCATAAAAAAAAAAAAAAACAAACACGGCAATGAACTTTCCTCAACATACTCGACAGATGGTTCTGCTTCTTCAAGTTAATTACCCCACGAGACATAAAACGTCACACAGAAGTGTAGCCATCCAATCGTATAGTGTTTGTGCTTTATGATCCAGGGAATAACGTTGTGTCGTCTTCCAGTCATGGAACTGATGAAGAGGATTACGTTATGTAATCATTTTCACATTTTCACACATTGTGCAGTTAGAAGAGAACACCGAGAGGGGAACAAGGAACCGAACTAACCGACCAACCGGTGCTATTAACCGGTAACAGGTATCGTTTGAGTGCGTTATGTGACAACAATTAGCGAGATCCGTTGTCGTAATTATGTAAGCGAAGGGCAATTAAACGACCAACTGGAATGGAAGTGCTTCCCAGAATGAGAGAATCGTAGAAATATCTGCTGGAGACATACCTATGCACATGAATACACACATACGTCTGCCTGATTGCATAGATACTCACGAAGATGGTTCTGTGAATTTTCGCAAACTTTTTCCATAGAAATTATTCTATTTGCGTTTATTTTACCGCTAAGTGGTCTAGGGAACAGTTAATTTTTAGAGTCCTTTACGTCGTTGAAGCAAATTCATAAGTTACTAGTTCGAGATACATTGGTTTTATAGAGAGAGGAGACGCACCAAAAGTAGGTCCATTGTGATACCACTGAGTGCCAGGGCGGTCTACTCCTGAAACCATTAAGATTTCCTTACGTTGCAGTTTAGATCGACGGTAGTGGAGTTCAGAAATACTCGCCAATGCTAGCAAGGGTGGAACACGTGTAGAGGAAGTGTACAATAAATTCTGGAAGCAAAAGATTGAACACAGAGTACAAGCCCCGGACCTCCTCGGAAGGCGTGCATTTTTTTTTTTGTCGCTTTTCCTTTAAATTTCTTTGCTAGATGGGTAGAATGGAGTATCAAACTCGAGGAAAACCCGCTCCCGACCTCAGATACGGAGTATGAGGGTAGCAGCAGCATCGAATGTGGCACGAGGTAGACCCTAAAATAAAGATTTTTTCCCACCGGCCCCGGAACTGCCCGGAAAGCGTGAATTGCAGCAAAACCTTTGTTAAGAATCGGAGACTTCAACTAAAGATGACCTTGTTGATGTAAACAGCCGTAGTGAGTCCAGTTCTCACCTACGGCCCGCGTTGAGCAAAGGCTGCAATCTCAGGAAGCAAAAAAAGGTCCCAAAAAACATCCACCACGGACACATTGAGATCGGCCTCATTGAATGCCCTTACTGTGCTGCTCCTGCATCTTCTTTCTCTCGAATAACACACGCAAAATACTGCACTACCCAGCGCAATTAGACTCAAAGAATCTGGCCCTACGGTCATAGCAATATCCCGGACTCGTTACCAAACAGCGGCGTGGTCACGTTTCCAACCGACTACATCACACCTAAGATAAACTTCAAGAAAAACTTCCACGTAGGTTTTCTCACCAGAGCTCAGTGAAGGACTTCGCTACGGTCATCTATACCGACGGGTCAGAGATGAACTGTGGTGTGGGGGCCGGTGTCGGCTCGGAATCACTGAAAATATCAAGAACATACCGCTTGCCGGCATCTTCCAGGCGGAACTACTGGCAATTCGAGAGGCTTGCAAGCAACTCGAGGTTGACACAACCCACAAACAAAGCATTGCTATCCTCATAGATACCCAAGCCGCTATCAAAACTGTCGACTCAGCTACTGTATCCTCCAAACTGGTGCAGGAGTGCCGGAACGAGCTTGCCCGCTTGGGTGTAGCTTCAGGGTCACACTGCTCTGGGTTCCAGGGCACAGTGACATAGAAGGAAACGAGCGTGCAGATGAACTGGCCAGGCAGAGGTCTCACTCGTGGCAAGGGTCCCCATCTCACTAGGAGCGTTTAAAGGACAAATCCACTCACACTTCCTGCAGAAGGCTTGCCTCAAATGGAGGGGTTTAACCAACTGCGCCATATCAAGGAAGATATAGCCGACCTACGTTAAGAGTGGAACATAAGACCTACTTAACAGAACCCGCCCAGATATCGCTAGAATCACGGCGAAAATCACGGGGTATTGGCCAATTGGAGACCATACAAATATGGCATCCCATAAAACCTTCACTGCCGTAGTTGTGGGAACGAAAATGAGAAGGAAACTCTCTCCCATTTCCTCTACAAGCATTCTTTGACGATCTCAACGACGTCTCGGGTAAAGGGATGCGAGATCTTATCCGTTTTCTCAACTCTACAAGCTAGATCTAGGCACCAATTGTCTCACTTCCTCAACAAAACACATCATCAACCAGGTCACACGAGTCGTGGTCACAAAAACGCACATCCTAGTGCGACTCCAGTTCATGTTGAACCGCCACCTCTACCTACCTACCTACCAGGACCGGCAAGGTATCTAAGCATAGTTTTGGACTCCGAATTAAGTTGAAAAAAGAAGGAAGGCTTTTACTTCATAGACAGGCTACACTGATGGAACCACAATACACCACTTTCTTCCAGAAATCTACCCGGAGAACCAGACGGAGTTTACTTTAAACCACTAGAAACTATCTATGCTGGTGTCCGCCAGTTCAATGAGACTGTGGAAGCTGGTTCCGAAATAGGCCCTTAGGCCCGCCTTAAAAGAAGGCTGCGTCGATACAGACGCAGAAAAGAGCGCAGCCAGTTCCTATGCGAGTGCACCAGTCTATACAGAACCAGGACAGTACTTGGCTTAGACTACTTCAAGAACCTGGGCGGCCTGTTTAAGAAGCTACCAAAGACCACTCTGAAATTCAGTACGAATTCGGGATGGTTCAGGGAGGCCTTTCTTCTCTGTCTTCTCTTTCAGACTGGACGTTCCACGTTAGGGAAAAGCTGGATCATGCAACACGCAGTCACCACTTTAACCTACCTACCTACCTAAGTAGACTTTTGTTCGAGCGGAGGAGGCTGGATGAATACAAAAATCGTCTCTTCCTCCTCCAAGTACATACAGCTTCTACAAAAATCATTAAAGACAAGGTCCAGCCTATTCGCGTGCCTTGCAATGGTGCAGTGTCTTGTTGTTTATAAGCAGCCTTTTCTGTCTGATTAGGCAGTAAGAGGCTGTAAGATCTGTTTGGTGATGAGGCAAATGGAACCATCTATCCACCTGCGGTTGGTGACCTGCAAGTGGCGAGAGGCATATTTTGATTCACCTTTTCCAGTAGAATCGAAAGATATACACCCTGTCTGGCAAGTTCGTCAGTCATGCCCGGGTCCCAATGCCCTGACACCCTCATAAGGTTAATTTTGGATTGTTCAGCAATCTCGTTACGGGACAAGTGACAATTTTTTGAGTTAAAAGTGACAGATTCCAGGAATTTAATCGCGGCCTGGCTCTCAGTAATAATGGTGATATCCCTGTAAATATCACAGCCACGATAGGGCCTTTATCTCAGCTTGGAAGACGCTACAATAGTTAGACAAACGAAAGGAGATGATTACGCTCACATCCTTGGAGAAAACACCTCCACCCACTCCCGATTCTGTTTTTTAGCCATCTGTGTAGTATAGGAGCAGCTGGATCCCCTTTGTTGTAAGCTCAAAATCATCCTTCCAGTCAAGCCTGGAGGGAATACCGGTTTTGAAAGTTTTATTGAATAGGAGTCGCTGTAGGGTATAGTTGGTGTTCTGTGGTAGGAATTCTTAGTCATTGAGACTAGTGGAGTCTCGACCACGAAGGCTGGACCAATGGTGATGGAATTCTAAGTCAATGAGCCTAGTGGTGTATCGACCACGAAGGCTGGACCAATGGTGAAGTTATCTGCAGTTGTCTAAGGGTATCAGATGGAACAGTATGTTCAGACGACTCTGAGAGACTCTGTGAGAAGCAGTTGCTTGGTGAAGAAAAATTCAAGTTCGTGAGACTGTCTTGTCTTCCAGCACATCTTGTCTGATTCGCTTGTGTCTCTGTCTATCCGTCTATGTAGGCACTTATTTATCTGCCTGTAGACGTGTTAAGATCTCATCCCTTTCTTACTACAGTTCGGGTTGAAACTGGACCTCAACAAAGAAGCCTCTTAAGCTAGTCTGGTGTTTGGTGAACTGCCTCCAATTTCACTTAACCTAAAGCGAGGTCTTGCTGCGGACTGGATCGTTGGTGTCCATTCCTTCTACATGTCCTAGTCATCTCAAACGGCTAACGCGAAGTTTAGACTAGTTCGCTGTACAATTCGTATAGTTCGTCGTTGAATCTTCTACTCTAAGACCGTCAACACAAACGATACCGAATATCTTACACTTGAAACGACCAGAAAGTCCATGCTTCAGCACCATAAAGTAGGACAAGGCATCATAAGGGTATTCATAACCCCTTTAACCCTAGTGAATTATAAAAAAAAGGATGATTGGGGTCTTATTCAAAGTTACCTTGGATGTTCGTGATAGGACCTAGTCTTTTCAGCCCAAGGAAACAGCAATTGGGCAAGAGATTTCTGATGAGAGCTAACATAGACAAAGTCCTGTATTACCTCGAAGTTATAACCGTCCAATGGGTCGATAGTAGGTGTCCCTTCTTGTTGACATCAAGTACACTGCTATATCTAACTCGTCCACATACCTTAGCAAACGAATTAAGGCCAAGTTTCTATCTATTAAGCGATTCCTTTCTAATTTCGCTTCCAGAAGATGATCCGAGAATAAATGAGAACGACATCTAGTACCATTAGCACATAGCTTACAGCATGTCTATCTTCTGCCCGGTTACTCACTTGATAGATAGGTCTATCGACTCAACCATTAGTTATCCCAATTTTCCAATGTTTGTACAACAGTTAATCATTCGTTTGTAATCATTAGCATACGAAAAAATCTAAGAAACTGTGCCATACATTCATTAGGGTTGGCTATTCCCGTTTTTGGAACTTCGAATAAGGTCACCGAAGAGCATCCTCTTTAATTGTCTTAATTGACATGAAGTGCCTTCTCTCATAAACCTCTCTGAATGTGGAACTATTTTTAAGGCCAACGTTCTAATTAGACATCAAATACGTTGGCGCGTTACCTTTAGCATGATGCATAGCTCTTGGTATCATATTTCCCGACACGTCTTGTGTCCAGGTGGCAAAGCCAAATGGGATTGACTTCATTTAAAATTCATGAATGAATGAGTGAAGCCGGTGCTGCACGGTACACGTAAACGAGTATTGAATGTTGGTATCGCGTGTTGGTCGATTCGATGTTAAGTTCTTTGAGTGCCTATATAAAGCGCCAGTGGTGAGGAGAGGGCTACTATGATGAAGCAGGTTGTGCTATGCCTTTGTGAGGGTGTTACTCAAGGAAGTCAATGTGAGGTGGTTCTCATTAAGTTTGATGTGAGTTATTAAATTAACTCATTAGGAACAGTTTAGAAGTTTGTGCGTAGTAGGTACTTGTCTTTGGCTCATAACTTATAATGAAGACGTGTGCGGAGCAACAGGCTATAGTTTGCAAGTTGAGATGTTCCAAAAGAATTGATTAGATGTGTTGGAAATAGAATCGCTTGCACTGGGATGCAATTGAATTTTAAATGAAGCAATGTGACCAAAAGATCTTTACAAAACGGCCTTTGGACTCGTAAGGTATCAAATCGACCTTATTTATATGCAAGGAATATCATTTTGATGCTCTGAACCTTGATTGGCAAGCTTATCGGAGAACTTATATCCGGTAATCCCGCTGTGTCCAGGGACCCAGGGAAGTGTTAGCAGATTTAGTCTTAGTTGAACTATTTTTGATCAAGAAAGTCGATTGAGCAAGGCATTAAGCGTAGCCTGACTGTCGCTACAGACGCAGAGACTCTGTCCCCAGCCATAAGTAGTAAGCAGCCATAAGTATTGCAAAAATCTCCGATGTATAAAGACCTAGGGAAAACTGCAGTCTAACGTTGTCGCTTTCCACAAAGGCTCCAGCATCTGACCCATCACTGGACTTGAAGCCATCTGTAAAAATTCGAATGCATTCCTTTCCCGGCTCAGAATGTGGTAAAAACCGCTCTTGTCCACAGAGAAAGTCGTCCGTTAATCTAAACAGTAGTCTCAAATCCGGAACCATTGCGTTAGATGACATGTCCATAAGATATTCCTCGTGCAAGGTCCTTAAAACTCCATTGTGTTAAACCAAAAACCACTTCTTTTTAAACGGAAGATGGCTCTGATTGTTTCGCCCATGATGCAGACATGAGCAGACACGGGTGTGATGGAAAAAGTGAAAGCTTATTCCACCGTACAACCGACGCATATGTCTTACAATCGGTTTCTGAAGACCTAGGACTCTTTTCGGTGAAAAGTCCTACGTCTTGCCATAAGCACTCTTACATTGCTAGAAAGCTGATAAGGCTCGAGCCGACGTGTTTTGATCACAGAAATTTCCTATCCAAGCTAACTCCTAGATATTTCACTTCGTTAGTGAGTGGGGTTCTGATGCTTTTGAGAACTGGTAGAGTCAGTTCAGTCAGCTTCCTCCTCCTATTGAAGAGAACAACTTAAATTTTCAAAGGATTAACTGGAAGGACATTCCGTGTGCACCAACCGTCAATCACATCAAGGGCCATCTGTGCCTTAGTACAGACAGTTCGCAGGGAAGAATCAACAGACAGTTCGGCAACGTAAATGCGAGAACTGTTTGAGGCTTATGAGCACTTCCAAATCTTGAAACCAACTCGAAACTGGTAAAGGAATTCAAGGAAAAACTCAATATTCTCGTATCCTCCTCTCTGGTCATATATATACACGAAAACAAAGCTGCGAATTAACTTTCTCTACGACTGCCTAGCAATATGAGCGCTAAAATGGAAATACCTGGGAAGACACATCCTGCCTGGTCTGAACTGTCATAGACGTTTAAGTTTCTGTAAAATTCTGGAGTTCACTAGACAAACAGAACGTTTCTCGAATCTATAAATCCCACCCAACTCAAAATCCTCAAATTAAACAACCTTTCTCATTTGTACATCCTCCCCTTACTGTCTTTTGGCTAGACATTCTTTCAGACAAATGAGCCCAAATAGTTGCCTACGTGATGACGACTTTCGCTGCTTAAAGTATGGATTGTCAGGACACAGCTAAATTCAATCTCAAGGACACTCGACAACTTCAACTCTTAATTGAAAACTGGGATGACACCGACGTTTTTAAATCGAAAGCCTTCCAGAAATCTATCGATCTAAACTCCTCAGTTAGGTTGGAATATATGGAAATGTCAGGTTAATGAATGGTTTGAGACAGAGCTTACCAACTTGTTCATGACGCTCTCTTCCTTTTGGCAAAATACCATCCGGGCTTGGATCAGATGAACAATGTCTGGTTTAACCTTCCCCACACCTTGTTTCATATTCCTGTTGCATGCAATCAAGGAAATGTGGTTCCAACCCAACTGTCCCAACTTGTACCCTTTACAAGAAGAAAAGAGCTAATCGTAGATACTGTCAAATTTGTCTAACGGTGTAAAATATCTGAAAGTTTACTTATTAAGGCGCCACAGTCCGGGGTGGACCTGGACCTTCCTCTGCGTTTAAGTCCTACATATAATATGAGCTATCACCTTGCACAACTTGCAGATGTCAAGGGATAACACTTCTACTGTAGATTAACTGCTAATCTTTTGTAAAATTTAACACAATTTAACACAACAAAATCGTCGTCATAAAAAAAAACTTTATTTACTTTTTCCTCTATTGTGAACCATCGTTTCTGTACTGCTATGCTACATAAAACGAATTTGTTTCAAACCGAACGGACATCACACGTGCGTCGCAAGACTTCCCCCGCAAAGGAAAAGTAAAAATCAATTTAATAAGTCGATAAAATATCTAAAGAATTAATAAAGCAACTCAGCATCAAGAAAGAAGAGAAGTAGTTAATAATTTGGCAGCGATTGTGAAATTTAAATTGAATTTCCATTCGAACGCAATAAGTGATGTCGTACTGCTGTCAACTGCAGGAATTTCAACCCTCAAAAACAACTGTACATTGATAATACGAAGAAAAAAAATGAATATAATCTGAAGATGTTTAAGCGGAAAATGAATTGAGGTTAGTAGTTGTTTTTTTCGTGCCGTTTGCTATTAATTTTTCCAGGAAAATCTATGAAAATTCACAGCACAAATTCATGTGTTCCTTTGAATTTAAAAGTTCCCATAATTTATTGTGAACTAGATAGTACGACTTAAGTTACCATTGTGAATTGCAGCCGCAGTTTGACATATGACATTTGAGAAACGAAAATAAAAACTCAGTTGGCATTTGGGTAAATGGATTTTAAGACCGCGCCGTTTTCTTTTTAGGAAAACATTTTCAATTCAACGAAAGTCGAAAAGAACAAATTGTTAAAATGAGCCTTATTGATATACACATCCAAGCGGATGATTTTGCCGTCCAGCAAAATGACTATTACGACGAAATGAATGTACAATTGGCGGATGACGACGTAATTGAATCGCGGTGCGGTGAAATTTTTGTTTCGCGTCATAAAGTTCTTATTTTTGCGTGTACCGAGTGTAAGGAGAATTTCTGTAGTTACGATGATTTCTTTATACATCTCTGCGAACAACATTTAAACATTGAAGAGGAGGAAGACATAAAGTATGACCCCACCGAAGAATCAACAAATGAAGAACCCATCGATGAAAATCTCATGGTCATTATGGAAACAGAAGACAGTCAAGATGACAGTCAGAATGATATCAAACCAATAATTCAACAAAATTTAGAAGAATCATCCCCGGAAGGTTGTTCCAATGATTTATCACAGCATTTTGAAGCTATCGACGAGTATGAAGCACTAGAAGAATCTGAAGTAAGTGACCCATTGGATATGTTGATATTTACAAACAAACCAAAATCCATTCATTTATTATTCTCCCCAAAAAAATATTCCATATACATACATACATATGAAAAGACTGTTGAGTACGGAACGTAATCTGTAATAATTATTTTTAGGGAAACAGAACGGTAACATTCCTTAACGATTTCTCTCAATTCTTTGAAAAAGATAAAGACTCTGACATCGATAATCAAGTGCGAGAAAATTCTGACATCGACGATCAAGTGCGAGAAAACGAGTCAAACTCCAGCGTCGACAATCCAACTGGCGAATCATCTGCAAACACAACACCGACTGTTGGTGATACAAACTCCGATTATGAGTGCAAACAGTGCAACAAAAGGTTCACGACAAAAGCAAAGCGCACGAAGCATGCAAAACATCACAAAAAGGAGCGCAACTACAAATGTGACATCTGTGGATTTGCTTTTACCGAGATATTCAATCTGCGGGCCCATGTACGGCGTCACAATGGCGAGAAGCCACACGCCTGCGAGCGTTGCAACAAAAAATTCAGCACCAAAAACGAAGTTAAAGCTCACATGCGATCTCACACCGGCGAACGACCATACATTTGCGAGGTTTGTGGTCAAGCATATGCCACATCGGGCTCCTTGAATGAGCATAAAAAGCGCCACACTAACTATCGACCGCACAAATGTAAACTATGCACCAAGACGTTCTTCGACACGGGTCTACTAAAGGAACACATGGTGATGCATACTGGAGAGCGGAAACACATTTGTAACACCTGTGAGGCATCATTTACACGGCGAAAGGCACTACAGCAGCATTTAAAACTCCACTCGGGTGTGAAACAGTACAAGTGTAGTTTTTGTGACAAAGCGTTCGCTCAAAAACCAGGCTTGGCCTCGCACTTGAAAACTCACAAAAATCTTTTCAAAGACGTCATAAGAGAGACTTCATTGCCCATCGAAACTGACGACGCTAGTTATTAACTTGCAGCATCCTAGTCGTACATTTTATTTCCCCTAATTTATTGAAAATCTTGCTGAGAATAATAAATGAATAGATTTAAGATTGGTGTACAACTGAGAACAATAAATTCATAAATGTGAAATTAATGTATACATATCCGCTTATTTTTTTGTTCTTTCAAAGCTATAAAGCTGCTTAAAGAGATGATAAAGAGGGAAATTTTAAGGGTGTTCGGAGTTTTTGGGAAATTTTCTCATAATCGTTTGTTTAGTGTGTTCATGAACCACTCGGTGATGGGATTTATACAATTTATAGAAGATGACGCTAGTGTCGGTATGTAGTTTGAGTGACATTAGGGTGTTCTGAACATGTTTAAAGTGTGATGTATGAATAAGCGAAGAAGAGAATGAAATTACATTGTCGTCTGCCTGAATGACAACAGTTGAATAAATTGCCTTCAAAATAACAAATGTTCCCTATTTTTATTTATTTAGAAATCTTCATTTACTATTATTTCTCGATAATTTAACGTGATTCTGCAATAGGGAGATAGCTTTGGCACGTTCATTTCATTCAGGAGCATTAGGACTTGGTCCACCGACAAAACAAGGCACTTTCCGACAAAATGAATGACATCTTCCCTCTCCGCCAAGTTACACAGGTTGCACAGTACTGGTAGGTCTTCTCTATGCGGAATATAATTGAGTTTCAGCAGCTCTCCCCGACGCTTGAAAACTGTCGATATTTGCTGGATGCTATATTCGTCACGGAAGTAGTTGGTTCCAAGTAGGTTATGATTTAGGCAGCCATAGATCATTCTATGCAGTTTGCTCTTAGTGCGTTGATCTAGCCTGTTCATCTACACTTGTGATAAGGTGATAGAGTTGTGATTTCAAACTTTCCATATCACTGAGGTCCAAATCTATCTCACAGCCCCTTGCTAGTTCCAGCTACTCTCGGTACCACCCTGATTCGATTTGTATTGCCTGTAGAGCTGCTTTTTTTGGCAATCAGCTATCCGGCATACACAGGACTTGCAGAACGTAGTCCACGTGCAGTATAAATGGTTTAATGAACAATGGGGCCAAGCCTGTTTCCAGCATTATCATATAATTCGGAGTGTTGGATGGAAGATGGAATGCTCTCATTACGTAGAACCGCAACAGTTTCTCAACAGTCTCGGATTTCCTAACACTCCAGACTTTTCCTCCCCCTCTCTTGAATATCGTAATCTTTGACTTGTTTAAATTGACGATCAAGTTCCATAACCTGCAGTAATCATACAGTCTATTGATCATGAGTTGTAAGGATTCAGCTGAGTGCGCCAGTAACACTATATTATCCGCAAAAAGAAGTGCTTTGATGAGCATCCCTGCATATTCAATACCTCCAGACAGAATATCTACTGTGTCCTCGATATATAGTGCAAACAAGCTGCCTTACTCTCGAACACGACTGGAACCATGGTGACAACTCCTCTCCATTCCACACAGCTGGCATGGTATCGTACAGGTTTTGGATGACACGTCCAAACTTCATCGACATGCCCATGCAGTAGAGTTTGTAGAATAAAGCATTTCGGTCCACTGGCTCAAAAGCAGACTTGAAGTCAACAAAGAACACGAGCAGTTTTTTTTACCCCTTCCAATAAATGATTCTGCAATACTTCTTAACACAAACACATGGTCGATAGTAGAATATCCTGGCCTGGAATTTCACTTTAGTAAGAGAATGAACGACTATTAAGAAAAACGGAGCGTAGACACTATCTTCTAAAAGAAATTCTTCACTGGGACTGGGTCAATCTTCTCCCTCTCCATCTTTCACGGTCCCGGGCATGATGCTTCCAGTTTATTAGACCAAGGTTTCTGGCGTTCTCGATTGCTTGATATTTAAACCGGAATTTCGATTTCCTTTTTCATCGTGAACCAAGTGGTTGGGATCGGAATATCCTCTCGTCCATTCGCTCCGAGTGGCCGAGCAAGTGCAGACGATGGATTTTTGCTTTCCAGACTACATCCACATCTTTATACAGCACGTGGAGTTCGCAGTTGTATATTTTCCTCGATTTTCCCTCCTCACATGCAGGAGCAAATATTCTTTGATATTGTCCAGCATTCAGTTCCATAAATCAAGATCAGAGTTTTGTAGAACATGATTTTGGTCCTTGGACTCTGGCTATTTAGACAAACTGAAGTAGCAGCGGTTGCCTAAAGTTTTTCTTCGTCGAATCTCCACCAGGGTGTCATTTGTGGAATTTATATTTACCCCGAGGTAGATGAACTCTTTTACTGTCCTAGACGGTGTCCATCGGATCGGTTTTTAGTCAACAGGTTGTACTATGAATTATTTCCTCATTCATCACAAGACCAACTCGTTTGCCTTATTATTTTCTTTACGCACGCTGGGAACAGGGGATGATATCGATGTCATCTGCATACCCCAGCAACTGGATGGATTTGTTAAATATAGTGCCTTCTGGTGTTTATGTTGGTCTTCTGTACTATCTGCTCTAGTACAAGATTGAAGAAATCAAATTAAATTTGTTCACTGCCCCGTTTATTCTTCATCTTCTGGTGGTGCTACAGTCCGGTGTGGGCCTGGGCATCAATTAACAAGCATCTCCAGCCAGCTCCATCTTTAACTAGCTGCCACCAGTTTTGCACGCTTAGTTTGTCGAGGTCCCCTTCCACTTGATTGCGCCACCTGAGTCACGGTCTTCCTCTACTGTGCCGTCACTCAAGGGTGGATTCGAAGATTTTCCGGGCCAGAGCATCGGTGTCCATCCGCTCTACATGATCCACTCAGTTCAGTTGTTGGAGCTTCACTCTTCTAGTTAAGTCGATGTCGTTGTACAACTCGTCTTTGTATCTCTTCCTCCACTCACCATCTAGGCAGACGGGATCATAAATCACCCGAAGGACTCTTCTCTCGAAGCAACCTAAAACGACTTCATCTAAATTTCATGGCGTAGAAATAGGATGATTAGGGTCTTAGATTCACTTTATTTGTTCGAGAAAGGACTTTGCTACCCAATTGCCTTCTAAGCCCACAGAAACTGCGATTGGCAAGATTTCTTCCTCGGCATATGAGTTTTACACAATTCTTTCAAGTACAATGTTAAAGAAATCGTATGATAGCGCGTCGCCTTGCCTAAATCTCCTTTTGAACGCTGCATTCTCCATTGTCATCCTGCACAGTTCACCACCATTCAAAGTATATACCTCCATTCTACGAACAGTACTCCAAAAAATGACATGGTGTACCTGAAATTGATTAGCGTGTAATAAACCTGTCAAGTGATTCCCAAAAACAAAAGACAGACACGTAATCCTTTTGCTTCACTGAACATTTTGCTACACAACTCAGAATTCAATGTGACATGTTGGCATACTCACGTGCGATTTAACGACCACCAGGCTGACAACACTTTTCTTTGTACACAAGTTAGGCAAAGGTCATGTATGTAACGCATGTTAAAAAGTGACAGATACTGATGAAATCGTTTGACAATGATGTGAACATGTGTCACATCATCGCTCACTTTCACTGTCACATTACTGACAAAAATGTACATCAATGTCATGTCAATTTGATGACTTTTAGAACCTACTTAATCTATAAGTTAAATAAGTTTAAAAATATCCAACGACTTGTAACAAAAAATGTCTTATTTCTCATAGAGAAGACAAGCTTTGGTGTAACTATTGTTGTACAGGAAAATGTTTATTTTGAAAACTTCTTATAAGTGTTCTCTCACCTTTCCTCTGGTCTCTTGGAGTAAACAGCCTTCATCAGTTTCTCAACATTCAGGGTATAGAGGCGGCTGTAGGCCATAGTAACAATTAGCAGACGAAAATTTGAAACCACCATTTCGAATGTACGCACTATCCAATTCTCTCAAAAGGCCAAATACCAGGAAATCATTCTAGACAGTAAAATATTCTGGAACCAGATTAACTGAATTATCAACAGAGCCACATTATGGACCTTTCGCCAGGAGAGTACTCTGGCTATATACATTGATTGCCGCGGGGTTTGGTGGCCAAAAATCACAATTAAAAAGAAGGTAGAACGCGTCCAATGCCGAGTCGAAACTTGCATAACAGGAAGCATTTGCACAACTCCAGCTGTTGTCCTCAATGCCATCTTGGGTGTACCATCAAATTAGATATTCATCGACTCTTTCACTGAAGAAATGTTGACTCAAAGTCCTATCCTAGAGCACGACATACCGTTGTCCTCAATGTCATCTTAGATATACCACCAAACTAGATATTCATCGACTCTTTTACAGAAGAAATTTTGACTCAAAGTCCTATCCTAGAGCACGACATAACCGTCAGCATGTTCCCAGATGACATGCTACCCAATGCTTCAGCAAAAACTTATTTCGTTAAGGGAAGACTCGGAGAATCACAAACCCCAACCATTACCTTTTGATCACGTCTGGTATACGGACGGATGCAAAATAGCGACAGGAACTGGTTGCAGAATTTTCGAAGATCAATCCGCGTGTGAGACATAACCAAGCATCCAACACTCGGGGGAAAACGATCTTTATCTTCTGTCTGAGTGCTCTAGTGTGGTGTTCCAACACCCCGACAGAAAAAAAAAAACAAGAAAACTTTACCTTCTCAGACAACCAAGCTGTCCTAAAAGCGCTTGACTCGTCTGTCATATCCAAGTTAGTCTTAGAAACCCTCTGTGTGATCTCGGACCTAGCTAGGAACAACATGATCATCCTTCACTGCAAATTACTTTTCGTAAGACATGTAAGAATCCAGAGAAGCCTGGCTAAACCATCGAGTAATCATGCTCAAAACCGCTATTTGCAATCTAGTTCCATTGTGAATCTCAAGAGGAACAATCATAGAGTCCTAATAGAAATTCTCAGCATTGCAAGCTGTTGACATCTGTACAAATCCTTATGGAATGTCTAGCCCGCTTTCTACTTAAAAAAATAATTCTTGTCACAATGTAACAGCTTGCTGCCATCCATCCAACTTCCTGACATCTTCCAGAGTGAAACAACTCACCTAGAACGAGAAAAAATGAAAAGCACAATAGAATTTCAAAGATAAACCACATGGCCGAGGGCTGTGAACAACCCTTCCAAACACACGTAACATAACATAACCATCAACAGGCCCACCAACGCTGTTACAAAGACACGACATGTCTGTAGTTGCACCTCTGGCTCCTTCAAATCGAAATCCATCAGGTACACAGTTTATAACTTAAACTACAAAAGAAATTATGTATACTACACTCGCAAACGAATGAATTTAAAAAAAAAATACCCCGTAAAGGACAATTGTTTGTATTTATAATGGCCCATCCTTAAAAATTCTACTCTTGTTCTATTTGCCTTCAGTACCTCATTTCATAACTTGATATGGCACTCGGTAAACAAAATTTTTTTTTAGATTAAATCCACATGCATGAACCTTAAATCGCATAATTGTAACAAAATTGTGATGTATCCTCACGTAACCACGTGACATTCTATTTCTTTTCTTTGCGAATAAAAGCACATTGAAGTGCATGTACATTTTTATGCAGAGATACTTATAGAGATACGTATAGAGATTTGAATAAAAGATAAAAAAATTTAAATGAAAATATGTAATTCATGATGTGGGTGGAAGTGTGAAGTAAGTAAATTAGAATTTTTCTGTTTGCAAAAATGTTGCTATCATTGCACTTTTGAAATTTACTACCGCGCACATGTAGTTTGCAACATCCAGAGATGTTAAAGAGGCAATAAAAAAATGGAAAGTTAAGGGGTGTATTCAGTCGAACCGTTTCTAATAGGCGCATTCGAAATACGAAACTGTGAAACTTGACTCAAAATTAAATCATCCAAGTCGATTGCATTTTTAGTTTCTGTTCTCGCACTAAAGTTGCTTTTTCAATTGTTAATCTGTGCACAATATCTAAATCTAGAGATAAAATTTAATGAAACTAGCACACGTATGCGATTTGCCAAAAGCAGTTTGTTAAATGACAACATGTGTGATCAACACTTTAACTACAGTCAAAATCGGTTATAACGACCAAATTCTTAGGTTCCGACTGAGCTCCACCAATATTATAATCAACGATTATAACGACGTATCGTGTATTACGACCAAATTCATCGGTCCCTTGAATGAAGGTCGTTATAACCGATTTTGACTGTATTTCTTTTAAACTATAAAACTTTACCAATATTCTTCCAACACACAAAAGAAAACAGAATTTCTTGTAAAACTTAGCAATCATGCAATTGTGACAATTTTCAACTGGACAGAGAGTTAAGACAAGCATTTTTAGACTAACAATTCCGTCCACTTCCACCTCACAAAATTTTGTCTTGTTCATCTGTCAAATTTAAGGCTCTCGTCCAACCCTCTTTACTTGGAATTTATGATGATCTAGAAATCGGAACGCTCCCAATGTTTTCAAGTGTCGGGATTTTCTTAGTAAGAAGCGTTTCCTGATGCAGCAGAGAGTCACTCACTTAAACAGCACGTGCTACGCTTATTTGTCTTTCTCTAGACAAAGTCGACATTCAGTTTCTTGAACAATATTTAGTTTATGTAAGTGATATCTAAGGCTGCAGTATCCGAAGTGGAAGCTGTTATTATCGTTCCTTTTGTGATTAAGGACGTTCTTTGTGATTTTGTTCAGTAGGACATGTAGTTTCATTTGTCTAAGGTGTACTAAACGGCAAAAAAAACAAAACCCATAAGTCTGGTTTTTCGTATACAAATGCATTTATTTCAATTTAATACGTTTCACTTATCATAAAAACATAAAAATCCCGAAAATTAAAAATAGGTTGTCCTCCCGAAGGAGTTAAATTTTTTTTTTTTTTTTAGAAAATATTTCTCCTTTAAAATACAAAATGTTGAATGAAACAGATCTAACCACGATTGTTGAAATTTCTGACAGATCAATCATTTTTAATTTAAATCACAGCGATGGTTGAAAATTGCACATCCGGCATTGTCGAAACGCATACATGCATATCTTTTTTTTTTCATCTCTTACGTAAATATCTGTAAAATCAAGTTCCACAGAGCTTATGTAAACCCCCAATTTAAAATGTTCAAAATGAATTAAAATTTATTTCAGATTGCAACATCAACTAACGTAGTTGGTGTCAATTCGATTAAAATCTGAGATTCAGTGCGTTATCTCACTCATTTTGAGTATTCCGTGCTTATACAAGAATTGTTTCAATTGTCCTGTCTTATTTACAGATTGGTAGTCCAAAGCACGAGTTCAATGGCTGATTTATACATAATGGCGGTGAAAATGTCCATTCGACATCATTGTCTCGATTTCTGTTAACGACCGTCTAAAATTCCCCCACCAAAGACGAGTTGAGTTACGCCTGTTCATTCTTTCTTTGTACAAGAAAGGATTAACAGGCGTAACTCATTTCCTTATTGGCTAGTACATCACATATGTATTTCAGCAAATTTATATCAATGTCGTCCAAGGCGAATGTTCTCGTAATATACTGCATCATCCCCCAAATGAAAATCTTTAGCAAATCAGTCACGAGTTATGTTCCCCCTTTTTTGTATTCTAAACACCCCTCGTGTTTGAAAAAAAAAGGATTCCTCCATAACTGAAGTTGAACGGCCATGTTTTTTGTGACATTTCAAGAAAAAATGGCGAAAATCTCAAATTAAATTTCCCACACAATTCAGTCAAAGAAGTTTCAACTAACAGCTATGCCAATCTGTCATTTCGCGCGATTCAAATGTTCTTAATCAAGATTTCTGAAAATCCTAGCTATTTTTGTTTGACAATTTTATAAACCATTCGTCATTAATCAAACCCTGCTCCGCAAAATCTGTCTAAACTTTCCAATGGAGTTTATTACAATGGACCTATCACTAGTCTAAGTGTGCTGGCTATAGCTGGCAGCCACTTCAACCTAACCTTCCACTAGAGTTAGAGAACACCTTGAACATCTCACGATGTAAGGTATGTCAAATTGAATGTCCACACCAATTAACTCTCAAAGAAGTGTTTGTCCATAAGCCTTCCCTGTACGAAGTATAACTCTAAGGCCAGTGCCACATAAGTTCCTTTAGTCGCACAGCATGAGTATACAGAAAAGCAATGATATGAACATTTGCCGTTGTACATCATCTCAGGAAGATTCTTCTCCACTTCAAGATGATGTAAACAGGTTCTTTATCTGGGTGCAGAAAAATGTCCTTCAACTCAATGTGACCAAATGTCAAGCCATTACCTATTCTCGCAAACGACTCCCAGACAATCCCTACTGTATCCTCTTTGCGTGACCTTGGCGTTATTTGCGACCACATTGACCACATCATCAAAAGAGCTAACTCCTCTAACTCTTGGCTTTGTAAAACAGTGGTCTAAAGAGTTCTCAAATCTGTACGTCACCAAATCCCTTGACATTACATACGCTAGACCCATCCTCGAATACGCTTGTCAAGTATGGTCGCCCTATTATAGTATTCATATTAAGAGAATCGAGGCTATCCAGCGTAGATTTGTACCTTTTGCTTTGCATGGCCTTCCATGGATTGATGCTTACAACCTGCCTCCCTATTTAGACCGTCTTCAACTGACTGATCTACAGTCCCTTGCCGATGTGCTCTTTATGCAACAACTCCTAGCTGGCAATATCGATTCCCCCTAAACTCTTACATATGATATCTCTCAACACCAACCGACATAACCTTAGATTCGTTCCATTATTCCGTCTTAAATCCCATCGGACCAATTATAGGGATAACGAGTCGATATGTAGAATGCTCCGCAATGTCAACAGCATGCATTTGATTTTAACCAAACCCGTTTATCTCTTCGGAATGCTTCCTGAACTGTTCACACGAGCGCCCGCGGCTAAATGGGAGTCGGTGTGGTCGCGCGTCCAATTTTATCGAGCGACTTCCCCCCATGACGAACGAACTGAGGGGTACTGTTTAGTTTACGAGCTCGTGTGGCACTGGCTTTGAACTGCTTAAAACCTTAAATAAACCTTTCATACTCTTCCGCAGTTCTATAGGCGGTCTCTAAGGAATTGTACAAGTTGTAGCATTGTGCCTGTTCATTGTGTGTGAAAGCAAAATTCGTATACGCCTTACCAAGCCTTAGATAACGTTATAATTCCAGAATAATCTACGATTTAGTTGGTCTGTCAACTCATAGATAACCCTATTCATGGGAATTATCCAGCTAACAAGTGAGACAGACAGGCTTCATTTGATACAAAACGGTCTTTGACCATAAACTCATTCTGTACATGTTGTATCTTTCTGTCTTTTTTCAGTATTATATCTGCTGAACCAAACTGCATTCGAACCAGTCCTTGTAGATCCTAAATGAAATTGTAAAGAAGCAAGACCATATATGCAGTTCTAAAAGATTCTTCATCTGTCCAAGCCCTTACTCGTCCGTCAACCACATAAAGGTGGATTTACTCTTTTGGAAAAGTGCATTTTATTTGTATAACCCACTATTAAGGGAAGCATGGCCAACGCTTTAAAGTGTGAGATATAGGACCGCCCTTAAGCTGAATTTGAATTGGAAAAATCAGACAGATTGAGAGAAGTCTCTTAAGACACATTTCATCCCGAAATTTCCCTCGTGAATCAAGAGACTTTTGTATATATTGCGACGCAAAAGTCTTATCACAAAAAGATTGATAGCCATTGCTGAGATAGATGTCGACTTTGAAGAAATTGCCGAGCAAATCTCGTATTCCATCGTTGATTGCTTTACAAAAACACAAATATTTGGCGTGACAGCTCATAGAGAACCAAGACCTAGCTTCTCACAACCATTCATCTAGTGCGTGTTATATTTTTTCGCACGTATCAAAGGAACCTACAGTTTTATGGCCGACTCCGAACGGCGGAGTTTTGTCATGCCTGCGAAGAGGTAGTGCAACGAAAGAAACATTTGGTGGTTTCGAGGATCGAAACTGTGTTCTCTCGTTTAGCAGTCTAACGCACTAACCACTAAGCTACGGCAACCATTGCTTTATAATTTACAAAATTCTCAAAAAGGACTTTATTTTCTTAATCCAAATGGCACGCTTAAACACAGCGTAGGTAGGAAAGAAACACACAAAACTTTCATGTTGAAATCATGCTTGAGGATAGTTTCTGCTCCAACTTGACTGTTTTAGATGCAAAAGGCTTCAGCTTCAACCTACGAACAAAAGTCTTAACTTGCTGCATTTGTCTTCTTAATATTTAGGAACGACAATTGACAGCAAATAATCACAGTGTTGTGGTTCTTTACAAAGTCTACAGCGCAACACACACCTCAGAGCTTTTTAAAAAAAAACAATTTCTGTAGCTTAACATTGCAATGATCTTCATCCAGCTTAATGACTGCCCTGTTTCAAAAGGAAGTCCAACATTTAGGACAAACAAACGCATGAGTTTCCTCCTTGTCTATTTGAGATCGTCAATTTTCAATAGAAAATCTGACAGCAAAGCTACCCTGCAAGCAATAAACGCCTGTGAAATAACATCCAAACTTGTTTGGAACTACTTACATAGAACACTGACTAGCACAAACAAAGTTCATCTCATTTGGGTACCGGGACATAGCGGATATGAAGGCAATGAAAAGGCAGATGAATTGTCCAGAAAAGGCTCTGCATCAACATTTATGTTGCCAAGACCATTCTGTGGCCTCCCAATAAGACTATAAAAAATTGATTAAAAGACAAAGCACACCATTTCTGGTCAGAAATGGAAGGTAACAGACAAGCTTAAGCCTTTATACCAACCACCTGCCAAAAAAGAACGAAATAACTTCTACGATTAACGAGAAGTCAGATTCGAATCGTCACAGGCTTCCTAACCGGACATTGTCGGGTTAAAAAACATCTTATAGCATAAGACGACACATGTAGAATGTGCAACGAAGACGAAGAATCAACAGAACACATATTGTGTCACTGTAACTGTCGCACAAAAACACGTCATCATTTCCTAGGCAACCACTACCTTATGGTGGAAGATATCACCACCAGCTCACCCAAAGACATCACCGGTTTTATCACTCACTCCGGAATCATGGAGAAGCTCTAAAATAGAGGATATCACAATAGGCCCACCTGTGGCCGCAATGATAAGGGACTCATGCCCACCTCACCTACTTATCTAATCTAATCTAGTAAATCCTCTCTGAGACATTCCCTGCGCAACTTACCCTCCTAAACAATCCCACTCTCTACCACATTTTTCTTTCCTGTCCGTAGCCCATAGTTTAGATTTAAGTCTCATCTTCTTGACCATCTGTAACTCTTAGTATATAGAGTGTTCCCCGGATAGCTGATTTGAGAGTTTTTCTGATTAATTTAGGCACTACAGACCTTTCCGTAGCCGCTTACATTCCTGACAAGTTTTGAAGCCTCAAATTTTTGGTTAGCACTGCGGGTAACGCAGCTAAGCAAGGGAGTACGTCACTGTAGTCTAGGTTTTAGTTTTACTCTTCAATCTTTCCTTGTAGAATTAGTTGCCTCAGTTGCCGGCCTATACGTGTCTCTCAGTTTCAATTACTAGACATGATAATGACAGCAATCCTTCAATCTAACCTATTTCATAATCAGCAATAACTACTTCCTTCACATGCTCCCCACTCCACAGTGTCTCTGTCTGAGATACTTTTCATCCCCTTTGTGTTATACAAAGAAAAATGATTTCACAACGTTATTCTATTACCCAATTGGTTAACCGAATCATACAACTTGCGTGTCATAAACGTGATGTGTGTCATGGCACGTGTCCATAATCCAATACACACAAACTCTGTTGAAGTACAATTTCCAAACCATGAAACATATAGCCACGCCTGTCGAATTGTAATTTTCCAAAGCAAGACACCACCATTTATACTTTACAGATAAATTCCCCCATTTATACGTAAGAGTCCATTTTCGAAGGTATATAACGTTCCGACGGCTACTGAAACAAATGCACTCAACAGTTTAAGGACAGGGGATAAATAGACAAGCTCTTCGATGATGATACACAAAATGAGGAAAGATCACCACTTCATCTACCATTTGGAACACCTTTGGGATTGATTGGCTTAGTCAGTCTAATCAATAATAAGGCGGTCAACATCCCACACCCAGAGATAATTCCTACGTTTCCCAGAAAGTTCAGAGTTCTCTGTTCTATTTTACTCTGATCTCTTTCCGATTAAATGGAAAACTGTATTTGTCCAGCCCGTGCCCAAAAAAATGGCGAATCTTCTTCTCCCTTCAACTATCGACCAATTGCCTTCTTTTCAAGGTCATGAAAACGCTGATAAATATCTCAACTCACGGAAACTCCTCAATGACCGGCAGTACGGTTTCCACAGCAACAAATCCACTGGATGGCTCATCTCACCGAAAAGTGGAACGAATCTCTGCATTTACCTTGGTAAAAGTAAGATTGTTGCGCTTGATACAGTAAAACCCGGTTAAGTGCTTCGCTCTTAAGCACCCAAACCGCTTAAGTGCCCGAAAAATATTAGGTTCATGCTTTTTCTATGCATTTAAGCGGGTTCGGGTCCGTTAAAGCGCCCAAAACAGATGAACATTTTCACAAAGCAGTTATCCGGGTTTGACTGTATTTCAAAAGCATTTGACAGAGTTTGGCACCAAGTCCTTTTGTCGAAAATGCGTGCAAATGGCATCGATGTATATCTTTCTCAATGTTTTCCAAGTTTTCGACGGTTTCAAGTCTGCAATCCACCATATAAATTCTGGTGTCCCCCAAGGCTCCGTCCTGTCTCCCACAACTTGTCTGCAACTTCTAATCCAATTCAGTCCTTCGCCGATGACAGTAGGTACTCTCAGTTTGTAATATTCGTTCCCTAACTCACGTGCCTTCCATTTACCAATTTTCCAATATAACACGCACAACATGAATGATTGTGAGAAGCTAGGCCTTGACTCTCTATGAGCTGTCGTGCCAAATATATATACAACTCACGTCCCTGCTCCTTCGGACATAGTAGAGGAACGGCAACGGATGTTAAACTCATTAAATTCCGACCTTGACAGCATAATAAAATGAAATTATACAAAAAGAGTGGAATTTAATGCTTCCAAAACTCAATGTGCCCTTCGTTCTCTTCAGCGAAACCCTAACCTCGAACCATTATCCATGAATGATACCCGCATCGCCGAAACCAAGAAACTTTCCATCCTCCAATGACGACATATTCGATGTCGCCAAGAACGCTGGGAAATGTCCTCAAACGATGCAAAAAAATACTTTAAACCCTTCTGATCTGACTTCAATTTACAAGGCTCACATCTGGTCTGGTGCGAAAAAAACCGTCCTGCACATTCTAGATAGAATCCAAAAACGGGTGTTAAAACTTGTGGGTGACAGAAACATCGCAAAGTCAATCGAATGAAACGTTTCCTGTTTTTCACTGTTTTATCGATTCTTTTACAAAAAGTATTCCAGCTACAATCCGCCCTTGAAACATTTCACCCGTCATACTTCGAATGCACATCAGTTTACCCTTAAGCCTACTTTCGGACGTACTGTCAAATATAGAGATTGTTTCTTAAGCCGTACCACACGAATGTGGAATGTGTTTCCTCATCAATACAATCCACAAGCATTTAAAACCAACGTGCATCGGTACCTCCTTCGTCTCCCCTCTAATTTCCCTAATGCCCGTGCTCTAGTTTAAGGGTAGTCATATCCCTGTAAGCGCGCGCCAATTATACAAAAAAAACTTGGACAATGGAACTTCTTAAGCCTAAGTGTGGAAAGCTGGAAATACACGATACAAACGTTGTACCGAGGTAGACTGGTACAGTATCAGTACAAACGTTGTATTTAGCACATACACTACACATTCTGCGTGCGATTTCCATACAGCTGCAGGTTTTCGGTTCAAAGCGTTCGACTATGCGATATCGGTACAACCGTCACAAGCTTGCTTACACCCTAAACAATCGTCGCATACAACCACGAGTTGGTCACAATCGTTGTGCAACTTTAGTATTGATCTATTGCAATTCTCATTGGCAACCATTGATAGAACAAATTGCGGCGGCATTTCAAAGAAAAACTCATAAGTCACACGCTGAGGAGGACACATTCCACCTCCTATTTGAGTGCCCAAGCCTTAGCAAAAACCGAAAGATAATCCTCGGAGAACATTTCTTCAGTGATCTGGGCGAACTGTCAAGCAAGCCACCGAGAACTATGCTACAATTCCTTCGGAACTCGGGATGGTTCAGGGAGGCCAGCTGAAAACATTGAGATCCGAGTGAGGTTGTACATAAATGCAACCACCCCTACAACCTAACCTTACCTAACCGAGTAACAATTTGACAAACAATTCCAGTATTTCAATGCTGGTGAACCACTTAAGTATCCTCCATTGCTTTCGGGACCCATCACTTCATCAAAGCTCTTACTTTACTTCTGTTCCGATTTCTGTTAACTTTTTGTCTAACCCATGCAAAATGAATCTTCTATTCCCTTTGTCAGGGAGTGGATCCCAAACGAATTGGAATATGCCAAATGAACTGAGTTTCTTGAGATACATAGCCCACATTTCAAGCGAAACGTTGATTCTGTAGCTCAAGCTGAATTTCTTTGCAAACCGATACGCTTGTACTGGCGTTTTCGAAATTGAAAGCACTAGCTAGCCAAAGACGTTTATATTTAATCTTACACCCCTACCGTAGAATCCGTCGGGGGGGAAGATTCGCTATAATTTGCCCATCGGTATCGTTGAATCCGATGAAGTGAACCATTCCCTTGCCAGTTTACTACCACCTTCACAGGATGTGTCTTAAAAACGACCTTAAACCATGGCTTATTTCGACTGAATACCATCAGATCTCTTTGTCCCAATAGAAAACCTCTTTCATCGACACATTACCACCGTTCAACAACTCGTTTTAGTTGAGATACTTCAATAAATCTCTGGAAAAGTCCTCTGACCAAGTCTGACCAATTTCGCGATCAAATATTCTCACAGGAAGTCAATTTTATTCTAAATCTTGACCAGGAACAGCCTCATGCTTGAGCTTAAACAAAAAGAAGAATTACATAGTTACTTCATAGGAAAGTATGGCTTCTGAAAAAGTCCTCTGACTCAACCAATAATTGAGACTGATATCCTTCGGTATCACCTACATTATTTGGAACTTAATAAAACTAACATCTTCAGAGTCCGCAAGCCATCTTCTTATAGTTTCACTCCATTTCGGAGGCTGGAAATCATCGATGGGAGTGTTCTTAATATATCTACTGTTAGAAGATTGAGCCATTCTCTTGAATTTGATAACCATGTCGGTCGATCTGTCTTCCAACGCTCCTTCTTCATAATTGACATCAATTGCAATTCCCAAAGCAACTTTATGCGAAGGTTGACTAGGAACATAACGCATAATCAATGGCAACCCTTGGTACTTTCTATTTTTCACTTATCACAAGGAAAAACAACATAAGTCTTATTGTGTTGTGTGTGACTTATGCTGTTTTTCCTTGTGATAAGTGAAAAATAGAAAGTACCAAGGGTTGCCATTGATTATGCGTTATGTCACAGAAATTAAGTGTACTTTGCTTCAAAAATTGTCACTTTCGCAGGATGTGTAACTAATCAATCCACTGTCCGTTTTGATTAGAGTTTTCGAGCAAATCCTTTTGAATGTTAAGTTCGCAATGGACTCTTCTAGTGGACTCCATGCAATATTCTCGGACAAAAGACACTTCTACTAATGGTTCCAATCATCACTCAGTCATAAGTTTCAACACGAAACAAACTAATGCGTCCTCTTTGAAGGTATATTCTCTTTCAACGACTTATATCCACTTTTCGAGGATACTACAATGAACACGAGTTCTAAAGAAACATTCTTCTTTACGTATTACTCTCACCAGTTCCTTTCCATTAAAATAAATTTATTTAGTTCCGGCGGCACACTAAATTAAAGTTCTCCTTCTGCAATCCAAGTGACTTAAATCGTTTCTTATTCGAAGCAAAACAAAATACTTTCTTCAAAATTGCACATTAACACACGTTGTTTGTCTAAACAAGGAAATTTCATAACCTCCAAAAAAATTCTACACATTTTCAATCATGAAAACGTCAAAAATCATTCGTGCAAATGATCGCCTACTTTAACTTTCCCCTTTCTGTTTTAATTCATTTTCATGGAAATGTCTTAAAACTGAATGAGAAAATTCGTCTTGTCAACGTCAAAAAACACATCTTCCACACCTTCGAGCTAAGACCTTAGAACATGTCATATCCTATTTACTTGGACGCCAAAGTCTGGAATTTCTATTAATTTTTGTAATATCTTTTCAGTCATTCTACACCCAATTCATTGAATGGAAACTAAATGCTCTTACATCATAAACAAGAACCTTTAATGGCCTTTACTCATAACTATATCCAGACAGTAGGACGACTGACTTAATCAATAGAATCCACACCAAGACTCACAGTAATTAGCACGGTCCACTGACCAATTTGTCCACCCGTTACCATGTTAGGCGTTTTAGAAGCTGCATGAATGAAGAAAAGGAGGAAACTATTCTCCACCTTCTTTGTAACTGCCCAGCTTTCTCCCGCAAAAGAAGGCTCCACTTAGGATATTTCTGCTTTAGCAACTTAGATGATCTGATAAAATGTCAGAAACCCCCTTCGCTTCATCTGAAGCTCGAATTGGTTCAACGAGAAGATAAAGAGATCTCCCCAGATCCATGTGGTATCACAATGGACCTATCACTGGTCTAAGTGCGCTGGCATTCAGCCTAACCTCACCTAACCTACCAAATTAGGCATTCCGTGCAACCCCCACTGCCGTAGTTGCAACAATTTCCAAGAAAAGGAAACCATATTTCACTTTCTCTGTGACTGTGACATCGCACACTTGGCAAAGGAATTATCCGAAATTTCTGACATAAAATTCTGCATCTGAACTCCACAGGATGAATCTGAAAACCACACTCCTAACCACGCCCATCCACATCCAGGTCACGAGAGTTGTGGTAAAAACATGGCGCATCCGCGCTACTTTTGTTTCTGGTTCACCAGTTTCAACCACTTTTACCACTTAGGAATGGCTTCCGCAGCCATCATCAATTTTTCGTATGGAAATTCTAAAAAACGCGACTTAACCTATAAAATCAATAATAGTCCGTTCAAGATTCTAGTGAATCTTTCAAAAAAGCACATCAGTGTCCTCATTGAACGGCAATATCACTGCCTTTTGGGAAAAAAAAAACACCTAATCCAGCATAAATCTTTAAACAGATTTATAACCTTAAAAGCGATGAAATCTCTGTCAAAGGTTCTTGGACGCACTAACAAGCAGATACAGTAAAACCCGGATAACTGTCTTGTGAACATTTTCATCTGTTTTGGGCGCTTAAGCGGATAAGGTAGCTACCCGAACCCGCTTGAATGCATAGAAAAAGCATGAACCTAATATTTTCGAGCACTTAAGCAGGTTTGGGTGCTTAAACGCGAAGCACTTAACCGGGTTTTACTGTACCTTTATAGGAATCCCAAACTACTATGAGTTTTCGTCTTGAAAAAATTGTCTTGGCAATAAAATCTCATGCTCCTGCAAGCTGTTTAAAGTGTTCCTCTTCCACTCATCTAATCGTAGCTAAGATAATGAAGTACAGTAATACCCAGATATGTAACCCCTCGCATAGTTTCGGAACCTGAATTGCTAACCAAAATTATCAGGCTTAACAAATTGTCAGCCTCTTAACTAAATTAGAAAAACTTTCAAGGCACCTATCCGGGGAGCACTGTACATATTCCAATGACGCAACCCTAGAATTTAAGGTTCTTCCACATCGAAACTGTGTTGAGTAGACAACACAGACATACGTTTGACACATCAATTTAAATTTCTAAACACTGTCCTTTGAGTGCAGATGGCAATGTACCAATCGAATGCACTCTATACTCATGCCATCCAGTGTGTAAAGTTGTTGTCCTTACTTTCAACCTCCCAAAACGAAAAAAATACATGATAATTCTAAGCGGAAAAGATAGCTTTCACTGCAGAATGCTAAAAGAAAGGAAAAACATCAAGACGCCGACGGAGTTGATCTTCTAAACGCTGCCTCGCGACACATTAAACAGTCTGGGGTTCTACCAAAGGACACGCCTTTTGTCCAGATTCATTATTTCACAAGCACAATTGGATAAAATGCTTTAGTCCGCGAATGGCTTCAACTAACACCAGAGGAGAGCACAATGTATTTTTCAAGTCGGAATTCGCAACTCTAGACATTTCTGTCTTCCGACGGTCCTTCAATTTTTCCTTGTAGTATTAGTTTGAGAAGTTGGTAGGTCAACGACCAAATTCATCGGTCCCTTGAATGAAGGTCGTTATAACCGATTTTGACTGTATTTACTATTTCTCGTCATGTGCCACAAGTATTCGAGTTTTCTTTTCTTTACAAGCAGAATGATTTCCTTTTTCCTGCTAACTCGTCTTAAGACTCCTTCATTGCGACGGAAAAATGTCCAAATTCTACTTTACTGTTGGCACTAAGTTCAGTTTTAGCATGTTTATTCAATTCCAACAACTGGTAATGTAGCCTTATTTCATGACAATCCTTCTATTTTCACTTAACTGAAACTCTCAAAAGTTTACAGCAAAACCACGCCCAAGAACTCCAAACTTACTTAGTCCTTTGGTCACATCTACGATTAATTTTCCCTCGTTACGTCACTTAATATTTTGAAACGATTTATCAGAACTACTTCGGCTTTCGTGTTTAGAATGTGATTTTGCACACTTTCATGAACCCTTCTTGACATACCTAACCAATCTGTTGTGCTTAGGCTTCCTAGAAGACCAGACCAATTCCACTACTATGAAATCGAATTCTGAAAATCAAAAAAAAATTTAGAAAAAGGAAGGCAGTAGACGACCGCTCAGACAAAAGATTTTCCAAAATGACATCCAAATCGATGCATCTTTACGGAAGATACAGACAGACATACTCGTAGTTCCTTGTCCAAACTAATACCGACATTATGCACACGTCCAAATAAGTAAATCGCCAATTTTCCTTAGAGCAAACGCCCCGCTTTTGTTTATGAAACATTGAGATGTACATACAGTAATACCCGGATAAGTACTGCCCTGCTTAGCGGCGTTACCCGCATTGCTAACCAAAAATTTGAAGCTTCAAGACTTGTCAGGAATGTAAGCGGGTAGGGATAGGTAACTTTCCCTCTTACGTGCCTAAATAAATCAGAAAAACTTTCAAGGCAGCTATCCGGGGAGCACTGTACATCCTTAATTCTTGTCCAACACATAATTCTTCCAAATACTGCTTCTACAAGAGAAATTTGATGAGGAATACAGTCCTTACTGGGTCCGTATGTGTAAAATGAAGCACTTAGGGCCGAACCAATCGAGCATACATAACTTTCATCGCTTTAGGCCGCCACCATTTCGGTCTTGTGAAAGCTTATATCTTCTTCACTCCAAATACTGCTTGTTGATTATCCTTGCATCGGGAACTATAAGCTTTCACCGCAAATGCACAGTTCTGAAAGTCCTATAAACGTTTAATGCTATTTATCTATCATAATAGGGCTTTTCCATTGAATCGCTTCGGTAACTTTACTTCTATCGGAGCGATTTTCAAATGAAACTTTCCATTCCCATCTATCCAGTGAAATTCGTTGACTATTTGACAAACTCTGGTGTAAACAAATGTCTTTTCCAATAGTCTTGGTGAGTAATCTAATCAAAAGCACTAATATACAGCCACAACCCGACACACTACCTACAGTGCTAATTGGATCTTGATGGTGCAAGCTTGATACCACCATTTCTTCCTATCCATATCTGAAAATACTTCCCACGCCTTATATGCATTTGTTCCAAGGATTCCGATCTTAAATCGAGGATGGCTAAACCAAATTCCACTCTTCGACATACAAGCAATTTCAGCATGTCTTCCTGTTTGTAGACCTGAAAATATACATATTCCTGCACGGCATTTCAAATTCAAAAGCAAAAGGAATTTTCCATCCTAATTCTAAGGACTCACAACAGAGTAATTTGTAAGAAATCCAATCTTAATTCTATCTCTCAAGTTGTTAAGGACAACTAGACGAGTTGTTGAGAACACCAGAAGTAGACATACTTTTTCTTTCACAGTCACAGTCACAGTGCGTCTAAGAGTCCAACTTTTCATACATTCAAGCATTCTGCGCGTTACAGACAACCAAAAACTGATTTTCTACTGTCACATTTGTACTGAAATGACACTAAACTGATTTGGAGGAGAAAAAAGCACTTTTTGGTTGTCCGGAACGCGCAGAATGCTTGAATGTATGAAAAGTTGGACTAAGACGCACTGTGACTGTGAGTTCTGATTAAATTCAGACCGCCTATTAATTTAAAACTCATGTCTTGTTTCGCTGCAGATCAAGTGGACCGAATTCCAACAAAAACAAACACAATTTGCCCATGGAACCAGCTCTCAATAAGCAATAGCAAAACTCAAAGTAAATTTGTATTACAAAAAGTTTCTAAATCCACGGTTCAGTCCCTTCATTATATGCCTTGGCCTCACTTTAGATTGCAGCATCAAATTGTTATCCATCAACGGTAATGGTCCACATCATCGCATCATAAACTGTGTTTTTGTTTAAACACTCATTAAAGTATACTTTTTCTTGAAGGAACACTTCCAACTAACCAAGCACTATCACTTCGTGAAATGCATCCTCTTATTATCAATTTTCCCCATTCGACATAGAGAAGCAAACGTCTAGAACCTCTTCAATAATCGTGTTGCAAAAAAAAACCTCTTGAGATTTGAACAACAAAACAAATTGCATTTTCAGCCAGTAAATCTTAAACTTAAACTTCTTTTAAAGCAAAGTTCAGCCAGTAAATCTTTAACACAAGTCCTATCACACCTTTTTACACAGGATATCAAAAAGCCTAGATCACTTGTCACTTTACCGTTTACACACCATTTTTCCCTTAAAAAAAAGGGGATCCTCTAATCGAAATGGAAATTTAACAAAAGAGTGACGTTTCTCCAACGAAAAGTACGCGTTGTCATGACAAACCTACTGAGATGTCAAAAAAAAAAACAATAAATGTCATCTGTCAATTTTTCATTACGCTATTTTATAATTCACAATAAATTTTTTTAAAGAAAAAACCAAAAAATATCGAACAGAAACAAATAATTTAAACCCCATTGCATAGAGATGGGAAAATTTAACATCCTTTCCCGCGACCACCACCGCCAGTTCGATGATGGTCAAGAGTTACACAGAGTGGCAACTCCAAAATTGCATTCAAGGAAGTCAATTTGTTATCATGCCTCAGCCGATGATGCAACTTCGACGCCAAAAGTCAGTCGAAAATAACAAGCAACGAAATCTGCAGGAGCTCCAAATAAGCTAATTTTGCAACCACACAGCTCCAGATTGTCGAACAACTAATGAGCCACTTTCAACCTTTCTTTTGTTCATCGAAGCCCAGTTAGAAGTTCGGCTTTTCAATGAAAAGAAGCTACACTCTGTCTACAAAAATAAATTTAACGTTGAACATCAAATCTCATCAAATGCAAGCGCAACACAATGGATCCGCAGAAATCCGAACGAAGGCCGCATCATAGGACTAAACTGAAACCAGAGATAATAATGCAAGCTCATCAAGAAAAAAGTCCACAGGATGGATTTGTGGCAAGTATGAACCGGATCTATTGTCCTACTGAGAAGCCCATCGATCCAAACCAAAATCACAGAATACAGTACCAACTTCTACTGATCTAGAAGCAAAGGGCAATCTAGTCACCAAAACACATCTATTTTCAAATAGTTCCCATACCCAGTACAAATCGGATCGACCAAGTTATTACATAAAAAGCTGGAAACCAACAAAATCTCTTCCACAGAAAGGATGATCATATGTTTCCTAAATTCCAAGACATAATCCACCATCTATTCATCGCATACTTATGTCAGCACCACTTGTATTCCAAGAAAAGGAATTCCCTAGAATTATTCCAAACGTGTGCTCGACTTTGACAGGAAGATATGCTGTCATGTGTCTTTTAAGTCACATGCTTGCACAACAAACAAAAGCAGTTATCTTCAATATAAATCCACATCCAGCTGTTGAGAGTTACGTACGATGATTATCGATATCAATGCACGTTCCCAACGTGCCGTTGGTAAAACAAAGAAAAAAATGTCAGAACAATTGAAATTGACACATGAAATAATCCATGTGTTATTGAGATGAACTGGGACAAAACGTAAAGGATACATAATGTCAGCAAAACAATAATATCGACATGGGGTACATCTTCGAAGTAATCAATGGGTCGCCACTTCCAAGTAATAGAGTTCACTTCCGTGGAAGGAGTAAAGCAGGAAATAAGAAAAAGATTTGTGTACCACACCATAGTCTCAAGCAGATGCTCTTTACATACATGTGCGGAAGTGGAATAGAGTTTTATTGACTGTTTGTGATGACACGAGGCAACACATAACACCCTCTATTCACAAAAAGGTTCAAAACTAGTTCGTATTCTTGTAGATTCCACTACTGGTCCTAAACGAAACAAAGTTACGTAACTACGAATCTAAACATTCCATCGGCTACTAACTGTCAACTATGACAACCCTCATATGCTTTTGGTTCAATCAATTTGCTTTGATAAATTTAAAAAGAAAAACAAATCACCAATCGCTTGGGGCATAGAATGTCAATTGTCAACAAGTCCCCGTGTAGCATGGGAGATTTTCCATCTGCAACAGATTCCAACATTCTACATCTCATTTCCTGTCCAAATCAGAGTGTGGGCCCTAATGAGATATAAGTGGATTCCATTGCATGACATATTTGTTCGATATAATATAAGTGTGACCAAAACACTTATCCTTACAGGAATCCATTCAAATGCCGTTCGCAAAGACAAATCACCATTGATCAGCTCTTACATCAACTTGGTGTTCGGAGCAAAATTATGTTCCATATGTTCCTCGAGGAACTTCGCCACTAGTTTTGGTGGTACACACACCATGTACCACCATTTTTCCCTGCACCTCCAGCCTTTTCCATCAGCAAATTGTTTAAACATTAATTTTCTAAATTTTGTTTCGTTTCCGTTTGTTGTTTTGTTTGTGTTTCCAGGACAACACACACGCACTCCATCGACTAAATAGGTTCTTCTTCCTGTCAATGTCAACTGAAACGTTCAAAAACAAACAATTTTGTTGCAAAAATATTATTTAAACGTCAAAATATACTTTTGCTGCGTTTGCACGCAAACTCATCATCCACAAACAATTTTATTGATTTATTCCTTTAAATGACATTCAGTCACGAGTCCGTCTCGGTGTTTCTTAAAATTAAAATAAAAAAATATCCTTTCGTTGTTTTAAGGATTTGTTTTTGCTCCAAAATACTAGTTTGTTTGTGACAAATCCAATGTGTGTGTGTACAATTGCATGCATAAACGTTTTGAAATAAAGAAAATTGTTTAAGTTTACTCGTGTGTTTATTACTTGTGGTTAATCCTTTTTGCTTTTTTGACAGTCTTGCCATTGGAACACAAGTGTCATTCCAATTCATTTATTCCAGATTTTGAAGGAAAAGTGATGTGTATCAATCAAATCCTTGGAATCTGTCCAATTATGCTCGTCGTATACAATTCCATTCCAGTGGACGAGGAACACGTTGGATATCGTTGCTCAACAAGTGTACGTTCTCACATTGCTCGTTGGACATTGTTTTGAATCGCGTTGAGCAACGATTTCAAGATAAATGTGCTGCTCTTCAACTCGTTGCTGAATTTCTGGAACTTTTTGTGGGTGTTAGATGTATTGAGTGGAGTGGAGGGGCTCTTGGTTGCTTTGAGAGGAAAATTCTTTAGGTGATTTTCGGTCTCCGACGGTGAGTGAAGGAGGAGATTCAACGACAAACAGTACGAGCTGTACAGCGACATCGACTTAACCAGGAGAGTGAAGGTCCAACGACTGAATTGAATGGACTCTAATGCTCCGGTCCGAAAAATCTTTGAATCCAACCCCGAGAGACAGTAGGGGAAGACCGCGACTCAGGTAGCGCACGCAAGTGGAAGGGGATCTCAACCAACTTAGCTTGCGAAATTGATGCTTGTTAGTTGAATTTTTTGTCAAAATCACACAAGCTGACCAAACAGGCATACGAAGGCTTTCAATAATTGAATGAGTTGACCAACTATGTGTACGAGGACATTCAACAATTGAATGAGTTGACCAGCTAGCTGTACAGGACTCACAATGCGTTCAACACGACCATGTTCAATTTTTAGTCGAACTGCGTTGGTTAACGCTAGCAACGTAAGTTTATGCACTAGTGTACGGGACGTTAAAATTGGTTGAATTCAATAAAATTGAATGCAGTTGCGCACGTAGTGTACGACGAGCATTATTTATTAACTAGTAATTAATTGCAGGCGACTGACGCTTATGGCACTGCGACTTAAAAGTTCTATTGTGCCTGGAGCCAGTTAGATCGATCTTTCTAATGAAGTTGAGGATATCTCCAGTTGAGGCATAACGAATGTCATCCTTGTGGAGAAACCGTTTCTTGACTCTGTAGACACAGCCACGCACACACTGAGTACGTGTTCCACTGATTTGTCGTCCTCTAAGCAGAGTCGACACAATCAGATTCCTGAAGTATATTTAGACCGGAAGCCGGTCAGTCTTCTGATATCGTCCCATTTATGGTTGAGGATGTTTTTTTGTTGCTTTGTTTAGGGGTCGAATGGCCCTTTCAGATTGTCTAAGTCTGCTGTCCAGGCTTGTCTGGAACGCGGAAGTAGGGATGCCAAAGAAGGGTTCCGCACGTATGTATCTTTCTGAATAACCTTTCCTGGCAAGTTGGTCCGCAATTTCACTGCCTTCAATCTCTGTAAGTCCTGGTACCCACCTTATTTCACTTTGAGAGGTCTTCGTGAGCTTGAAGCAGCCTGTAACGGCGTTTGAGTTGCTATAATGGGAACTGAGTGCTTTAAGCGCTGCTTGACTATCGGTGAATATATTGATGGTTGATGGTTGTAGTTCTGAATGAAAGACACTAGGACACATTCCAAGCGCCTTTGAGACTTTGTGATTAGGACCATAGATACCATCTTTGATCGGTCAGTATACCAGGCTTATACTTGTTTGGAAAGCAACTAGCTGCAAGGGCTTTCGGTTCTTAGACATTAAGAACTTCTTTATGTGTGTGTATGTTGCAAGTTGGACACGTCTGAGCCTCTGAGGATTGCTCCTTTGAAGCAGATGTTGGTGTGTGGAATCAGTATGTCCTAGTCTCAGTCGTACAAAGGTGGTTATTTTTCATTCTAAGATGTCCGGTGGCTAAAGCGGATGTGATGTATCAGGGTTTACTTTTTGTAATGATGGTTAAAGGAGTTTCATTTGTCCTGTTGGTGTTGGTTGAGAGAACGGTTAAGCAGGCCGGATTTACTCAACACTTCGAATGCATGTACTGTTGCTTTGTTGGCGTAGATAGCAGCTTGATCCACAAGCTCATTTCTCTTGATGCCACAATGTCCTGGGATCCACAGAATTTTGATTTTATTGGGAGTCCTGGTTAGAAGGTTTCTTATTTCGGCAACTAATGGGGACTGTTGTTGGAGTTTTGTATGGCTATAGACATGTATTTTGGAAGCTGACCTTCTGGCTTTCAGAATCGCAAATGCTTTTGAAGTTAAAATTGATGGAAATTGTGGAAGGATGTATATTTTGATGGGCAATCCGTTTTCCAGCACCTTGATACCCCGTCTTTATATATAGATTTCAGGCGTGAGGAATCGCTTGCGAATAAAGTGTGGTATATAGCTGTGCTGGTGTTGATTTTGCTCTCAATTGTTGAGGACATTACGAAGCTCTCCGGTGACATCGACTTAGGAGGGAACGAGGGAAGGAAGTTGCAAAATCGCAATCAAAGCAACTTCATGGAGGTGTATGTCTACAAAATCTTATCGATAGCTGAGGGTATTCTTTTTGAACATCTGCGGGCCATGGAGCGTCGAATATCTTGGTCAATGACGGGAGTTAGTTAAGAAGATAAGTTTTGTGTATAGTTTGGAACTGACTGCGTCTCTTCCGTCGTCGATTGGAGTTGTGTGAAAGGCATTTAGGACTTTTCTGGCTGCTTGAAGATACACAGGTTTGATAGTTCTGAACGTTGTCTTAGGACAATTTCCGTATTCGATTTCGCTAAGTAATAGCATTTTCGGCAAGTTGGACAAGTTGGATGAATTCTTTTCCATTTCCATTCGAATGGCAATGGCCTGCCACTAATTTCATCTACATATCTGAGCTCTTGTTGATGTTCTTGTCCATTTTTTCGCGCTCCTTTACGTTGATTCACACAATCTACGGAGCAAAGCCATTTTACTTTTGACAACACTAAAATCTAAAGTCAATCTGATCCTTCTTGGTTCTTTGGACAACAATCTTCTGATCTTCCTGACAAGTTCAATGTTGCAGTGAACTCTTTACGGTTTGTACCTTTTCCTTCGTCAATTACAGCATATCTACATCCTTCAGACAATCTTTGAATCCTTTGATTTATCCCATCGCATTGTCATCTTGTCTTCTGGAATACTTCTGAGTTTATTCTCAACAACATTTGTGAATGCGTATATATATTTGTTTCAAAATCAGGACTCCTTCCGGCAGGAATTGATGATTCGTAAAGAAATACTTGCTCTTTGTACGATTTGCACGTCGGCACAACATTAACGAGCAACAAAACTGATTGAAACAAACAATTATTATGTACTAGGCTCTTATAAACCAAAAATAGCTTCTACCCATCGAAGTCCACCCAAAATCATTTCATAATGTATCCCTGTTGTTCGTTAGATCGATTTTCTATCATCATCAGCACTACACTAAGTATATAGACGACACGCTGTTTTTTTTTTCTTAGAATATCACATAATCGTTGACAGATTCAGGATGGTCCTTCTTGCCCCCACCTTTATTGACGCAATATAATGCACGTTAAAAAATAAAACAGTTGTCTCATTTAAATGGGATTAAACTACCCCTTATGGAGGATTGAATTCGAACTCAATCCCAAAAATAAGCGTCATGTAAACGTAGTCGAATTCAATCAAAATTACTCGATTCGATCGCAAAAGTTTGGTGATAAACACAAATTGAAGAATCGAGTTTAACAGCTTAAGATGGATGGGGGGATTTTTCTCGCAATCAGAGACGTTTGACATTAGCTACTTTTATCGTAGTCTTAGCTCCGCCAAAAAATGTAACCTCATCCACCATTGTAGTAGAATGACGTCAAAAAAAAAACAAATAAATACAAAAATGTGGCACGACAGCTCGTAGAGCGGCAAGGCCTAGCTTCCATTCATGTTGTGTGTGTTATATTTTTCACATAAATGGAAGGAAGCTACATTTTTATTTCCGACTCCGAACGACGTATTGAAAAGCTTTTTCATGACGGATTATACTGTTGTAGGTTTGTCATGTCTGCGAAGAGGTGAGGCCGCGAAAAAACGTTCGATAATTTTGAGGCTGAAGTTGCGACCTCTCGTTCAGCGGTCCAACGCATTACGACGACCAAAAATTTTATGATGATGGGCTACCATCCGTATTTTCCTATTACAATTGTCTTCATTTAACTTTCGATAAAGAAGTAACAATGGAACCAGATTTCGAAACGTTGTCTTTTCGCAATACAGGTGAAGGGTAATTAGGGTAAAGGCCCAGCCATAATAGAATTAATGCACCTTAGGCATGTGCAAAACTTTCTCCCGCACATTTGTTATTAAATTAAATTAAAAACGATGCTAAATGTATCTCGTCCGACATTGCGATTCCTTTTTTGTTTTGATAATTTACTTGTTCAGCTTTGAAATCTCTATCAAATGTCACTGACAACTCTCGGACGGTCGTCGACTGCCTATTGTGCTCTTAGAGAGATGACATACCTGGTAACTGCAAATTCGACGAACTTGCCAAATCTGGTACGACCCTAGTGAGTCCTTCTCATACCAAAGGCCTGGGTATACCTAACAGTACAGTGAAACTAATTATTCCACAAAATATAACTAAAGAAATTAACTTCAGATGGAAAGGCGGTCATACGTATCATTCCACAAGACTTATATGGCCTGAAGTTGACGACCATAAGTCAAGACAGATTATTATTCTCAACAAAACACATATTCCCACCAATATTGGTGTCATCACAGGCCATTGCTTACTAGGACAATACGCCAGAAGATAAGGGGCTCTCTTCAATGATTTTTGTAAAAAGCTTTAGTGATGAGGAGGAGGAGGAAAGCACAACTCATCTTCTCGGCCATTGTGCAGCGCTTTCCCACAGCAGAAGAAGATTTCTTGGGCACTGTCATTTCAATGACAACAGTGACCTAAGTCAAATCCCCCTAAGGAAGATCCTCTCATTTATCAACAACTCTAAATGGTTTTACGGGTAGAATTCTTCTACAGGAAATTCTAGAGGCATCACAACAGGCTCTGAGCCTAAGTGAGTCCCATGGGACACCTATCTACCTCACCTAACGAAACTGAAAGAAACTGAGCGCATTACGGTCGATTAATATGAATTGTGTTCGTGTCATAACTTACTGAAACTTAAGCTGACTCAAGTCTATTATGGTTGGGCCTTAAACTTGCGAGCAAAATACCCTCCACCATCCTAAGCTGTCAAATTTGATTCTTCAACAACGAAGAACTATGGCTGCACTATGATTCACAGCTAAAACCTTGTTCAACATTAAGATTTGATTCAAATACCTCTTCGGCTTCATGATCTCATGAGCTCTCTAAGCTCGCAAAGAATAATTTACATCCTCAGAATCTAGCCTGGAATAGCTTCTTTTTTTTTTTTGCTGGCTGGCTGTACTCCATGCTGGAGTACTCAGACACGAAAATCATTCTTCTACCAGCAAATGCAAGCCTTTTATTATATTTTCTTTAGTGATAAGATGCTCACCACATAAACACCAAAAATCGGTCACCCGATACGAGGAAATGCAGGACAATCACACAGGAAGTGTTCCTCCATACCGTCACTCTCTCTCTAGATGTGTCACCGACAGTAGTGTCACTTAACTCGAAACTGTTCCATAGTTCTACTGAAGGCACTAGAACTTTTTACTTAGGTGGCGCTTAAGGTCGAGGTGAACCTCTGCCTCAACCAACAAGCCTTTCCAGGTTGACAGTGAAAATCTCTCTTAAAAACTTTCGATAGTCCCCAAGTCTATTTAAACGAATTTTTCCCCATAAAACACCTTAATCATCAACCCAATGACGTATCATTCTTTACGACTCCATCCTACAGCAAATTCTTGGGCATAATTACGACTCCTGCTACCCTATTGAAAGTACCTCTCGCAGCTTAGTCACAAACAGATACACTTAACATTAATGTGCAGAAATGGAATTGAGTTTTATTGACTGTATTTGATGACACGAGGCAACATATAATACCCACCCTCCATTCACAAAAAGGTTCAAAGCTAGTTCGTATTCATGTAGTTTCCACTGCTGGTCCTAAGCAAAATAAAGTTACATAACTTTGGTGAATCTAAACATTTCATCGGCTACTAACTCATATGCTTTTGGTTCAATCGATTTGCTTTGATAAATTTAAAAAGAAAAACAAATCACCAATCGCTTGGGGCATAGAATGTCAATTGTCAACAAGTCCCCGTGTAGCATGGGAGATTTTCCATCTGCAACAGATTCCAACATTCTACATCTCATTTCCTGTCCAAATCAGAGTGTGGGCCCTAATGAGATATAAGTGGATTCCATTGCATGACATATTTGTTCGATATAATATAAGTGTGACCAAAACACTTATCCTTACAGGAATCCATTCAAATGCCGTTCGCAAAGACAAATCACCATTGATCAGCTCTTACATCAACTTGGTGTTCGGAGCAAAATTATGTTCCATATGTTCCTCGAGGAACTTCGCCACTAGTTTTGGTGGTACACACACCATGTACCACCATTTTTCCCTGCATCTCCAGCCTTTTCCATCAGCAAATTGTTTAAACATTAATTTTCTAAATTTTGTTTCGTTTCCGTTTGTTGTTTTGTTTGTGTTTCCAGGACAACACACACGCACTCCATCGACTAAATAGGTTCTTCTTCCTGTCAATGTCAACTGAAACGTTCAAAAACAAACAATTTTGTTGCAAAAATATTATTTAAACGTCAAAATATACTTTTGCTACGTTTGCACGCAAACTCATCATCCACAAACAATTTTATTGATTTATTCCTTTAAATGACATTCAGTCACGAATCCGTCTCAGTGTTTCTTAAAATTAAAATAAAAAAGAAATCCTTTCGTTGTTTTAAGGATTTGTTTTTGCTCCAAAATACTAGTTTGTTTGTGACAAATCCAATGTGTGTGTGTACAATTGCATGCATAAAAGTTTTGAAATAAAGAAAATTGTTGAAGTTTACTTGTGGTAAATCCTTTTAATTTCTTTGTCAGTCTTGCCATCGGTATCGGTTTCTGGAACACAAGTGTCATTCCAATTCATTTATTCCAACTTTTGAGGAAGAAGTGATGTGTGTCAGTACAATTCCTTAGGAATCTGTCAAAAACAAGCCGTTGGATGGGTTCTTTTTCATTTCCATTCGATTGGCGATGGCCTGTCACCAATTTCATCTAAATATCTGAGCTCTTGTTGATGTTCTTGTGCATTTTTTCGCGCTACTTAAGATTGACTCGCAGAATCTACTAACCAAAGCCATTTTACTTTTGACAAAACTAAAATCTAGAGTCAATCTGATCCTTCTCTGGCAGGTTCACCAGTTTCAACCACTTCTACCTACCTGATCCTTCTTGGTGCTTTGAGCAACAATTTTCTGATCTTCCTGATAAGTTCAATGTCGCAGTGTATTCTGTACGGTTTGTACCTTTTTCCTTCGCCAATCACAGCATATCTACATCAAAATCAGGACTCCTTCCGACAGGAATTAGTGATTTTTAGTTGGATTTTGATTATTTTTTGAATGCAGTCAATCAGAGCGCCTGAAACCGTAGAGAAGTGCTTGCTTATTATACGATTTGCATCCGAAAAATCCGTAAAAAGATGATTTCTCTCTGAATTGTTGCACACTTAGCATTCGGAAACGACGAAAAATGTGGTCCTTGATGTTGAAAACTGTGCGATCCATGATGTGGAGAACTCGCAAACAGCTGATTTAAGATTTTAAACAACTTTTCGAGGATGTTCTACAAAATAACATGCTTCATGTATCAAGGAACTTTTCCATTAAAAGAGTTTCTTGGTCACCTTCTCATGGTCCACAAAACAAAGATACGAAAACAAAATTCTTGCCATTGGAAAGATTTTCTAAGCACTTTTGGATTGGCCAACTGATTCAGTGGTTTTGGAACTGAACAAATCCCTTTTGCACCCCAAAATGTGTTCCATCTTTTCAAACGCGTGCCAATGGTCGTAGAATGACCAATCATATGCACATAAGCACAAGTCTTTTTTAACATCCAGATGCTTGAAATCTATTTCTTTACATCGTCTATTAAAACGAGTAGTCGTCTTGTTACGAAGTATTACACCACAAGACAGAATAGTCCTTAAGATGAGGACAAAACTGTTCTATACAAAAAATTGTCAACACTCATGGTCATCTTGCTCCATAAACCATGCTCCATTATGGCGTGAGAAGATTTTAGAAGTACTATAAGATCTTTGGCATACACTCCTTAACTATAGCTCAATTATGCGCTTCTAAGGACGACTGCCATAGTCCAGGACCAATATTTCCTTCACATGACACTTATCTATCATACTACGCATAGAATCCAGCAACCCAGAACGCTCCCATTTGTTCTGTATCGCTAATGCCTTTGAAAGGTCTTTGTGCCCACATTTAGCACATACAGTGGCATCCGTTTACTACGACCACGACTACGACTAACCGCTTTTAGCGACGTAGACACAACAACATGTTAGGTTTACAATAAAAAAGTTAACATTTTCAGTTCGTTTTGTCCTTCGTCCGTTTAGAACGACTTCATGTCGCCGATCCCTTGATCGGCACATCATGACATGCAGTCTTTTTATACATTTCCGTCATCCAAAAGTACCATCTTTGGAAAGGCAACAACAAACCACTTCCGTGTCATCAAATGTCATTCCTATTCTCCAGTAAAGCCTGTGGATCGATTTTACTAGCGTAGAAGATACAAAAACGCAAAACACGAGTGATTGCTACAAACTAGACCTTGGAAGCTCTACGGTCTGTGTTCCCTTTTGTTACGAACTAACCTATACGTCTTTCCGACGATTCAAAACATCACATTCGTACAACGTCCTAGATATGCGCTTGAGTGGGTTAGACCAACTAATGGAATTCATCAAATTTCGTCAACAAAAAATGGAATAAACGACGTGAACTTTGGCCTCAACCAACAAACCTCTCTAGTCAATTCAACCTTTAGCCTTCAGATTTGCGCATCAATCCTACTTTCTAAAGACACTTTCACTGTATAGTACATACATAGATATACTTGTGTGCGGTTTCAATGCCAAACTCCACTCAAATGACTTGTGACTTTTGCACAAATCCCCTTGCTGACAACTTGTCCACTTGGAATCATCAATATGTGTTTCATTACTTGAAATGTCTTGGAGCTTGAAGCTCCTGAAATGTGCTTTTTGAAAAAATCAGCAACTTTATCCTTGTAGACATTGTTTCAGATCTGAAATCTCTTGACAGGAAAGTCGCCAGCTTTCTTGCCACGTAGTCATGTCTCCATCTATCATTTTGATAACCGAATAAAGAGACATGTTCCCATACAAACTTAACCTCCAACTTCTCAAGAACAAAATCAACAGGCACTCTGGAATTGCCTAAAGGCACTGTGTCAGTTTCTAACAGATTCAAGCTGTAGACTCTGCCTTAACAGAATGCCCATCTCTGTTCCAACTTAGAAAGAGAATTCACAGCGACGAAGTCTTCCACACGGAACAATTCGCTGCCATCCACGCAGAAAAGTTCCTAACCTTCCTGATATCCTCTGGGGTGAAACAATTCATCTAAGAAAAAATACGGAAGGCACAATAAGATTCGCTAGAAAACGCAGTGCCAAGGGCTGTGAACAACCCTCCCGACACCATAATAATAATAATCAGTTTCTATCACAGAAGCTCTAAAGCCTCTCTAAACAAAGCATATCAAGGTAATTCCCTTCGATCGCTCTCTATAAATCCTCTGCGGTTTTTTTAAAGGAAATTTCCAAATCCCTGGAGCACTCAAACTTGTTTCGGTCCATTGTTCTTTCAGACAGAAACCCCTTTTTTGGTGTGATGGTTTGAGAAGCTCAGATTTTGTTCAATTTTTAACCGGGCTCCTCTGTGGTTTCTAAGTTATCTGGACCATAGAAACTCAAAAATTCCATTTGTGGTAGAAACTCTGACTAAAGAATAAGTCACTAACATAAATCACAGCTCAGAAGGTCCTTGAAATCCTAGACTGAAGTGGTTTTGCTTGTGGTCTTTAAATATATTTTTCTTTCCATTTGTGACCGCCTTGATGGAAACTCTTACTAAATTACTCTTTACTAATACCTTTCATATATATATTCTCCGACTTTAGAATGAGCAGAATGATGTCCTTTCATGCATAATTCATCTTGTAACAAAAGGACGATGACATCATGACATCAATTTCGTATCCGAAGTGGAAAATTATTCAAAAACGCCCTTAGGATAGGAATTGAGAATGTTTTTCCTAAAAAAAAAAAAAAAAAACGACAAGGCAAAGATCATCACAAACGAACTCTACCAAGATGGGGACAACTTTAACGACCAACAAAGCTGATTGAAACAAACAATTATTACTTAGGCTCTTATAAATCAAAAATGTTAATGTAAACAAGTCTACAAAACACAGACAAAAATGTTGTTTCGCTTAAGTTTTATCAAAATATTGTTTAAAATTAAAATAGAATTAATTCAAAGCATGTAAATGCATATATGTATATTTATGGTTAGAGAGCAACACTTCACACACATAATTCCATTTAAATTCCGGTTCCAGAGGGAATGGCTTTCCAACTTAAAGTAGCCTTGCAATACACGAGTCCCTGACATTAACTCTCAAACTGTCAAACTGTCAAATACTTACAAGTAGACCTTACCAGCATTAGTATAAGATTGTCCAATATTTAGATCTTAACCCTTTCGACCCGAAAAAAAACAAAAGAAACTTTGTTTTGGGATGCATTGTCCCAATCGGGTCTATAATCGAGACAGTTACGATGTTATTACGACGTACGTAGGTCTAACTCAAACTTTATTTTGGTTTCTAAAGCCTTCTGCACAAAAGTTACATCGACTAGCCTTTTTCACTAGGAGTATTGTGTACAAACAACAATATCATCACGCAAAGACTAATGTGACATACCGCACTCTGTCAAGGATGTCTCTTCAATGAGAATTATGGTTGGTTGAACAAATTAAACCGTAGCCATATTTGCCTGTCACCTGCCAATGATGGGTTACAATAAAAGCCAGTCACATTTTTTTTTGGTTGTTATATCCTTTAGTTAGCCTTTGCGATAACTTTTCCCCATCCAAAGTCTCGTTTCATAACAGTTTTGTTACATATGTATGGTTCCCTGTTGTTCGTCAGATCGATTTTCTATCATCATCAGCTCTGCCCACTGTTTTTTTTTTTTTCTTAAAATATCACATAATTGCTGACAGATTCAGGAAGATCCTTCTTGCCCCCACCTTCACTGACGCACGTTTTAAAAAAAAAAAAACTAAAATACAATCCACATCCTTTTTTTTGTAAGGGATGCAACCCCTCCTTACAATACTTTTCATTAAACTTCCATTGAAAGGTTGCAACGTGCGTCAATTTCGACTTGTCAAAACAGCTTGTCTTCTATTGATCGTAACTATGGCACATGCAAAGATACCCTTGTCTACAAATATTCAACGTATCTACTTACATTCTAGGCTTTTTGTTGCTTCGTAACTAGTTTTTTGTTTTCATTGCCGACAGTTTTCCCGTCGGCACAGCCCCCAATAAGGAGGGCCAGTTCCATTGTAGAAACCCATAGGACGAGCGGTTGGTGCATTGAGGACTCATCCGCTACCATATCTTTTTCAAGACCCTGACTGAGCTTTGAAAATGTCCGAGTAGCCCAGATAAGATGCTAAGGATTTTTGTTTCACCATTGATTCCATCTTGGGAATTCATCCAATGTCCACTCGCGCTTATAAGTTAAGCAAGTCGAGTCCAGGTGGACATCGACCATTATCCAATGGTTACATTCACAAAATCCTTTTTTCTATGGAATTTTGTTTATTTCGGATGGAGCTAGAAAGATCTTTTGTGTCACGAAGTACAACTGTTGTCTGTACCTAATCCTACATCGGAGATAGTTTTACGTTGTTAGCATGGATTGTGTTATTATTTCCACTATCCTTGCCATGTGATCTGAAACCTTGATTTGTTTGCAAGTTCTTGCATACCAGAAAGAGTAGCTTCTTACAAGCCCTACTACTTGCCTTCATAATTGTTAAGGTACCTTCTGAACCCTTCCTAGCACAAACAGGTTATTTCCAAGCAACAAGCAAGAATAATAGAATTATCAAATTCCTCCGATTGTTTGTCCAACGATGCTTACTAGGAACAGTTGATAGACTAACAGGATGTATGTGTCCAGAGAGATATCGAAACCGGCTTGTTGAATCCTTTTTCGTTTCTTTTGCCACTGTGATACTAGAAAAAACTCGTTGGTTTATTCTCGGAGTCGATCCTGAGGCAGCTGGTCTAGAAGGTCAATGCTCTAGCCACTAAACTATGGCGACACCATTGAAATGTACAAAATGTCTTGTCGCTTCTCAGTCAAATCTGATGCCGATATCTTCAACATATTCTCTGATTTCTTTTAGAGGCTAGACCTAACCACATTCAATTGTCAGGATATACCTTGTCATATCTCCATTTGGACGACAAAGAACTGTGATTCACAGCTAAAACCTTGTTTAACATGAAGATGTGATTCAAATACCTCTTCAGCTCGTAAAGAATAATTTACATCCTCAGAATCTTGCCAGTCTCGGCGTGTTGGAATATCACGTTGGAGTACTCAGACACAAAAACCATTCTTCTACCAGCAAATGCAAGCCTTTTATTGTATTTTCTTTAGTGATATGATGTTTGCCACATAAACACCAAAAATCTGTCACTCGATACGAGGAAATGCAGGACAATCACACAGGAAGTGTTCCTCCATACCGTCACTCTCTCTAGAAGTATCACCGACAGTCGTGTCACTTAACTCGAAACCTTTCTGTAGTTCTACTGAAAGCACTAGATCTTTTTACTTAGATGGCGTTTAAGTTCGGGGTGAACCTCTGCCTCAACCAACAATCCTCTCCAGTTCGCCAGCGAAAATCTCTCTAAAAAAAACTTTCGATTGTCACCAAGTCTATTTAAACGCATGTTTCCCCAAAGAAAACCTTAATCATCAACTCAATGATGATTCCATCCTACAGCAAATTCTTGGGCAGAATCACGACTTGTGTTAAGTCGCTACAATATCCATGTAAGCTCATCACAACAAGTCAATTTTCCGATGACCAAACTTACCTACAATTACTATCATCTACATCTTTGAACCGAAATGTTTGGGTCACGTTCCTAGAGATTGTTCAGTCTCTTCTAGGAAACAAATACTTGTAAACATACTTCTCTTCATTGAAACTATCGTAATGTACATGTACCCCCTGAAGTTTTTCTATTCCCATATTTCCTTTGTCCTGCGTCAATGGATTCCATTGAATTCTCTCACATCGTATGTTTTTGAATGGTTTCGTAAAAAATCAATTTCAAAACAAACCAATCAGCATATTGAATACAAAAACAGGATTCTTATCATGTTTAGTTCCCCCTTGACAAATCTATGAATCTGATGAAAGTAACCCTTATTTAAAATTTGTCTAACCACCCTATAAATTTCTACGCAAACTCAATTTCCCTTGCCGACAAATGACAACAATATACTTCATATTTTCCATAAATCCTCTTTGTGTAGTGAATTTATAACGCCTACACAATATTTCGGATGTGTTTAGTTCCATCAGACTCCTCCCTAGCTAACATGAACATTTTTTTTTTTCAACCCTTTATTTTGTATTTGTAAACTAAACGAGGAATGATTGTTGTTCCTTTTCTTCCTTTTTTTTTCGTTAAGAAAATATGTATACACCAATGAAATCAAGGTGTTTATACGGTTACTGTAGCTGTAAATATTTGAAATTTTATTGTTTTTCATGTAACAACACAAAATTAAAGCATTTTGAATGCTTTGGAAATTTTGAGGAAAATTATCGTTTTTTACAAAAGTTTTCACTCTGTAAAGGGTGCTGAGAATGAAAACTCGTCAAACCTGGTTTAACCTAGTCTTGGTCCATCGAATTTACTTCAAATCCGATGAAGTAGTGACTTTAAGGCTCCCAAAATGTACTCTTCCACTCTTGCTGGTTACGACATCGACATACGCCATCTAGGGCAGATTAGAAGATTTAATAAGCAAAAGGGTCTACATCGTTGTAAACCTTATAAAGATTGTCCTAAATAGGTAGACGACAGACTTAGCCATCCTGACCACTTCTAACTAACTATCACAATGTACTTCTTATCGGAAGACCCCTTCTAAGAAGCCATCCCAAAGTAAAACCTAGACGGGGGTGACACAACGCACAAACAAAACATTGATAGCCAAGCCGCTATCAAAGCTATTGATTCGGCTACCATGTCCTTCAAACTGGTACAGGTTCAGCGCCGGAACAAACTTGCTCGCTTGAATGAACGCTTCAGGGTCACAACTACTCTGGGTTCTAGGGCACAGTGACATAGAAGGAAACGAGTGTGCAGATGAACTGGCCAGGCAGGGCTCAGCTCTACACGACTCTCTCGCTAGGAGCGGTTTAAGGACAAATCCATTCACACTTCCTGCAGAAGGCAAACCTCCAATGGAGAGGGTTAACCAGCTGCGCCATATCAAGGAAGATACGATAAGAATAGAACAAAAGACATAATAAACAGAGCCCGCCCAGATATCGTCAGAATCACGGGGTATTGGCCAATTGGTATTCCCACTGCCGTAGTCGCGGAAACGAAAATGAGAAGGAAACTCTCCCTTTTCCTCTGCAAATGTCCGGCACTAACAAGAGCCAGACTGCGTGCACTTAACCAACAATTCTTCAACAACCTTAACGACATCCCTCGGGTAAAGGGATACGAGATCTAATCCGCTTTCTTAACTCCACAGGCTGGATCAAGGCACCAACTGTCCCACACCCTCCACAACACACATCACCAACCAGGTCACACTAGTCGTGGTAACAAAAGAAACATCTAGTGCTACTTGGGTTCATGCTGAACCGCCAATGATTTGGTTTGAGAGCAATTTCTCCTCTATCTAGCGCCGTCTCCATCTTTTCCAAGTATGAACTACTTAACAGAACACAAGACAAGTTCGTCGAATGATGAATGCCTTCTGAGAACTCTAATCATACCTTGGTTCGTTTAAACTGAACCTTATTGCCTACAAGAGTAGAATTCTGTAACGTTCCATCTATTTAAAAGTCGAAGTGGTATTCAAAGACTTCAAGGGAGTAAGCCTCTATAAAAAAAAATCAGGTTTGCAAATTCATTCTAAGACAGGTGTAGGTATACATTTAATTGGTCTACATTTTCGATGTACATAACTGAATTAGTCGCCTAAAGAAGGAACACTTATCCGACATTCATTCCCCTTCGAATCAGTTAAGTGTCATCTCAGTACAAATTTGGCAGTAAAAAAACGCTTTTTGGTTTTCCGGAACGCGCAGATTGCATCTTCAAAAATGTGGTTCTTGCGTTGAATTCTATAGATTTACCATAGATTAGACGCAACACGGTGCTTCCAAACCTTTAGTTACAGTCTTCATAATATTTTCTTTGTCGTTTACGACGCCTGTCTTCAATTTGTAATTCTTCTGTTGTTTTTTCTTTGCCCTATAACATCGTACTCGAACATCAAGATTTGTCAAAAAAAGAGACACATCACAACAGAAATCCAATTGAAACAGTCAGTTTTTGGAATATTTGCCGAGTCTACATCGTCCTGAGAATAAGAATTGATGGTTTTCTAGTCCATCAAAAACTGATTTAGAACCACTTTAACTCTGAAACCTAACTAGCGTCATTCTTAAGAAAGAAATATTCACTTTAACTAGTTGTCAAATTACATAGTTCCACCAACTCACAGCACTTAACACATTTGACGTCTTACAATTTGTAGGCAAACGTCATAATTTGTTGAAGTTAACACTATCTTTCAATTCCAATTTACATATGAAGACTGTCCATAAACACTTTCAAAATCTTAACAACTTCTGAACAAAGTAGTCTTCTATCGAATTGGGAAGATAAATCAATGGTCATCCCTTAAAACTTGGTACACATTGGATACACTCTGCATAAAAGCTATTCAACCGACTTTGATCGTAGTCATAGAATTCTATCTGAAACCCTCAAACAGCTGATATGTGTCAAACATATTTCTCTGACAATCGACGCACACTGCCATCTAAAAAAAAAATATATATATATCTACATCGTACGAACCTTCAAAAGTTATATTTCAAGTAAATAGACGTCCCGATGGACTCACTTGGACCCAAAGCCCATTGTGATGAAAGAGGACTTATCTCTATCTTAAGAGCAACCAAAATTTTTTCCACAACCACAAGTTGTTTCAATATGGAAACTTTTCTATCATCAACTCAGTGAAGGTCTGTCTTTAGAACGATCAAAGCCTCTTAGCAACCACGTTGTTTCAATAGGAAAACCTCTCTATCATCAACTCAATGAAGGTCTATCTTAAGAACGACTGAAGTCCCTTAGCAGCCAAGTTGTGAAACTCAATGAAACTGCAATATGCCTTAAGAACGATTGTAGTCTTTCTATATCTCTATTGGAAGTGCTATAAAGAAAAGGCTTGGTTGTCCCTATAGAAAAACTCTCTGTCACCCTATGAACCATCCTTTTGTCGTTTGTATTCCAATCAGCGTCGCGCTTTGCCTGGGTGCTGCCCAGTGCAAAATTTCCCGAAGTGCCGGTTCTGATAATTAAAAAAAAATTCCAATTGCCACCAGTCCCTCTAAAAATCTTAGAAAGTGCACATTGTACACTGACCCAGCAGCGCTGTCTGCCGCCGATGTTCGAAATGACACCTTGCCGCCGCCAATTCAAACAAAAATTCTCGTTCACCCCAAATGGAGTGCCCAGACCGTGCCACCCGGTGTAGCTTGCGCGGATGCACGAAGGCAAAGCCAAGAATTACACATCAACGACACTCTCAGTCTTTTTATATGTAAATCAGACTAAATCTGGCTTTAACAGGCCATCAAATGACTCGTTCCTAAAAGCCTCGTCTCCAAGAATTCCAATTTATAAATGAATCTTAGGAAATACCTCAATTGAATGGCCAGGTTTAAGCTGAGAAAAATCTAGGAAACATTTCAAGATAATTTGTAACTTGAGGAAAGTGATTCCACTTAGGAATGACTCTCCCATAGAAACAGCTAAGCTTCGGCATTCGATTCAATTTTTTGTCCAATGAAACATAAACTGGTAATAAGCTGGTATAGGCTGGGCCTCCTTTACAATGACTTCTGCAGAAGCTGCATGGATGAGGAAGAGGAGGAGACGATTCTCCAACTTCTCTGTACATGCCCAGCCCTTTCAGTTCAAAGAAGAGCAGTCTTAGGAGCCAGCTTCTTCAACAACCTAAGTGAATTGACTGACATCAACATAGGCAGTCTCCATAAGTGAACGTCCACAGTCTGTCTTTTCGAAATCTGTCACACAGTCACACAACCAAATGCTAAATTGTTCGATGTGTCAACTTCCGAAGTTTTAAACTAAACTTTTCTTACAAGTAAAGAACATGAAGACCGCCCTAACTTCACGAATGATCACCTTTTTTGCACTTTTCCTGCCCTATAAAGGGCTGAAACCTTAAAGACTATTTCTACGAAGACCTTAACCAAGTTCGATATTTACAAAATACAAAGCTCTGTCTATTATCTATGGGTCTCAATGGTTCTGCACATAGTGCGGAACAGGAAAGAGTCTACACCCGCAAGGCTATCCATAGTGTCTTCCTTGATAAAACAAGGTCCCTCGTGACTAGTAATCCGGTATTCTTCGTGATATAACATTAGATCTACATTCTGGTCTAATTGTGCTCTGGTTAACATCGCGAATACTGAAAAGTTACATGACATGGATGTGAGGTTCTTTTTATTGTCCAAAACTATTGCCTTAAAAATAGACTCTGTCTAGGTGAAATTCTAAACGATTCGCTGGCACCAGGGAAAAGACAAATTTTAAAAGAGTCTTAGTATGCTTTGCCCACAATTGACACTAGAAAATGCGTCATTTTAATAAATTTACATTCCAAATCTTATTTTGTAACAAACGACAACAGTTCCTGAAACTCACTCTGACACTTAGCAACGAAAAAAAAAAAAATACTAAAGCCTTGCCGACGCAAGGAAACCGACAGTCACACATTTATTTCTGAAGTCCATCGCTGAAATCGCTTTTTCCACGGCAAACGTCATTCCTCTGTTGACAGCTCTAGAAAAACAAAATTCATCGCCACTCTGTTCAAACCATGGATAAAGGAAGTGAAACACGTATTCAATATAGAAAGCCAACCGTCCGAAGCTCCTTGAAGTCATTTTCGGCAGCATGTTGACCTTTTCCACTTACGCCGCAACCATCTGAAGCGAATGAGGTGCTAGGCACCTGCAAAACAATTAGTCGGCCCGATTTGGACTCCTCAACTAAGCGAGGAATCTTCAATCATGTCAAGACTCTGACATCTCAACGAGGACCACTTGTATGCAGAGACGCTCCCAGTTTAACCACACAACACCATGTTATCCCAGCAATTGCTATTGGTTTGCAAATAGCTGATGTGTCAACATGTGGCCCTTAAACATGTCATACCCCAGTCCAACTTTGTAAAGAGATACACCAGTAAACACCATCGACCAACAGTCAACGAAGAACAAAGACTCCCTCGTCGGGTCAGAACAACACTGGTTAATTGTCACTTCGGATGGTACCGCTTTTAAACCACTACCTCGCCTGTTTATATCCGATAATAGAGGACAGATGCTGGAACTGTAGAAATAGCTTCACAATACCCAGCAAAAGCCGCATTGACGCAGCCTGTGTCCTGGATCCTAGATACAACAGATACACAAAGCCTGCTACAAAGTCATCGATACAACAAACAACAACTTCGACCAAAGCCCTTAAAACGATGCTTTGACTGGTAGCAAGAGTGTCCTGTGTCTAAGGATCTAATTCCCAAGAGAAAGTTAAGCTATCCCTATCCAATTCATCAACAACAATTCCACAGTTTAACAATGGATATGGGTGTAGGTCCGCAAAATTAAACTCCCAAACCTTGGCAGCGTGTTACTCATTAACAGTTTCAAAGAGAAATATTGACAAGCATCCTCAAACTCGCCTATAGTGGTGAAATCATAGACAGCTTCCAGCTTTTTTTGGTTTTCCGGAACAAGGTACGATGGTCAATCCTTTAGTTCTTAGCTCTATGGAGGTACTTAAATCGACTAAATGCATGTCCAAACTAATTGTCAACCACTAATGTATATTTCTTTCTTTTTCCATGTCCTTTTCCTGATAGATGGTCATACAATGGCTACTGCAATAGATCCATGGAGATCCGAGTACAGTGACACCCTCAATCTAATCTAATCTTCATCTCGTAAACATGACTATCAAACGTAACAATAATTTCATTATTCCTGATCCGTTGGAAGACCTTTTGCATGGGTTTCGAAGTGTCAATGTGTTCCTTTAAAGAAAGCATCCCCTAACGCTGGGAATTTATTACCAAAACTTCAAACAAACAAAACAAAAGTTTTGTACAATTGTACCTTGTGCCGAAGACCTCAAATAAAAATCAGCCGTGTGACGTTTAAGTTTCAAAACCCAAAGTTGTTAACGGTCCGAGAGTATAATTTGTGATGAAAGACTTCTCAATTCACCATTCGGACTAAGAATGGTAGATCCCTGCGAAACAATGAACAGACACAACGCATATTGTTCCGAGGCGCTAAGAAGGGTCAGGTCATTTAAAATTCACAAGAATTTGTCCGGTTGTTGGTCGTCAAGGCTTCCACCTCAAGCTTGACACTTAAGAATTGTTTTCGTTAAGCCAAGAGATTGATTCATTCTCAACGGTTTCAAAAAGATTCATATAAGTCCTTCAAAGACCAAGAAACAAGCAAAAGCACATATGTACTTAAAGTCCACAAAAATGCTGCGAAATATCTAGGTTTCTTGAAACGATTCCTTATCTGTTCTCAATCTATAAGGGGATACTCACCCAAAGCTCACAACTGGTCTGATTCGCCTAAAACTGTCCTGTACTGCACGTTAAGACTTATAAGTGATAACAATATTGCGAAGTCTGTAGAAGCACTTAAACGTTGAAGAAATCCATCTCGTCTCTCACTGTCTTGTCGTTTTTTCCACAACCAGTGCTCCAGCGAACAGTGGTCACCTGCAATAAGTATGCCTTAAGCCTACTTTTGGAGTTATTTTCTTGAAAATAGAAAGACCTCTCTTGACATCCTAACAGAATACCAAGCCCTCTTTGAACTCAGAAAGAGAATTCTGGAAGATCTTGCTGTCATCCATCCAGAGAAGTTCTTTAACTTCCTAACATCGTCTGGAGTGAAACAACTTATCTAGAACACATAGGGAAGGGCATAATAAGAATCTGAAGAGAAACCGCATTGCCAAGGGCTGTAAATAACCCTCCCGAACACGCATAACATAACATCCAGTTCCTCTGATTCAAAGGTCATTGCAATGGGAAATAGGACTGTGTGTTGTTTCTGAAGTTTCAATCCGCTTTTTAGAGCATTCTCTTCTCTTTATAGCCAAGTCTTACCTTCTGAACAGACATAGAGCCATTGTTTTCAATCAACTAGCTCGAGCCTACTCTTCCAAGTTGGTTGAGATTCCCTTTCAATTGTGTACGCCAACTAAAGTGAAGCTTCTACTTACTTACTATCTTAAGAAGGTGCTATAATCCGGGGTGGAACTGGACCTCAATAAACAAGCATCTCTAGACAGCTTGATCTTAAACTAGCTGCCTCAAATTCCGTACACTAAGGTGAAGCTTTTTTTGAGGTAAAACGTTGAACTACATTCATTTTACATGTCCTAGCATTCTTTCGCGATAAATTCGAAGCTCCTTGACCACTTCGATGGCACTATATCCTTCTCAGTACAATGGCACTGGGCAAGAACATAATGTTCATGATACCCCACAGGACTTTATTGATAAAGTTATTCTACAAAGTCTTCTTAGAAAGAAGCTTTTCCAGAACCTATTGTATGCCTATCCAGCTCCAGTCCAACACAAGACCTATCACTCATCCCAACAACCTGACAAATATAAACGTCAAGAGCTTCCTTCAACTGGTTCAAATAGGCACACAAAATAACAACAGATCTAGTGGTATCACAACGATGCCATGTCCCCCTACACAAAACTTTCTCCAACAGTCGTTTGAAGGAAACCGAGCCTAAAGACCCTCCACTACCAACGAACCAAGTCCAATTCGAGTTTGGTGCAAGTCCAAAAATAGGAGCCATGTACTCCATCGCAACGGGCCTCATTTGGTCATCTAAGGGTGTCTGTCTAACCATCTTAGTTATTCAATTCACAAGTGCAATTCTGGACTTCGAAGTCTGCAGAGGCTATGACTTATTATCTTACACATTTAGTCGACGTTGACTGTAATTTCTTATAATTAACCCGGGTATCCCTTATCTTGTCCCACTTCACTTCTAAACCCCAACGTCCTCCAACAAAAATGTAATTCTTCTGATGCTTATAAAGTCCAGTTACCAAACTTATGTGTCAAATTAACACCTTTCCCTTTAAAAGTGCTTTAGCACAGTCGGTATTGAGCCCAACGTTCCAAACTATTATGTTCACCTTGGAAAGAATCTCTCCCAGCGTCAACCCACGAACCTAGCCACCTTATGCATGTGGAAGTATGTTAAATAAGTACCTTTCCCTAAAAATCCGCATTAACACAATCGATTTTAAGGCGGTCTTGCCTTATTGTCTTTATAGACATACAATATGATTATATAGAAAATGAAAACAAATTCTAGCTCCCTTTCAACTAACCTAACCTATCTCCTGAGAAAAATCACTTCAAATAAAAATTATTTGAGACGTGGGGGTCTACCTGCCACACCGACTGTATCTACATTGAATATAATATCGCGTAACCAACTTTACATTCTCGGTTCTGGATCAAGTTCGCAGAAAAATACATTTATACCGTGTTGACACGACGTTTCAAGTATCGTACACAAACTGTGAACAGTTGAGTGTATCTGTGTCGTTGAATCTACCCTTATTTTGGGTAGTGTTTTGTGGTGTATAAAAGATCGCCCTTCCACTGTTCAAATATTCTAATCCTTACGAAATAAAAGGCAATGAAACATCATAAACAGCAATCCAAAAGGTCACTTATCGATAAACTCAATTTGCCTTTGCACACGGAACAGTTTTGTGACATTTGACATTTGGCAATCTGTTCTTCATTTGACATTTGTAAAATTGTGACGTTTCATTTGTTATTAAATTATTTTTTACTTGAGTCCATCGTTTCGATGCCGTGAGAAACTATTTCCTTGTTTCTGGAACTCGAGTCTTTGACTTTAAAATCTTTAAAAACTTCACCACGTTTTCCCAACTAATAATAGTAATTTAGCTTTTCTTCTTTTCTTCTTCCAGATATATAGACCCGAGGAGTATACAGACAACTTTTCGATTGCAATTTTAAAAGAAAACAGCACCACAACCGACAAGAAGACTGTGCCTACAGGCATAAAATTGAAACCAAAGAGAACCCTATTGAGGATAAGTCGCTCGCCCAGTCCTGTACCAGATGTGTTCATTGCACCTATTCCATCGTCAACATCGCTATTCAAATGTACTCACTGCCCTCAAGATTTTAAACTTGAATTCGATTTGAAAAATCACCTCAAACTGCACGAAACCAAACGCAAGTTCAAATGCGAAATATGTGGTTTCCGGTTCACTCTGATATGCAATCTACGTGCTCACGTACGACGACATATCGGCGAAAAACAATACGCATGTGATGAATGTGAAAAACGTTTCTGGACTTCAACAGAATTGAATACTCATCGTCGTAAGCATACCGGCGAACGACCATTTATTTGTGAATTCTGCGGTAGTGCATTCAAGACATCCGGTGCGTTGACAGATCATGAGAAACGTCATACACAAAAGAAACGACACAAATGCAGCGAATGTGAACGAAGTTTTCTCCACCTGCAGGTGTTACGTGAACACATGAACACCCACACCCTAGATCGTCCCTTCGTGTGTAAAGTCTGTAAGGCTACATTTGCACGAAAACATAGCTTAACGCAGCACTCAAGCCTTCATTCTGCCGAAAAGAAGTACATCTGTGAGATATGTTCAAAAGATTTTGCTCAATTACCAGGCCTATTGGCACACAAACGACGTCATGAATTGGAATACTGATAGTCGTGCTGACTGGACAAATTCCAAAACCAAATCAAACTTCATAATTAAATCCAGAACAAGCCTTCAAATCTCATTATTTGTTCATCGATAACATGATATCCGACCCAATCAACACACACGAGTACATGACTTGATAAGCATTTATACGTTTAATTTTTTATTAATTCTTAAAATTTTTTTATAAGAAATTGAATCAAATTGCCTCCCGTTTCTAACTAGAAGACTGGCGGTGTCAAAACATCGCAGCGATAATCATGGTGATTATCAATAACCAAACAGTAGCACAGTAAATTGAAGTCGATAGCTTCGATAGATAAAACGTCGCTATGACAGTATAAACTGCTGAATATGTAGAATATAACCTCAATTTGAATTATTTTGTTTTATTTGCGTTTGCTTATTTTACAGTCTCTTGAATTGGATTAAGGACTTTGTCCTTAAATACTTGTTAAACAAAAGATCAACGTTTACATCGTTGATTTAAACCAAATGTCAGGCATCATAGACATCCATTCAGGAGAACACAACCATCAATTTGAGATTAAAAATTGTCTAAAGCCTCTTGGTCGGAGCAAGAAGGAATAAGTGACAGTTTAGGCGAAATAAATTAGACCCCTGTCTGTGAAATGGACAAAGAGTTTTCCGCGATGCCACCGTGAAAAGACGGAAAATGGGGTCCACCAACAATTGTATCCGATATCTGTCTGGTAACGCACATCACATGGAGCTGTACAGTGGCTACGCTTATTTCAAAAGTCAAAGCATACAAAAATCCCTCCTCTACACTGTTCTTTAGAAGAAACAAGAGTGAAGTTAAGATCAAGCCTGCTACTACGTCTGACACTCCAGTCGCCAAGTCATCCATCACATTAGCTACCGCATCGCAACTACTTCTGCTACTGTGCCACAATCTGAATGAATCCATAGGTTCAACAAGCTAAGAAAGTGCAACGTCTCGATCCACGATACAGTCTGCGTTGTAAGCGGTACTCCAGTACTAGCCAATGAATCCTGGTTGTGGGACTACTTTCATCAGAGGTTCACCATTACGATTCTCAACTGCATGAAAATTGTTCCAAACCCAGAAACGATAACTGCTTCTAGAACCACTCTAACGCTGGCTTTTCCATTGATAGGTTAGGTTGTAGGGGTGGTTGAATCTATGTACAACCTCACTCGGATCTCAATGACTCCACTGTGTTCCCTTGATAAGATGAAGGTAACCAACTGGCTGAATAAAAACAGGAATAAGAAGCGAAGTCTTAAAAATAACTCCATTCCCAACTCAGACCCTAACTTAACCTTCAAAACTCGAATTTTTCCTTATTTCTATCCAAAAATTTGGCCAACCCTTCCATCTTCCCCTTCCCAATCAACAACGCAATCAATCCTACTAACCTTAAACGTAATCAATTGGCTCTCTCCTGTCCTACACCGAGCACCACTGCCCCCTGCCAACTACCCGAATTTCTTCCGCTTCCACATTCTAAACCCCGGTTCAGCACCTCTCCCGTACAATCCACATCAATCGCTGCCAGAACCTCTGAAAATTATTTTTTAATATCCATTCGCCCCTTTAAAGCAACCTTCCTAACAATACCTACAGCCCTTGTACTGCCGTTAAACCACCCATTTCTCTTGACCTGCTTCTCTCCCCGGTAGTTAAACTAACAAAAAACCACTGGCTGACCATAGAGCCAAATAGGCATCCCTCTCAACAGCTTTTGTTGTAGCTGCAATGATTGCAGCGAGGGCAAGACAACATACTCTTCTTCGACAAGCTCCAAGAGATATCCAAAATTCTTTTTCTCAACTCCACAAGTTGGGTTCAATTTACTCCATCTATCAACCTATCAACATCTGAAAAAAACCAGGTTACATGAGTTGTGGTGTCAAAACCGCCACCTCTAACTACCTACCTTGCCCAGGGCAATCTGAAACCTTGAAGAGACTACAATTGCTTCCAACAAAGTTTACAGACAAAACATTCACCCTATTTTAGAGTCATTTAAGGTAGATTACCGTCTCTGACTGCAGCGCCATCTATTGAAAACATTACAAAACCTACTCCAATCGATTCACAAAAGGGTAGCCAAAATATTTTTTTCTGAATTAAAGTCAAACAGAATGCCCTTGAAGCATCCTGAAGGACGACTTAACAACTTCGGCTACTTTTCGAACAAAATGTTCAATATTTCATCAAGGCAACTCCATAGAGAAGATTTCAAGAAGAATTTTCAGAAGAAGAAGAAAAGCGGACGCATCAAGAAGAGTTTTTAGCTTCCACAGCATATGTTGGACAGCCCACGAGGATAAATAAGCAAGCAATAGTGGCTTGAATTGAAACAATAGTCAAGGCGTTCCAAGAGCAGTTTAACTTTACACCGAGACTATGCGGTGGTAATGTTCGAATGGAGTTGATGACTGGATCGAAGAACAGCTCGTGATTTCATCGCAACTAGTTTTCACTTAAACAAAACGATTTTCAAAAATTTCTGATTTTCATCCATCAATCACTGCTTACACCAAACACAAACATTGTAGCAACAAGTGCAACAAGCTTGAACTGAAAAGACTCACTTCCTATACTGTCTGCTTTGTTAGATATCCGATAATTTCCCTTTCGATTACACAAAGGCCATTACATTACAGGAAGCAGTTTCGCTTCAGGTCTACCCACTCGACAATTTTTTGGCCACCTCTGGTATTCCACAAGGCAGCCGTCTAGGTCCTTTTCTTTTCATATTAACCATCTCGATAGGGGTCATCATTCTCCTTCGAGAAGACGTCGATAGGTTTTCAATTCCCTCCCCTACTCTATTATCTTCCCAATCAACCTATCTCCCATGTCCAATCTTTTCGTTTTTATATGATAGGGAGCTCAATATTCGTTCATATATGGATGAGATAATCCTTAAGGTCAAACTAACAAAACCGGCTTAACCTTATTAACTTGAATACCCTTTAGGATCGTCGACATTCTCTTGATTCGTTGAATCCTTTCAAGTCACGTCCCTTCACAATCCTATTTTCTTCAACACTAACCCTCATCTTTTGCATCTACCGAACCATCACACCTCTTAAAGTTCGAACTTATCAACCTCCTGTATGCTACGGAAGATTAACTCAAACCCTACCGTTTATGACTTTAACCATACCACTCCTTGCCTTAAGTTCGATCACCTACACCGCTCCAACTTATCTTAGTTGTAAATTTATGTTTAGTTTCCAAACGACCTTATTTGTGCAACTTTTTGCATAAAAGTGGCACAATTAAGGCTCTCTGAACTCCAATTTTTTAGCTACTTTCTTTTTTTTTTTCGTTTTCTTCATAAGCTTTCCAGTTTACAGATGAAGGGTGAAGGGATGGCTTTAAAGACTCCACTCAGACATATGATTGATCATTGCATCTTAGAAGACCACTAAGAGACTGACCTCTTATTTGTCCACCCGAACTGAAGTCTAAAGAAATAGCATCTCCTACAGTCACTGTTTGGTAAAACATGGAAATTTCTCTAAAGCCTCCACCTGCATTGTCCTCATTTGTACAAGTCTGAACGAACCTGTCATCAGATCTACCCTGTAGACTAGGCCTGGAGAACAGAGAAACCTTTTTTCACATTCTAACAGAATGCACATCCCTCTTAAACCTCTATCCTAGATTCAAGAAGATACTTGACTTCCTGACACCCTCTGGAGTAAAGAAAATGTCTCTAGACTCCTCAAAGGATGACACAATAGAATTCGAAAAGAAGTCACAGTGGCAGAGCTGTGCAAAGATTCTCCTACATCCAACGTTATGTATGCACCAAGGACCCTTTTAGTTTCTCTTTCACCTCAATCCGGCCTATCCTACCTCGATCCATTGTGTCAAGTATATTTGACTAATAGTTTGGTCTTCGAGCTTTAATTAGACTTATACACCCTTTGCTTCTCTCCGCCATCGCCTAGTTAAACAATCTTCTAGAAAACTTATCTTGCGATTCCTAGCATACTAACAGGTCCATCAATCCAGTTCGACTTGAAATTGGAACTAGTCCTAGTCATCTCTCAACTCCTCAGCCCAAGTCTAAAAGAAAATTTAGAAATTTTAATCACAATTCTCGCTTATCTACACTTCCCTACAGGGATCTTGCCGTTCCTAAGACGACACCAAGATACAGTTCAGGGCACAGGAATTATGAAGCTGATTCTTGCCTTTCAAAGCCGTGAACCTAAGTCGTCTAAACGGTTGAAGGTAAAACTTGAGGCTGACTCTGGATTCACATAAGTTAATGTCAACCGCATCCATTGACATTCAATACATATCCCACACCATCGTGAACGTTATCGCCAGCACTGCTTGATTGTCTTATACCTCCGCCGCTTGCAAGGGATTCAGGGCACCCAAATGCCCCAAATTAGAGAAAACATTGCTTACAACTCCGCATCCTTCATGAATCTATACCAAATTGACACACAGCTATCTACAGCTGTCCAGCTCTGGCTAGAACTAGATTACGCACGATAGGCAAGCTATTCCTGGACAATCTAGAACTGGCCAGCGGAAAACTCATCGAAGAGAAAGTCCTCGGGATATCCTTTATCGCCTTTCAGATACGCTAATTGCGTCCATGCTCGTTAACTGCAGCACCATTATCCCAAACCATCATCTCATACTTAGGCATATCCAGTTTCTTTAAAGCGCTTTTAACAAGCTCCAAGATGTCTAGAATTAATGCCACGTAACTACCATTGAGTCGTTATTACAAGGTTCAGGATCACCCCGTTGTTAGAGACAGTTCTTCGACATAAACAAGGAGCGTATCGGTGCAATTTCAGCGGAACGATTCACAGAATCATTTTTATAAAACTTGTTCATGTAGGATTTGCTCCTTAAGAACATCAATCCTTGCAACTTTACCCCCAAAGACATGTGCTAACTTTCATCGTATGCGTACTTCACTAATATTTCTCACTGAATCTCCTATTCAACGTGTTGGATCACCGCCGTCCAGGAAGGTATGCTTCTAGATATTTAACCGTTTTTCGAAAAGTCTAATCTGTTCTTTATTGTATCTGCAGGCAACTGGCTTGACGACATCCAGATGTAGCTTGGCTTCGAGAGAGCTTTAGATTACGTAAAAGATTGCAGCCAACAGCCGCCATGGTGGCACCACAAAAAGAGAGCAAGTTGATGAAGAATTTGGAACCGATGGGGTCTTTGTAATAAGACTTGATGCCAATTTCCATCCATCTACACAAATTGTCAAGCAGTCTTCAGCATCCAACTGCAAGCCCTTACAAGCCGCTTTAAAGGCAAACGAGAGACGTAGCTCAATGATACTAATGGAGTGACATAGTAAAAGAGACCGGTCCTAATCTTACCACTTAGTCAGCGTTTCATCTGAGGAAGTGGTCTATAGACTGAACATATTCGTCTAAGGAAGATGTAGCACCCTGTCTTCTATTTTCTAATTGCAAGTCTTGGGCAGTAAGCCACGGGATTCTATTAAAAGTTAAGACTGTCTTTCATTAGGTCCTCAGTCGGTTGTAACCTGTCAAAAATTATTTTTAAACTCTTCTTTCGGAGACTGTAAAACCAAGAAATTCTATTCTTTAAAATTAAAAGGTTCTTCTAGTCCCTTGTTGCCCTCCCTCTCACATTGATTTTCTTAAATTTTAACAGAAGTCTTCAAAGAACTTAGATAACATATCCGCCCTTTTTAATCACATAATCACTGCTGTCATTCGTGATGAATTCGAAGCACCTGTTTTGATTTGATTGACAGCACTCTTGTGGCCTTAACGTGGTCGTCAACATTTTCTATAAATGTCTACGTGCCCACATAAGATTCGTTTCTAAGAAATAAATCGAACACACTGACACGTGCTTTTATGAATATTTTAGTCCTTGATGGACTTGTACCTATAGAAATCCAGATAAAGCCCTCTGATGTGTCATCACTGATTGATCGTATGACAACTCCCAATCTGTTTTTGACATATGATAAGTTTTAGCGAGAAAAATCCTTTCGCGTACTTTGACAGCTTGACTGTCAGTTTAGGAAATTTCTGTAGGAAAAAGAAAACGAACCTTCTAATGGTAAGGAGGGATACCCCGTAGGTTGGTTAAGTGAAAGAATAACAAAACTACGTAGGGTATACAGTTCGAGAAGACTCTACCAAGAGCACCTTCATAGAACTCCAGTCCCGATAAGAATTGAAGTGGAAAGTTCTGAAAGCGGTTATCCATCACAGAAAGAGTTGGTGCCTACAATAGATTTGGAAGTAGGAAAAGCTCTTGATCAGATGGTATCCCCAATGTAGCCTTTAAGGCGGGTTGTGCAGTGAAGGTCCAATGGATGGACACTAAAGCTCGGGCACAGAAAATCGTCAAATCCACCCCGGCGCAGTAGAAAAACATCACGACTCAGGTGGCCACTGCAAGTGGCGAGACACGCAAAAGGTCTTTGCATGCAAAAATTTAGGGAAGCCTGTTTCAATACACCGGGACAAACATGTTCAAAACTGCTGTTCCCGATACCGTCACAAAGAAAATCAAACTTCATTGTGAATCTCGATAGGAGTAACCTTAGAGCACTAGTTGGACTTTTCAGCGGTCACTGCCGCCTGAACAAGCACATACATCGCATGAACCTTATGAAAGATTTAAGCTGTAGACTCTGCCTTGAGAGTGAGGAGACCTCTCTTCACATCCTAACCGAATGCCCAGTTCTCTTTCAACTCAGAAAAAAAATACTAGGCGACGAATTCGTCGTGCTGCCATCCACCCAAAGAAGTTCCTTAACTTCCTGACATCTTCTGGAGTGAAACAGTTCATCTGGGAACACTAGGGAAGGTACAATAGGATTCGTTAGAAACCGCAGTGCCAAGGGCTGATCAGCTCTCCACTCAACCAACTTAGAGTGCAAAACTAGAGGCATCTAGCTTAAGATGGAGCTGGCTGGAGACGCTTGTTGGTTCTGGCCCTGGTCTACCTCGGACCTGATTGGAAGCAGTCATTGAAGAAATAGGAGGACCATCAGAATAGCAATTGAAGTTAAAAGCTGAGAGATCCATAGAAAGCAAAGGATGGAGGAAGGACGCTAAGGAATATTGGTCCGACGACGTCAAGAACGGTGAGACGGGTACTCCACTCCCATGGGGATACAATAAAAAATACTACGCTAAGGTGAGAAATCAATGGACCTACCATCTTCTACAAACAAGAATAGACCCATTGTGGTACCCTAGGGGTTTCAGCCCCCCTTAAGTTAGGTTAGGTAATAGGGTTGACGGGAAAGGAGGTCCTTTCTCCGTCACACTTAGGTCAATGTAGACCCATTGTGGTAGCCTAGTGGTTTTAGCCCCCCTTACTAGGAACCATAAGCCTATGTTCTATCGGGCCAGTCCGAGGCGCAAATAAATCTGTGTATCTGTCGACCACAGACTTGTCGGACTGGTCTTCTAGATCCTCAAAGAGGTGCCTTCCTAATGTCTTGAATCTTGTTTGGCAGAGCGCTGGACAGTGGCAAAGAAAGTGTGGAATTTCCTCATCTACTTCTTTGTCACCACATAGGTCATCCGTGTTCAATCCCAGAGAAGATAGGGATTTTTTGTCCATTTGCAGGATTCAGTTCAGTTTTCTGTTTATTGTAGAATGGCCATAGTTTCCTAGTAATAACACAGGAACTGAGCGCATTCCATCTATCATTTGCAGTCTTTTGATCTTTTGCTCCTAACCTCCTGAGGTTACAGGGTGACATTTTAGCGATGGTATCAGCCTGGTTGGGGTTTAATGAAGATCCTTCCCTTGCCAGGTCATCAGCTGTCTCGTTTCCAGACACCCCTTTGTGGCCAGGGATCCAGCAGAGTTTTACATGGTGCTGTTTGCCAAGAACCTGTAGCTTACAAGCTTCGATTTTTAACACAAGGGCTAATAAGGCATTTCCCTTGATATCTCCGACGTTTTAGGCCCAGCAACTTCCAACGAAGACCCAAGATTCAACTCTTTCTCCACGAAGAAATGCCAAGAGACAGTACTGTGAGATCAGGGAATGATGCTAGAGGACCTGGTTTAGGCTAGTAAGAATGGGTTAGGACTCCACAGTATCTTTGGAAGATTTACACTGCCTTGAAGTTAATGTGCGCCATTTACCAAAAAAATATCCATCTAGCCAGACGGATTTAATGCAGAATCCTTGAACCAGTGCCTTTCGATGTTTGGGACTGTTAGGACTAGTGGCCACAGCCGATGGAAAGACGGAAGAGATTTGTTGCCGCCCAATGTCCCGATCGAGATCGAAGGAGCTTGATGATGATGAAGCTGTTAGGGCGTCTACCTATCTAAGTTTGAATCTTGTCCATCAACATGACCATTAATCCGTTCCTGATTCTTAAGCAGTTCCCTTTGACAGTTTCTTTATGAAGTTTTCACTGGTAACCTGGACAATCTTTAGTGAGACTTTTTTGACACTCAACCCGGTGAATTAAAGCTTGTTGGTCTGGTTCCAAAGCAAGCTACATATTTCAGAAGTAATACTGTCCCACTGGTCTCTATTCGTCTTCTAGCAGCTTAAGGTTTATGCTTTACTCTCTGAATCGACTCTTGCACATTTGAGGTTACCTTTGGACACGAATATTGTTACCAAAGTTATCTGGTGTCAAAAGTTTTTAAGCTGATCTACCATAACTTTAGGGGTTCCAATGGAGGGCATGCCTTCACAGATTATTACTGGAGATTGACATAGAGAGTGGCCAATCCAACTCTAACAAACACATATTTACTCAATTGGCCAGAAACTGGTTTCATCATCATCAAGTTCCGGGGTATAGGGCGGCGACAAATCTCTTCCATCTTTCCCGGTCTGCAGCTAGGGGTCTCAGCTGTGACCACATTTTCTCCACGTTGTTCTTGGCCTTCCAACCCGCCGTACTCCCTGAGGATTCCATTCGAAGATGTTGTCATTTGGCTTCCTCAGTGTCCAGTGCCTAATCTCGACATCCAACAGCTTTGGACTAATTTTTCGCCACAATTCCTATTTGGATATCTATAGTTTGCGGCCAACGAATCTTTAGGATGTACCGCAGACAGCGTTGAGCAAAAGCCTGTAATTTTCTCGTGAATGGGTGTCGAAACTTTCCAGGTGTCACAGGCATACAGTAGCACTTCCTATGCGAATGTCCCAGCCTATATAGAACAAGGAAGACGACCCTCGGTGAATACTATACTTCAACGACCTGGGCGACCTGTGTAAGAAGCCATCAAAAGAAATTCTAAAGTTTATTACGAATTCAGGCTGGTTTAGGCAGGCCGAACGATCATAATTCCACTCACCCAGACCTTTCCCTTCTTTTTGTCTTTTCAGAATGGACATTCCATGTCAGAGGAACACAATGGATCCGTAGAGATCTGAGTGAAGACTGCATCATACGATGCATCCACCTTGGATTCGAAGAGTCTCAACTTAGTGTGTGTGGAGATTTGGCTGGATTCTGGTTTTAAGGTCTAGTTCCGTTCCACCATCAGATGATACACAACTTCCTAGGTAGTTAAATTGTTCGGCCTCCTCGCTGATGTGTGGAACGACCTATGGGCATTCGTCTTTTGTCTTTTTGCCGTTGATCCATAGACTGACCGACTCTCCATTAATTTGCTGATGGTTGACACATCTCGTCTAGCACGCTGATAGTACTTGTCAGGAAACATCGGCATAGCCTTTCAAACGGTCTCCATTGGATGCCATGTCTCTCAGCTGGACCTACGGTGTCAGTGAGTACATCATCTATCCCCAGTTACAAGAGGATTGGCGACAGAATATCCCCTTTCTCACTCCCTGTTGCACTTCGAAAGCGTCTGAGAGCTGTCCATTGTGCAGAGGAATTCCTCTCCTGAGGTCAATTTCCAGGTTTAACTTTTCTAATTCCCAGGATTATGTCTAGACCAGTATCACCTACGGCTGGTAGGTCTAGCATACATCTTTGTTCTATCCTGTCCAGTCTTTGTACCGGCTACTGTCAAGTTATGGCTTACCCACTTACACATATTTCTGCAGAAATCGTTGGAAAGGACACCCATTCTAGTGACATGGCTTGCCTGCCTACCAAGTAATGCCCTCCGAGGACTCCTACTATAGAAGTCTTTCTGTTCTCTTATGATCCAGGTTAGGCCAGATCTGTGTCGACAAAAGAAAAAAGGTGTCAATCCACCTCAGTATCAAAGCGAGATTTTACCAATTCTAGAGAAGAAGACCTGGTCTCTCCCTCCTTTGCCAGCTCTTCCGTTCTACAGTTGCCTGGAACATCCCTGTAACCCAGTCCAGAAAAACATCGTATCTGATTGTCCAACTTGAATCGTATTATCGGTGATTCCAAGACTTTGAAATTAAGGGTGGATTCGGTGACAAAATATCAAACCGGGATTGACAGATTCGTCATGAAACCTCTTTTGGTGTGTGGAGGACGTGCAAGGCCGTCTTTTCAGTGGTCGAGTGCGACAACGACGGAACATGACGACATCTACTGATGCAATATGACGCGACCGAACGACTTACTGATTTCCTTTACGGGACGGGACATTTTGTGCTGGAAGCAAGCTAAGGGGCTATCTCCCTGTAAATAGGCCAAGGGGGATAGCAACGGTTGGGAGGGCTGGCCACGCCGACGCCACTGTCATTTGGCGTGTCTCGGAACGAGACGTCCGAAGCCTGAGCAGGGTATAAGGGACCTTCTTTCTTCTTCTATTAGCTGGTTTAGGCACGAATCAAAAGTGTTTGAGCAGGTAATGTATGCTGGAGGGGGACAAGAACTATCCTGTCCGTCGAGCTTAGCCGTTCCGCCGTTCCCCTCGCATACACCGAGATGCCTCCGTTGCCCTGTCCTGGCTTATAACAATGGGAACTGAAGAGGTTTTCGTCTCCTTAGACATGCAGAACCCACTGAGGAATAAAATCGGAACAGACTTCGCAAACCTTGAATCCTACAAGATTCGTGACCACATGCTTCAGAACAACATGACTGTTGTCTGTCTAATAAAGCTTCCAAAGACGCTTCAATTGTCAACTTGTCTTGATGTAGGACAAATGCTCTTGTCTCTATAGATCTCCAGAGTCTTTTTCATAACAAAAGCCTGTTACACTGGATGCATCTCCCAGAGATAGTTTTGAAACTGATTCGTAGATCTACGAGTATCAACTTCATTCCAGTTCTACAGCATCGGATTGTACAACTGTATTTGAAGCTTCTATCTCGAAACCTGGTTCCTGTGTCCATAGAGCATGATTTACACATTTCACCACACGCAAGCTTTCGTATACACAAACAGTTTTATACGATGAACATCTGAGAATACGTCCTTCATCCACACCTTCCACAAGAATATATGCGGAGTGTAACCTTCAAACTGACGAGCGACGACGACGACGACGACGACGGTAGAAAACCCTTGTCTTGGGGTAAAAATTTCATGAATATGTAGACGGGAAGTTTTTTAAAAGGTCATTTGGTAGAATTGCGTGCCGTGCAAGGGTTGTAGGGTGGGATTTGTAATGTAAACATTTCCTGGCACCTCATTCCATATATGAAACTGCTGATGTGGAAGGGTTTCAGACATACCAACGGGAATAGCTGGGTACGAGCTATAATTAGATCTGATAGCCAGCATTGCTTCATTTGTGGCAGAGATCGTCAACCTGGAACTACACGTGCTGACAATGGATTTGTGCGAAGATCTTTAAGGATTTCTATGAGATTCTTTATGAAAGTGGATCAAGCAATCTTTGGAGTTACTTGGGACAAAGCATTGACTAGGTATCTTGTAAGCGGCGGTTGGGGGATACATCATAAGTGAATCTGTAAAGTAATTTGAATGTTTCCAGATCGTTGGCATCGATCATGTGATCTCAGGAGGCCCGCATTCAGGAGGGCGGATGTGGGTTCTGATGTAATAGCTTTGTTGACCCTTTACAACCATCGACTTACAAATGAAAAGGAACTGAGAACCAGCGATCTACCAAAAAACTGTGCCTAAGCACGCCGAAAACAAAACGGAATTACAGAGAAGACTTCACTGTGCCAACATCATCCACAAATGCCATGGGCAAGTGGACTCAAAAGCTCACCATTATGAGGGAATTTGAAGGAACCAGGACAAACCCTGTTGTATGACAATGAGTGCACACTACCGTAGAAAGTGAGAACAAATGGCATCATGGGGAGAGTATCGAGCGGGAAGATTGGGAAAAAAGGATATTTTGTGCAGAAAAATGAGAGCTAGCTCGAGGAAGTTGAAGATTCTCACATTTGAAGCCGGATCCTGAGGTTTTACAAGAAAACCAACCAACTGATAGTTGGGTTGTAAGCATACCAGGCACCGAAAATAGATGGAACTTCTCCTACATAACGAAGGGGAGACCTTGGTCTTAAGAAACTTCAACGCCAGTGCATATGAATAGGGAAGTCTGCTATGGACTTGCGAAGGGAAGTAAATACTTGAGATGGCCATAAAACGAGGACTCACACCCATCCTCAGGAGACCTGGATGGAACCTTTAAATCGGAACTGACATCCACAAGAGATGAAACTTGGGGTGTCATCGAGGACTACACGGACAGCGTTCACTGTCCGTTCGGCTGAAATCAAAGCCGAACATCGAAGTGGAACGTTAGTAAATTCAACGAAGAGCTTCTCACATCTGCAATCGAAGATGGCGAAGGCGTTATCTCAGAAATAGCTGAAGGTGCTGAAACAACGATGGATCTCATACAGCTGGGATGAGATGCATTTATGACCCGAGTGACAAGGACGGCACAGGACGACATCTACTGACGCAATATGACGCGACCGAACGACTTACTGACTTCCCCTACGGGACGGGACATTTTGTGCTGGAAGCATTCATGACCCGAGTGAGTAGCTTCAACAGAAATAGAAAACCGATGTATAGGTGTAGGGCACGAAGAAAATTCGCTGAGCCTACGGAAGACATCCCAGCGGAGTTCAGAACCATTAGATCCGAACTCAAGACGGCCATCAATACAAACAAAAAGCTGAATTGGAAGGATCTTTACCGAGATGTGAACAGAGAACCTTGTCAAGGTTGTAATGCAAAAGTTAAGAGCACAGAAGGCCAGCTCTGTCTGAAAGTATGAAACACCGCTCAACTCATCCTGTTAGGCTGAACACCGACACCATTTCGGGGTCCAATGACTACAAATCCCGATGTTCAGCAAAGAAGAGTTGATTCTCGCGGCAAAACCTGAACAATACAAGCAGAAGTGATTTAATACGCCCTCAGCTGCTGCTGAATATGTACAACAGCTGCCTTCAAGAAGGGGTCTTCCCCTCGAGCTGGAAAAAACAACGTTAGACACGGATCACAAAAGGGAAAGGAGACCCAGATCTCCCATCAGGCTACACACCTCTTCTGGAAAAACTGTTGAAACCAAGACTCACAGCAGCGAAACAGAGACCAGGAGATTGGTCTAGAAAATAGCGCGGTTTCAGAATGGGCCATTCCACGATTGGAGCAATTGAAGAAGTGTTAAGGACTTTCTAAAACGGATCAACCGCCATTCAAGAAAGGAAGCATTCAATCAACGCCCTCGAAAACACTTTCGATGATGAAGGACTATCTCAAGGACCTGCAGCTGTAAAACGGTACCACAGCAGGGTCGTGAAGGAAAGAAATCACTGCTGGAGCAGCGCAGATCTCTAGAATATCTTCTAACCATGGCATCCTATGTATGGAGATGCCCGATGATACTTTCTTGGAAAGGTATGCAGAAGATATCGCACACAACAAAAACTCAATCAGACCGTAAGACGAGTGCATCTCAGGATGGAAGAACGTAGTCTAGGTCTGGCCACAGAAAATACGAAAATTGTCCTTCTGACTGGGAAAAGGATCCCGGCTATCGTCGATTTTCAAGTTGGGTCTGAGGTGACAACCAGCAAGGGAGCAATGAAGTAACTGGGGCTAGATTGGTTTCTGGCAACGGATAAGATCTGCATCTGAATGAGCAGCAAAGGTCACAACATCGGTAAATCTGCTTAGTGTAGGTCCTATGGCCAGCAAAAGAAGGCTTATGACAATTTGTCATCCGTCATCCTCCTGTATGATTGTGAAGTAAAGGCCCACGCACTGCGGCAAGACAAATACAAGAACGTGCAGCTCTACAAGTTGCAAGTTCATACTTTACGGTGTGGGAACCAGCCATCCTCGTAGTCGCGGGAGTAGGAGTCACTCGATCTCCTTGCGGCAGAGAGAATGTACGTACTGTCTTCTCCGGTCTTGAACAGCGTTGTCGGCCTTGTTCGGCTTAGGTTACTGTTGAGTGGCTGTTTCCGCTAAGTAGAAACACACTTAGGCCAGAACGAAGGCTCATTAGGAAAGTACGTAGAGAACCAGAGAAAGCGTGTAGAATTCCTTTAGAAGAATAAAAACTCTGGGTAACCATATCGATGTAAACCCTTTCCTGTACCGCACTATGTGCAAGACACACATACGAAGCTCTTAATTTTAAAGATGTCCAGGCTGGCTTGGTCGTTGAGGTCATCAAAGAAGTACTCTCCTAGCGTTTTCCTCTTCAGATTTGATAGGGCAGGGCAGGTGCAAAGAAGTTGTGTAACCGTTTCTTCTTCCTCTTCATCTCTGCAGCTTCTACAGAAATCGTTAGAAGGAACGGCTTGGTTTGATTGTCCTTTAACTCGTTATAAGTCGGTGGTGTATTTGGGATTTCTTAAAATTGCTGATCATTCGTCGAAGTGTTCAATCCACTTTTTGTGTAGCTCATCTCTTGATCTCAGTACGTTGTTCCAGGCTCAGCTTACAGCTCAGTTCTATATTGCACTCGTGGAATTTGTTTAAACTATTTTAAGTACCACTAAGACGGACGGTATCACATTACAAGGCCTCAAAACAAAGTTGACTATGAATTGAAATATGATACTTGAGTTTCATGACCATGAGCTGGGACACGACGATAAACGGTTCCGATGAAACTCCGTGTAGGGAAAAGATTCGAAATGTAAATTAACCAAAAGATCGGTCGACATCAAACCATTCAATGACCTAGTTCTAGTAGCTACGCATTGGGCATGGATTAATCTTTTTGGTTTTTTGTTATTGTTTTGGTATTCATTTGGAGATGAAATGGGCAATGGACGCATTATGATGGAAGGGGTGTCTTCATTTGAAATCGCGACCAGCTAGCTATTCACTTTCAATGTTTACGTACAACATTGTTGCAAGATTCAGTTGTATGCGTACTTAAACCACGTAAGGTTGTATCTTGGAATCTACATGGACTCCACAGCCACAGCCTCCAGTAGGAATCACAGCTAAAGATCTCCGGATGTTTTTTTTACACATTTTCTCCGAGGAGTGGATGGAAGCAACCATATAATTCAAAGCACTCTTTCAAAAGCAGAGACCCAGGCAAGGATCAGCTTGGTGAGTCCACAATTGACAACGAAGTCTTTAGGACAGGAATTATCCTGGTCAATTGGCACCTCATTTTTAACCAGGTAGAGGTCCACGCCAGCTTGCTTAAGATCGAGCTAGCTGGAGACGCTTGTTGGTTGAGATCCAGGTTCACCCCGAACTGTAGTGCCACCTTAAGTAAGACCAGCTCTCGAAACTAACCAACGTCCTCACAGGACATTGTATTCTAAGACAGACATGCTCAGCGTGTGAGTATTGTACGCAACGATTTCTGCAAGAGTTGGATGTGTCTCGCCCTTGCTAACATCAGAAGAACAAATATTTCTTCAACGATCTAAAAGATTTAAACTGCTACGTTACGTACGACTAATACCACAATGGACCTACACTTGGAAGATTCCAAACATAGTGACACAGTCGACTTAGACTAAGAAATGTAGAGAGGATGCACACCAGCGTTCCGGTCCGGAGAGTGTTTCCGACCTTTGCATGCAAAACTGACAACAAGCTAGCAATGGAGCTGTCTGGGGAGGCTTGTTGGTTAATAACCACATATTCCCGAGCTGTAGTGCTCTTTTCTTTAAAATGGAACTTCCCAACGAACAATCTAATTGGACTTTCCAGAACCGTTTGGAGTCAGCTAACCTTTAAAACTATAGGTCCCTACTACACGTGCGAAAAATATAACCACGCCAACATAAATGATTGCAAGAGGCTAGGCTACTATGGGCTATTTATCTAATCTGTGTTAGCCAGATGTCGTTTCCCTGACGTCATACAATTCCCACGTCATACTCTAGATAAGTTGGAAGACGCTTTTTTTAGACAGGAAACTCACGTTAAACGCTTAAGACCGAAGCAATTGCAAAGAGATAACAATTTATATTTTATCGGATCTTGTCTGGTTGGCAACTTAATCGATAATCCAACCACCGTTGGACTGCTCAAAGCTCTGACACAAATGAGTCTTTGCATAAAACTCTAATCGCATCAGCCCTACAGAAGCAGGAACAACTAAACACTCTTTTGGTTGCTTCAAAAGCTTGGCACCGAAAATAGAAGGAGAAGACAACTAACTTATCAAAATGAGCTTAGAATTAACAGTTCTAGACATGTAAAACGAAAGGGCACATTGGTTCAAAGAGTGTGTGTACTCCTTTGGCTCAGTTGGTGAGCAGGATTGAAAAGAAACTCCTTAATAAGTCCTTCTGGCCCTGGCGGATTCGCAAACCCGTTCCATCTACTCAGGACGAACTCTTCATTTGGAAATGCCGCTTCCAGTCCCCCATGATCCGCAAACGGTTGCTGACCCTAAATACGTGACCCAACTCCTTACGATTGAAGATCTTGTCAAAATATTCTCCTGCTAGACCCCAACGGGCCTCGAATTTAAGATCTCTGATGGACTCCAAATCAACTTCGTTCGAAACCTCGATTTCGTCAATTTTCATCAGCTCAACTGACTTGCTCAAAGTTCCCACAGGTGGCGCTAGTGAGGCACCCTCAAAAGATGGCGGACGATGACTCGCACACTAATTTGCTTCGACCTGCCGATTTCGAGCCCGGTCCGGCTATTTTGTACTCGCTGGACTTGCTGGATTCGTCTTGAAGTGCCCTTTCTTCCAGTATACTCTTTCGTTGCCTCAAAGCCTCAGATTACATATATCCCGAGTTAGAAGACGTTTTAACCTTAAAGTGATCCCCATCAACACACAGCTGTTCCCTATGCGGGTACCTTTCTATAAAATTTTGTAGTGGAGGAACTTCTGAGAAGGTTTACTACGTGCTTACTTACTTACTTAAGGTAGCGCTACAGTCCGGGGTGGACTTGGGCCTCAACCAACAAGCGTCTCCAGTCAGCTCGATCTTTAGCTAGCTGCCTCCAGTTGGTTTAGGTCCCCTTCAACTTGCGTGAGCCATAAGACTCGCAGTCCTCATCTATTGCGCCGTCCATTGTGGGTGGATTCGTAGATTTTTCGGACGGAAGCATTAGTGTCCATCCGCTCAGGCATAGGGGGGAGCTGCTGAGACCCCTAAATCTCAGATTATCAAGAAAAACTCTGAACCTACAACCTAACCACTCCATGCTTGATGCACGCAATGACTGTTAGGCCTACGAGGGTCGTTCAATATGTCCATGGAAAATTACACAGATGACGCCACAATCGTAAATTTAACTTGACTTCTACAGGCGAATCGATCCCGAAGAAGGTCAAGATGGGTCCGTCAGCCAACAAGGTGATGACGACTCTTCTTTTGGGCAAAACTGTCTCCGACAATTATTACTCAGAGCTGTTGGACCAATTCGACACTGTTTTGAACCAAAAAGACCCCAAATGGTGAAGAAAAAAGTGCTCTTCCACCAGGACAGCGCAGTGGCCGAATCGGTTCCTCATCCACCATATTCTCCAGCGACTATAACTTGTTTCCAAACTTTCAAGAAATGACTCGATGGAAAGAGATTTGGGTCGAACTAGGAGGTCATCGCTGGAATGGAGGGCTATTTTGGAGGCCTCGACAAAGCGTATCGAAAAATTAGAGAAATTCAATTCATTGTACTACCAGGCAGAAACCCCTTTTTGGTGTCCATCAAGGGTGAAGGCTCTCATTCCTACAGAGAGTTTTATTGCGGACAAGTCCGTTGACATCCAAGCGTGATCGAGAGCCTTAGGCGAGTAGTAGTAGAGGACATCAAGAGTAGGATGCTGGTGGCTGCCAAGAAATCTACCCGTCAATACAACTTGAGACGGAGAGACGTGCAGTTCTTCCCAAGAGACCTTGTTTTGCTAAATACTTTACGACAAAACTTCCTTCCAAATATGTAGGACCTTTTGGTGACTAGGAGAGTCTTTCCTTGGACCTACAAATTGAAAGATAGGAGTGGGAAGAAAGTAGGGGTTTGACAAGCTTAGGACCTGAACTTGTTTAATAATAAGGAGCATCTGTTGCAGTATATCCGTGTTGGGGTATTGTGACGAAAACCCTTTCAAAGAAGAGAGGGAATATTATGGGTGCGCCGGTAAGGGTTTTCGCTTGTAGTATCCAAAACTGACTAACTTTAGAAAAGCTCGAATTGGCGTTGAGGCAAAGATTACGACCAGGATGTGGGCTCGAATCCTCGTATGAGGTTTTGTGGACACTTGTTTTCTTAAGGATTTTTTTCTCTGTCTGCAGAAGAATGGTTCGATGAGCGGTTCCCACAATGTACGTAGCGTGTGGTGACATGGTATGTACAAGGGCAACCCACAGAATCATCCGATCCTGCTATGTACACGCGGATCTCACAACTAAGTCGCGATTCTAGTGGTGGGGTCGTTTCACGGAAGGGCAATGGCGTGGCGCCCATTTCAACATCTTTACCCACGGCCACTCTTCATAGTTGGCCGAGAAACCTTCCGTGCGACACCGTGAAGCGGACGGAAAAGCGACGGCAACAAGTGGTCGAAGAAACTTAGATTTTGTCCGCTGTTCCCCGATCGGACTCGAAACTTCACAGTTCGGGTCGCAAGCGAACACAGTACCCACAGTACAGAAAATAGACGGAGGAGAATTTGGGGCCAAGAAACCAATTACACTGATCCATTGAGCAGGCTCTCCGGCAACTGTCAAAAGGAGCTCCATGCCATCAAAAGGTGTGTTCGATTTAACCTGGAAAGCAATCAATTGTAAACATTACGATTCTGTTGGAGAACCAAACCGTCAATCAAGCGTTAAGTTCGTACGCAATCAACTTGCAAATGGTTGCAAATCTCTAACAATAAAGTAACGCTATACCTTCGATTGGATAACGCCAAGGAAGTAGGCTTTACCTACAAGGCAAAGCTAGAAGTCCTTATCTTCTTCGTAAAATCAGAGTAATTATTTTGTTATAAATTTTATCGCAAAAAAAATCCTTTACGTTGTTTAGAAAAATCATCAGCGGCAACCCTTAAGTATATACAACTGTGTAAGTTCATTGCCACCCAAGTCCAACATAAACTTTCATTCCCCTGTTAAGGTATAAGGCTAATAGAAATAATGTCTATGACCACAACGCGCTGTTGCTTAGGGTGATTTAAATGAGGTTAAGGATAATTGATTGTTTTAATCCAGTGGCGGAAGTTTATTTTCGTGTGTTGAAAAACGTTTGATGAATGTGAAAGGAATGCTTGCAAAGTGAGTCCTTTCTTTTTTATATTTGACATTTTATGACACTTTAGTCAACATTTTCCATATTGCATGACGTTTAGATGTCATTATTGACATACCCATGCAATTTAGTACAAAAATTTGATTTTATCGACGCGATTATAACTTTTTATAGATAAGAGTGGACAGCTGTCATAATCCATTTCAAGTTCAAGTTCAATCAAAAGTTAACGCACAATAGAACAAAAAAAAAATGACAACACCCTGTATAACAGAGAACATGCAAGATTCTCTGGGAAATTTCATCAGTCTTATTCATAATTGAAAAAGGACAGCCGTAAATTCTTTACGCAATTGACTTTTGACCAACATTCTCTGATGATGGTATCGTGTTTACAAATGCGAAAGCGTTCTACGTAAGAACAACATACAATTTCATTAATTAAACTAAAATGCAGGCCACAAACCAGCAGATACGCCCACAGATACTTCTTTTTTTTTACACCACACACGATTGAATTGAAGCGCTAAAATCACCATTCATTGTATCTACAGTTCCATTACGTATGTATGAATGTTTGAATCATCTTCGACCAATTTATTGATGTTTTTTTTATAAAGAGTGACTGTATCATTCAGCAGTCCGGACAAAGTTATGATCAATGTTCTGGTGCTCATCTATGAAGTGGCGTCCCTTATTTTTTTTTTTGACTGAAAAAAACAATAGACAGAGGTTTTTGTTTCGATCAAAATGTATCTGCGGTACAGTATTGTGTGAAGATATACTTTCAAAGCACAGATTTTCTTTTTACAATTTGACATGTTTACACAAGAACCGAATTGTGTCAACAATACGAACATAACTTTTATTAAGTTTGACATTTTGCTATCAAAACAAACAAAATATGACATTTCTCTTTCAATTCCGCTTCTAGTAGATTGTTCACAAACAAAAAAGTAGCAACACTGTCACTGTAGTTTGATGTAGGCCTAGTCTGAGTGGCTCATAGAAGCAACGTCTAGCCGAAACCTGCATGATAGGATGCCAAACTAGACATCCATCGACTCTTTGACTCAAGCAATTTTGATTCAAAGTTCTATAGACGAGGTCGCCTATCCTTGCTTGAAACAGTAGAGTACGAGATATAAGCTTTAGCATGTTTGCAGAGGACATAAGGTTAGGATAGGTAAGAGTGGCAGGCTTCAGGTACAACCTCACTTAGACCAGATAAGGTAATTTGTGTTACCATCTGTACTTCACCAGAAATACTACCCACAGAATCAGCCGGAGCTTGCTATGAAGCGCTGAGGGTTACCTATGTTGATGTCAGCCAGTTCACTTAGGTTATGAAAGAAGCTGGTTCCTAAGTATGCTCTTCTTCGAGCTTAGAGAGCCGGACCTGTACAAAAAAGATGGAGAATCGTCTTAACAATGAATGGAGTGAAAACAATGACGGCAGAGGCGAAGGAGTTCTGAAATTAGAAGGAAAGTGGATGACGAGACTGATTGCTGAATGGACGGGATGGAAACATGGCGAAGTAAACTAGTGCATCACTCAGTTTCTAACCGAACTATGAAAACTTCAATGCATGCCTCCATAAGATGGGAAAAGAAGGAAGCCCGACTTACCCATATGGCAACACGCTAATAGAAGGAAATTATTACCCACGTAAGCGCTCGATTTGATGTCACTGTTTTCTGGATTCCCGGCCATAGTAACATAGAGGAGAATGGAAGAGGCGACGCGCTAGCCAGATGTGGTTCAACCTTTGATAGTTTTCTTGCGGAGTTAGTCTGCTCCCCAATTGAACTAATCAAGGGAAAAATTCCTCTCAATTGCCCCAAATCAACAGGACTCGCTTCGAAACAGCAAGAATTGTAGCAATCAGCACAGGTTACTGGTCACTGGCCAAGTTAGGAATTCCCTTAAACACTCATTGTCGTAGCTACAACAATACACAAGAGAAGGAAACCCCTATTCCACTTCCTCTGTGACTGTGACTGTGCCTGTCCGGTACTAGCCAAAACCAGAAATTATCAGAGATCTCTGACATAAAGTAATGCAACATCGTTACCTTTCCTCAAGTCCAAAGTATGGATTTGAAAACAAAACGTCTTAGTCACACCCATCAACATCCAGGTCACGTTGGTTATGGTATCAAAAAGGCGCATCATCGCTACTTGTGTTTCTAGTAGATCTTACCAGACAACCACTTCTACCTACCTACCTACCTACCGGTCTTTTCAACTATTCATCAACGACAGTACAAGGCAAATCAACAACAGTTTGCTTCAAGGATTGATTCTTGCCCTATTCAACTTGGAAAGTTCTACAAAAAAGTCTGGGTCTGAGCCTGAACTAATGCCACTTTCCATCCCTCACGGTCCCGGGCACGCTGCTGGTAGCTAGGATTTACTGCTATTGCAGTCAACGGATTTTTGCCTTCCGGACTACATCCACATCTTTGTACAGCTCATAGAGTTCGCGATTATATCTTCTCCTCCATTCGCCCTCCTCGCAGACAGGACCAAGTATTCCACGTAGAATTTTTCTTTCGAAGGATCCCAAGATCTGCTCCGCTGTCTTACTTATCGTCCAGCATTCAGCTCCCTAAAGCAAGACTGACAAGATCAGGGTTTTGTAGAGTATGGCTTTGGTCCTTGGAGTTAGGAGTTTGGACTCTAGTTGTTTGGACAAACCGAAGTAGCAGCGGTTGCCTTAGGTTATCCTTCGTCGAATCTCCACTAGGGTGTCATTTGTGGAGTTTGTACCTTCCTTCCTCAAAATTATACGCGGTTAATTGTTAGGTTTTGACCTAGACTGTGTTCGACGGATCGGATTTTGGTACACAGCATGTCTACCTCGTTCATCGTGAGACCAATTCGTTTGGTTTGTTCTTTTATTGTCGTAAAAGCCTCAATAATGACACGCTGGGAACGGGCGATGATGTCGATATCGTCTGTGAATCCCAGCAGCTAGATGGATTTATTAAATACTACCTTTTAACCACGTCTTCGCTCACCTACAATTAGCGAAGTAACACTTTACTAACCAAAAGTAGCCTATACTGTGACCCGAGGTACAGCCACTCTGTGTGCATAATTTGAAGTTGATTAGTTCCGTAGTTTTCGTGTTATAGAGGAACAAACAAACAAACGGACAACGTTTCACTTTTATAATATTAAGTAGGAAGTAGGATAGTGCCTTCTGTGTTTACGCCGATCTTTTGCATTATCTGCTCCAGCACAAGATGAAAGAAGTCACCCGACAGCGTGTCTCCTTGCCGAAATCCGGTGCATGTTTGGAATAATTCGGAGGTAATTTGGAAAGTTGCACGATACATTGTGAGTTCGACACAACCGGATCAGTTTTCTCGCGACTCCGAATTCAGCCATTCGCGTTATATAGTTCGGTGCGATGAATGCTGTCTTATGCGGCTTTAAAGTCGATGAAAAGATGTTAAGTATCGACTTGGAACTCATTGGTATTTTCCAGGATTTGCCGCAGTGTGAAGATTTGGTCTATCGTCGATTTGCCACACTGAAAGGTGCCCATGAGTGTGGTGCAAAACGGCTTTAGTCGTTCACACAGTACACTGGACAGGATCTTGTAGGTTACATTAAGCAGGGATATACCTCGGTAGTTCTTACAAGACATAGGATCACAACTCACGTGACCTGGATGTTGATGGGCGTGGCCAAGAGTGTGGTTTTCAAATCCATCCTGTAGAGTTAAGAAAATTAATGATGTTACAGAATTTGGTGTTAGAGATCTCGGATAGTTCCTTGAAAAAAGATTTTCTGAGTGTGCGCTGCCTAGCTCTGGCTAGTGCTGGACAGTCACAGAGAAAGTGAAATATGGTTTCCATTTCGTGAGAATTGCCGCAACTTCGGCAGTGAGGGTTGGACGGGATGCCTAACTTGGCAGCGTGTGGACCGATTGGCCAGTGACCCGTGCTAATTGCTGTGCTGGCAGGATATGGAGAAGCACATTAAGAGCTTCTGACGGGCTCGAACGAATCGCTTCTGTGGTTCCAATACCAGCTGTTCGTTGGACTCTACTGAGTTTTTGTGATGTTGTAAGCTTTACTTAAGGCGGGCCACCACACGACTGACCCATATGTGAGGATTGGATGAACTACGGCAGTGTACATCCAGAGAACCATCTTAGGTTTGAGTCCACACCTTTTGCCAAAGGTCTTACTACAGGCGTAGAAAGCGATGCATGCCTTCTTTATTCTGTGTTCTATGTTGAGTTTCCAGTTGAGCTTGGGGTCAAGTATGACGCCAAGATACCTTGCACTGGGGGATAGAGTGAGTTTTTGATTGTTAAGACGTGGAAGCTTGAAAGTCGGTATTTTGTACTTGGTGGTAAAAAGCATCAGTTCAGTTTTACTCGGATTAACGCCCAGTCCACAGCTTGTGGCCTAAGCGCTTAGCTTAATCAGAGCCTTCTCTGTGATTTCACTAATCTGTTGCATACTCCCTACCAAAATATCTCCACCAGCTTTGAAGAGCTCTGATGGTAGTCCGTCCGAGCCCGCGGACTTGTTGTTCTTCAGCTTTTCAATGGCTGTGCCGACTTGTTTTGTTTTTAAATGCATTTTTATTTTTTTTAAATTCAGAACTCTTACTTGCTAGGAAAAAAACGCTTAAAACTAGCTTAATTAACTTAACTATGTTACTCTAACTTACTGGCCCTACACGGGCACGGCTGTGCCGACTTCCTCTAGGCTTGGTGGGAGTACTACTTTATCAACTGAAGTTGAATTTTCTTCATACTCTTTGCTGAAAATGCTGCTTAACTACATCCGCAATATTCATAAACTTTCTTCTATTTTTTACTTTTTTAATTTTAAGCTTTCGCAATTGCAAATGTCCATCGTATCAACGTTTAATTTATTTGCAATCCACCTCCCTTGCCTCCTCGGCAAATATTTAAGAATGTCAATGCATTCCCTTCACCTCATGCATGATATTTTGAATATAAATGTCGAATTGATATTTAAAAATAGATTTGTTAAATATTTTTATTTATTTTTATTTTTTTTGTCTATCCTTTGACGTAATTATACATTTACCTTGCGCACAATACTGTACACGATTTATTGAAGAAAAAAAAAAAAAAAACATAAACATACACATATGTTTGCATGTAAATGGTTTAAATGTTTTAGAAACTATTGCATCAGTTAATATAACGAAAGCTTTCCATGTGTACATAACTAAAAAAAAAAAAAAAAGATTGTTGTAGGACACTTTACGAACGCCTGGCAACCCTTGTTACGTGCAAGCATGCGATTACTTTACTCCTACCTCCTCCCGATTCAATTAGTCATCAATAATCAATATCACCTGCATATCTACCTATTTATTTACACACCTGTTTACAAATACAATACAATCTTCTTTCGCAAATGGACATATCCCATCACAAGCCCCCAATTCCTTCAACGATTTACCCTCAGTATTTGTGATACGCGATAGAAAAATACTCGTCGACAGCGCATCGGTGGTGCTTATCTCAGATAGATACCCCCAAACACCCGCGCAATCTCTATTTTACTTCGTGGTAGAACCACATTGTGTATAGTGCGGCGTTGGAAAAAATGTTTTTCGAAAACATTCCCAGAAACACTGGGATTTAGTTGTTCGTTAGCCTTCAAGGAGGCAACAGTGAAGCGGAACTTTACAATCTTAAAAAACAAAAAAAAAAAAAACCCAATACAAGTCCTTCGCGCAATGGACGAGTTTTTTAGCGATACCTTTGAGAATTATAATCTCCTCTATGAAGTGGCTACACTTGAACATTTCGTGAATCATGATCCACAACCACGAAAGTGCAGTGAGATACTTAACTGTGATATAAATAAATTAATGTTCATTTGTTCGCAATGTGACAATGAATTTGAAAACGCTGAGGATTATTACATTCACCAGATGTTGGAACACCAAAGTTCACAATCTCAAACAGATACGGAATTGGATAGTTGGTATGAGAAGGAGTTGTTGGAGGAGTTTTTGGAACAACCTCAACCTACACCTCAACTTAAGGAATTCTACGAAAGTGTCGATAAGGTGTGATAAATAAAAAAATTTGAAAAAAAAATAAAATCCAAAACGTAAACAGATACTCGTAATTGACCAACACATGGTCAAATAAGAAATTATAAGGGTAGGGCGCGATTGTCAGCTGTTTTTTTGTTTTTCTTTTTTATACACTCTCGTCATTCATTCATTCATTCATGTGCAATCGATACATATGTATATCACAACGATAACGTCAAGTTATATTTTTATCTTTTTACGTCAAAAACGTCAAAACCTGTGTGTGTTAATGAACCAGACAACGACGACGTCGTAACTTGGATGCATTTCCTGTTTTGAAACTTCAAAAAAAGAAAGTTTTCTGCTGTTTCTGACTTATGGATTTAGTGTGTGCAAAATACTTGGGCGAATGGTGGTGTATTTTTATACACGTATACGTGGTGTGGGTGTGTTAATTTGGAGGGAAATCAAAAAAAAAAAAAAAAAACAGCTGATTAAACTAGCGCGGCCTTAATATTCTGTATCTAACGATAAATTTGTTGATTGATTGAGAACTTGAAAAACATTCAAAATCCCTGATCAATGACAGTTCAATTAACGGTACTTGTCACTTATTTTGACATTTACAACCATTAAAGTTTTTTTTTTATCCATTTTTCGTAACAATTTATATAAATGTGTGCCCATGTTTTACCAAATCGGCGCATCCGCCTTATTTGTGTTTCCTTATGTGGCTTAGGGGTTAGTGCGTTGGACTGCTAAGCGAGAGACAAGTTTTTCGTGACACCACCTCTTCGCAGGCATGACAAACCTGCAAAAGTATAATCTGTCATGAAAAGATTCTCAATTCGCCCGCTCGGAGTCGGCATTAAACTGTAGGTCCCTTCCATTCGTGGTTGTAAGAAGCTAGTCCTTGGCTTTCTATGAGCTGTCGTGCCAAATATACAAACATACATGTGCCTATGTATTGCCAGGATTGAAAGAGTTTCGGGGCACAGTCAGGGATCGTGCCGTGGACTTTTGTGTGAAAACATCTTCTCTAAAGGCAATGAAGATAGTTTGACAAGATAAGACAAAAAATTTGTCAAACTCTTTGAAATACGCTTCTGTCTCGACGATAACCTCCTCGTTTGAGTTGAATTTTCATCCCGAGCCATGTGTTCATAGAAAGAAGTGTCGCAGGGAGCAAAGTCGTGCGAATACGGTGGGCACGGCAGCAATTCGTAGCGCATTTCATGTAATTTTCGACATTGACAGCCGTATCGGCTTGTTGTCAATCGTGAGAAATCGCGGCACCCATCGGACTGACACCTCTCTCACACTTAACTTATCATGTAAAATATTAATTGCCGGTCCATTTGACAAGCTTACGGTCTGTGCTACTTCACACACTTTAGTTAGGCGATCAGCGAGAATCATGTGGTGAACCTTTTCAACGATTTCCTCGATAACCACGTCTACTGGTCGGCGTGAACCATTAAATTCGTTGAACCAATATCCCATGGTGAAGGGTTCCCATAGACAGCATCCAACTTCGCTTTTATTTCTTTGCATGTTTTCAGAACCACGTGTGATACAAATGGCTGCCAAATAAAAACTAACCTATAAATCAGTCTAAAATGTCGTATGACAGATGGAAGTACATGACGGTAATGTCAACTTCACTCAGCAATGCCATCTGTTTTCAAACACGGGTACTTATTGATTGACCCTTGCAGTGTCTGCTTATAATGAATTCGAAGGGACCGACCGAATTGGTTTGTTATAACCGAAGTTCGTTATAAAATAGGAAAACCACGTTTGAACATTTTATTTAATTGATTTTCAAGCGCATAGTACCCTTCCTCTATCCACTTTGGAACTCAACTTATTTTTTGAAATTTATCATTCGATGCAAACATTGATGCTTGAGAATGTCGATACGTACATACAAGCTATACAGTTCTCGGGGAATCCCCCAAAAATTGTGGATATCTGAATGAAAATGTAGACGTAGAGTGAAGCTGGATATACATGATAGAAATCGTTGTACAACGACCAACTCGCAGTTGTATGCGACGATTGCGTAGAGGGTTGGCATGTTTGCGACGGTTGTCGAACGCTTTGAATCGAAAGCCTGCAATTGTATGCCGATTATATGGAAATCGCATGCAGATTGTGTAGTGTGTGTGCTTAATCCAACGATTCTACCGATATTGTAGGTTGTATAGGGTGACTATATAAGAACGTTAGGAAAAATAATTTAAATAAAACAACAACGGTGTGAGATATAAAATTTATTCTGGCTTTATTTTGAAGCTACATTCATGCCATTATTTGTGATTGTGGCTTCGCTGGTAGTGCTTCAAGCGGTCGGTCCAATTTTTAATGACTCGGTCCAATATGTTCAGCGTTATTCCGGCGTCTCGCATGTTGGCCTCGAGCTCGTCCAAAGTGTTTGACTTGTTAGCGTAAACTTGACGAACTTGACGTAGCCCCAGAGAAAATAATCGAGTAGTTTCAAGTCGCATGATCGCGGCGGCCAATTGATGAACGCTCGCCGTGAGATAAACCAGTCACCAAATATCTCTTTCACAACACTTCGAGCGTTGCGTCGCTTGTATGGCATGTAACCGGAGCTCGAATATATCGATGTTGTCGAACTTTGATTATAGAAAGTCGGTTAACATCGCTCTATACCTGATATCATTGATGGTAACGGTGTCTCCTTCCTCATATCAAAAGAAATATGGTCCGATGATGCCGCCATGCTATATAAACCGCACCAAATAGTCAATCTTTGTGGATGCATTGATGCTTTGTCGAACACTTGTGGATTGTGTTCGCTTTTTGACAAAAATTCGCTGAGCCAAAAATGGACCTTGTCCGAGATGATTTTTTGGTCAAAATCCGGATCTCCGGCCAACATTTCCAGCGCCCAATTAGCGAACTCACGGCGTTTTCTATGGTCGTCCTATGGGACATTGATTGGGACTGGGTAAAATGGTTCGTTATAACTGAAAGTTCGCTTTTAGCGGTCACTACTGTAATACATACACATGCACATATTTGTTCAACCTGCCGATTTTGGACCCGAGCTTGTAACTTTCCCTATATGTCATACCCACCTCTCTGCGCACAAAGGCTGAGCATCACTCAAACTAAAATTTCATGTGTGCTCTTAGCTCTATCCACAGCTTTTCGATGTCTGTTATAGTTTCCAAGATATAAGGCTCTCAAATTGCTACCATTCCCGAAACGGCTCCCATACATTCCGTTTCCGAAGACGTTTTCACGGCGCACAGTTTGTGCGCGTTTTGTTTTAGAAATCAACATTTTCAAATTTAGAACACTCCAGTGTGCTTATAATGCGATGAAAATAAGGGCGTTTTCGAGAGCTGAAAGCACGTTTGCCGATGTGCCGCATCATTAAGTGACAATCGTCTCAAAAACTTTCTGCGATTTTCGTAATTTTCTCTCTGAATTTGGGCCTTGTTCTGGGAAGGATTACGTTTCTACTTCCTGTAGTCGTCAGATGTTCTTTTAAAGAAATTAATTCTGTTATAAGGCCGTTACCCGATCTGATTTATAAGTTGTCAAAGGTTATTTGAAGGGAACGAGGTGATTCAAAATTCTCTGAACGTAACGCTTTGTTTTCAAATGCTCTTTCATGGAAGTGAAAACAGTGACAAATCCCAAAATGATTGAACACACCCGTGTAGGTAGCTGCACCTTATAATGTACAGCCCCACTCCGATGTGTGGGATACCTGAAAGAATATTCTAGAACAGGATTACTATTTTTGATTGGCCACCCTAAGCCAACCCGAGTTCCGAAGGAATTTTATGATGGTTTTCGGTGGAGTATTCTCCGAGGACTGGCTTTCTATTTCGCCTCAGGCTTGGGCATTCACATTGGAGATGGAATGTGTCCTCTTCAGTGTCAACGTCGCCACATCATCCGTTGTAGGTAGGTAGAGGTAGGGAACTCATGTGCGTTGTTGAAGATGTGAGACAGTGAGATCTAGCCTGTGGAGTTGGGAAAACGGATTAAACCTCGTATCCCTTTACTCGACATGTCGATAAGGTCGTCGAAGAATGGTTGGTTTTTGTTTAGTGCACGCAGTCTGGCATGTGCCGGACATTTACAGAGGAAATGGGAGAGAGTTTTCTTCTCATTGGGGATTGTATGGAATACCTAGTTTGGTCGCATGGTCTTCAACTGGCCAATGCCCCGTGATTATCGCCCAAATTCTGGCGATATCTGGGCGGGTTCTGTTTAGGAGAACTTTTGTTCTCCGTCTTCTGCAGGAAGTGTGAGTGGATTTGTCCTTTAACCGCTCCTAGCGGGATGTGGACCATTGTCGCGAGTAAGCCGCGTAGAGCTGAGCCCTGCCTAGCAAGTTCATCTGCACGCTCGTTTCCTTTTATGTCACTGTGCCTTGGAACCCAGATCGATGTAATCCTGAAGCGTTCGCCCAAGCGGGCAGGCTCGTTCCGGCACTCTTGCCCCAGTTTGGAGGACATGGTAGCCGAGTCAATAGCTTTGATAGCAGGTTGGCTATCTATGAGAACAGCAGTTTGTGGTTTGTGTCACGCTTGAGTTGCGTGCAAACCTCTCGGATTGCCAGTAGTTCCGCCTAGAAGACGCTGGAAAAATCCGACAAGCGGTGTGATGTTGATATTTCCAGTGATTCCGAGCCGACACCGGCCCTTACACCGCAGTTTATCTTTGATCCGTCGGTGTACTCAAACGCATTCTCTTTAGGTGGGTCACCAGTAACTTGGTTCTGAATGGATACATCGTTGAGCAGTATAAACTGTCCAACTCTAGAGGGAAATTTGAGTTCAAGGTTAAGGCTGGATTGGTGTTAAGTAGTCAGTTTTGGCTTCAATGTTCGCCCATCTGGTGATTGCGTGCAGACCCTTCTTTCAAAGGTTAGATTGTTAAAGGTGTATCACAGGTTTCCCCGCCATTTCCTTTGTGAAAAGATCAACATCCCGAGGGCTGCAGTCATTGTTGTGATAGTGGTTCCTTCGCAAGCCAATTGTTGTGATTTGTAAAAAAAGAAACCTAGTTGTGCTTCCCTAACATTTTCATCCATCAACTTGTGCGAAACCCCTATCAATAGAAGGATTCTTTGTTGATTAAGTTGACTCCTACTTTGTCCCATTAAACTCCTTCAGTGAGCCTCAATACTTTTATATTGTTGCATTTCGGTTTCACTCACGTGGATAGATGTACAAGTTCAAGAAATGGTCGAAGAAAACAAGATAATTTTCGAAACATAAAACAGCCTCCTGTCTGCGAACAGACTACCACCCGTGGTGTACAGACTAAATTTGTTCGTTTTTTTCAACCAGAAGTTCCAACTTCTTCCTCTTGGACTTTTTTTTTTTTTGTATCTTACATCATCCAGATGTAAAGTGGAAAATGTGCAGATACAGGTGGAGAAGAGACTATACAACAAGTGATGGCGAATGTATACACTTTCAGCACATGGTGTTGTATCTAGGAAGCAGTGCCGGTATTCTGGGCTAACTATTCTCATGGCTTAAGAGAGTAGGAGAGAAGGATTATCAGTTTATCAGTAGTATCTATTGTCAAGTAATTACCCAAAGAGGCTCTGATTCTGATAATGGCAGGGCACGTCCAAAGGAAGTGGATTACTGGCTCTTCTACTCAGCTATTCAGCTTTTGCAAAGATCATTGAGTGAGATACCTACCTAGTCCCTGGCAAGTGAGGTAAATTCTTTTTACCGCGTCGGTGGAAGTGAGATATTTTACCCACGACACAGATCTGATCCCTATCACGTGGTTTAAGTCAACTATTCGGACGGACGAGCTTACAAATTTAAGTTGGTCTGGTCTGGTGATCCATCAGACAGTTTGTCTATGAAATTGAAGACAAGATTCGACAGAGGTTTGGGCAGTGACAGAGAAAGTAGGACATTTCCTCATGAACCCCCTCAACACCCTGCATCCCCTACATATGTCATCATCGTTTAGAAGCAAATTCTTTGTATGACATCGCAATCGGTAAGTACCCCTACCAGCATTGACAGTGATTATCTGCTTGTTGGTCCTTGTTTTGCCATATCCTGGCAACAGGTTAATGACGTCCCCTTCCATTAAGGATTTTTGTGCAGTTTTGGCTCCATACTGTCTGCTTGCTCTCTAACTACTTCATCAACTGTTTCATTACTTGGTACCCTGCAAGGACCCAGCGTACCAAGAACCCTAAGCTTTTCGCGTCAGCACTTTACAAGCTTCGATGTTGTCTACGTAGCAGTTATTGCTTTTATAGCCGCTTGAGTGTCAATGTTAATCTTGGTATCGTCCCGTGATATTGTTAGCATCGATCCTAATTGGTTGCGTCTTGTCACTGCTAGAATCTGCACCTGGAAAACTCTGCAGTGATCTGAGAGTCTTATGGAGCTGCTTTGTCCTAGCTCTTTGGAGAAAAGAGCCATCGGTGTAGGCAATAATTTTCTCTCTATTCTCTGCTTAGAAAGACCCCGAGAAGGTCCAGGTACGGGGCAGTCTAGTGCGAGTTGACATTAGCGCCTAGGTAGTTGCTTGTTATTTTGGAACTTTCTTACTTACTTAAGGTGGCGCTACAGTCCGGATTGGACTTGGGCCTCAATCAACAAGCGTCTCCAGCCAGTTCGATCTTTCCCTAGCTGCCTCCAGTTTCGCACGCTAAGCTAGTTGAGGTCCCCTTCAACTTGCGTGAGCCATAAGACTCACAGTCCTCATCTATTGCGCCGTCCCTTGTGGGTGGATTCAAAGGTTTTTCGGACCGGAGCCTTGGTGTCCATCCGTCTATACATGACCTAGCCACCTCAGTCGTTGCACCTTCACTCTTCTGGCTTAGTCGATGTCGCTGTACAACCCGTACAGTTTGTCGCTGTATCTCCTCCTCCACTCATCGTCTATGCAGACGGGACCGCAAATCCCCCGAAGAATTTTCCTCTCGAAGCAGCCAAGAGCACCCTCATCCATTTTTGATAAAGTCCATGCCTCTGCGCCGTAGAGCAAGACTGGGATTATTAAGGTCTTTCAGTTATTTTGGAAGGTTCTTATAAGTTCCGCCTATAATGCATTGACTTGCTGATTCTGAGAGTACTCTTCATTGAGGCCTCCTGCATGTAGAGATCTAAAGGCAGAAGGTTAAGAATTGCTTCAATGCCCGCTGTTAGTGTTGTTGTCATCGCACTGGTTGTTCCAGTACTTTGGGCATATCTCTGAGGTTAGTGGTTCTTCGACCAGTGCTTCGTATGTGAGGACGGGTCTGACATTCGTGGAGTACATAAAGCTATTCTTGGTCTAGATCCCCAATGTAGGAATGCCGTTTGGTTATAATGCTGTACCACGATGTGGACTCTGCTTCCTTGATCTATTCTTTTGTTCACCCAGGAAGTATTGACTAGAAGCTTCAATAGTTTTGAGGTTCAGTCTCTATATCAACCGCCTGCCGCATTAAGGAGTAGCAGGTAGGTAGGTAGGTAGAAGTCTGGTAAAGTCCTACCAAAACACGAGTAGCGCGGGTGCGCCATTTTGACACCACAACTTACGTGACCTGGATATTGATGGGTGTGAAGGAGTGGTTGGAGTTTACTTATTCCTTGTAGATTTCTTAATACTTTCAATGGATCGATAGTCTTTTAGCTCTTCTGACCGACTTCTTGTATAAGTTCTTGGTTTCCGCTAATTAATTTCGTCAATTCTTGAAATAGTCTTCAATTTCATGTTTTGGTTTCAAATTCTTGTAAGCCCCACAAAAACAAAAAGCCTTATTTCTCTTATAGGGCGCTAAAATTTAAAATCCACTCCTGCTCATACCTACAGCCACATAATATCAATTAAACCCCTGGATTAGGCACAAGGCTTTTATGCAACCAAATCGTGTCAGACCAAGATTAAAAGTGCGAAAACCCAAAGAATGATGGCCCACAAACAACTTTGATTACCGGCATTTCTTTCCAATTCAAACAATATTCATCAAAACGTCTAAGCTTTGTAGATTTGTCCACCTTCCTTTGGTCTTTACCGATGTTTTCAGCCACAAATGCCAGTCAACAGTGCAACAGTTGCCATAAAAACTACGAGTATGTCATAAAACTTATCTGACTGCTAAAATTTAAAACTCAAGTCATTTAATGACATGTAGCTGTATACATGAATTTACTACAGCCGCTGTCTCGATTGTTCAACCAATCAAAAGCTACTAAAATGACGTCTAGGCTCTAGTCAATCGATATCCAGTATACATAACACCCGCTATTCAAGGCTTCTGCGCTAGCTAATCAATAATATTACCATGTAGGTTCACACTATCTAGATTATATTCTCAGACGAAACATTGTACCTAGTTTGCTCGCTGTTTTAACGATTTAATTGATTAGATTAGGAAACAACAAAAAATACGCAAAAGAAAAAATTAATTCTATGACTTGTTTCGAAGATAATCACCCAGCTGAAGACGTAATTTATCGTGTTTTTTTTTTCCCCATTTTATTGTTTACTTACTAAAGTATTGTTTACCTAAATCTATGAATTTAATTTTTCGACAAGATCTCATTTGATTTGGAAATTTCCAGATACCGGAAGCACTATAGACAGTCTAGTGGTTGCATTCAGTCCTTACAAAGTGATTACAATCACTGAATTTTATTTTTTTGATTTTATTTACCCCACTTGGCAATAGCTAGTGGTTTTCCTTATATTCAAGTTTATTGGTGTCGTAAACATGAACAGTGTCGGCTGTAGAACTTAACCTTTAGTAAAAGAAAAAAAATGGTGTCATTTCGTCAAATATTGACATAATGTGTGTTTTTTTTATGAATATGCTGTGATTGCATAGACAATTTAATTATGACAATGCTTGGAGATATTTTTAACTATTTTATGAAAAATAAATAGGTGTACAATCTGTGCTTTGAATAACTTTTCATCTGACCTAATTTATTTGAAAGAAAGGTGAATCTATCTTGACAGATGTGAGAGTGGCAAGAAAGTCATTTGGATACGTTTACATTATGTTTATCTCATTTGATTTGACAGGAATTTTTCCTGTGAAGATGTCTTGGTTTGTTTGTTCTAACAGCTACATAAGTTTTTGAAACAGTTTAGGTATGTTCGCTTTTATTTTGCAAAATTACCAAAGCGACTAATGTCATGTGGGTATATCGCTGAGTTTATGGCAAAACCTGGGGTCGAATTACGGCATCAGTGATCGAGTAAGTCGTCACGTAAAAACGAGCATTATTGCGTCGGAATGATCGTTTATACGTAATAATGCTCATTTTTACGTGACGAGTTACTCGATCACTGATGCTGTAATTCGGCCCCTGGTGTCACATATTGGGTTAACACTATGATAGATAGACCTATCTGAATGGCTGAATCTTTAAACAACCTATCTTGACAGATGTGAGAGTGGCAAGTATGTCATTTGGAAACGTTTACATTACGTTTATCTCATGTGATTTGACAAATTAAGCGGGAATTTTTCGTGCGAAAACAGTGAGGATATGTCATAGTTTGTTCGTTTTGACAGCTGCATGCAGTTTTTGAATCAGTTAAGCGACTAATAACGGGGTTCACATAATATACGATTTGCTTGACGACCAAATATTGCTTAGCGTTCAAATTGTACTACATGTTGGATAGACTTCATTTGTGATTTAGATTTCGAACTGGGAATATGGTGCCGGAAGTTTAAGTTGTGGCTCTTGTTATCGATAAAATTTTGGAAAGTGAGGATTATGAGAAAAAAGACAAAAGAAAAAAACGAATGTGGGTCAAACGTTGGATCAAAAAAATGAGTTGCCAGTAAAGAACAAAATAAACTCCTGCCAAAACTCTTTCTCTGCGCTCGACATCATATTTTTATGTCAAGTTTGTCAAGCAAAGCTAAAAGTTGATAAATTTGAAAAACCGTACTACAAATTGGATGACTTGCTTGATGATTGTTCAAATTGTACGATTTGGTCGATCGTCAAGCAAATCGTATAATGTGAACCCCGCTATGTCATGTAGGTATGTCGCCGAATTTATGGCAAAACTTGGGGTTTTACAGCCCAAAGTCACATACCGTCTTTACACCATGATAGTTTGACCTATCCTCATCCTCACCTATGGTGGACTAGAAGCACTTATTGGACTTACTTCACTACACATTATTGTCAAAATAGTGACAATAGCCGTGTTTTTTTGGGAGCTGTATACCCAGCCCAGTAGAAATTTACACACAAAGCAATAACAACACACCAAGTGGCGAAAACTTCCCCAGTAGCAGTAAGTGAGAATAGAACTACATAAGTTGACCACCAGAGCGCAAAAAATTTCATAACTTGGCCTTTAGCCAATCGTACTTGTTGCTTTTGCTCGGTTTTGACATTTAAGAACTGTCAAATAAAGAAAAAGAAATCGAGCCGCAAACCATTTGGTTGGTGCGGCTGCTACTGAGTATGAATCGTTTTTTGACCGAAGTGCAAATGACGCTCTGTAGGCAGCTTGGCGGAAAGATCGAGGTCGAGATCCCGAATCGCTTTTCCGAGGCATTTGGAGATTCATTGCTGAATATTTAAGGACAAGTGGTGTATACTTGTATACTCTTCGCAAGCATGACAGACAGGCAAGTCATGTATTTGCTGTATACTGATGGATCAAAGATGAATATACTCAAAGGAACTTTGAATGTGCCCAGGCCGAACTGCATGCCATTGATACCTGCACATCAATAAAGGGGGCAACCATCAATATATTCACGGACAGTGAAGTAGCGTTTAAAGCATTGAAGAACTGCAACTCCAAAGCCATTTCTGGCTACTTCGACGCTCTTCAAGGCATATCAAAACGAAACGAAGTTAAACTATGGTGGATACAAGAACCAGAGATCAAGTTGGTTATCTAGTTATGACTTATCTCTGGCGAGGACACAGAGGCATTCAACTTGAATGATGCAAGGCAATAAAATCGCTAGGAAAGGTAGATAGCTGCCAAACCCTTCACACACACATTCACAAATCCTAAATCCACAGTAAGAACACGTCTATACAGCTGGGGAAAAAATTACTAGTTGTCCTACTGGGACAACATTCAGGCACTCGGAAAAGCCAAAAGAGTCATCAGACCCCTGAACAAAATCACAAAGAACATTCTTAATCACAAAAAAGGGACGATATCAGAAGGCTTGCCAACTTCAAGAAACTGAATCGGCGGAATACGTACTGTGTGAGTGCTTCTCTGCATCAGGAGGAGCTTTTCCCTCAAAGAAATCTTGATACCTGAAGACATAAGAAACACCTCGACTGGAGACATCCTCGGTAGGTAGGTAGGTAGAAGTGGTTGAAACTGGTGAATCTGCCAGAGACACAAGTAGCCGCGGATGCGCCATTTTGATACCATAACTCACGTGACCTGGGTGTTGGTGGGCGTAGCTAAGAGTGTAGTTTTCAAATCCATCCAATGTTGCAGAATTTGATGTAAGAAATCTCAGATAGTTCCTTGAAAAAGGTTTTGCCGAGTGTGCGCTGCCTAGCTCTGGCTAGTGCTGGGCAGTTACAGAGAAAGTGAAATATGGTTTCCTTTTCATGTGAATTGCCCCAACTGCGGCAGTGGGGTTTGAACGGGATGCCTAACTTGGCAGCGTGTGGACCAATTGCCCAGTGGCCCTTGCTCATTCCTGTGGTTCTTGCTGGACTGCTTAGTACAATTTGTAAATCCGTGGTTCGAAGTCGTCAATAAAAATGATTATTCTCCTCCATTTGTGCGAAAAACATAGCACGCACATCACGAATGATAGACCTCAGGCCTCTGTGAACTTTCAGTCTACATTTTCAAATCAGCTGTGACTTGTTTGGTGAAGAACATCAAGTAAATTTTGAACTTTTGATATAAGTGACATGTGCATACAATTATATGTCTGGATTATCTGCCACTCACTACATTTGTTATCAGTTTGACATATGTAAAGTGTATGAACTTGTGAATATTTTTGATAGTTTTTTACCTTGAAATTTAACGGCTACATATACATTTATGTTTACATTAGCTTGGTACATTCATGTGTCAAATTATTAAACTGACATGTAGACAGACTTGTTCAACGGTTTTCACAAGAATTAAGGAAAATAACACTGAACAAGAGAGTAATTTGACATTTTACAAGAGTTTTGTCCTCACTCTGAGAATTGACAACCAGCTATCGAGAATTGACGTTCTCAAAGTGTTAAATATGACGTTTACTAAGTTTGATCTTACTTGTGCGCCCTACTCGAGGTGAGATCTTTTTCTAATGTGCCGGTAGGTATGTGCATTTAAGAGGACCTTTGTCCACCAACTCCTGCTCTCACCTCCACGGGGTGAACGTTGGGTGTCAACCCCTTCAGAGAGCTGTTGGTGGTAATTACCAAGAGAGAGGGAAGGGGTTCTTCTACTAATGTACTTTTTTTAGATCTGAAAGGCAGAAGAAGAATTCTCCAGATGGAATCAACAATGGCTTCAATAGTTTCGGTTAGAACACCTTGTAAGGGCTACTACGACGTATTCGCAGATCAGGCGTACAAGTAGCAGTTTTCCGGCTCCTCGTCTTAGAAGTGCACATTAAGAATCTGATTCTTTAGGTTGGGGATTATGCCTCGGGATAACTGCCCTACCACAGAAAATACAGCTAGTTACAAAGCAACAAGCCTCAGATATGAATGGATCTATTGTTGACGACCTTGCAGCGATTGTCAGCCATAGATCCGTCCATAGCCGAAGTTTATTGTTGCTTGTGACCAACTTTTGGGTATATCCAAAAGTTATAGGGATCGGGAGCGTATGTATCCATTCAGCTTAATCATTGCCGCTAAACAGATCGAAAAACTCGCTTAACAGGACTCCCTTTTCGACTCCATCGTCTATGTTGACCGGCCTTAAACCACTGGAACCATTCTCTCGAAATAGCCAAGTGCATCCTTATCCATTTTTGACAAAGTCTATGCCACTCCGCAAGGATGATGTATAGTCATCTCTTACATCTTTTCCGGTTATAGTTCCTAAGTTCTTGGCTTCTCCCAAAGTTTAACCCCTTTGCAGTGCTCCTTCTTCCTTAGATCTTCTCGTAAAGCAATCTCCAACCCTTTCCATCGACTGCATCCTTACTCTTTAATCCGATGTATTGTCAAAAGGTTCCTCCTATATAAGTTTAAGAAAGCAGAGATCACTGATTCTTTGACCTTTTTTTGATAACTTTTGGACTTCCTTTCTGCTTCTCTATTCTTTATGTGATAACTAATCTAAGACTCTTTTCAAATTTCAGATAATCGACATGAATGGAGCCGATCTAAATGCCCAATTAGATGAAAATACTGAAAACGTTTGTGACTACCTCACCCTGGCTAATACCAAATCAAATTCTCTAACAAGCCTAGTTCCAATTCCTTTGAGCTATTCCAACGACATACAAACCGTAGATATAAGACAACTAAATCCCTCATTCGAAGCATCGTTTCCCCCAATTGACGACCGTCGGGAACAGGAATTATCCTCCGAAGACACCAATACCATCGTCAAATCAACATCCACATCCGAACGAAAGAGAAAAAAGAAACGCACACCAGGTCAGTGTGACGTATGTAATCGTTCCTTCAACGATACCTACAATCTGCGTATCCATAAAATGATTCACACCGGAGAAATGCCCTTTCAATGCGAGGACTGTGGCAAAGGATTCCGTCAGTACAACAAACTCAAAATCCATTCTATCATTCACACGAATAACAAACCATTCGTATGCGATCTTTGTGGTAAAGGATTCCGATTTCGAAACTATCTAGCCATCCACAAGCGATTGCACACCGGCGAGAAGCCCTATAAATGCAAGCTCTGCGATGAGCACTTTCATTCCTTGCACAATCGTCGTCTGCATGTAAAGTCCACCCACTTGCAGAAGGAGGAGAGCTTTATCTGCACGATTTGTGGAAAAACTCTCTCGACCAAGTGCTACTTGCAAGTACACATGAGACGTCATACCAACCAGCGAGATTTCAAGTGCGAGGACTGCGAACAGGCTTTCTTCACAGTGACCCAACTTAAGGAGCATATGCTATCGCATGCAGGCCAGAAACCATACCAATGTGAGATATGCCAAACAACGTTCCTTAGGAAAACGAACTACAACCAGCATGTGAAGATTCACTTGAATGTTAAGACCTACACTTGCCGGATCTGTAACAAAACATTCGCACAAAACGCAGGACTCTACGCTCACATGAAGTTGCATGAACTGTGAACAGCTGACGTGTACTCTCCTTTTGCTAACCGCGATAAGTATTAAACTAGGTTTCCCAAATTATCGAATAATCCAAGGCGAAGCCTTCAGGATTGTCAGAAAAAAAATAGCCTTGGAGCATTTGACAAACAACAGTACAACCATTTATGTATGTAACTTTATTTCTATTGACATCGAAATGACTTTTGATAGACAAAATTTATAAGAATGTTGTTCCTTTTATTTAATTTATATTAAATGTACCTACTTATGTATGTTAATTGTATTTTAAGAAATAGCTTAAGCGTAAGGTTCCCCTTGAGAGGAAGAAACAAAGCTTTATTTGTCTTTTGTTTATTAAAAAAAAATACATTTGATGTTCCTATTAATCTAAGAACAATACTTTTATTTTAATTTCCATAAATACAGCGCTGACAGTCTAACAAATCTTTACCGTTCTCCTGGAGAGGATGACAGAAGAATGACTTTTCGATAACAAGCTAAGTCGGCACAAATCAGGCCACACAGGTCCTTCAAGACAAGACAAGACCTTCATTATTAAAAACTGTTGCATGCAACCAGGAATTTTGGACAACCCTTCTTTTATTTGGATCTCCATTCAGTTTCAACTCAATGCATCCACCTAAGCAGATAGAAGTCTACCGCATCCACTTCATTGACCGAAAAATGTAGTAGTTCTTGAAATCAGGACTCAAAATATGATGCTCGTACTAATATTATACGCACAGTACCACCAAAGGGTTGCTTGAAGACCTATAACTCGAATAAGGATCGTTGGTATTCAACTCATTAGAGGTTACCCTGCAAAATGGGCTATAAACCATTGCAGCCCAGGGCTTGGGAAGCAGGAACGTCAGACGGGTGTTTTAAGTGAACTGCCACCAAAGAGATAGATATCCAACAAACTCCACGCTTACGTGGAACTTTTAGATACATACCTTCACGCTTTAGTAAATTTTTGGGTAACCAAGTCAATAAATTCATTGCATATCTTTAGGCACATTAACTAAAAATCAGTTGGCATACCACAGAAAGTCGCGTTTTCTGGAACACATCCCACAAAACAGCAGTTTTTAGTGGATTTTATGGTTTTTCTTTATTTTAGGAAAAGCCGAGACGACTAACAGTTCATTTTGTCTAAGGGCCACCTCTAGTGGAGCTCCGTACTAAATACCGATGTCTTCCGACGACAAGGCTTTAAATAACCCCTTGACGGCAGTACACTATAGTGGAGATTCGACGAAGGATAACCTTAGGCAACCGCTGCTACTTCGGTTTGTCCAAACAACTAAGATCCAAACTCCTTACTCGAAGGACGAAAATCATGCTCTACAAAACCCTGATCTTGCCAGTCCTGCTTTATGGAGCCGAATGCTGGACGATAAGTTAGACAGCGGAGCAGATCTTGGGGTCCTTCGAAAGAAAAATTCTACGTCGAATATTTGGTCCTGTCTGCGAGGAGGGCGAATGGAGGAGAAGATATAACCGCCAACTCTACGAACAGTACAAAGATGTGGATGTAGTCCGGAAGGCAAAAATCCGTCGACTGCAATGGCTCGGCCACATCGAGCAAATGGACGAGAATGTTCCAGCTAAGAGAATCTTTGAATGCTAGCCACATGGTTCAAGAAGAAAAAAAAGACCGAACCTCCGGTTTAAAGATTAGGTAATCGCGCACGCCCGAAACCTTGGTCTAGTAAACTGGAAGCAACGTGCCCGGGACCTCGAAGCATGGAAAGCGGCATTAGTTCGGGCTCAGGCCCTCCAAGAGTAAATAAGTGACGACAGTACAGTTGAATCGGCCCTCTGAGACTTCTTCTTCATTGTCAATGGGTAGGCTGCCATATCTTATAACTCGTTTTGTAGGAAAACCTCTAATAAGACACCGTAATGAGCACCGATGACTTCCGGCGAGCATTATTCGAAATGTAAGGCTCCAAGCAACTATTTGATACCAGTGCAGTCGAATCACCCCTCACATGTCACAGCCCGAAATTCTGTATGGATTTTATGAATTGCGTTTCAAATTGCCCATCCAAATGTCCGCTTTCGAACGGTCCGAATTTGAGAATCGCAATTCCGAGTAGGGCCCTTGTGAGGATTTGAAAAGATCACTCCTGTAGACCGTATAGCGGCGATTACCAATCTAATTCCGTCCTCAGGCAGAATGAACCATTCAAGCTGTACGATGTTTGCCAACAATTCCGCCCACCTGATCTGGATAAAGTTAGTATAACCATACGTAAACTGTAGTCCAACAAAGGCACTGGAGCTGACGAAATAGCCGCCAAACTATTTAAAGCAGCGCGGCAGATGACTTGTTAACAAACACGCACCAACTCATCTGCAAAGTATAGTCAGACGAGAACATGCCCGATGAATGGAGCTTCAGCATTGTTTCTTCGATCCTCAAGAAATGAGACTCTTCAAATTGCGTCAATTACAGAGGTATTCGTCTCCTCAACATCGCCTCGCTCAAGGTTGGTAAAGCCCTAACCGAAACTGGAGGCAACTAGCTTACGATCGAACTGGCGGGATACGCTTGTTGATTGAATTCCAGGGTCACCCCGGAATGTAACGCCATTATATGTAACACCTTCCCCTCGCCACGCACTAGGGAGGCAACCACAAAACAGGCTTCATGGAAAATATGAGTAGTATAGGTTTTCAAGCAACCCCTTAGTGGTAGAAACTTCCAAAGAATGTTCCCCAAGTAGCAGGTCCATTAATTTTGGTGGGAAAACTAATTAATTAATTGGGGTGGTGAAGGAGATCGAATTTAAGGGAAGGGGTAGAGCGAGTGAAATCGAAAATGGTAGGGGCAGAGTTTATCTTTCGGAGCATACGGGAGATTGATTCGTTGGAGCCATAAGAGGTGTGGTGGGTCGGTAAATAGAAGAAACGAGGGGTTCGTAGATTGCGAGGGTTAATGTTGAGAAAAATAGAGTTGTGAAGGGAAGCGCTTTCAACTGGACCTGAGAGCAGTCGATGAATAAAGAGAATGTCGACTGCATCTCTGCGTTCCTCAAGGGTATTTAAGTTAATGAGGTTGAGACGGTTTTGATAGAGAGGTAAGATAAGAGGATCGTTCCAGAGCAGACCTTGAAGAGCGAATCGAAGAAAATGGCGCTGAATACTCTCGATTCTCAAAATATGAACACGATGATGTGGGGACCATACTGGACTAGCGTACTCTAGGAGGGGGCGGACGAATGTAATGTAGAGGGACCTGGTCACATAAGGGTTAGTGAATTCTTTGGACCACCGTTTTACAAAACCAAGTTAAGAGTTGGCTTTAAGGATTATGTCGTCCATGTGTGACCGGAAATTGAGTTCCCTGTCACACAAAATGCAGAGGTCGCGAAGAGACTGAACAGAGGAGACAGGTTGATTGACGCTTATGTGAAAAGGTGATGGGTTGACATTTGGGTATGTTAAGTTCCAAGCAATTTTTGACCTACCTTTCAGGAAACCATGTTGTCTAGGGGAAATAAAAGATTTGCACTGGAAGCTAAGAGCTTCATACAGCAGGCTTTCAAATAGTTTGGGTATGTGGGAGAGTTTAGCAATACGGCGATAATTGGTTATTTCATTCTTTGGTCCTTTTTTGTGGGTGAATGACGTTTTCCAAATTTGGGGAAATTCTCCTTATGAAAGGGATAGGAGAAATAGATTTGAAAGAGCAGAGGAAAGAACTGAAGAACATTTTTTGAGAAATATGGCGGGGAGACCACATGGGCCGGGTATAAACTCGTCATTAAGTTGGTGTAACTTATGTTCGCTAACAGACGGGTCGAAGGTGTGAGAGAGGAGTGGGCCAGTGGAAAAATTTAGCAGGTAATTGAAATAAGAGGGGTCCGGTACGAAGGAATCGTTGCGTTGGTGAAAGATTGTTTTAAAAAGGATGCAAAAAAGTTGGCAATAGTGAGTGGATCGGTCGAAGATATGCTGTTGAAGGAAAGGGAGGGAGGGTAACCATCGGAATTTCTTTTGTAGTTGACGAATTAGAAAAAGGACTTGGGGTCATTTATAAGGTTGGCTTGCGCGTTGTTTAAGTGGCGCTGGTAGAGGGAATTGTAAAGCTCGGTGAAATGAAAATAAGTCGTAAGATAGTTGGAATAGTCGGAGGCGGATCTAGTGCGAAGGAAAACAGCCCATAGCTTATTTCTCTTATTTCGCAGAGAACGAAGTCTGCGATTATACCAAGGAGGGCATGTAGATGATGATTTACGACGAGAGAGGGGAACATGAAGAGAAAACGAATTGAATATTTCTCTGTAGAAAATGAAGAGGGCATGATTTATGGTTAGATTGTGTACACCACAGCTTCGCTGATTTTCTTTAGGCAAATTTTGCCAAATTCAGCCCACAACGTCTGCATTTTCGTAGCGCTTGTTGACACGACGGAAATCAAAGACATCTCCCCTTCTGCTGTTTCTGTTTCTGACAATTTTCCATCTTTCCCTCATCAAATAAAACACTAGTTGTTTACATATTTTATTGGATATTTATTACATACCTCATTATTCATATTAATATTTAATATTAATTAAAATAATTATTACAATAATAATTCAAGAACGCAGAGCATATAATATATTTAAAGATACATTCCACATTGAGAAAAGTATAATTTCATTTTTGCTTTCTTCTTTATCTTTATGTTTACACACTCAAGTTTGTTGGCTAAGCCAACATTTCATTTTCTTATAAACGTTTTGCCTTAAAAGTTAATTGGTTTTATTTTTTTTATTTTTTAACCTTCAGCTCGATGCATATCCATATGGACATCGAGTAAGAGTAAAAAAAATTCAAATAAAAACTACTAGAAAAAAAAAAGGAAGTAGTAATAAAATCTCATACACATAAATGACTGGATTACACGTGGTTACTAAAAAGGAAAAAGAAATGTTTAGTTTCAACTTACATTCACATTGAAGAAGTTCACAGTTCTCTTATTACTTAAATATGCAGTATGTAGGCTAAAAGAGTACTTTGTACTCTTATTTCATACAAAAAAAAGAAGGTAGATAAAACTCAAGTTAAAGAATAATTTGATGTGCGCATAGCTACCGCTTAATGTCTATTGATAGTGGCACAGCGAAGGCAATAAGAGACGTATGAGAAAACATCGTTTCCTAGCAATGATCACTTGACATCGTGTCTAGAATTTAATATTATAGATTGCAGGACTGCAGCACTTTCAAACAAATAAGCATGACAGATGAAAAATTTAATGTCGATTGGAACAATGGCCTTCCCCAGGGGAATTGTGCTGTGAATTGTGTTGTGCCTGGAGGCACTTTGCCCCGAGCGTCAAGATTCCCCCCTTCTTCTTCAGATAGGTTGACAGTTACAATGGCAAGGATAGTAAACTCATCCTGAAGTAGCAGCTCGAGTCATGATACAAAGACCATCTCTCAACCGTCCGGTTTCAACCCAATACATGATATCAAAGAGTTTAATCGATTTTAAAGCTTGCCTTAGGGGTTCGTTTGTCTTTGCACTATTAATGGACAATCGGGTGGAAGGACATGTTATCAAGGTTGTCCTTCACTATCAGGTAGAAGAGTCTAAGGTTCTCAATGCTAAAACTATGGCTGGGAAAACAGATGAAGAGCATTTGGAAAGCATTATAACATATGCTTGCAGTTCTAAATGAAGACAAAAGGAAACTTTTCAAAAGCTTTGACGTTCCTTATTCTAGTTGTGTGCCATGGCATGCATATTTTTAATAGCACTTTTCCTAATCATTCAGAAGTGCACGAACTTGTCTTTGGACAGTCATCGTAAACTGTGAATAAAATCAAGGTCTACAGGTTATCTTCTCTCAGCAGGATCTGCAATCACGCCGATGGGATGTTAGTTATATCCGCTCGTGATCCGCGTAGATGTGAATTTGGTATCACTACGGTTTGATCGTTATGAAGCACAGGAAACAATAGAGATGCTAAATTGGATCCCTGGAGAATTTAGGTAGCACCAACGTAGTTCTATTAAAGACGAAATAGTGCATAAAAATGACCAAACAAGGAACAACATTATACTTCTGTTACTTTTATCCCATACCTACAAGTAAACGCCACTTCTCTGGTTATTAGTTGAGCTTTGGTATGGAAGTTTTGCTTAATCATGTTCTACTACATGGAATTGCATTGAAACATTACTTACTTGCACCTAAACATTTAAGAAACACATCAATGAATTCTGTGTAAAGTGAAGAATAAATTCCTATTCATCACTTAGGCGAGTGAATACCAGCATCTTAATAAGTGGGACTGGCGCAACCTGTGCTGGGACATCTAGAGGTCTAGCTTCGATGCTCATCGTGTCTCGTTTCGACTCGATCGACCAATTGCCCAAAAGACTATTTTTGGCTGGTGCGTAGGCAAACCGATCAGTCTCATCACTCAATCCATTCAACTTGGCAGGATTTATGGACAATTGACATTGAAGAAAAGTTCGTTGAAACTCATCGAAGGACTGAAAAAATCAAATTTATTGTTTACCTTCCCTTTAAAAAAAAAAAAAAAACAAAGCTAACACTGCGTGGAGTCCAGCTTCTTGTCCTTCGGCAATGGAAAAGAAGTTCTCCAAAAATGATACCCTCGCTCAGTCGTATGCAAAATACTCCAGACTATGTGTAACGAAATGGAAACACGAGAAGTACGTACAACTTCATCGTGAAGACCAGTGAAAAATGATTCTAACTTCACTTGGAATAATTTTCGTTGCTGGTAATTCTAAATAAAAGTTGATAGACATGCTTACTGCCACACGTCACTAGATTTTGATTTTATAAATAGATTGAGAAATGTTTACACCAGATTTTTTCAAGAGCCTGAGGACTAGCACGCTAATCAGTCAACGTTAGAATTGACTTTGAAATTTAGCAGTCGTACCAAGGAAAATTAAACATGACATCGAAGACACCCCTTTTATGAGGTTACTCTTGGTTTTATTGAGAGGGAAATTCTTCGGGTGATTTTCGATGAGTGGAGGAGGAGATACAACGACGAACTGTACGGGTTGTATATACAGCGACATCGACTTAGCGAGAAGAGTGAAGGTCCAACGACTGTAGTGGCTGGATCATGTCGAAATCATCGAAATCTTCGAATCCACCCCCTCGAGGGAAGGAGCAGCACAGAAAAACCACAACTCAGGTGGCGTACGCAAGTGGAAGGGGACTCCAACCAACTGGATACAGCTAGCAAAAGAAGGCTTGACGCCATTGTTGGTTGAAGCTCAGGTTCATCCCTTTCAGTAAAGCTGGGGATAAAATTAAGAACTTTTTTCAACATCAACTTTGACGTCGCTTTGTCATTCTTAACTACAGACGAACTTTGATTCCGCACTGTATTTAACAAAAGAAAATCACAAGCGTAAGTTCAACTTGTTTAATTTTAAAAAGTGCGACGCTGACTGCAATTTTAGGACGCCGTTGTGTGTTTGATTTTTGAAAACACTCTCAATTCGAGGTGTAGCAATGAACAGATCTATTGATTATAAATAAATTACAAAACAAGCAATTGGGTCTTATCTGTTACCGCATTGGTTTATCTGACTCCAGAACAGGATAAGATTGAATCTTTGCCATAAATAAAAAGCATTATATCCGATCAATCAATGATCACGCGATAAAATTCAGCTGAAAAAATAATAAAGCGCGCCCCTAATCTATTGCCTACCGATTTAGAAATCTAAAATTAGACACTCAAACTTCTTTTTTGCAACCTGATAAGCATATTTCAGGGTTTGTTAAACTAGTAGATTGTATCCATTCACCAAGTATACTGTTCCAATTCTCGCATGTGTTTATCTAATTTTAGCTTACTCTGTTGAATTCGCAGCTGACGAAAACAACACAAAACCAATCGAAATATAAACAAAAAAATATTTAGCGGTATGCGCACCAACCAAATTTCTTGTAATAATCTACACAACTACATAAAAATATCATAAACAAACAAAATTTACCGTTTAAAGACCTTTTATAGGGTCTGTCTTAATGCCTAACTCGAATCTTTTAAAAGCTTTCAGCTTCGACTTGTTTTTTTTTTTGTTCACAAATTGTGTTCTCTCCTCAGAAGATATATCTATGATACGTTCAATTAATGTGTTTTTGGGTGTATGTGTGTGTGTGTGTGTATGTATTAAAATTAATTTTATCAATAAAAAAAAAAATAGAAAACATATTTATGACATAGAACTGCATGGTAGGCGGGGTGAACCCATTTGCGTTAGCACACGATCCAGCCACTGCAACGGTCCGTTCAAATGCAACTCAATCCAACATGGTGTCGAGGTGACAGTCTGCCGGCGATACTCTGCTCCCCAACCCTTGACAAAAGACATACGTATAGTGCACATACGTGTCAGCTGATAGACTGCCTCAAATCCTTGCGACACCGACTGTGACAGTAGTGCGGCGAACTCTTGATTATTGAAGATCTTTAAATTACAGCCTGGTGGTATTTTGCAAACTGTAGCCGGATGCCATCCGTAGCGCTGGTTGCAATTTGGACTTTGCACGAAAATACTCGAATCACTGAGACACTCGGCGAACACCTCACCGCCAATGTAATACAAACGAACTCCCTTGCCGATGTGGCGCCTTGTTTGCTCTACCACATCGTTGCGATTGACATTCGACAAGAGACCCAAACAGAAACGTTCCGAATTAGACGGATCGGTGAAGCCATCGACCGTAATTGAGGGCTGGGAGGCGTGGAAGGTCTCACCCACTCGCGTGTTGAGCTCATAGTAACTAATTGAACACCAGAATGCCGGTTCGTGGTACATAACAGGCGCAGCATCAACTGGTGGTGTTAGACGCGACATGTTCATATTATCATTCTGATCCATCGGATCACCGTCCTCAGACATGTAGCCAGGTGGTGGGGTTCCGGTATTCGGTATACTGCTACCAACCGAGATAGTACCACCGCTCGAGTCCATAATGGTGGCGTTGCACGGCATTTGCTGACCTATCGCGGTTGCTTCCATATACGGTGGTGTCAGCGAATTGCTTCTTATAGCATTATACTCTGTATTGTTGGGTATCTGATTACTATGGTTGTCCAATGGATAATCGGCTATAGAATCCGGTGGTGTTGGCAACGACTTTGGTACTAGAATAGAAAGCTCCACCTTTTTATAATGGTATGGATTAATGCAGATCTCGTCCTTTTTGTATTGATACGCGAACTCACAGTGATCGAGAGCTTTTAATTCATTTTGCGACTGTAAGTCCGGCCAACGCCAAAGGCGGCAATAAATCACGTGTGGTAAACCCTTGCGGAGATTCTCTGATCCTGCAGTTGGTTTACTTCGCGGTATCGTTACACACTTTGTATTGCAGTTTTGTGTTGAAATTGCCTTCTCAAGTTCCTCTAGGGCATTTGATTTTTTTAATTTTTTTACAAGATTTTTGACCGCTTTCTCGGACCACTTGCCCTCGACAGAGTCTTCGTTCCCTTTTTTTAATGCTAATAATCTTTTAACAATTTGTGGAGTAAATGGCAACATTTCAATTTAAACACGAGGCGCGACTGTTGTTTTGTGGCGCTAGTGCCGGCTCGTATTGTAATTGCTAATCAACGCGCTGATGATATCTAAATGATGGTGGATGATAGCGAACGCCTGTGATTTCTTTTCTTGAAGAACGTAGAATCAGTAGTAGTTTTGGTGAAGATGGGGATCTACTATAAATGAGGATTGGCAATATATTAATGGAATTTGTTTAAACAATCAATAAATAAACATGAGAAGTGATTGAAAAACGATGTAAGCGATTGAGTTAAGTGGTGGAGTTTATATTAAATTAATTTCTCTGTCAAAAAAGCACACCGCAATGCTGATATCTCTCCTTCTTTGGGAATAATATGTCAAAGAAGACTTGAAATACCATCAGCGAGATCGTAGGAATCTGCATTCATTAAATACTCAACTGATGCCCAAGAAACTGAGACTAAACTGAAGTAGGACTGAACACACTGAATGCACAATTTGTATTCTATGTTGCGACCAGGTAATCCCTATCGTGAGCATTTTCACAGACAGTCAAGCTGTTCCAAATTCCACGAAAACAATCAGAAACTTGCACCTCAGTCACATCATGCTTATGTTGGCACGGCAGGCAAAGCACAATCTTGCCAATTCTATGGGATAAAGGGAATCTAGAAAAGCCTCTCGCTACGTAAGCCCAATTACAAATGGGAAAATGGTACTTGTGTTATCCTCCTGCATCGACCACATCAACATTTTACGGATCATCATTGAGTAATGCGTTGAACACCTAGCGTCAATTCACCTGCTATTCATCGGGTATTTGCTGAGGAAGTGGCCAAGGGTTTCTGCTTCGTTAACATCTTTACAACTGCGGCAGTAAGTGTTGGAGGACATGCCTTGAGGCAAAGTTACCGGCAGTCCACTGACCACAGCAGATTGCTACAAGCCAAGAAGTCACTGGTTTGCATTAGTAAGTACATATTGTCCTAGAGGTGACGCTCATTTTTGATTAGCTACTTTAGGAAGCGTGAGAACAGTATTCTCTTGATAGATCCAAGTAAAATGCAACCCGTTCCGAACAAAGAGTTAAACCACGTCTGGCCATACCAAAGTTGAAGCAATTGTTCAGCAAAATGAAAACAGAAGAACCAACCAAACTAATCAATGAAGACTTGTCGCACACAGAAATCTTTGGCCTCGTTTTTCAAAAACATCTCTTCCCCAATTGGAAACACAAATATTAAAACAAAAAAAATGCAACCCTTTTTTTTCTTGCATTTCCATTGAAGTTTGTTATGCCTGCCGCCAACCGCCTGCTGCCCCTTCGCCTTATATACTATACGCAATGAGGCTATACATATCGTTCCACAGATGAATGCCACCGCCAGCGGCTTAAGCACAGCAGACGATATTGTGAATGGGAAAAAAAAATACTATCCACCTACCCAACCTACCACCCCCAATCGCATTTGCTTCTTTTTTTTTTGCATTTTACATTCGGTAATCGGGAAAAGGCAGAAGAAACGAATAAGGGAAAGAATGAAAGTGTATGTGATGAATTTATCCAGCGGCACTCACCGGGGGCTCACCTCAGCGTTTTCGATATTTTTTTTTCTTTTTTTTTTGCAATCCTTTGCGAAATTTTATACTTTTAATCGTAGCCAACTACTAGACATCAATATATGTACATGAATGCTCCTACGTACATATATATATATATAAATATATGTATTTTTATTTTATTTTTTGTTTTGTCTGCTGACCTTTTACACTTTTTTTCTTTTCGCACTTGCAGTCGCCGTCGTTGTCGTCGTCGTAGTCCTGATGATTGGATTCTTTGTTTGATGGTTTGTCACCAATTTACACAATTGTACAACCTAAAATTCAATTTGAACACTTATCAATGTCAAATGATGGATTATTTGACTTTTTAAATTTACCATCAAATAAATATTTTAAGAACTTGAAAAAAATAGAAAAAAAAACTTATTTCCAACGAAAAAAAAATGAACTCCGTCGCTAATTAAAATTAGGAAATGTCAGAAATGCAGACAAGTATTATGGGATTTTTGAACGTGGTTACCATAATACATTTCTTTCAGATCAATTCACAATGGAGTAATTTAACTCGTTGAATATAATGAGTGAATGGGAAGATATTTGTAATTTTACAATTTATTAAGAATTTAAGAAGCAAAGTCTTATATTGCATACAAATCTGAAAATAATTTAGTGCACAACCTACAGCTGGGTTAAATCACAGTTTAAGGTGAAGAGCACTTCAGCGTTAAGGGTCAGAACCACAGCATCCGTTCCTTCTATCACTAATGAGTTGATCCAATGAATATGTTGTTGCTGCACAGAAAATTTTATTATCCCCACAAGTAGTGAATTGACACTACAAATTTCTTTATAGTGCTTCTAACAGACCCTACGTGCAGACAAATTCGGCTACTTTTTGCGCTATATACGGCATACACTTTGCCTATGGGCCACTTCTCATTCCCAAGCGTGTATTCAATCGAACTGTCAGTTCATCAACGTGGAGCAAAAGATAATTGTGAAAACATCTTTAGTCTTCACAGTTTCCGTCAAAACCGTCAAAATGAAACACTAAAACTTTCTTAAGTCAAATTTTAAAATTTAAATTCATGTTTCAAAATGAACTAACGAGTAAAAAAAAATATGAATAGCGCTTCACTGTGAACTATTATAAGAATGAACTTTTGTTTTGAAATTCATTTTAAAATGCGCTACAGAAGTATTTTACCACCGGAAATATAAAAAAAAACGACAATGCAATTGGATAACGTATTTTGGTAAAACTTAAACATGTTTCAGTATAAAATCCAATTCCAGCTCCAACCAGAAGTCAAGTAATGTAGCTAATCTCCGGTCCCAGCTAACAACTTATTGAATCACACTTTCCCATGCAGTCCAATCACACCGAACGAAAAAATCTCATCACATTCTAGTTAAATCAAATGTTCTAGTTCTATATTCATATTTATTTCCAACTTTATAATTGTAATAAAAAACTAAATATAATCATTTGCCAACTTGTGTTAACAAATTTCTAGCAAAATAATAAAAAACTGTTTTTCTAAGGAATAATTTAAGAGAATCATACCAGACAATCACTTTACATTGCACATCTATGAATTAAAATTCACTAAGGAAACTTTACGTTATACATATATAAATAGATACTTATTAATAAATATAAAAAAAGAAAGAAAAGAAACGTTAGAACAAAGAAATAATAGTCTCAAACATTGGAATGTATCATGTAAGTACTTTGTTAACTGCATAACACTTTTGGAAATTCATTCGACTTATGTTCTACTGCACTGTTTTGTTTTTAACGTAAAAAAAAAAAATAAAATAATACAACAATCTTAAGGTAAAACTGAATGTTTTATGCTGATGTGCACACTCAAGCCTCTCTTGTTCGCGTACGTTCTGTGGCATATTTTGCAGGTATGGGGTTTTAATGAATCCAAATTTCGTGGCGAACGAAGTGGATGAAATGTCACATCTTTAGCTTCATCGTCCGAATCTTCTGGTTCATCTTCTTCCTCTTGTTTACCGGAGACTGGGACACTAGTTACACTGTCGTAGCATCCTTGACATGCGTAGGGCTTTTTCAAGGGCACATCGTTGCTAAATTGTTTACGACAAAAATCACAACGATAAGTGAGATGTAGCTTCAGGTGATTACTCAAATGGTGGCGCAATCGAAAGCGTTTCATACAGAATTCACAAGCAAATGGTCGATCGCCAGTGTGCGTTCTCATGTGTATGTCCTTATCGAATTTAGTGCGATTTAATTTACCACACACTTCACACGGATGTTTGTTTTCACTTTTATGCGTTTCCATGTGCGAAACGAATTGCCATTCGTGGTAGAATCCAGCTTCACAGATTTCACATTTGAAGGGTTTTTCCCTCTGATGAGTACTCATGTGGTAGCGGATGGCTTGTTTCGATTTAAATCCTTTCTTACATACCGTACAATGAAAAGGTGTTTCGGAGGTGTGCTTTACCATGTGATTTCGATACAGCGAATAGTATTGGAATGTCCGTTTGCATATTTGGCAATAAGCAGGGCCTTTGATTTGTTTTCGTCGTGAACGATACTTTCGTTGTCTTCGTGGTTTAACCTCTGGTTGGGGTGCTAGAATTGGTACTCGCGCAGTTTTTCGCACTAAGGGTGCTCGTTTACTTTCTATCGGCGGTTGAACTTCTTCTTTATCAGATTCTGGTTCACATTTTACACGTGTTTGCGGAGGTGCAGGCTGAAATATTATTCGATTTATAAACGGTATATGATTTGAAATAGTGTATTTTAAAAAGTTGTATGTCTAGAAATGATGTTCACTCTTTAAATTTTTGAATGTGCGAGCAATCAGATCAGACCTCGTATAGTCTGATTGCAGATTTATTGTTGTTCTTGGTATTTTTCACGCACTAATGGAAGTGATCTACTGTTTTTATTGCAGGCGAACTGAGAAGCTTCCCTTCATAACAAATTTATAATAATTGGAAGTTTATTGTCACATACCGAAAGGTGGTACCGTGATTTGAGCATTTGTCAACTTGCTCAGTAGGCCAACGCACTGAACACTGAACAACATGGTTTAGGTGATGCAGATAAAAGGGTTCTTTTATTTAAAGGTTGTGAATAAAAGCAGATTTGTTATCCTTTCGCACTAAGCCGGAAGTCCTATCCGCAGGGTAACACGATTAGACTTTGTGTGGCCTAAAACCCTTTCTGACGAAGACCAGACAAGCGCAGGAAGAAGAATAGTGTGGTCCTGAGTAAGATCGGCGACTGATTGACTTTGACTGGGGAAATAAATGAGCGATCATCTGAATAAAGTCGACACACTTCCGAAGGATTAATGTCCAGCTTGTTGAGATGGCAGATGAATGAACAATATCCAGTGGGGAAGCACGTTAAAAGATTGCCATTACCCTGCTTCAATTTCGGTTTGACGTAGTCTGATAGTTCAGCTCCATTTCAAGTCTTTTTGGTTCTTCCATGAGTTGAGCTCTCTATTTATGACTGGTGGATAAGCAAATAAGGTGTACAAATGTAGGTTTAAAGAGCTTTGTGCATGGTAGGTCAATAAAAGTGAAGTTAAGACTTAAAACAGAAGGTAATCAGAGCTTTCATCGCTCTCTGAGTGACGGAGGACATGACAATTTAATTCCTACGGAGATCTGATTTCTGATTCACTCTCTGGCACGTAGCTCTGCTTTGTAACAAAGGCATGAAACGCATCCTGTGTAGGGGATTTGCGCTTATTAAAAGACAGTTGGAAGTTGATTATTTCACTCAGGATGCTGCGCTAAATTCTATCCAGTTTCACAGAAAAGTTACACTATGGGTCGGCTACTCCAGTCTAATTTTTCTTTAGTCTTTAAATTGCAGACTCGAACATAATTGACGCAAGAATGAACTCATTAGTAAACGAATACAACAAGGAATACAACATTTAATACCTCATTCACTGGAACTTCCATGTGTACATTGTTATCCGATAGTATTACTTCCGGAACTGTTTGTACACTCACATCCAAAAAATCATTATAATCTACATACTGCAAACAACAGTTTCATATTAATAGATTTCTGAAAATTCATTTCTTTTTTTTTAACAAATCAAACCTCAGTCAATACTCTATCCAAGGGATTAAATTGAGGAACTTCTTGTTTCATAGAAATGGAATTGTTAGGTTCAATACATTGAATGAGATGACCAGTCACAATAGTTGGCTCCACCGGCAGTGGTGGTGGAAATTTAACATGAGCATGTTTTATGTGTTTAATAAATTCATCAATTTCTCGGACACTTTTATCGCAAAATGTACAAATGAATGTCCATTTTTTGGCATTACTTCCAACAAAAATTTCTCCACACCGTGAGCCTGGGTCTTCTTCTTCGTTGTCATGGAGATTCTCTGTGTCATAGTTGTCGAATGAATTTGGTTCTTTTTTAATTATTATCGTTTCAAAGTTACTCATTATGAATGCATTTTTGTGTGCGCTTTTATGGATATTTATACAAAATATATTTAATATTATGTAGCTGGAGATTTAATGAAAACCAAATTTTCTCAACAGACTTTTTTTTAATGTTTTTGTTAGATGTCAGTTTTGACATATTATTGGGGTTGATTTTGACTAGAAAGTTACATGGGCCGATAGTGGTTGTTTGCTTTTGTTGAATGGAATTGGAGTTTAGTTGAATTCATTTTTGTTCAATTTCTTGAAGTGGACAAATTTGGTTTATACGAAGATCTCTCATGTTGTGGAAGAGTATGTAAGTTCTAATTAGTTACACATGGAGCCTTAAGAATCCCGCATCTTTGTTATAAATTACCTCTGGTACATCTGCTATTTGTTATACACTTTTGAAGTCACATGCTTTAAAATTCCATGAATGGAAAAGAGAAAGATGACATGGACTCCCAAAATCTTGGCTATGGACTCAATGTTATCCAATCTTTTTGTAGGCTTTTCATTCTTTTTGCTTGTAGTATTTCCATTCAACTAACGAATAACGTCAAAGCTAGAACTGATGAGAACCAACATTTCAGTTTAAATGATTGCAATCGAATAAGACTACTGGAGATGGCAGCCTGGATGCCAAAATATTTATGACCATGGGTGCTAGTTTGATACAGAGCGTAAAATACTTTTGAAATTATGCCTCATTTGAGTGTGTTCACTTTACATTCAGCTTATTTGATTTTAAATATCATTTTCTTGGTCAAAATTCTGTGTAGTAAAAATATTACGGGCAAACTTGCCCTATCATACAAAAACAACTCATGCCATCCCTGTTAATAATAGAAATCAAAACCAAAAGCGTATTTTTGACAGCTGACAGTCGCAAAGAAAGGCTGCAGAAACCATAAACAACAAATAAAAATTATAATCTGTGCTGTGCATGTTCGTGTGTTATTTCATATTTTTAGTATAAAAAATGAATACAATCAATTTAAAATGTGAACCAGTAGAAAATGGTGAAATCATTGAGTATAAAATCGAACTTGCCGATGAGGAAGATTCACAACCAGAAGAATCTAACACGAACACAGCCGAATGCGGTCGAATAGTCCTGCACTTGGAGAAGAATGTTTGGAGTTTTAATTGTTTTTTTTGTGAAATTGCTTTCACCGATGTTTCTGACTTTATGCAACACGTCACTGATGCTCATATCGAATTATTACCCTACGAAACAGATGATGAATGGGAAACGGAATCTTCAAGTTGTGGTGTAAGTCTTTGTTGCTGCTATGTTGTTCAAGCTACAATTTCGTTTTACAGGCTGTCAACCTGGAGATTACACCAATAGATCAAATGCCAGAAGAAATTAAAGAAGAAGACGAAAACCCTAATGAACTTGAAGAATGCAAAGAGATCGAAAAACCCGCCACCAGATGTACAGAAAAAAGCTTTAAATCACCCTCCAACTATCCGCATCGATGTGAATTTTGTGAAAAAACCTTTCGCTTCAGGTCTAAACTACGAGATCACATTACAATCCACACCGGCGAACTACCATTTAAATGTGATCAATGTCCAAAGGCTTTCCGCACAAATGATATTCTTCGCTTTCATCGTGGCATACACAATAAGGACCAATCGTTTAAATGCCATCACTGTGATCAGATTTTTAGTCAGAAACGTTACCTTCAAATGCACTTAAAGTACCATTTAGGCGATCAAACATTTCCCTGTACGATATGTGGAAAAACACACCGAACAAGCGGCCAACTAAAAGTGCACATGACCAAACATAATTCGAAGAAGGAAAACATTTGTGAGATTTGTGGCGCTTGCTATAGACTTCGACAACATTTGGTCGTTCATTTGAAGCAAAAGCATGAGAATAAACGTGATTTTCAGTGTGATGAATGTGATAAGGCTTTTAATACAGTTTCATTCCTGAATCATCACAAACTGTCCCATTTAAAGCAACGAACTCACATTTGTAACGTATGTGGGATGGGATTCGTTTGGCGAAAGAATTTACTCGAACATATAAAACTGCATTCAGGCATTAAGAACTACAAGTGTGAGACCTGTGGCAAGGCATTTGCCCAAAAGTCTGGACTGATTTCACATGTGAAAACCCACTCATTTTAAATATATGTACGTAACATAGTGGTTAATAGAAATCTGTTTTTTTTTTTTCGATTTTAGAAATGTCTTGTAGATTTTGATTTGAGGAAAAGAAGACGGAGGTTTGTCATGTCAGTGTTTGGGACATCGGATTCAATCAGAGTTTGAGCGTAAAATGATGAAACCCAATCACCAACTCTATGTCAGAACATGTTGGGAATAGACAACTGCAAAAAAAGAAGCCTTGTCTGGAATCCTGAAACATGGACGCTTCACTCTCAATTTCGAATAACTATTTTGGAACAAAATAAACACAGGAAGCAACTAAAATAAAAATTCGATTTATTATAAGTTTAAAGCATTGCATTGGAAGACATTTACGGTTGTCGGTGCTCATCCGTCGTCCGAAATCTATTCTTTACTCTTATGATACCGCATGTGCGAGTATAGTCCCGCATATTGCGCAAAATCTTTACTACACAGCTTACAAACGTACTGCTTAACATCCAAATGCAGCTTTTTATGCTCCATCAGTGTCCTTCGCCGAGTGAATCTTAATGGACAAACATCACAAACAAATCGTTTCTCATCGGAATGACACGCCATGTGATTTAGGAGAATTGCCTTGTTGAAAAATCCCTTATCACATTGATCACAACGAAAGTCTCTCTGATCCTTGTGTCTCCGCATATGGTTATCATAGTGGCATTTGACAGTGTATCCCTTTCCACAAACATCGCACACAAATGGCGTTTCCCCAGTGTGTTGGCGCATATGGACTTTACGACTACTACTTGTGACAAATCCTTTGTCACATCGTTCGCACTTGTAAGGACGTTCACCCGTGTGCAAAAAACGATGTGTTTTCAGAGAATTCGGGTGCGAAAAGCCAGCATTGCACAATTCACATTTGTATGGTCGTGTTCCGGAATGTATAACCAGGTGTGATCTTAAATTAAATAAATTCTTATAGCACTTGCCACATTCTTCACACTGAAATGGGGTTTCCCCCGTATGCGAACGCATATGTTCTTCAAGTGATCTTCGATCACGAACTGTTTTCATACAGTCCGAACAAGCATATATTGCCTTCTTGCGATTCCTTTTCTTTGCCGTTTTATTCACAGACACTAAATCTTCAATATCCTTACAATCGGATTGATTGAACGCTTCCTCATCCGCCCCTTCGTGATCACTTCCATCGTTTTCCTTTTCCCAACTCTGCGTTTGACTTTCTTCCTCTAACTTAATAGAATGTTCTCCTTCATCTTGGTTTTCTAGGGGATCATCTTGAATATTCTCCGCATCTGTGTCTAGAATATGTACGCCTTTAATGTGATTAACAAATATGACCACGTTTAGGAAACGTTCATCGCAAAAAGTGCAAACAAACCAAAAATTTGCATTGGCCAGTAAAAGAATTTCTCCACACTTCGTTTCTGGAATCAGGTGGTCGTGAATTAAAGGTGGATAATCATCGTTGCAATCCTCGTCTTTAATGATCTTGCTTTTGAAAACCTGGGTATTCAGGATTGCACTCATTTTTATGTTTTGTTTAAAAAAATAATTTTATTGTGACTATTAAAAGTTAAAATAATAAATTTCCAAGTAAATTGTCAAGTGTGTGACTTCTCAGTTTTCCATTTTTGACAGATGTGATTAAAACAAAAAGGTGAAGTTACAATAGGCCATGTGGGACAGTGAGTGCACTTAATGGGAATATTTTCGAAGGTTTTTTTTCCGGATTTACATATGTACATAGCGACGGAAATCCAAATCGGAGTCGGAGCTTGAGTATATTCGGCCTCACACTTAACTGGGTATTTTTGGAGCTCCATTCTTCTGCAAGTTTCTGCGTGAGACTGTAGGAATTTCTACCGTCATACAAGTACATTTGCATGGGTACGCTCGTCACGCCCCATACAACATCGAGATGCTGGGCTATAAGCTTAGATCTCTCTACAGCTGAGACTGCTGTAATTCGGACTCCCGTTATTGGAAAAAGTTGTGTGTCGTGTCATCCACATTCTTCTGTACTGAGCTGCTGTTTGTTTCTACTTCTAATGCAAAGTGGTCTCTAAACTAGGGGAATCTTTCTATTGTTCTGAGCCAGTACGAATGCATATAAAAGCAAGCATAAGATTCGTGTGCCAATACACCATTCTGATATCGGCTCTACGCTTGTTTTTGACGTATTAAATGAATTTTCTGAAGCTTCAACTTATTAGGGATTAAAAACAACAAAATATAATACGGTTACATTATTTTATAACTCATCCCTCCATTGTGAGCGCAGCTTAACCGATTCCCCATGTGTCAAATATTTAGAATTGTTACATATCAAAACGCAACAAAAATATTTTTCTTGGTGTTATTTTCGTGGTTTCATTTGATTTCGTATCTTGTTTTTGTTTTCTTTTTTTATTTAAATCTCTTCAAAGTGGTAATTCAATATAATTATATTCTTTTAAATGAATATTCAAACAAATGACACTTTTCGACGGTCTCTGGATCAAAATCCAACGAACCAACAATCAGTCGAACAAACAATACTCTTGGACGCAATAAGGAATAAATTTGCAAATAACAATAAAAACCATTTGGGAACTAGTCCGCCAGTTTTCAGTATTCCTAACCTAAAACTCCCACAATTTACGAGTGCTAATAACCTGGAAACTCCATCGAAACTGAATCAATTTATTTTAGGACAATTGAGTGAAAGTTCGTCGAATGCCGGATCTTTTGTGATTCCCAATCTGCAAATTCCAAATAAACTGAATGGTACAACACTTACGTTAGCAGAAAAACTACATTTGGGTTGTACGACTAGTGAAAGCAACATAGTTTCCCTTAACAAAGGAATCAGTGATTTACGTGTCTGTGATGACAGCAAAGCACACATAATTGACCTGACCACTGCTCTGAATAGACAGTCAACACTGTACGCATCGCCAAGTAAACAAATTTTAGACACCATACCGAATCCTATTGATTTTCAAATTCCATTTATTGACTGTGATCTCAAGGAGACAGCCCTAGGACTACCATCGAGAGATGATTATTGTCAAACAGATGTCTCTGGTTTTGTGAGTACTCGCTTAATTGGTGAACCTTCAAGTTTTGGCAAGATAACTTGCTTAAGGTACAGACTACCGAAGAGGAAACTTCGTGTTGATCATGGTTTTAAAGTGAAACACGAAATTACTCGCTTTTATTTCGATTCAAAATCTCCAGATGACATCATCTTGGCATCGCTGAGGAAGTACAACAAAGTTTGAATGCATTGGATCGCATTCCACCTGTAAAATAGGTACAACGAAGTTTTACTGCATATTTTAATTGATTGCGCCTTTGTACACTTTTTAAGCAATAAATCGATATTTTTGACAAAAGAATTAAAAATTGTTTAATCATTTGTGCCGAAACCTGGCACCACTGCCATGCACATCGATCTCTTTCGTCGAAACCCCCCAGCTGATGTTGGAGCAAGTGGGAGGCATATAATCACGAACCCTTCATCATCTCTTTCAGTCCATTTATTTACATTTTTGTTTACTTATCTCGCGGTGCCACCTGTTTGGTCGTGTTGCAGCATCTGTTTTAAATAATTTAAATATTCAATATCAATCCAATTGTTGAAGACATGAAACATGTCTTATCGTTGGGTGGAGCATATAATTTGAGTAAATCTTCCCCAAAAACAAATCGAATGTGAGCTTGTGTGCAGTAGCTTACTGCTTCGCGTTGAAGGTGATGTGATTCGTGAAGACCATAATATAGCTAATTGGAGTAAAGATGCTTAATGAATTTGCCTTGGAAGATTGGTGGAAGGGGAACAATTTGGAGTTTCAAGTGCAAGAAAGTTCGAATTCCGTACCACAGGTGAGTGTGCGAAGGTTATTTAAATTATGTGAAATTGCTTACAGTTCCTTTTATGGCAATATTAACCTGTAAGACGAGGTTTGTTTCCGGTAGAATGAACCCATTAAATGCCCGTGATGATAGAGGAACACGCGTAATCATAAAACTAAATTGGTAGATAGAAATAAGTAGGAATTATGTAGGTAGGTAATTTTTTTTACGACGAATTCAAGATTTACTAAAGAGTAAATCGTTGATATCGTCAGTAGTGTATGAATTTAGTTGGTGAAAATTGTCGCATGTTGAAGCATCGCTACGTTTCATTTTCTGGCCTTCTTCCTTGTCATATTCAAAACCAACATTAACCATCATGTAGGAGAATATGCTTGTTGATCCGAACCACATACTAGGATGATTTAGTTGCCCTACTTTCTGTTGCAATGTTTGGTGTTTTTCTATATTTGTTCGCTTTGTAAGGCTTGTGCTTTAATTGAATCACCAAACTCGTCATTATAACCAATGGTAGTTGATAATCCAAAGTTATCTCTCCTACCTCCACTTACTCTTCCAAGCTTCTAGTATGAAGTAGTCATAGTCTCCCTCATTTTATTACAAAATTCATTATCTTTTTACATTTCCACAGGTTGATGACGCCAGCTTGGAAAATATCCTTGATGATCTTTTGAATATCTCCGAAGAAGCTGAGAATTTAATCGCTGAACAATATCCCTACCTAAAGATTAATTCTCTATCGGCAAAGGATACTCTCTTTGAGAAAATTCAAATCAAAATCACGAAGAATGACAACGAGAAAAACTACAAAAAGCTATTTAAATGCGATCAATGTGCAATGGAATTCTCGCATCGCTACAAGATTGCACGACACCTCAAAACACACAATCAGAGCGAAGTGCTGCGATGTCATCATTGTGAGAAAACCTTCAGTCATCGCAATTCATTGGTGCTGCATGTGAAAAGTCATGTCCAAAAGTGCATCGGAAACGAATGTATATTCTGTTACAATCTACTTGTACACAAATGCAATGTATGCAACATGGAATTCTTTGCCAGAGAACAGTTGAGGAAACATAAAAAATCTCATAACAAGGAGGTGAACTTGAAGTGTGAATTTTGTTCTAAGGAATTCTCGCTGCCACGCTACTTGACATTGCACAGGAAGGTTCATTCGCAAAATAAAGAATTTCACTGTGATCAATGTCCGAAGCAGTTCAACAATCGAAAGACTTTCAAGGCGCATCTAATATGTCATTCTAGAGAAAGGATCTATGCCTGTGAAATGTGCGGAGTTAAGTTTCAGAGAAAGAATGCTCTTGTCGAACATAAGAAGTTACACAATACTACGAAGGATTATGTATGCGCGGTGTGTGATCGTGCTTTTGCGCAATTTGCCGGATTATATACTCATATGAAGGTGCACAAGGAGGAGGAGTAATGAAGAAAGTCTGAAGTCTTGTCGTATTTGTTTAAAAATTCCTTTTACTGGATGCTTTCTTTTTTTTTCTTTTTTAACTAACGTGCAATTTGTTTTTTTACTAAAAATTTAATTTGTAACATTTCGGAATAGACAAATCCATATTTTTACACGACCGATCAGTTTTATTTTACCCTTTTACCGTCCCGTTTAAGGATCAATAGTTGACACCAATGTTCACCTCAGTGTAGGGTAGAAGACTGATTCAGGATTCAGGCTGGGTTGCTGGTAGAGGCGGTCAATCAGAGATATACCTTGACAATACGGCATACATGCATACGTACATAAGTAGATTGTGTGAATGTTAAGCACTAGCAAGCAGAGGAAAATAAATGAACCCTGTGACTGAACTCAAACTTGAATTATTTGCTAGGATTTGCCATAAATAGCAGGAGAAACCTGATAAATACTTAGCTTCTAAGATACATTAATGGGTAAGACCTGTGGAAAAGTTATACAGCACCCCTAAGGCTATAATTTGACACACACCACTGCACCTTTCTGTTGCTGTGATTTGAGACTCGAATTCCAAGCAGCAAAACATGGGGTCCACTGCTCGATCATAAAGGAATCGTGTGATATACCAATGGATCAAAAATATATCGCTAGTAGTGACGTCTTTTGACACACTTTTGATCTTCTAGCCAAGCTCTGGTGGGTACTGACGCACCAGGGGTTTGAAGGAAATTAATTTGATTATCAACATACAACCGGACCTTACTCCAAAATTCGAGGACGAGGCTTCAGTAAAAATGCAAAGGAGTGGTATCAGAAAACCCTATCATATCGGATACGATCTTATAAGTCACAATATAGTTTCCCCTCTGGTCGGTGCTTAATCCTAGAAAAATAATGTGTGCAGGAACCTATGACAGAGGGGATGAGAAAATATCCTTTAAAAATGTTTTTAGCACATGGTACGATTAATTGAAGTCAATAAAGCAAAAAACCAAAAACAGAAAGAACTTTGTAGAAAATTTAGAAGAAAACTAGATTTAAAAAAACGCGCTCTTCTTTTGGCAATAAATACAGTTACACATATTTGATCAATTTCCAAATTCGGTCAAAACAGGTATTGATTTTGCTTAGAAATATCGCAATAATTGTTAAAAGAAATTAATTAATATGTACTTACATATACATACATATGTAGATGGCAGAGGTAGGCACTTTTTTTTAACAAAGTTTTAATCCACTGCATTTAAATCACTTTAATGAATAAAACACTTCACGGTGTAAACCCATCAACCTCTCTCTGATTAAGTTGACAGCTGTCAACCAACAGTCAAGCCATCAATCCGTCGCACATTTGTTTTCAAGCAAAAACATTAATTTGTTTTTTTTTTTTTCAAATAAATAAATAGCCGCGTCTTTTTTAAATTTACATTTACGTTTGTTGTTCTTAAAAATAATTTCAATATAAATCCATAAATAAATAGTTCAAACAAATCATGTCAAGATTCATTAAAATAGAAGAAGATGATACTTTTAGTGGTAAAGTGGAGGATGACAAGAACCTTAAGTGTGGAGAAATCGTCTTCTCAAATAATACACAATTTTGTTTCACGTGTGTATTTTGCCAAAGAATTTGTGGAAAAATTCAAGAATTCTTTCGACATATTCTCTACGATCATTTGAACTATCTTGAAGAATATCAATTTAGCGATGACGATGAATATTCGGTGCAGAATATATTGAAAACGAATAGAACAAAACAAATACAGGATGATCCGGAATTTATCGATGTTGATTTAAATGATGAATCCACAATGGTATGAGCAAACGATGTTATGTTAATAATATATGGAACAATTGGGGAAATTGTGTTGGAAGTTCGCCTGGCTTCGTGAGGAAGTTTTGTTTGCGTCCATCGCACAAGACTTTTTTAACATCTTTGCTGAGTTTGCTTATGGAAACACATACTTTCGGCGGATTACGATTGTTAAAAGTTTTTATACATTGTATTTCGCAGGAGAATGTCGCTGTAATCAGAAAATGGCTTTGGATTGATTTGTTATCTATGTTGTGGCATACTTTAATCCAGTGCCTTACAACTTAGCAAACGGATGAATATCCTTATTTGCCATTTTTTTGCTTTTCGTTTCCATTGCCTTAATGGCTTAATAAACGAGTGATTACCCGGTAAATCTAGTCTATTTTCCGCATCTCTTATCCCAAAAATACAACAATATATCCAAATCAATTTCTCCAATTGTTCCTTCAATTTTCATTGTCAGCCAGTTCTAGAAATCTCATTCAATGTTCTCCTTACAGATAGAACAAATTGACTTCATTAAGCACTTCGAGAACTTCGTGTGCGATGTCACACCCAGTAGTTACATCAAAACCGAAATAGACGAAGACGAAGAAGACATAGAGCTAGAATTTCCTCCGGATTGTGATAAACCTGCGATGATAAGACCTTCACCGACACCCGAATTACAAAGCAATCCTCAAGATATCCTGCATATTGAAATCTTGGAAACACCAAGTGGGAGTGATTTCGAACTAGAGAACACAACGAACTCATATTCGAATGAAAACACAAGTGAGCAGCACACACCCAACTATGAGGAAGAAGATGACCACGACTATTTGGATCAACGAGATGAACTTCAAGACTACACCGATGAAGAAACCAATAATCATGCTAATGATGAAACACCAGCCAAAGAGAACACTTACAACTGCCCCCATTGCAAGAAAGTTTTTGTCACTAAAATGGGTGTCACCCGACACATTAGCAATGTTCATCGGGCGAAACCAGATCAACTTACCTGCGACAAATGCTCAAAGACGTTCAAAAGTGAATCGCAGCTGGAATTGCATATAAAACGACATATGGGCGTCAAGCCGCATCCCTGCGAAATATGTGGTACCTGCTTCTCGGATAAATCCAATTTAAATGTTCACATCTTGCGTCATAAGGGAATAAAACCACATAAGTGCACGCTCTGTGACAAGCGATTCCATTCGACAACCGAGCGTAAGCTGCACTTACGATCCCACACGGGCGAACGACCGTTTATCTGTGAAGTGTGCGGCAGAAAATTCTCCAATTCTGGTCATTTGTGTAGTCATCGGAGGCGGCATTTTGGCGAGAAACGGTTCCAGTGCGACCATTGTCAGAAGAGATTTTTCGATCGGAAATTGCTTAACGATCATAAAGTCATGCACACAGACGAAAGACCATTCGCTTGCGACTCATGTGGTGCGACTTTCCAAAGGAAGAAGGCCCTTCTGCAGCACGAAAAACTGCACAGTGGCGTCAAGCAGTATGTGTGTAAGATTTGTGGGAAATCGTTCGCACAGAACGCTGGCTTATATTCACACATGAAGTACCATTAGTCCGAATATTCAGTTGGTGTATACATTGAGTAAATAAAACAAAAACAGTTAGCTTAATACATTTATCTTTTTATTTTTCTTTATGAAAAATACACTTTTTGCCTATTGCAAGACCTACAACTACAAATGTTTGGCATTGGCAAGAAACACCATGGAATGGTCATGTATTAGTTATTGTACGATTATTTACAGCATTAGAATAGCTCTTTGTAGAATAGATGAAAGAAAGACATACATCAAGAAAGGATCCTGCAACAATATCGAAACGGACATCCATTTTTCTCCAAAGAGTTTCTTCCAATTGCCACGGTAACTACAAAATTTCAAATAAATTTTTTTTGGTTCACAAACGTTTACAAAAAAATTAAAACAACAAACAAATATTAATATTACACATTCTAATCTCACTCTAAACAATATTTACTTGCACCTTAATGACCAGTCTATCGTTTTCAATGAATCCCTTGCGCTTGATTTCATCGATGCGTGCATATTCAAGAAATCCAAAGCCACGAGTGTTTATGCGCTCTGTTGGCCGATGAAATGCTAAAAAATCCGACTTCGACATAATCGTATCCTGTTGAGAAAGCTGGTGATCCTTTGGATGGATCATGCAGAATTTCAAACGTCCATTGAATGGCCAATCGAGGTGAAAATCGTTCTCCGATTGCATTAAGTGTACATGCAAGCTCAGATGTTTCTCATTATATACATTGATGCGTGCGCAGAATTTATAGCCATGCGGTGATGTGTAACACTCACGACTGTAGAACCGTGTACTGGTGTTCATTCGCATTTCCTCCTTTAGACTGCTGAAGGCAATTTCCCAGACAATCACACCGTTGCTGTAGCGAGGATCCACAATAGGATTGGACTTTTCTCTTGCCACAACTTGTTTAGAGAGATTTGTAATTTGAACCTCCTGCTCACGACATCGCTGTTCCAAAAACACTATTCTCTGATACATTGCAGTTATAAGATTCTCATCTGCCTCGTTGGCGTACTGGGCCGGTGGCGGAGGTAATGGTGATTCTGCTGAGTGACCATTGTTAACTTTTTGCGGTGCAGTCCACTGAGCAAGAGATTGTTGTTGTATTGCTTCCAAAATTAGAGTCATATGTAGCTGAACGTCCTTTTGAATATGTTCCTGGACGCTGGGTCCTTCGTCTGTTGCAACAAATGTACATTTCACCGACGCATATGGGCATACCAAGTCCACAGGAGACGGCAGTTGAAAGGGACACTCTACAAGATGTTTATCAACTTCAAGCGGTGAAGACACCAAATCACAGCCACGGGAATTATTTGGACACTTTCGCATAATCTGATTTATTTCCCTTCGAGTGCAATTGTCTGGGAAAATATCGTGTTCGGTGGACAGATTCTCATTGTCAATGGGACAGCATTGATTTCCTTTCTGTAGCCAAGTGTGAAGGCATGATTTACAAAATCGATGACCACATTTCGTCAATATGGGTTCATTTAGCCAATGGATGCAAATAGGGCACTCGTACCGTGAATCCGTATCCAGTAGAGATACTGAATCATCGAGCAGTGGTGAACAAAGTGATGTAGATGTAGTTCGTGAGCGTGATGTGTTAGATGGAGTTGTGCTATTTGTTTCGAATGGAAATCGAAATGGCAAAGACATTGTTAAATTTATTTTATAGCTAATAGAAGTGAAATTGTACGAAAGTAAACTAAACAAAATATTAATTCAGTGCAAATTAGAAAGAAAGAAAAAAAACTCCAGATTGTGTATCTCTTGTTTGTTGCGTTTGACTGGTTTTGACGTTTATAAAAATGACAGTTGCCATAGGTGATTTGAATGAAAAGTGTTCATGGATGCTGGGAAATCCGAAGTGTTTTGGGATGTTTAGATGTTGCTTATAGAAATAGAATTCCTTATGTTCAAAGCTCCATAAGCCCTTTAATTAAACGCTTTCGTCAATTATTCCATGATAGACGAAATTGTCCTGCTCCGGAAGTCTTGTACTAAACATTTTCCCACCTCCAGAGGAACATTGTTTTCTAAACTTTTAAGGCCCATGACCCCAATGATTGCTTAGTCGGTTTAAGAAAACTTGTTCCAAGGAAAGACATCTCCTGTGAAGTCTATACAAGTCCTCCTCTCTGTTTCTCCGTTTGAGAATAGGTCTGACATGCCAAGTATGTTTATCGGTCAGACTTTGTCAGCCTAGAGTGATCTTCGATGTAAGGAAGAACGATTGAAGGCTCTTTTATCACCTAATACTCGTATATCATATATGCATCAGCATAACCAACATCATAAGAATACTTGTACTCATTCCACTTGACTCATGCACCAAAGAAATGGCAGCAAAGAGCCAAGCATCCAACTTCAGAAAGAAGTCTGAGAGAACAGCCAAACAAGTCACACACTAGTATAGCTAAATGGTCGCCCATCTGGAAACAAAAACTGTTGGACCCTTACTTCGACGTAAACTTCGAAACGCTCTTTCCACCAAGAGAAAGTTGAGATGAAGAAAGGGTCATTAAAGCGACAGATGGCTCAAACATAAATGAAGTCTCAAAAGAACCCGGTCCATAAAACTTCCAAACCACCGCAGGGTGTTTAAAGCGAACGTCGAGTCTTCAAGGGAACTATCCTCATTAACAGGTAGGTAGAACGTAGAAGTGGCTATCTAGTAAGTCCTACCAGGAACACAAGTAGTGCTGCTGGTGCTAGTGCTAGTGCAGCTCTTTGATACCTCAATCCACGCAATCTGGCTGATGTGACTAAGAGAAGTTCTCAGGGAAAGTGAAAGCCAAATTTTATGCCAGAACTCTTTGACAATTCCTTTAAACAAAGTTTTGCCAAGTGTGAGATGGCTAGTTCTAGCGTGTGAAGGGCAGTCACTGGGAAAGCATAATTAGGATTCCTTTTCTTGTTCACTGCTGCAGCTACGACAATGAGCGAATGCATAACTTGGAAGCGCGTGAGTCAATTGTCCATGTCTGTCTGGATATGGCACAGTTTTTTGTTGTTCATCTAAAGAGGCCCGGAAAATCTTCGAATCCACCCCCAAGGGACTGTGCAGTAGAGGAAGACCACGATTCAGGTGGCGCACGCAAGTGGAAGGGGACCTCAACCAACTTAGCATGCGAAACTGGAGGTAGCTAGCTAAAGACCGAGTTGGCAGACTCTTGTTGGTTGTCGCCCAGGTACACCCCGGACTGTAGCGCAACCTTAAGTAAGTAAGTAGGAAGAAGTTCCAAAGTCTTCTTAAACTCAGTGTAGAAACGCCTTTTACTCCTACAATGCTTATCACAAACAATAAACGACATTTCGGATTACCAGAAACTTCCGCTTCACACTGTTCTTGATAAAACTCATGACCTACTGAATAGGTCACGTTTATTCTATAAATAGGGTATAGAGCGGAAGATTTAAGTGTTTTTTTTTTTTAGTTCCACGCGTTTCAAGGTAGACTTGCCTGATAAGTATGTATGTCACTGGATTGCAGCGCAAATTAGTAATCCACTTTCCTACGTCATCGAATTACGTTCTTCAAGTTTTTTTAGTTCTAGTCACCCGATAAGATATTTAATACCAACAATCGACGGAAACAGATTAACGTAATAAATAATAAATAAACGCGTTCCGATAGGGTTTTCCGTACTAGAAACTTAAACCATTTGCAAGTCGTTGAGTGTATGCCTTTTGAAATACCCATAGTGGGTCATAGTGTATGATATCAGTTTTGTTATTACGAATTGCAGTCGTGTTTTCATTTGAAACTACGTTCATGTTAAGTTTTATGACGTCTTTAAACTGTTTACAGCCCATGATTAGTAATTGACATAGTCGAGATGATGTCAAGTTCAAGACAACTCCGTCATGCATGCAGCTATTATCATACAAACTATTCTCCACAAACAAGTTGTTTTTGGTTTGAAAGGTCGAAGTCTTCAGAATTCAGATTAAATCTTACTTTTCGTTTTGAATGTGAGAACATGTATTGCTAGCAGGCCTAGACTACAACTCTTTGGATGTACACAGCCATGGATCTTAGAAGTAAGTAAAGACCGATAAGAAAAGGCACCACGAGTGTTCTGCGGTCTATCTAATCATGCATCTCTTGCTTCTCGATTTAGTCATAAAAGGCCTTATATTGTACAGCTCACTCATATTTAAAGGAAATGAGTTTGGGATACAACACACCTGTGGGTGTAAGCCACGTCCTGCGACGTGAAGTGAAGTGAAGTGAACTTCAAGAAACACTTTGCATTAGGTTTCCCAACCATGGAGAGCAACAAGATACTGTAACAGAGAACAGTACGGTGCTGATGTCTTATTGGAAACCCTGAACTTTAGCGCCTGCCAGACTTTGCCCCTCTGTTGTTGACGAAGTTACAGGGGAGGGTGGAATATTTATTAAAAATCCAACACTCAAGCAGATGTCATGGATTCGAATAATGCCGCAACGAGCTGGCCATGGCTTGGTTGTTACAGTGAAATTCATGGATATGGGCTCTCAGAAATAGTGCAATGTCGCAAGTTCTTCTTTGATCGCATTTATAACACCTTCTGTAGCGCCACAAATGACGGGAATCAAATTACCAACACTAGAAGCATAAATGTGTCCACTCAAAGACGCCGTAAAACCGAGCCTGGTCGATTATGAATTTATAATGAAGGCGTCAACGTCATGAGTTTTGTTTACAGAGCAAAGAGTGCTAGTCTGCTAGGTTCTATAATTACCTATATCTGGAATTGAAAAGCTTTGTCATCCATAAATTTCCAAAGATGGAGCAGTATTTAGTTTGATTTCCGATGAAATTTCAGTAATTAGCTACTTTTAAAACTGAAATGACTTGAAGTTGTTTTCCTAGAAATAATTCAAATTTGTAATTGATAATTCCATTTAATTTAAGTAGATACTTATTTATCGCTCCAAAGACAGTGCATTTGGTTTCTGTTCCCATTGAACTTCATTTGTATTAATGTGAGAATTTTAGACTTACTTACTTACTTAGGTGGCGCTACAGTTCGGCGTGAACTTGGGCCTCAACCAACAAGCTTCTCCAATTAGCCTCGTCCTTAGCTAACCACCTCCAGTTACGCACTCCAAGTTGGTTGACGTCCCCTTCTACTTGTGCGCGCCACCTTAGACGAGGTCTTCCTCTACTGCGTGTCCCTCCGAGTTGGATTCGAAGACTCTTCGGGCCGGAGCGTTGGTGTCCATTCGTTCTACATGTCCCAGCAATCTTAAACGACCAATGCGTAGTTTTTTGACTAGGTCGATGTCGCTGTACAGCTCGTATAATTCGTCGCTGAACCTCCTCCTCCATAATCCGTCAACGCACACAGGACCGAATATCTTTCGAAGAATTTTTCGCTCGAAGCGATCAAGGGTATCTTCATCCGCCTTTGATAAACTCCATGCTTCAGCGCCATAGAGCAGGACTGGGATGATTAAGGTCTTGCATAGAGTTTCCTTAGTTCTTCGGGAGAGGGCCTTACTACTCAATTGCCCTCTCAGCCCAAAGAAACAGCGATTGGCAAGAGTTATTCTTCGTTTGATTTCTGATGAGATATCATTTTCAGAATTGATAGCAGAGCCAATTTTAGACTTAGACTTCCATTTACTTTGGACCCATTACCTCAACATGGACCAAAGCACATAATAACTAGACAGAAGAGCCTGGAGTCATTCTCCCTTTCTTCTTCATTCTCCCTTTCCTTTTTCACTGTAGTGTCCTTCAATCTGAAATTACGGGTATCAGTCAGGTCATCGCTTGACTGAAGGTTAACCTAATACCACGCACAAATATTTTGCGTGCTGCCATCGGATCCTTTGTATAAAAAAAAAAAAAAATCTAATCTAGGGCAATCACTACCGTTTGCCTCTGAAATGCCAACGAGATCGCTAACCAGAATAATGCAAGGCATGCTTAGCATTATAGTATTGTATGCAAAGTTTTCTGTAGGAGTTGCCGAGAAGAGGAAGAGGAAGAATATATTGTGTAGTTCCTCTGCATGTATCTCGTTCTTAACGATCTGAACTCCAGTAGCACGGCCGATCGAAACTGCTACGCTAGGAGATCTAAATGGTTTCAGGCGTAGGCTACAACTTAGATGGAATAGACTGCTAATAAGCACTTTAGTGGGTGTCATTACCGGACACTGCACCATCGGCAAGCATGCCCATAGGTTGGGCCTCCTTTACAACAACTTCTGTAGAAGCTGCATGGATGAGGAAGAGGAGGAGACAATTCTTCATCTTCTCTGTACATGCCCGGCCCTTTCAGCTCGAAGAAGAGCATACTTGGGAGCCAGTTTCTTCAACAACCTAAGCGAACTGGCTGACATCAGCATGGGCAGTCTCCAGCGCTTCATAGCAAGCTCCGGCTGTATTGCTGGTGAAATACAGATCCTGGTGGTAACACAATGGACCTTATCTGGCCTTTGTGAGGTTGCACCTGCAGCCTGCCACTCCTACCTACTTACCTACCATTTCTGATGTAAGTAAGTAATCAGTTTGATATATATGGGAAGCAAATGGCATCTAGAGTAGCTTTAAGGCTGAGGGAATCCTCCCAGCTGGCCAGTGATAATACGGACCACGGGGGGATCCTTAACAGCAACATAACCATCCCTAGCAGTACGGATTATATTGTTCCTTATATAAACTTCAAGATCAAATTCATGATAAGAATTCCTAGCAGAAGTGCTTGGGAATCTGGTGGGGACTTATAGAGATATACACAGATGGATCTAAAACAGCGTATGGCACGGGGGCAGGAGTCTTCAGGACACAGCGACGTTCCGAGCAACTGCAGAGCGGACGAACTAGCTAATGAAGGGTCGGATCTTACGGATCATTGTCTTATTGGCAGGCATGCCATCAGAATGGGTGTACCTTCTAACGATTTCTGTAGAAGCTGTAGAGACGAGGAGGAAGAAGAAACGACTGCACACCTTCTTTGTAAATGCCCTGCTCTATCAAGGCTGAGGAGGAAAACACTAGGAAGGAGAGTACTTCTTCAATGGCCTTAACGACCTAGCCAGACTCGACATCTTTAGGATTAAGAGTTTTGTATGTGGGTCTAATTGGTTCTGCACTTAGTGCGGCACGGTATAGGGTTTACACCGATACAATTACCCAGAGCTTATACTCCTTTTATACTATAGGAAATTGCACATGTGAGGTTACGGAGGCTGTGTTTCTACATGCGGTATCACAATGGGCCTTCATTTAGGCTGCTTAGTGGTGACAGCCGCTTAACCTAACCAAATCTAAGTAGTCAATGGAGAAGACAGAACGTCAGGATAACGTACAATGTACATGGTAAACATGCTGGTTACCCGTCAGGCACCAAAGCCGCAGTTAAAGTTGCCCCAAAAAAGATGTGATTTTGTATTCGCTTTGTTATTCGACAACTTGAAGGTCTTGTCGTGGAATAACAGAAGTTCAAAGTATTGGCATCGGCATAGGAACAGATCGGATTACGAATAAGATAAGAAAGAACTAGCTGAGAAAGGTGGTTAAGTGGACGATAACTAAAATATCTCACAAGATGGTCAAGGAAATTGTTTTTCATTCCATGTACCTGCTCTTCGCTTTCCAGTGATGAACAGCCAACACTATTAATTGCATTAATCGATAAAAGGGCTTATTTTCTATCCTTATTATTTATTATTATTATTGTTGGTTAGGCTTTGTGACATAACGCATATGGCACTGCGACCTGAAAGATCTATTGTGCCTGGAGCCAGTTACACAAAGATATCCTCTATCTTCCTAATGAAGTTGAGGATATCACCAGTCGAGGCATTACGAATGTCCTCCTGTGTTAGGATTTCTTCGTGGAGAAAGCGTTTCCTAACTCTGCAGACAGCCACGCACTCACATAGTACGTGTTCCGCTGATTCGTCTTCCTCTAAGCAGAGTCTGCATTCAGATTCCTGAACTATATTAAGTTTATGTAAGTGATATCTGAGGCTGCAGTGACCGGTGAGGAAGCTTAGTCTTCTGATATCATCTGATTTATGACTGAGAATATTTTTTGTGGATTTGTTCAGGGGTCGGATGGTCCTTTTAGCCTGTCTGAGTCCCTGAGTATTGGTCCAACGGGATAAGAAGTTTCGTTTTTTTCCAGCTGTCCAGACTCATTCTGAACGCGGAAGAAGGAATGCCGCAGAAGGGTTCGGCACCTATGTACCTTTCTGATGAGCCCTTCCTGGCAAGTTGATCTGCAATTTCATTGCCTTCAAATGTCTCTGTGTCCTGGTACCCACCAGAGCTTGAGTTTATTTCGCTTTGAGAGGTCATGGCGAGTATTGAAGCAGCATAGAACGACCTTTGAGTTACAGTAATGGGAACTCAGTGCTTTGAGCGCAGCTTGACTATCGGTGAATATATTGATGGCTATCCCCTTTATGTGTTTTCTATCTCATAGCTTTAACACAAAACAAACTTACTAAGTGACGTACGTAGTAACGAATCTCCAGACAAATAATAACAAATCTGCGTGTGAATTTTAATCAATCCTTATCAGTTCGCGACAACTCGCTGGGGTCGCTCGTTTTATATATTCTTTTTTTTGTTGTTGCTCCATTTGGCCTTTGTACCTTCTTTCGATTGACGACAGAGTAATCATTTCGAGAACCCGTCGTTGACTTATTCCGCACGAGAAAAAAAAGCATTCAAAATTGATAAAGCAGTCTCGTATTGGTGGACATGTTTTTTTGATACTTTATTTGAGTATACATATGTACATATATACTAGATTTCAAAATACATAATTATAAATAGAAAGGAAAAAAATCACATTAGTATGTATTAGCCAGCGGCTAACAGACTCATCACTACTTAGTTTTAACTTATAAACTACGATTTTGATTATAATGCTTCAAGTATATTGCTCAAGTGAGTAAAAGCACGATTATACTTCGTATCTAGCTCTAGTCTATTGTTCTAAGTACAAATGATTTACAACAAAAAAACAAACGTCGTCGTCGTAAAAAATTGGCTAAGTACAAATGAAATGAGAATACTTTGGTAAAAGTATGCCAGATCGACACGATAACCCTGATATCCCACTAATAGATTAGTTAACTTATTTTTTATCGTTGATTTTTTGTACTCAAACAAATTATGGTTAATTATTTTGGCACAGAGAATACGACGAACAAGTTGTTTTTCCCATCCGCGGTGTACGAGTAATACAACATTATTTAAAATTTCATATTGTCTCTCAGGTAGGCCTTCTGCTTTACCTCTTCCTTCTCGCATTCGCCATCAGACGATCGTTGAAGGCATACTTTTTCTGATCGTAAAATGAAACACTGCGTCTGTACAATGTTGAAGAACAACTTCCCGACCATGTTTGCATCCGAATTGTCTGCCATTTTCAGACAAGTGCGAAAACGACGATCACAACTGCAGTGACTTAGTGTAAATGGACGGTAATTGAAGAGATCGTATTTCGTTGACATCCCAGCAATGTGAATTTGGCAATGATCATGACGACGACAACACTTGTCCGCACTAGATGCACCACCAAGGTGATTGTAGTTGCCAGCTGTGTTCCCACGACCGCACCATCGCGTGTTCGGTGCGATTAGCCAATCAGAGAGCTCACGTCGTTTTCTTGAATGAAAATCCTCCTTGGTATTCCCCTGGTTGTCGGCATCAATTGAGAGACTTTGTGGAATCGAATTTTCTAGATTGTCGAGGTATTTTTGTGACCGAGGCACGATTATGGAACTGTAACACAAGCCGAAGCAGCAAATAAATAAAAAGCACAAGAGTGACACGTTTTCTTTGCGGACGTTCATGATATTTTATTGGATTATTAGCGAACCGAAATAGAAATGCAAAAAGCGAACAAAATCTGTACACAAGTGATGAGGTTTTATCGGTCGTGCGAAAAAAACCAAACTACTGCTGGCTGACGTTTGACTTGTCATTTTATATATCAGGTTGAGGAATTCCTATGACCAATGAATTTCACTGGAATGTGCCAAAGCCGATTCTGCTAAGATGTTTGAATGACTGCTTTTGTTTTCGATTGAATATGTGTTCTATAAATAATTTGAATAGATGATAAGCGGCGATAAACGCGATTTTTCCGGGGAGAAATTGATGAAATCACTCGCGAATGCTAGATTGCATGGCAAAATGTAAACAAATGGACTTCATTCACAGTGGCGTCGTAATGTCTATCAGATCACAATGGCATGTGCGAATATCTAGTGGTGTGTTCAGTGGGTACAAAGATTTACAATCGTTGCCGTGAAGAATGATTAAAACTTTTTTCTTTTTAATAAATGTTGACTCCCCAATGAAGAACTATTGCTTTATGTCACAGTATGCTTATATCGTCAGAGCAACACAGATACCTAAAGTAAGATGTCATTGCCCTTCATATGCTGCAGTCTACGTTTTTACTACCAGAAATAATGGTCCTTCGACAGCCTATCATTTGACAACATTGAAGGTATCCTTTCCAAAGCAAGGTACATACTTTCCTAATAAGTCCCAATTAAATGTCATCTTGAATAGAATGTAGTACATGCCAAGCTGAGTACTATTCTTTATATGTTGCATCTTCAAGGCCGATGGGCAAGATCCTGTCTGGAAGCACCGGCGGCAGGTGTTCTTTAGTTTGAAACTTGTATTCAAGGGTTTGCTGACAAATTTGGAGTGACAGTACTGCCCCCCCATACGACCTGGTAAATCCAATATAGCACTAGGCGTTCAAAGACAAGCTGATGGGAGATGGAGAGCTCTCTGTCGATGACGCATCTATAGAGACCTCTGGTCAAACATGAACAAAATAAAAACATGACACATTCTTGTGCTAAACAGGTCAAACTTAACGCTCTTCACAGAGATTATCATAGGCCACAGACGGCGGCGATATAGTTGTAAAAGAAAACACAGCTCACTTCCTACACGAATGCCCCAGCCTATGCAGTACCAGAAAGATGGTCCTAGGCGAAAACTACTTCAACAACTTGGGCGACCTGTCATTACGAATTTGGGATGCTCCTGGACCGAACGATCACCAACAAACTAACATAGACCTTTCTTCTTTGTCTTCTTTGTCAGAATAAAACGAAAGGGGAATACTATGGATCCGCAGAGATCTAAGTGAAGGCTGCGTTATACGAGATGCAGTCACGCTATCAACCTACTTAGCGTCATCAACTCAAACTCTGATCGGATCGTAGCTAGGACGTCAAGATCATTGAAACGTCCAATGCAGATTCAAAAAATTTGTTGCTTCCAAAGCTTATTTCAGACATAACCGCCACATGTCTAACTAATTCGGAATGGATGCGGGATATGTTTTCTGTGCTGAGATCACCAGTGTACTATCCAAGCTGTCTCCAGGATGCTGCATCGGGTTTTTATTATCTACCAGCACCTTGGGCGTCCAATAACATCCAACTCCATGTGAAAGATTGAACACTTGTTGGAGAGCCTACTTAACTGCCACCTGAGTGTTAGTTTCCAATCCATAGACACTCAACGAATCTTGTTAGAAGTCGCCAGCTCAAACATGGTGACAATAATAAAAAAGAGATTGACTTGCAAAAGCCCTCACATCGCTCATCATTGTCATTCCCTCCTTGCCTTGACGTTAAAATCTTCTAAAATGGGTTAACTTCCATATCTCAGTGTCGCAACAATCACGACATCGATGTCCCAATTGGGCTGTGATGAGCTGTGGGCGACTGCTGTCGAGGTTCCTGTAGAAAGAAGCACAACACCAATTCTGGATGCCATGATCGATTACATCTTAACCCTTCGCTTTATGCCGATAAAAATACACGCAATGCTGCAAGGGGACACTTGTTATGAATCAGATTTGACTCATTTAAGTGACGTTGTTAAACTACCACACGTCACTCATGCCGCAGATTGACAATGCAAGAAGGAAACAAAGGAAAAAAAAACTCACAAACCCTGCTTCCGTCGAGCCCACTCCAATTATAACCAATTGTTCCACGCGATACTGTATCTCTTGATGTGCAAGTGCAGTTGCGATAGTAAAGAACAAATCTCTCAACAGATTGTTGACTTCGCAATAGAAAATCCCCGGCCCCCACCAGCCACACATAGTCTCCAGTATTCCATTATGGATTTTATGTGCGTCTTCTCCTGGTCGACTGAATGGTAAAGTTGAAGCTACAGGCACCAACGGCGACGAAAAGAGACTGTGTTCGGTAACAACTGTCTGGCAAAGTCATCTCTAAAACGACACAGAACTGCCACCGAAGAGAAGATGCATTCAGATTATGGCCCAAAGCTGGAACGGACTTCTTTTGTTTTCTCTCTCTCTCTTCCGTTAAAAGATGTCAGGTTCCTGTCGTTTTTTTTCACTATACATTGCCATCTTTTTTAATCTGTCTTTACAACTCCTCTGCTTCGTCGTTTTACGTTCGCAGATAATGTCTGGGTTACTAGTAACCGACTCTTTAGGCTTAGTTGCATAAACTAGAAGAATAAGGTGCTCGCAGGTTGAATGTAGAAATTAGGGCACCCCGTCCAGTGAACTGTTTATTTCTTTGTTTTTTTTCCTCGTCTCTTCTTGGTTTGTGGGTCTGTTTTACTTCTTAGTTGATATGCTACTCCTGTTCTATATTTCCCCGGGACGGGAGAGATTAATTGCATTTCCAGTTGCATCCGAATGGGGATCACTTGCTCAAGATTCAATTCATTATAATTTATTTGCTCGAGGGGAGATGAGTGAGTGTGATCTGGTGTTGGTCTTGTGCCTAGGTGAATGGAACTTGTAACCAGATTTGGGTCAGTGGTATAGATGGGGGCTGGCACTGGTAATTTAGGCCATTCCAGCAATATAACCAGATTTGTTTTTGCAAATTCTAAATTCTGCGCATAACCGGATCCTGTTGGATGCTAATGCCTAGGCATACCGTAATGGTTAACGAGCGAAGAGAACGCATTAACGTAGCCATGCTCGTTTTGGAAAGGAAGAATGTTGCTTTGATGTAATGGTCTTCATTTCGTTAACAGTTCATTTCGGAGTGGAGTGGAAAGTCTTATGATGCTTTTTAAATGGAAATGGCATTTTGGACAGCGCGCTTAGAGAAAGGAGTGTCATAGGAAAGAATAGAAACATTTTGATAGATGATCCGTGAAAACTTTGAAGACCATGATGCAGATCGTAACTGTAGCTATCCTCTCACTAAGTTTGTCGATGAAATGAGGTCATATTTGGGATAGGCTTTACTTAAAACTTGTGTTGGTCAGGAAGTGAATAGGATCGATTGACAGTGACAGTTGAACATCAAAAGAAAGGAGTTTTTCATGGATTTTTCGTAAACTAAATAAGAACCGGAAATGAGCTTTCCAGGCAAGGTTCAGAGGAGCATTTCTCCGGCTCTGAACCCAAGTAAGGTTTGCCCGTATCTTCGGTAAGGGCTTCTATCGATGGTTGGCTTTTTAGCAAGTACAACTGTAGGTGGCATGAGTCTCCAGAATGCAGGCAGACTAAACAGATCCTTTCCGATGTCTGTAAGAAGTCGGCGGCATTCTTGCTGTCCCTCAGCAGAAAAGATTGGAACACTTGTCCTTTGCCAAACATCACAACGTGTTTTGTTTAAGTGACACCACTCTCTGGGACGCTTGTGGAGAGGACGACGACACTGCGGAACATTTTCTATGTGATTGTACTGCCTTTGCTCGTATAAGGTGGTAGATTTTTGGTGCTGATGTGATGAGTGCTGGCAACCTAAGCTCCTTATCACTGAAGTTCTTACTCAACTTTCTTATAAAGACGAAGAAAACACCTGCTGATAATACAATGAAACTGTTTTTGTGCCTCAGTGCTCCAGTATGGTGTTCCAAGACTCCGACAGAGAAAAAAAGAAGAGAATGTGCTGCTGTTCACTGTTTAAGAGGAAGCGGAAAAGGAAAATTGACTGCGGTAAAGATCGATGGAAAATTGCTGCTGACTTCCATTTAAGGAAATCTATTAGTGATAGCATCATGCACAGAAGCAAGGAAGCAAGCAAGAGCTCTTCCTTATAAGCTCAACGAATTGAAGAGAAGGGAAAAGCTTCCGCTTTTTTGATAGAAAATAGTAGCAGCTTGATCATAAGGGTAAATTAAACTATATTAGATGGCAAGGATCAGCAAGACTTCTGGGTTAACCACAGAAACTTCATAGCCACTGGGGAGGTAGAGTGCGGGAAATTCTGTCATCTGACGTTGCTACTCCCACCCACCTCCTTAAGCAAGTCGCTACGTTGACTACCAATTGCTCAGAGATTCTTAAGTTTCTGTTAGATACTCACTTCCCTGACTCAGTACCCTCTAAAGAGGATGAGTTTTCACATAAAGCTATCTCAGGAGATTTTGCAGATGAGCTCATCTTTAAAGACAAAATTTCTTTGGTCTTCTTAAAGCTTCAAATCATACAACTCATCCGGACAGGGTGGCATTTTCCCTGCTGAGCTACAGCATTCAAAAGATATTATGCTCCCTTGACTGTTTATTATCTACAAAAGCTGCTTATCCCACATATACATTCCTAGTGAATGGAAGCACACAGATGTGGTGTTCATACCTTAGACAGGCAGGAGTACACATACCCACCCCAAAGATTTCCAACCAATCAGGAGCTAAGATCATGGAGGGCTTTGACGTACGTATATTTTACTCGCATTTTGTAAACCTCTTTTGGAAGAGGCCTACAAAGGTTTTTATTATTCCACAATTAGGGGGTGTGAACAACCCTTTAGGTATAAAATATTGGACCGCCCAATCAGTTTATCCTCGTTTCTTTTAGAGGTACTTGACAGGATAATTGAAATCCACCTCAGATCAATCACAGCAGTCTTACAATAAAGGTAAGTCGACCAAAACAGTTCCACAGAAGCTAACTCAAAGCATCAAGAGTCCATTGAAAACAAGCAATACCCTCGAGCTGCCTTTCTCAATATTGAGGGAGCTTTCAACAATGTCAAATCGAATGTAATCACTGCGGCACTGGTATACCTTGGAGTAATCGCACTGATTATACGACTCCTCATTGAAAGAGTCGTCAACGCTAAGATAGGTGAAACCACTGCCCAAAGATCGGTCAGTAGGGGTCCTCTCACCTTTTTTTTTTTTTTTTATAATTCACTAGTACTAAAGGGGTTATGAATACCCTTATAATGCTATTCACACAGCGCTAGTGTTGGTGTAGTGATTTTGAAACTCAGGTTTAGGCTTCAGTCTTTTTTGCTCCAAGGTTGGTGTCCAGGATGACTGGGGAGAATTATTGGTACCGTCGCCATTGCTTATAATTCACAGTATTTCTTTCGAACATCCCAATGCCATTAGTACAACCTTTTTTTCCTCTGGTACATAGGTTAGGTTAGGTTGAAGTGGCTGCTAGCTATTGCCAGCACACTTAGACCAGTGATAGGTCCATTGTGATACCACATGGATCTGAAGAGATCTCCAAACCTACTCGTTAAACCAATTGGAGCTCTTTATGAAGCGAAGGAGGTCTCTGATATCCGTGTTTATCAGATCACCTAAGTCGTTAAAGTAGAATTCCCCTAAATGGAGTCTTCTTGTGCGGGAGAGAGCTGGACAGTTACAAAGAAGGTGGGGAATAGTTTCCTCCTCCTCTTCGTCCATGCAGCTTCTACAGAAATCATTTGAATGGACGCCAAGCCTTGTTGCATGCTTGCCTATTAGACAGTGTCCCGTGATGACACCTATTACGGATCTGATATGCGATCTTTTGAGAGAAATCAAGTTCTTAGAGCGTTTCAGATCCAGCCGTGGCCAAATCCGTTTAGTCGCCTCTGGTACATGACTTAAAACGATCTGTTTGTGGACCTGAAAAGGAATGACTACACTGTGGTGGCACACGTGGATGACGTTTTAATTGTTATCTCAGGAATGAACCTTCAAGTTCTCAACGAACTGATGAACAATGCCTTGTCTATTCTTTTAGATGGACCGGCAAATCTGGACTTAAAGTAAATCCACACAAAACAAAGCTAGTTGTCTTCTCTAAGAAATATAAATCTCCTACAACCATCCCTTCAAAACTCAACGGCACAAGACTAACTCTCTCTAATGAGGTTTAATTCCTTGGCATAATTTTTTATAGGATGTTATGCTAGAAGCCCACCATTGTAGACTGAGTAAAACAAGTTATTGTAGCCCTTTACACTTGGAAGAGAACTATTTGTCGTAAATGGGGCTATACGCCCAAAGTTACCTCCTGGCTCTACAAGTCCATAGTTCTTCATGGAGCAATAGTTTGGTGGGCTGCCGAGGACAGCGCAGTAGAGGAAGACCGCGACTCAGGTGGCGCACGCAAGTTAAAGGGGACCTCAACCGACTTAGCGTTGGAGGCAGCTAGCTAAGGATCGAGCTGGCTGGAGACTTTTTCTTGGTTGAGGCCCAGGTCCATCCCGGACTGTAGCGCCAACTTAAGGAAGTAAGTAGAGATGAGGAAGAGGAGGAAACTACAACTCACCTCCTCTGCCACTGCCCAGTGCAATATCACTTCTAGGTCAGGACCCATTCCTCGGTTATGACTACGTTATTCAACAAAGTGGACTTGAGTTTCTAATCGATTCAGCATCCTTAGGACTCTGCGGTGTGGGATCGATGGTCGATGTCAGGGCTTTCATTTTCACCCAGGAATGAACACCTAACCTCTAAATTTCGCTTGTCAAACATAATTGCCGCTTGCAGTCACTTGACGTCGTAATGATGGTTTTTTTTTTACAAAAAGGACTCTCATTGCCACCCGGGTAATATCTTCATTTGCAAGTTCACAGAACATTTCCATTAAACTTATGGTCACCAACGACGTGCTTAGAATGGTACGTGATGGAACTACCTGCTTCATTGATGAAATCACCCGTGAGTGTAATATGTCCTAAGTATACACTTACTGATGCTCACAGGAGAACCTCCTTAAGACTAATGGCTTAGTTGGTCAAACCTCTGACCTGAGAATGAATTATTACTTATGACAGAGTTAGGAGAGGATGTTTTTACGGGATAAGATCTGAGTGGGCTGTTTCCAGTAATAAAACCATTTTCAACTCAAATGAGCAGATGAAGCAGGTTTTGGATTGGTCTACCGCTGCATACTCTTCACATTCTTCACTTCTCCCTTCGATTCCATCGAGATTTCGATTGTATCTTCGTCTAGCATTTCGTGTTCCATTAAATATAGGTCATTGCGTTTCCACAGATAGATTCTGTGTTCCACTTCTGTGAGATTATTAAAAATTTATTTATTTCTTACAATCACGAAACCAAGACAACTTTCAAGGAAACTAGATGGCGCTTTGACTGCTGTTGCATTGGATAAGAAAATGAAAAAAGTCATTAACAAAACCACAATGAGTTAGGAGCATCACGATTTCTTTGAAACTTATTGGGAATCCAGGGCATTGTTAGTGTTGGATTGGAGATGACCAGGAGATGTAGAGATATTTATACGAATGGAGGACATTAATGAAGTCCCATCCGCTGTCTTGTTGTCTTGCATTTGCAAAAAAAAACATGAAAGTGAGGCTTCAATGTGGTTGTGGTACTTGTTAGTCGAATGCTTATAGCGCCTACTTCAGCGGCTAAACAATTCTAAAAATTTCCGTTTTGTGGGCAATTCTGTGCCATTCTCCGTTCGTAATATGTCTGCGCGGCCACAAATTGATAGCCCCAGTAGGCGCAATCAACACACGCGCTCGGGGCCGGTGTATTACTAACCGCCGAGGTAGAGGGAGATTTCAGAGATGGACCAGTTACGTTAGGGGGTGGTATATTACTAACCACCATCGGTAAAGCTGTCTCCAGTGGTGGAGTGTTGGCGGAGTTAGAGGGATCCTCCTCCTTTTAAGGTCCTCACCGTCCTTTTTATAGACACGAAGAGTGAAAGCTCTGAAATCGAAGCTGACCTGTCCTTCAGTGTCGTCGGCCAGGGGAGCTAGGGAATTCTTGTTAACGACAATTGTCGCCCATCTGGAGTCACTCTTCGGCTCTCCCAGATTGGCAACCTTCCAATTATCGGTCGGAAAGTGGGGATTGGAGACCTGTAGGATCTTGATGATGGTTTCCGGATTGGAGGGCTCAACTGGGATCCAAGAGTGAGTCCTAGGCCTGCAGGGAATCTGATCCCTGCTCACGGTTGCTGAGGTAAAATGTGGTATCTACGCGATGAAATCCCTGCAATCTGTCACCTTTAACTCACAAAAACAGCCCTTACTTGGCTGAGCTATTCACCTTATCTCTGTGCCAAGGGATAGGGACATTATAGGTAACTGATTGGCTGACGAACTTGTCAGATAGGGTACAATTCTACCAAAAAAAGGGGAATCTAACTCGGTAAAAGATTCTCGAAAAGCATCAGCGTGAACGTTGTTAAACGCACCTTCTATGTCTAAAAAGGTGACGAGAGTATATTCTTCGTAGTAAAGGTCAGGGTTTATCACTAGATATAAGTCTTCCTGTATCGCTCGAAAGCGGGGTTTTTTTGTTGTCAGATTTCCTGTGGCGGCTTCCCTGGACAAAGCAATTCTTAACGTGAAAACATAACCGGAGTCCGTTCAATTAGTATAAATGATTAGCATTTAACAACTGTCAAACTTCTCACTTTCAATTATGATTAACTGGCATAACAAATCACATTCAACATCATTTTGACAATCTAAAACATTTTGCAATTCCATTTAGCTAATTTGCAAGCACTCCGATTGCATAATGCGCAATACTGTCACAACACTATCATGGTAAATTCAAATTAGAGATAAACAGCGGTAATTAGAATACATTTGTGTATTAACCTGACCCACTGACCTGTTTTATGGTCAAAAATTAACCGCGCTAAATTACACGCAGAATTATAAATTACCAAACAACTTCATTTAGAGAGGCTAGAGATAAATAATCTTCTTCAAGGTTTTTCCATAATTTTCCAAACAACTCCAGGCATGGCATAGAGCATAGAATTTGAATTATTTTTTACAAAGCGAACTTAATCAAATGTCACGACATTTTGACATGTTTTTCTGTATTAATATCCACTCAGAGCGTAACCGGAAGGTCGGTCATGCAAAACAAGTCTCAAGTTGACAAGCATATCAACTGGAAAATTGAAAATTTACCATAACAAAATTTGACGCTTCCCCTCTGTCAATGAATACGTCAGTGAAAATTTAATTTGACATATAAGTAGAGATTAAGCTATTAAATGTAAACTACTTGCAATTAAGCAATTCTTCTTGTTTTTTTTTCTCGATTAAATAATCACGTCACTGATAGGTTTTTACTTGTATAGTTTGTGGACACCAAGACAGTCTTTGGAAAAGCCAATTATTGGTTGGCCTTCCTGAAGTGTGCGATGTATTTCTATGGTGGATCGTAGCAGTAGCACTAGCAGCAGCTGAGTGGAGACTGGAGAGTTGTTATCTTTGATCGTAGAATTTTGTCGTTACGTTGTGACAGTGTATACGATGACATAAGTCATGTGTCGAAGTGAAAATAAAGTGCAAGGTGAGGTATATGTAAACAATTGTTGTGGCAGTTGAGTGTACAGTTATTCGATGCAGACTGGGGGTTAGGTATAGAAGCCGTTGCGCATTAAGACGATATAAATCGTAATAGGTGTGGTAATTGGATTGAGAAATTGAACGATTCTTGTTCTTTGTTTGTTGTGAGCATGCATTTAGCGGTATAGGAGATGATTTTCTATCGCATTTTGTTTGAAATTGATTGATCAAGGGTGATTGACTGGTTGACATTTTGTAGAGTTTATTGTGATTTGAGTAATAAATCAATTTGCTGGTTGTTATGCTGATGATATCGGGGCCTAAATCAAGTCATGAGACGCGTCTTATTCTAGATGCAAGACTGTGAACTGAGTTTAGCAACAAAAAACAAAGATTAGGAGGAGCATTCCTACTATCTCTAAGATGCGGGGAAACCTGGACACAATAACCACCAAAAATGTTGTAAAATGGGGATTAGGCTGGATACAAAGCTTACGTATTGGCAGCACATCTAGTGCGCGTCCGAAAGTGTTGCAAAGATTACCTTAGTGTTAAGCAGACTAATGGCAAACTTGGGTGGCCTCATGGCAAGCAGGCGCAAACTACTCAAGACAGTTAAGTACTCTACCTTTTTTGTATGGGGGCGAGATCTGGGCTGATGCACTCCTATTCAAAAAGCTCTTCGGTGGCGACTTCCTTTCGAACCGTTTTAGAACCAGTGATTCTCGTAGCCGCGGGAGTAACACCCATTGACGTCTTAGCAAAAGGAAAAGTCAACACCAGAAGCCAAGAAGATCACAATGCGTCGCTGGCAAGAACCCTGAAGCGGAGAAACTATGGGTAGTTGGACTGCAGGACTGATCGGAAGCATCGCGGATTGGACAGAGGTGCATTTCTATCCCACCCATTTCCTTACCGTTCACGGGTGTTTCAACGAATAGATACATAGTCAGTATGACGATCAAATTCCATATTCCTAGCAGAAGTCTTTGCCATCAATCAATGTGCGATACTTAATCAGTACTCTCCCATCATGGGGAAAATCATATTGCTGCTCTAAAAGCGCTCGACTCGCCTGTCATCAAATCCAAACTAGTCCTAGAAACCCGCAATGTAATCCGCGGCCCTAGTAAGGAACAACATGGTCATCCTTCACTGGATTCCTGCACATTTGTGGATTTGCGGGCAATGAAACAGCCGACTAACTGGCAAAAGACGACGCGCCAACAGATTTCATTGGATCCGAATCCTTCTGTGGGGTAAGTAAATCACTCTTCGCAAGACACGCAAAAGGTGTCTAGAGAAGTCTGGCTCAACACACCAGGGCAAGCATGTTCAAAACTTCTATTCCCTGTACCGTCACAAAGAAAATCGAAATTCATTGTGAACCTCGATAGGAGCAACCTTAGAGCACTAATTGGATTTCTCAGCGGACACTGCCGTCTGAAGAAACACCTACACCACATGAACCTTGTAACAGATTCAAGCTGTAGAATTTGCCTTGAAAGTGAAGAGACCTCTCTACACAGCTTAACGGAATGCCCAGCTCGCTTCCAACTTAGAAAGAGAATTTTGCGGCGACGAAGCAATCCCTAAGAACAACTCGCTGCCATCCAACCAGAGAAGTTCCTTAACTTCCTGATGTGCTCTGGGGTGAAAAAATGAATTTAAGAGACAATAGGGAAGGCACAATAGGATTCACAGTGCCAAGGACTGTGAAGAACCCTACCGACACCATAATAATCATAATGGCGATCAAACCAGATGACTTGCATAAACTGTCATCAAGACAGCAATCAATAACAGGATCAACCGGGATTTTCATCTGAGGACATGGAGCACAATTGAAATTAATGGTAGGACTTCTTTCTGACCGCGCGGGGAGGAATATGATGACCTGGAACACTTCTTCTGCCACTGCTAGACTACGTCAAAGAGTACTGGAGTCTATGTGCAGACTCAACGCACTTAGACAGGAAAGTGATCGGTGATATACTAGATTTAACCTGACCCCCCATGAAAACCTATCCCTCACCCTCAACAACAAGGGGTTTTCTGTTTGTTTTTGTTTGTTTCACTATAACTCAAAAACCTCTCAACATATTTCGTTAATATTTTATGCACATGAGCAGATCATTTTAACTTAGGGAAAAGGATAAGACTTGTGGTCCAATATCACGTATCCATCTCACGAGTAGTAGATGTAGGTACTGCTTAACAACTATCACTTACCCAAGTTTTCAAAAAGAACAGATCTTCAGCTACAGCTTATGCAAGGTTTTACGTATCCAATGGGCAACTTGTCTCATCACATACACAAACACTAAAACACTGAAAACACTCTCACTCCCGAAAAAGGATGTTTTTTCCCGCCAAAAACTGAACCAAAATCGATTTAATAAATTCAAAACAAAAAAAGTCAAAAGGTGACCAAAACACGAAATTCGATCGTGCAGCATTCGATCTAGGAGAAAGAACAAACACGAGTAACTTGGTCACCACCGTTGACTGGAATAAGAACCGGGATAACAGCAGCAATAGGCATAAGAAGTTTGTATCTAACCCCAGGAAAACCAAAGCGACACGATGAATAAGAACAAGAATTGTTCCATCAAACAAAACAACACTGTTGTTCGGACATCGCAAAAGAAAGGTGGAAAAAGAAGAAGAAGAAATTGCAAGAAAACAAAACCAAAAAAGAATTACCACCCAATGAATGGGAGAATGGCAAAGAAAAAGCCCGGCAGTGTGCGTCCTTATCCCGTAATAGATACCTCAACTTGTACACATTCACTTGGCGGACGAGAGATGAAATGAAAACCCAAAAAAAAAGAAAAAGAAGTTCTGAACAGAACAAGAACTGGGATCTAAGAAAGTCCAAGAATGGAACATGGAATATAAACAGAAACGTTGATGATGATCGTGAGCAGTGATCAGAAAAGGTACTAGTGATACACAGAGACCTTGTGGGGGAAGAGGTGAAGGTCTATAGTGCGGTGTCGGTGCCTTTTAGATGTTCATACCAATTATCAGGCGGAAGGAAAAGATCGGTGCATCTTCTATTTTGGAACAGATGACAGGGGAATGATCTACTTGATTAAATTTTTTGACAGCTATTCTGTTGGTGGGCGTTTGGGGAAGTAAAGCGTGGGTAGGTCACTGAGTGTATGACTTTCAAGGAGACTACTGTTTAAACTTCAAGGAACGAAAATATGACAGATGACATCTCATTTTAAAACTGTTCGTGGGTTTTTTCAAAAGTTGAAGAAAATGACAACGGTACGATGGCTCCGAATTGTCTGAGGAATTCGAAATCCAATGTGGGGTATACGGCAAGGTTAGGTAATAGGGTTGACGGAAAAGGAAGTCCTATCTGCGCCACGCTCAGGTCAATGTAGACCTATTGTTAGGGGTACACGGCAAGGTATCATTCCTTCTCCAATATAGTACTTATTGATGATTAGTGATGTGCTTCGTGCTGATTTATCGACAGGAACCGGCAGAATTCGATGGACTCTTACGTCCGACCTTGACTACGTTGGCGATGTATCCTAACACACTCACAGAATTATGGACATCTACCAAATGAAAGCAAGTGTAGTGAGGGAGGTAGGCGCAGTCGGACAGAAACCCGACTGTAGCGCCACCTAAGTAAGTAGGGAGAGTACGCAATTTCCAGTATCTGGGAGTATTGTCTCGACCGATGGTGGATGGGATATACTCAGCCGAATCGGCAAAGCAAAGACTTTCGGAATGATGTCCTAAATATAACCAAACTACAACTCTTTCATTCTACTGTTGAGTACGTGCTGTTGTAGGGACGCAACACTTGAAGTGTGATCATTACTACCAGCTAAAAGCCACAAACTATCGTCAACAGGTTCCTTCGCAACATCCTATGACCTTTCTAATCCATCCTAATTCCATAGTTAACCACGCGATTTAATGGAACCCGTCAACCCAGGACGTCAGAAGACCTGCCGGTCCAAGAACAGGTGCCTATGGTACATCCTAATGCCTTTCGGGCCCAATACTGGAACCAATGGACAGTGGACACAATTATTTAACGAAAAAGCGATAATTTCAGAGTTAACCAAGCGATTTAATGGAACCCGTCAACCCAGGACGTCAGAAGATCTGCCGGTCCAAGAACAGGTGCCTGTGGAACATCCTAAGGCCTTTCTGGCCCAATACTGGAACCAATATACACAACCTTTCAACGAAAAGCCGATAATTCCAAAGCTAACCACGCGATTTAATGGAACCCGTCAACCCAGGACGTCAGAAGACCTGCCAGTCCAAGAACAGGTGCCTGTGGAACATCCGAAGGGCTTTCTGGCCCAATACTGGAACCAATAGACATAACCATTCAACGAAAAGGCGATAATTCCATAGTTAACCACGCGATTTAATGGAACCCGTCAACCCAGAATGTCAGAAGACCTGCCGGTCCAAGAACGGGTGCCTGTGGAACATCCGAAGGGCTCAATACTGGAACCAATAGACACAACTATTCAATGAAAAGGTGATAATTCCATAGCTAACCACGCGATTTAATGGAACCCGTAGGACCAGGACGCCAGAAGACCTGCCGGTCCTAGAACAGGTGCCTATGGAACATCCTAAGGCCCTTTTGGCCCAATACTGGAACCAATAGACACAACCATTCAACGAAAAAGCGATAATTCCATAGCTAACCACGCGATTTAATGGAACCCTTCAACCCAAGACGTCAGAAGACCTGCCGGTACAAGAACGGGGGCCTGTGGAACATCGTAAGGCCTTTCTGGCCCAATACTGGAACCAATGGACATAACCGTTTAACGAAAAGGCAACAATTTGAAAGCTAACCATGCGATTTAATGGAACCCGTGTACCCAGAATGCCAGAAGACATGGCGTAGAACAGTCGAGAAGGAGGCTCAGGAATTGTGGAAGAATTGGAGTAAGCTGAGACATATTGCCGTATACGATGGCTCGTAGCCGTAATGCAGGCCCTACGACCCACAAGGGACAGGACGTAAGTTATGAATTGGTCACTAATAATTACAGAGATTCCTTCTCGTTGGCTGACTGATGATAGCCAGTGAACACCCGTTTGAGAAGCTCTACAATTCCCATCCAATTCATGTAAAATGTTCCACCATTTTGCAATTCGTTTGGCACTTGTTGTTTGAAATGTTTGATGCAAGGTTTTTTGAGCTGAGCTTGAAAAGTTGATTAGATTTTTGCCAAAGGATGCCAGGAACAAGCAAAGACTGCCTGGAAAACGGCGTTCTGTTTCCACTGCATTGGAGGCAGGTTGATGGATTCTTTGGCCAACACTTTCAACATGTTCTTACATCTACGCCCAGACTTACATTATGTACTTAGATGTTGTTGCTGTGTTCTATGTCTGATCATGCCTTTCGACTGTCGCAAGAAGCCCCGAATGTAATCGAAGAGTGGACATCCAGTTAACTGTCTCAAAACTAATTTTTTTCTCCTTTAAAGAGTAACAATTCCATTGGTAAGGAGTCATTTCGGATAGCAAACTTTTTCAGTTAAGAATTGGAAAATTCTCAAGTAGATCACGGTCCAATCATGGAAGGCACCAAGGAATTATGCTCTTTTAGAAGCCTCTTACCCATCTAGATGGACTTCAAAAAAGTAGGGCGACTTTTAAGATGTTTTGTACCAAAGTTATCCTGCTGAAGAATGTTGTAACTCCGAGCGAGTACGTGATCATGGAGAAACCTCAAGATTGTGCTTGCAGATCTAGACCAGTCCTTTGGTTTTCCGAATTTAGAGACGTTCATTGGAGCGCCATCAGAGCTACCTACTGTCTAAAATGAAATAATTCTTGGTTCGCTTAGCACTTATCCTTCAACTCCTGTTGCACAAATTTTAAGCTCACATTCCTTTTGTCCAGAGCTCGGGATTAAGTTAAAGAAAGTTACAAGACTCACGTCTCGTTAGGGAAAGATGTATCGATCTATCCAAGCACTGTAGCGACACTCAAGACCACTCAACTTCCTACAAATTTATTAGAGAAGCTTTATTATCTAAGTCAAGTTCCCTAACAAAATTCTGTCTCCGATTGGACACACCTAATTCATAAATTCATCAATCTTATCAATCAATGAGGCTTGCAACTCCTTCCACATTACTCCACAGAGCCCCATTTAGTATTCTTATCATCAATCACGATGCTCCTTGTTCGTTATGCAATTTATTACAAAACATCCTCCGCAACTAGCTATTGCAGCTTAAACGGTTCTCGCAACGACCCAATCGTAACTCATAATCGATTACAGAACAAACCTCAAGAGTGCCAGCCTCATTCGTTGAGCCTGTGTACGGCTTCGCTTACGAAAACCGGTCAATTAAACCGCATTCGCAAGAGACCTGGATTGACACATATTTCTACAGCGCATCCTTCAGCGGCTAAACAATTCTACACCAACCTGTTCCACAGCCGATATAAGTTCCCGTTTTGTGTTCCCGCAATATGTCTGCGCGGTCACAAATTGATAGCCCCATTATGCGCAATCAACACACACGGTTGTACACTTTGCATCGTTGTGTTCTGGTAGTGGGACACCAGGTATCACGGAGTAGCAATATATCGGCTCTTCACCTATCGATCATGCTTCCTCCTCCTACGAGAACTCCTTTGGTTCCGATTGAACGCTGCTGGAGTGAACCTGTTCAGCCCAAATTGATGGGTATTTAGTTGAGGATCTCCATTTGGACATGTTACACATGCTGTGGTGGTAATAGCAAGGCAATTATGAACTGAACTTTTGGTGCACCAGGTGACAGAGAGAATGCCGAGGCACACTTGGCAGTGAATGTACAAATGTACACGTTGTCGTGTCGTTCGTGCCAGCCAGCGCCGGAGATCAGTTGAAGGCAAAGAGAAATATCTACACCACTGCTGGGAGGCTTGTGGCAATGGAAGTCTCTGGATGGGGGATTTGTTGGTTTTGCAGATGGGGAACATCGTAATTTCATGTCCTCGAGTTGTCGGTTATAAATTGAAAATTGCAGTGGGAGGCATTGGAGCGAGCATTCGGAGCGACGATCATTGATGGTGCGATCGTTTATGGATTTTAAATGGGGAAGAAGGCGTTGAAGCACTCATAAGTGGGAGGATAATCTGGTTGTCGGTAGGGAAATTGGGTCAATACGATTTGTTAATTGGATCAGGTTAAGTTTGTTTGTAACAGAGCTAGTTTTACAACGTGTTAGCTTGGTTAATGGTCTTGTGGGTGAAGAGCTGCTGCTGTCGCAAGTAAATATAGGTTATCTGATGCTGATGAGACCTACACAACACTTGTCAAGCTCACGAGAGTTTTGGGCTTTTAAAGTGCCAAAGTCTAGGTTTCTTAAGAGGTGAAGCATTTACTGCTACCACAAATCGTAAGACGGGTGATCAGATTTAAGAGGCGCTTAAACGACACTGACACCAGTCAGTCTTGAAGACCTAGACAGTAAACTTGTCTGATAGGAACCCACAGAACAGGTGTTCAGAAAGTCCACCCGTGCTCTCATGATATATGTATGTGTTGGAGCCTAGCAAGCAGGTTTTGGGGACGTAGCCCAAGTATTATGAGATGAATATACATACATACATACATACATGCATATGCATATTGCCATTCTGAGGCCACAGAAGGAAGAGATGCGCTAAATCGAAAGAATTCCCTTCTCCTTCCATACTCTTCGTCTCTTAGCAATCCCTAGGTATTTCCTCATGAAAGACCGATGTATCCAGAATCTATAGACTGAGTTACCACATGATCAAGTGAAATACTCGGTTTAAATGGAACTCCCTTTTGAGGGAGATGACAGGAAACGGATGCTGTGCTCTTCCTTTCTACAGCTTGGACCAAGGATAAAACACTCTAGAGCTTATGGACAAGTACACCATCATCTTCCAGGTCGAAGCAACTTAAAAGCACTTGAAGCACATTTCGTAACATGCTCTGGAAAGATTGGATCTATGATCGAAGAATTTGGTGTTTGAAAGAGGTTATGTATGCGAGTGAAGTGACGTTCAGTGTGTCAAGACTGTGTGTCATCCCTGAAATCGTAGAAGAGGCTTTGTATCCTCAAGTTCCTTTAACCCCGGGAGGGGCATAGGGTGGCAACAAATCTCTTCAATCTTTCTCGGTTTGCAGCTAAGTATTTCAGTTGTGGCCACGTTTTGCTCTGGGTCGCTGCTTCTGTTAAGACTATTGATCTCCACGTTGTTCTTGGTCTTCCAACCCGCCGTGTTTCGTGAGCATTCCATTCGAAGTGTGACCAGTGTTTAATCTCGACATCCAACAGCTTTTGACTCGTTTTTCGTCACAATTCCTGGTTGGATTTGCGGCCAACGAATCTTTAGGATGTATCGCAGACAGCGATTAACAAAAGCTTGTATTTTTCTTGTGATGTTTGTCCAGCTGCTTAACCAAGAAAAACGCAACTTATGTTCCTCATCATTCGAATTGGAAATAAATCCTTTTTTGCATCTTTTGTATATGTACGACTCAAGCTAGTGTTAGGCACTGTGCCTTAGGTAGATGATTCAAGTAGAAGTGGACGTACTCGTATGTAACATGGACGGTATCGTTTAGTTTGAAATGTGGCAAGAGAAAGGTTCTCTAAGAGTTGGGAACATGTTTAGCTACGCTGTTTACTTTCACGAATATGAAGACATGTGGATAGTTCCACTGCTAAGGATTATTTAAGGCTGAATTGTCTGATTCCTAGACCAAAATGGACTAGTAAACACATACCTTATGGCGGAGAACAACTTCGTTCCACAAAAATATTGCATACTCAAGATGGTTTCCATATAAGTTAAATTCATTGCATCGTTTCAGGCTAAATTAAAATAAAATTGGTTTTAGGAGTTCTCAAACTGTGGAAAACTCAACGTGGAAAGATCTCCACCTGGATTTAGGAGCAAATTCCGAAGTCATACCAACTTCAATCAATTGACTTTACAGACTTGTCGGTTGACATTGAAGCTTAGATGTTGCCTCAATATTTAGTTCACGTCCAGTAGAAGACCTTAAAGTGAATCGATTCATGATTTGGAGATTGATTTTGAGAACCTCCTATCTTAACAATTTTATTTCTTTCTAACTCTGTCATCGTTGCGAAGAACCTGGAGTCTAACGCAGGAAGACGTTGTTCTTTTAGAACCGAATAATGATGTAAATGTTGGCTCGATTCTATTTTCTCTTGTTCCCGCAGATCCTGTAGAAATTGCTGGTTGGTTTCAGTTCACATACTGTATGCAGGAAGGGTCGCAAAGAACTAGATACGATGTTAAATCATGACATTCATGTTGTCTCTTGACCGATGGCTCTGTTTGTGATATCAATAGGTAGGACCGCTTGTTTTTTTCAGAAGCATTACAGCGTTGTTGCCATTTTCTGTGATAGAAGTCAGTTTCTACAGCCCTCGTTCGTCTCAGTTTTTACAGACATATGGCCCCCATTTGCTTCCTGTCCATATCTCACAACCATATAGGAGAATGGCATGACAAATTGTCATTAGGACCCTTAGTTTGCTGGCTGTGCGTCCACCTTCCTTTTGTCATTAATCTGCTCAGCGACATTGTGACCATCGCAGCTCGTTTACATGCGGACCATAACTGTTGCGAGAAAGTGAGCTTTGTATTAATAGCAAGCCTCAGGCACTTTACTGTTTCCGTTCTGATTATCACCTTAGACCCAACTTAAAAGTCGACGATAGTTGGGATCATCTTCTTACTCAGACGGACTATCTCCGTCTTTTCTGTGGCCAGATCATGTTCTTTCATCCAGAGAAGTACCCGTCTCATGACCTGGTTGAATTTTCTTTGCGCACTAATGGTGTCTTTTGCCGTAATACACCACCAGGAAAGTGTCTTCGGCCATCTCCATGCAAAGGATACCATCATAAGAAATGTTCCAGAGGTTGGATCCCAGAATTGAGCCCTGTGCTGCTCCAGCAGTGAATTCCTTTCTTCGCGTTCCTGCTGTGGTGTTATTTAGCAGACATACTTGGGAATATCAAAAACGTTTTCAAACGCGTTCAGCATGTCTTCCCATCTGGCTGCGTTGAAGGCGTTTCGCACCAGAGTTGCTAGTAGTACTAAGTTTTTGAATGTCGATTCCCCCCTCGAGCCGTTTGGGTGGTCCTTACCAGTTTTTCAATTGCTTCAATCGTGGAATGCCCCTTTCTGATACGGTGCTGTCTTCGAGAGAGATCTCCTAAACTCTGTACCGCTGCCGTGAACATTGGTTTCAGCATTTTTTTTCCAAGAGTTTCCCTGCGGGGTCCAGATCAGGGTCTCCTTTCTCTTTGCTGATCAGTACCAAATGTTGCTTCTTTCAGCTCCTGGGGAAGACCCCTTCTTGCAGACAGTTGGTGTACATGTTCAGCAGCAGCTGGGCAATCGCTTTGAGCACTTCCGCCGTTATTTCGTCAAGACATAGGATCGTCTTTCTTGCAAATGGGGCAGATAAAGCTGATAGTCCAGTCCTCGGAATTGCTGTCGTCCTCCCATACTTTGCAGATGATCTGGTGCATAGGTAAGGTGTGGTATGTGGGCCGGAGAAGAGGAGTTCCTCAGCGCCACACTCAGTTCTCTACGACCCATTGTGCTATCCATAGGGGGGAAATTGTACCCTTTAACGTTACCCCCATAAAAAGTGAATTAGTAACTACTTACTGCGTTAGTGGTATAAACCATCCTGTGGATTTGATAGTCGTTCAGATCGTTCACCGGTTTACCAGATAGTTCCTCGAGATCCCAGAAGAAATGTCGCCCGAGGAATTTGTATCTTAGATGGTACAGGTCGGAGCAGTGGCAGAGGAAGTAGGTTGTGTCCTCATGGACTTCTTCGTCTCCGCAGCCTCTACACAGGTCTTCTGCCGTAATACTGAGTTTCTTCATGTGGTACCGCAGAGTGTTATGACCCGTTATCACACCAACAAGGGTGGAGAGGGATTTTCTCTAAGTCTGGCGGTCCTAGCCATATCAAACACAGGCCATAACTTCCTTGTGATGGCACAAGTGTCTAAAGAAGACCATCTGTTATTTGCCTCTCTTTGAGTTTTGCTTCCTGCTTCGAACTTCAATGAGCAAAGCGGGATATTCACCGCGAGGTCGGCTTGTTCTAGACTTAGTGCGGAGCTCTCTCTTTAGCCAATTCCTCAGCATTCTCATGCCCTGGTATGATCTGGTGCATGCTCCTTTCCAAAACATCGCCACCAGCTCAGATTGTAATCCGTCTAAGCCTTATTGTTCTTCAGCTTTTTAATGGGTGTGCCGACTTCCTCTACGTTGGCTGGGAGAACTACTTCAACGGCGACAATATGAAATAAGATGAGATACATAGATGCGAATCAAATAAACTCCATTTTTCTCTTAGTAAATATTTATTAAAAAATAAATATTAGCAAACAATATAGAGTTCAATATTCAAAGCATTAGTTCACTTCCAAATTTTTCTTTTTGGAAAATAAATAACAAACCACAAAATTAAAAAAAAAAAGAACACAAGCACGAATCTACAATTATTTGATCGATGTTTGCGGGTGTGTTAACAAAGACTAAACTCTGAAGCCTCCAAAAATACAATAAAACTTCAGAAAAATATAAAACAAACTTTCGATGTTGATTTACTGCAACAGCAGCTCCTTCAATGATATGACTATAAAAAAACGCTCACGAAAAAGGATAAAATAGGGGGAAAAAAAATGTTTATAAAAATATATTTTGTTCTCAATTCCACGAGGTCCTTGTACGGCTTGCTGATCCTAAGCTTTTGTCCTCTGTTTGGCATAATCTAAAGCATTCGCTAGAATTTTCTTTTCCAAAATTCGATATTGCAGTATCAATGCTTTGAGGTAGCCCACTTTGGTTTGGCCCTTCTCGTGATTCTGCAGTGCAATTTCGTCCTCTTCTAGTGTGGTGGGAAATACTCTTAGCAATAAACTTAACCGTGTCTGAAGGAATAACCATGTTTTCGATTCAAGACTTGTTTCCAATGCACAATCGATGTGAAATAAGTCCGCGGCACGATTCTCTATCCAATGTTCCAGTTGCTCCCGATTCATATTGAAAATTCGAACAAATGCAAGGAGTTGAGGTGAAATGAACAGTGGCGCTTGGAACACTTTCAATTCGGCATTCTTTGGTATTTCTAGCAATTCTAGGAGTTTGGTACGTTCGGCTAGTAGTTCATCGGAACTGTTAAGACCAAGTTTAATGCTAACGCTGTCTTTTTTGTTGTTCGGATAGACGAAGCTTAAAGAAAAAAAGAGAAAACGATATTGATTGTATTTGTATGCTAATAAGTTTAGTTGTTAGTAAATAAGGCCTGTCATAGCGGTACTTGTTGTTATTTACATTTTTTATATGCATAAGTGGACAATCTTGAAGGATATAGTGTCTTAAAACTTGGTCCCGGTGCTTTCGGAAAGGAACTAGACGATATCTTGCCGAGCCTTTCAAAAGATCAAGGCTTATATTTTTTTCCAACGTTCTTCATTTAGAATCTTGAATCAAGTCGGCTTCGTAAATGTTTCAATACACGACAGACAGTCTTCTTGCGGGATTTATAATGGTTGATAGAAGCTTGCAGTTCTTTTGGCTGCGAATTAAGACTTAAGACACAACTATGTACGCAGTAAGGACAAATGAGATGCTATGCAACCTCCTCACCATCCCTGTCCGGTTATACAGTACAGATGCATGGACAAAAGGAGTGGTAAGGAGTGTTATGTATAGTTAAGTTGTGTGGTATAGTTCCTATTACATAAGATTAGAGCCTGTCAAAGGAATACGATCTTCAAAAACTTACCCATTGTGTACCAGTAGATCAGCATTCGAACGATCACCGTAGTAAATAAAGATCTGTTCGCCTTTCTGAAAGTCTGTTAGCGCTGAACTTTCCAACTGACTGAGTTCCATGTTAAAAAAGGAAGTGATCGTTCCATCTTTGTGATTGGCCATATCCCAGAATGGGATAAGTGAAACTATAGTATCATGTCCATGTGTTGTTTCTTCATCCTCTGGCTGATCCAGTCTGGGAATAATATTTTCTCGTGTCATCACTGTGGAAACCGCCCAACTAAAAGGAAAAGAAAAAGAATCATTCGCAGTAAGTACTTGTTGAAGTCAAAAAGAGGGAGACGAATATATTAACAAAGAACTGTGTCAAAGGGCCTAGGGAAGACTGAAATTCGGTTTTTTTTGAGTCAAAACTGATGGAATCTAAGTTTGAAGTAGTTACGATTGATTCGAAGACTACACTATCTCCAGCTGCTTAACAAAGTTAAAGGTCTATACCTAAGGCAACATGAGACTCCATTAGAATTAGAAGACGACCCATTTGTATTGTCACGATTGAATAGAGATTTAGGAAGCCATTCGGACATTCTGGAGCGAGGTGGATGATCTTTTACAACTGATTCCGCCTTCGGAGTCAAAATATATAAACGGGATCACAGGGTCCATGGCAATCAGTGAAATGCCATAACTAGCCCGGAGAGCAAAGAAATTTTGTGGTATAAACACCTTTTTCTTCGAAGGTACAGGTTCAGGTACATAAATAGACTAGGCAGACCGCCATGGGATTCAACCTTCAGATACTGTAAAGTAATACATGGAAAGCCCCTGATCACACAACACCGAATCCTAGAGGCGGAACTTTTAATACTGAGGACGGCAAAAGTTCAGAAAGACTATACATTGGCAAAGGCTTACACAAGAAGAAGGTCGTATGCTGAGTGAAGACACCAGAGGATACCATCAACGCTACATGGTGTGACTTCTAAATATAGGGCAACTAGTATGTCACCTCATATAAAGACATGAAATGTTGGTAAGCAGAACTAAAGGAACCCTCCCTCAACGCATGGCAACAGAATATGTATCAAAACGTCACAACAAAAGTGTGTTGCCCAGCTAGGACGAGCGATAAGTTTAATGTAGAAGTTGGAGTTCACCAAGTTTTAGCACTCGTCAATGTCGACATGAACCACCTTATGGCTGAACTGCAATGTCTTCCTTTATGGAACATTCTGTACGCCGATGACCCCAAGGACCTGCAAAGAGTGGAGTGCCAGACTTTGATTCAGTTGTGCCGTAACACTATTTATCTGTAAGGCACTCCACTCAAAGAGGACGACAACTTTAAAAATGTCGGCACAATCGTCAGTAATAATGGAACAATCTACGCAGATGTTGCTCTCGGCGTAAATACAGAGAGAGTTCTCGGAAGGGCTGTGCGATAAGAGAATGCCAGTTCTACAAGACAGTAGTACGCTCAGCTATGACATATGGTGCCAATTGTAGGCCGAGATGAGAATGTTGAGGTAATGAGCCTGTAGAGTGTCAAAGGTTTAATCGAGTTGAGAACAGCAACATATATTCGTGGTAAACTTGTAGAGGGCCGACTCCAGACTGCGAAGCCAGACTTCGAAGATACGACAGCGTGTTTCAAAATCACTACACCAACACTAGCGCTGTGTGAATAGCATCATAAGGGTATTCATAATCCCTTGAGCGCTAGTGAATTATACAAAAGAAAGAGATGACTTCCTTACGTAGAGCCACCAAGACATCAGTTGTTAGCAGTTACTTGAAAGATGTCCAGATACCAGCCTAGGCGACGCAGAACAGAACATCCTTGAGACCGGAAAGGATACTTTTTAAAAGATCTCCACTATCGACTTCGATAACAACACAAGGAAAGTCGACGGAGGCAGCACGCTATTGCAGTTAAACCTATCCTCCACCTACTGATCGCTCTTATGAAGGTCTGTCTTAAGTTAAGCTATCACCAACACAAAACTAGCAAAATGTAAAGAATTAACGGTACTCGATCGAAGCACTTAACGTGCGATTTTGTGTCTTCTCAAGAGAACTGAACATCGTCCAATCTTTGAGTGTATTCCAGGCGAACTAAGATAGTCAGTCACAATCTCACCTACAAGAACGATATAGCAATCTACATTGAGAGCCGGGCCTCTATTAAAGCTCTACATTGACACACCATATCCTCAAAACCGGGTAAGTGAATTCTTCTGGGTTCCCACACAAAGAAGGATCCTCTGTTTGGTCACACAGAAGGCGTTCGCAATGAAGAAGATTTCACAGGATTGAGATAAAGGTGGACGACGAAAACTAGTACAAGTGGGATCTGTGGTGATCCACTTGAGGCTGACACAAGGACACTTGGTGCTTGGTTCAAAATTCGAGCGCCAAAATCTGTAGTCCTAAGATTACATGTATAGACCCATCATATGTTATTGTTATACAAGTTGACACCCATAGCATCTCGCAGAGGGATAGTTTAACCGGCTCTGGAGATGGAGTAAGGAATTTGAATTTTGTTTGCAAAAAAAAAAAAAAAAAAAAGTTTAAAAATTGGAAAAATATGGCATTTTTCGAAAGTAAACGGATCAGAAACCATTGAAAACAGAATAGGAACAAACGAGGATAGATGGGAAAGAAGAAAAAAGGATGAAAAGCAAAAGAAAAGAACGAAAATTGACCAAAAAAAACGGAAAAATTAACGAAAAACAACAAAAATTTAGAAAAAATAACAAAGGTGATTTTTAACAAAGAAAAAAAGTTGTTGTTGTTCTCTTTTATATAAAAGGTGGTGCGAGGCCAGGTGAGCTTCAGTCTTGTGCTGGCCGCCGTAGTGTTCACTTCGTAGACCTTGGGTGTAATTTATGTTGAGAGCGGTTCTCTCAGAGAGAGGTCGAGAGAGTATGAGAGCGAGAGAGTGAGAAAGAGAGCGAGAGAGTAAATGAGAGCGGGAGAGAGAGTAGTAGTGCGAGAGAATTTAATTTTTTTTGTATTACGCACATATTATGTACGCGTATGCATAGACGTATCCACACCTACACCCATTTATGCGTTCGTTCGTACGCTACTATGCACTCGGGTGCCCACACTCACTTGAACAAACTGTCGTATACGAGTGGTGGAGGAAGTGAACGTTGTGTATTATGTGCTCCTGACCATGAGACCAACTGATTGGGTTCTGTGAGAAGGAACAGCAGAGGAAGAACACACAGACCAACCCTGACTACATTCATCATCATCGGATACAACATCCAGCATACAAACATACTATGCACATCATCAGCAACACATCAGAAACATCATCATCAGAAGTTGCCATGCACCTTGCTTACTGGCGAACCAGGTTAGTCCTATATTTTATTATATTGCCTCTGTCCCTGGTCTTGCCCCTGAACAACCCCCCCCCAAGTCTTTAGGTTTTCTTTTGCAATGCAGTGTCTTTCCTTTTGAAAGCACTTATCTAGAACCCCCAAGTCTGCAAACCTTTAAGTGTTTCCAAGGCGCAAAGCCATTTTTTTTTTTTTAATAAAATCAATAATTTTTATTTCTTTGCAAGCCTTAAGCTTATCTATCAAAGGCCCTCAGCCTTCTTTACAATTAATAGAATATAATCCAAGGCCTTCAGCCTTTTGTCTTAGAATCAAGTAGTTGAATTTAATTGGAGGCCTTAAGCCTTCTTTTCTACAGTGATTTCAGTTCTTAATTCCATAGCAATACATCATCACCAGTGCAAGCTCTCCATGGCACTTCCTTCCTGCTTCCTGCTTCACAGAAACCTGGTGAGTTCTGTGGTAATTACTTTTATCATTTCATTTATTATATTGCTTTCTATATTTACTATATTGCTATTTATATATATATATATATATATATATATTGCTATTTATTTTATTTATTTATTTATTTATTTATTTTATATATATTATATTTATGTTTATTATATTGCCCTTGACATGTGCTTACCCAAGTCTGTAAGCATTATTGCAAGCAATCAGTGTCTTTCCTTAGCAAAAACACCCAAGACTCTTTCCCTTGATAAGCCCACCCAAGTCTCTAGGCTGAAACTTTTTATTTTATTTTCAAATCTTATATTTCATATAAAAAATACTAAAATAATTCAAATTTTAATTAATACAAAATATAATAAGCTTTTAGCCTTAAGCTGTCTCTCATTCCCATTCCTATCCCTTTTTCAAATAACAGTTCTTAAGTTTCAAAATTCCCAGCAAGGCCTACGACGCATCAAGAACAACTATATCGCACGTGCGCCGTTTACGTAGTCGCTGCAGCGCTAAAACGCGATATTGCAATCGGCGACGCGATATTGCAATCGGTAACCGTGAGTGTAGTCCGTCAAGACAGTGTGTAGCCCTTGGACAATTATATGGGCTCGTGTACGCTAATACACACTCGCGTACCCACACTCGCCAGAACTATCATATGCGAGTGGTGAAGGAGTGATTGTGCATCAGACAAACAGGTTGGGTTCTGTGTGAAAGAACATCAGAGGAAAAACACAGACCAACCTTGACACCATCATCATCATCTGAAGCATCGGATACATCAACGAATACATCAGACATATACCTCATCAGCAATACATCAGACTCATCATAAGATATGCACATCATCAGCAACACATCAGAGACATCATCATCAGAAGTTGCCATGCACCTTGCTTACTGGTGAACCAGGTTAGTCCTATATTTTACCCCTGTCCCTGGTTTTGCCCCTGAACAAACCCACCCAAGTCTGTAGATTTTTTTGCAATGCAGTGTCTTTCTTTCTGAAGACACTTAACAAGAAACCCCAACTCTCTTTCCTTAAGAAAGCCCTTGAATAGCCCACCCAAGTCTGATAGCTTTTTTTTTGCATTGCAATCCGTGTCTTTCCTTCCGAAAGCACTTAGCAAGGGCACCCAAGCCTGAAAACCCTTTTATTTATCAGTGCTTTCAGTGTCTCTTAATTTTTTTTCTCAACTTAAATAAGCGCCTTTCCTTCTGAAAACGCCTTAGCACTTCATACAAGGCCTTATGCTCTTCCCTACAGTAGAATCAATACTTTTTATTCCTTTGCAAGCCTTAAGCTTATCTATCCAAGGCCTTCAACCTTCTTTTCTATAGTGGTGTCAGTGCTTAATTCCACAGCTACACATCGTCACCAGAGCAAGCTCTACATGGCACTTCGTTCCTGCTTCCTGTTTCACAGAAACCTGGTGAGTTCTGTGGTAATCATTATGTTTACTATATTGCTTCTTATTACATTTACAATATTGCTAATACTAATTACATTGCTATATTATTTATTATATTGCATTTGACATTGATTTTACAAGCCCACCCAAGTCTGTATGCATTGCAATTAGTGTCTTTCCTTCCGAAAGCGCTTGACAACAGCACCCGAATCTCTTTGCTTAAGAAAGCCCTTAAATAGCCCACCCAAGCCTCTATTTGCTGCAATGCAATCTGTGTCTTTCCTTATGAAAGCACTTAGCAAAAACACCCAAGTCTCTTTCCCTTGATCAGCCCACCCAAGTCTTTAGGCCCTTTTGTCTCACATATTTCATTTCAGCTGCCCCTTATTCCCATTCCTATTCCCTATTTTGTGAGAGCTCTCGGTTTCGGAAGCTCATCGCGTAGAGTTGTGTAACGCATTCGACTTATCACAAGCTCTCTCCCATTCACCACCGTTTTCTAAACCGACGACGACGCGAAGCTTAAATTTCTAATTTACAAAGTTCCTTCGGGTTAGACCCTCAATACGAGACCAGTATCCGGATATACTGACTAGAATTTCGTTGAACATAGATCGTAGGGTTTAGGTTTAGTTGCGCTTCAGATAGGACATAGGTTTTTTAGGTTTAGATGCGTTGCATAGGATATATGTGTTAGGTTGAGTTTAAACTCACTCGCGATAGGCCCTTCATACGGACGGTAGGCGAGGAAGTTCTACCTACGGACGGTAGGTAGGTGCAGTATACGGATACTGATAAGAATTTCGTTGAGCCTAGATCGTAAGGTTTAGGTTTAGTTGCGCTTCAGATAGGACATAGGTTTTAGGTTTAGATGCGTTGCATAGGATACATGTGTTAGGTTGAGTTTAAACTCACTCGCGATAGGCCCTCCCTACGGACGGTAGGCGAGGAAGTTCTACCTACGGACGGTAGGTGGATGCAGTATACGGATACTGGGAGGGAAGGTGGGAATTCTCCCTACGGACGGTAGGTGAGACCAGTATCCGGATATACTGACCAGAATTTCGTTGCACATAGATCGTAGGGTTTAGGTTTAGTTGCGCTTCAGATAGGACATAGGTTTTAGGTTTAGATGCGTTGCATAGGATATATGTGTTAGGTTGAGTTTAAACTCACTCGCGATAGGCCCTCCCTACGCACGGTAGGCGAGGAAGTTCTACCTACGGACGGTAGGTAGGTGCAGTATACGGATACTGATAAGAATTTCGTTGAGCCTAGATCGTAAGGTTTAGGTTTAGTTGCGCTTCAGATAGGACATAGGTTTTAGGTTTAGATGCGTTGCATAGGATACATGTGTTAGGTTGAGTTTAAACTCACTCGCGATAGGCCCTCCCTACGGACGGTAGGCGAGGAAGTTCTACCTACGGACGGTAGGTAGGTGCAGTATACGGATACTGATAAGAATTTCGTTGAGCCTAGATCGTAGGGTTTAGGTTTAGTTGCGCTTCAGATAGGACATAGGTTTTAGGTTTAGATGCGTTGCATAGGATATATGTGTTAGGTTGAGTTTAAACTCACTCGCGATAGGCCCTCCCTACGCACGGTAGGCGAGGAAGTTCTACCTACGGACGGTAGGTAGGTGCAGTATACGGATACTGATAAGAATTTCGTTGAGCCTAGATCGTAAGGTTTAGGTTTAGTTGCGCTTCAGATAGGACATAGGTTTTAGGTTTAGATGCGTTGCATAGGATACATGTGTTAGGTTGAGTTTAAACTCACTCGCGATAGGCCCTCCCTACGGACGGTAGGCGAGGAAGTTCTACCTACGGACGGTAGGTGGATGCAGTATACGGATACTGGGAGGGAAGGTGGGAATTCTCCCTACGGACGGTAGGTGAGACCAGTATCCGGATATACTGACCAGAATTTCGTTGCACATAGATCGTAGGGTTTAGGTTTAGTTGCGCTTCAGATAGGACATAGGTTTTAGGTTTAGATGCGTTGCATAGGATATATGTGTTAGGTTGAGTTTAAACTCACTCGCGATAGGCCCTCCCTACGGACGGTAGGCGAGGAAGTTCTACCTACGGACGGTAGGTAGGTGCAGTATACGGATACTGATAAGAATTTCGTTGAGCCTAGATCGTAGGGTTTAGGTTTAGTTGCGCTTCAGATAGGACATAGGTTTTAGGTTTAGATGCGTTGCATAGGATATATGTGTTAGGTTGAGTTTAAACTCACTCGCGATAGGCCCTCCCTACGCACGGTAGGCGAGGAAGTTCTACCTACGGACGGTAGGTAGGTGCAGTATACGGATACTGATAAGAATTTCGTTGAGCCTAGATCGTAAGGTTTAGGTTTAGTTGCGCTTCAGATAGGACATAGGTTTTAGGTTTAGATGCGTTGCATAGGATACATGTGTTAGGTTGAGTTTAAACTCACTCGCGATAGGCCCTCCCTACGGACGGTAGGCGAGGAAGTTCTACCTACGGACGGTAGGTAGGTGCAGTATACGGATACTGATAAGAATTTCGTTGAGCCTAGATCGTAGGGTTTAGGTTTAGTTGCGCTTCAGATAGGACATAGGTTTTAGGTTTAGATGCGTTGCATAGGATACATGTGTTAGGTTGAGTTTAAACTCACTCGCGATAGGCCCTCCCTACGGACGGTAGGCGAGGAAGTTTTACCTACGGACGGTAGGTGGATGCAGTATACGGATACTGGGAGGGAAGGTGGGAATTCTCCCTACGGACGGTAGGTGAGACCAGTATCCGGATATACTGACCAGAATTTCGTTGCACATAGATCGTAGGGTTTAGGTTTAGTTGCGCTTCAGATAGGACATAGGTTTTAGGTTTAGATGCGTTGCATAGGATATATGTGTTAGGTTGAGTTTAAACTCACTCGCGATAGGCCCTCCCTACGGACGGTAGGCGAGGAAGTTCTACCTACGGACGGTAGGTAGGTGCAGTATACGGATACTGATAAGAATTTCGTTGAGCCTAGATCGTAGGGTTTAGGTTTAGTTGCGCTTCAGATAGGACATAGGTTTTAGGTTTAGATGCGTTGCATAGGATATATGTGTTAGGTTGAGTTTAAACTCACTCGCGATAGGCCCTCCCTACGCACGGTAGGCGAGGAAGTTCTACCTACGGACGGTAGGTAGGTGCAGTATACGGATACTGATAAGAATTTCGTTGAGCCTAGATCGTAGGGTTTAGGTTTAGTTGCGCTTCAGATAGGACATAGGTTTTAGGTTTAGATGCGTTGCATAGGATACATGTGTTAGGTTGAGTTTAAACTCACTCGCGATAGGCCCTCCCTACGGACGGTAGGCGAGGAAGTTCTACCTACGGACGGTAGGTAGGTGCAGTATACGGATACTGATAAGAATTTCGTTGAGCCTAGATCGTAGGGTTTAGGTTTAGTTGCGCTTCAGATAGGACATAGGTTTTAGGTTTAGATGCGTTGCATAGGATACATGTGTTAGGTTGAGTTTAAACTCACTCGCGATAGGCCCTCCCTACGGACGGTAGGCGAGGAAGTTTTACCTACGGACGGTAGGTGGATGCAGTATACGGATACTGGGAGGGAAGGTGGGAATTCTCCCTACGGACGGTAGGTGAGACCAGTATCCGGATATACTGACCAGAATTTCGTTGCACATAGATCGTAGGGTTTAGGTTTAGTTGCGCTTCAGATAGGACATAGGTTTTAGGTTTAGATGCGTTGCATAGGATATATGTGTTAGGTTGAGTTTAAACTCACTCGCGATAGGCCCTCCCTACGGACGGTAGGCGAGGAAGTTCTACCTACGGACGGTAGGTAGGTGCAGTATACGGATACTGATAAGAATTTCGTTGAGCCTAGATCGTAGGGTTTAGGTTTAGTTGCGCTTCAGATAGGACATAGGTTTTAGGTTTAGATGCGTTGCATAGGATATATGTGTTAGGTTGAGTTTAAACTCACTCGCGATAGGCCCTCCCTACGCACGGTAGGCGAGGAAGTTCTACCTACGGACGGTAGGTAGGTGCAGTATACGGATACTGATAAGAATTTCGTTGAGCCTAGATCGTAAGGTTTAGGTTTAGTTGCGCTTCAGATAGGACATAGGTTTTAGGTTTAGATGCGTTGCATAGGATATATGTGTTAGGTTGAGTTTAAACTCACTCGCGATAGGCCCTCCCTACGCACGGTAGGCGAGGAAGTTCTACCTACGGACGGTAGGTAGGTGCAGTATACGGATACTGATAAGAATTTCGTTGAGCCTAGATCGTAAGGTTTAGGTTTAGTTGCGCTTCAGATAGGACATAGGTTTTAGGTTTAGATGCGTTGCATAGGATATATGTGTTAGGTTGAGTTTAAACTCACTCGCGATAGGCCCTCCCTACGGACGGTAGGCGAGGAAGTTCTACCTACGGACGGTAGGTAGGTGCAGTATACGGATACTGATAAGAATTTCGTTGAGCCTAGATCGTAGGGTTTAGGTTTAGTTGCGCTTCAGATAGGACATAGGTTTTAGGTTTAGATGCGTTGCATAGGATATATGTGTTAGGTTGAGTTTAAACTCACTCGCGATAGGCCCTCCCTACGGACGGTAGGCGAGGAAGTTCTACCTACGGACGGTAGGTAGGTGCAGTATACGGATACTGATAAGAATTTCGTTGAGCCTAGATCGTAGGGTTTAGGTTTAGTTGCGCTTCAGATAGGACATAGGTTTTAGGTTTAGATGCGTTGCATAGGATACATGTGTTAGGTTGAGTTTAAACTCACTCGCGATAGGCCCTCCCTACGGACGGTAGGCGAGGAAGTTCTACCTACGGACGGTAGGTGGATGCAGTATACGGATACTGGGAGGGAAGGTGGGAATTCTCCCTACGGACGGTAGGTGAGACCAGTATCCGGATATACTGACCAGAATTTCGTTGCACATAGATCGTAGGGTTTAGGTTTAGTTGCGCTTCAGATAGGACATAGGTTTTAGGTTTAGATGCGTTGCATAGGATATATGTGTTAGGTTGAGTTTAAACTCACTCGCGATAGGCCCTCCCTACGGACGGTAGGCGAGGAAGTTCTACCTACGGACGGTAGGTGGATGCAGTATACGGATACTGGGAGGGAAGGTGGGAATTCTCCCTACGGACGGTAGGTGAGACCAGTATCCGGATATACTGACCAGAATTTCGTTGCACATAGATCGTAGGGTTTAGGTTTAGTTGCGCTTCAGATAGGACATAGGTTTTAGGTTTAGATGCGTTGCATAGGATATATGTGTTAGGTTGAGTTTAAACTCACTCGCGATAGGCCCTCCCTACGGACGGTAGGCGAGGAAGTTCTACCTACGGACGGTAGGTAGGTGCAGTATACGGATACTGATAAGAATTTCGTTGAGCCTAGATCGTAGGGTTTAGGTTTAGTTGCGCTTCAGATAGGACATAGGTTTTAGGTTTAGATGCGTTGCATAGGATACATGTGTTAGGTTGAGTTTAAACTCACTCGCGATAGGCCCTCCCTACGGACGGTAGGCGAGGAAGTTCTACCTACGGACGGTAGGTAGGTGCAGTATACGGATACTGATAAGAATTTCGTTGAGCCTAGATCGTAGGGTTTAGGTTTAGTTGCGCTTCAGATAGGACATAGGTTTTAGGTTTAGATGCGTTGCATAGGATACATGTGTTAGGTTGAGTTTAAACTCACTCGCGATAGGCCCTCCCTACGGACGGTAGGCGAGGAAGTTCTACCTACGGACGGTAGGTAGGTGCAGTATACGGATACTGATAAGAATTTCGTTGAGCCTAGATCGTAGGGTTTAGGTTTAGTTGCGCTTCAGATAGGACATAGGTTTTAGGTTTAGATGCGTTGCATAGGATACATGTGTTAGGTTGAGTTTAAACTCACTCGCGATAGGCCCTCCCTACGGACGGTAGGCGAGGAAGTTCTACCTACGGACGGTAGGTGGATGCAGTATACGGATACTGGGAGGGAAGGTGGGAATTCTCCCTACGGACGGTAGGTGAGACCAGTATCCGGATATACTGACCAGAATTTCGTTGCACATAGATCGTAGGGTTTAGGTTTAGTTGCGCTTCAGATAGGACATAGGTTTTAGGTTTAGATGCGTTGCATAGGATATATGTGTTAGGTTGAGTTTAAACTCACTCGCGATAGGCCCTCCCTACGTACGGTAGGCGAGGAAGTTCTACCTACGGACGGTAGGTAGGTGCAGTATACGGATACTGATAAGAATTTCGTTGAGCCTAGATCGTAGGGTTTAGGTTTAGTTGCGCATCAGATAGGACATAGGTTTTAGGTTTAGATGCGTTGCATAGGATACATGTGTTAGGTTGAGTTTAAACTCACTCGCGATAGGCCCTCCCTACGGACGGTAGGCGAGGAAGTTCTACCTACGGACGGTAGGTAGGTGCAGTATACGGATACTGATAAGAATTTCGTTGAGCCTAGATCGTAGGGTTTAGGTTTAGTTGCGCTTCAGATAGGACATAGGTTTTAGGTTTAGATGCGTTGCATAGGATACATGTGTTAGGTTGAGTTTAAACTCACTCGCGATAGGCCCTCCCTACGGACGGTAGGCGAGGAAGTTCTACCTACGGACGGTAGGTAGGTGCAGTATACGGATACTGATAAGAATTTCGTTGAGCCTAGATCGTAGGGTTTAGGTTTAGTTGCGCTTCAGATAGGACATAGGTTTTAGGTTTAGATGCGTTGCATAGGATATATGTGTTAGGTTGAGTTTAAACTCACTCGCGATAGGCCCTCCCTACGGACGGTAGGCGAGGAAGTTCTACCTACGGACGGTAGGTAGGTGCAGTATACGGATACTGATAAGAATTTCGTTGAGCCTAGATCGTAGGGTTTAGGTTTAGTTGCGCTTCAGATAGGACATAGGTTTTAGGTTTAGATGCGTTGCATAGGATATATGTGTTAGGTTGAGTTTAAACTCACTCGCGATAGGCCCTCCCTACGGACGGTAGGCGAGGAAGTTCTACCTACGGACGGTAGGTAGGTGCAGTATACGGATACTGATAAGAATTTCGTTGAGCCTAGATCGTAGGGTTTAGGTTTAGTTGCGCTTCAGATAGGACATAGGTTTTAGGTTTAGATGCGTTGCATAGGATACATGTGTTAGGTTGAGTTTAAACTCACTCGCGATAGGCCCTCCCTACGGACGGTAGGCGAGGAAGTTCTACCTACGGACGGTAGGTGGATGCAGTATACGGATACTGGGAGGGAAGGTGGGAATTCTCCCTACGGACGGTAGGTGAGACCAGTATCCGGATATACTGACCAGAATTTCGTTGCACATAGATCGTAGGGTTTAGGTTTAGTTGCGCTTCAGATAGGACATAGGTTTTAGGTTTAGATGCGTTGCATAGGATATATGTGTTAGGTTGAGTTTAAACTCACTCGCGATAGGCCCTCCCTACGGACGGTAGGCGAGGAAGTTCTACCTACGGACGGTAGGTGGATGCAGTATACGGATACTGGGAGGGAAGGTGGGAATTCTCCCTACGGACGGTAGGTGAGACCAGTATCCGGATATACTGACCAGAATTTCGTTGCACATAGATCGTAGGGTTTAGGTTTAGTTGCGCTTCAGATAGGACATAGGTTTTAGGTTTAGATGCGTTGCATAGGATATATGTGTTAGGTTGAGTTTAAACTCACTCGCGATAGGCCCTCCCTACGGACGGTAGGCGAGGAAGTTCTACCTACGGACGGTAGGTAGGTGCAGTATACGGATACTGATAAGAATTTCGTTGAGCCTAGATCGTAGGGTTTAGGTTTAGTTGCGCTTCAGATAGGACATAGGTTTTAGGTTTAGATGCGTTGCATAGGATACATGTGTTAGGTTGAGTTTAAACTCACTCGCGATAGGCCCTCCCTACGGACGGTAGGCGAGGAAGTTCTACCTACGGACGGTAGGTAGGTGCAGTATACGGATACTGATAAGAATTTCGTTGAGCCTAGATCGTAGGGTTTAGGTTTAGTTGCGCTTCAGATAGGACATAGGTTTTAGGTTTAGATGCGTTGCATAGGATACATGTGTTAGGTTGAGTTTAAACTCACTCGCGATAGGCCCTCCCTACGGACGGTAGGCGAGGAAGTTCTACCTACGGACGGTAGGTAGGTGCAGTATACGGATACTGATAAGAATTTCGTTGAGCCTAGATCGTAGGGTTTAGGTTTAGTTGCGCTTCAGATAGGACATAGGTTTTAGGTTTAGATGCGTTGCATAGGATACATGTGTTAGGTTGAGTTTAAACTCACTCGCGATAGGCCCTCCCTACGGACGGTAGGCGAGGAAGTTCTACCTACGGACGGTAGGTGGATGCAGTATACGGATACTGGGAGGGAAGGTGGGAATTCTCCCTACGGACGGTAGGTGAGACCAGTATCCGGATATACTGACCAGAATTTCGTTGCACATAGATCGTAGGGTTTAGGTTTAGTTGCGCTTCAGATAGGACATAGGTTTTTTAGGTTTAGATGCGTTGCATAGGATATATGTGTTAGGTTGAGTTTAAACTCACTCGCGATAGGCCCTCCCTACGGACGGTAGGCGAGGAAGTTCTACCTACGGACGGTAGGTGGATGCAGTATACGGATACTGGGAGGGAAGGTGGGAATTCTCCCTACGGACGGTAGGTGAGACCAGTATCCGGATATACTGACCAGAATTTCGTTGCACATAGATCGTAGGGTTTAGGTTTAGTTGCGCTTCAGATAGGACATAGGTTTTAGGTTTAGATGCGTTGCATAGGATATATGTGTTAGGTTGAGTTTAAACTCACTCGCGATAGGCCCTCCCTACGGACGGTAGGCGAGGAAGTTCTACCTACGGACGGTAGGTAGGTGCAGTATACGGATACTGGGAGGGAAGGTGGGAATTCTCCCTACGGACGGTAGGTGAGACCAGTATCCGGATATACTGACCAGAATTTCGTTGCACATAGATCGTAGGGTTTAGGTTTAGTTGCGCTTCAGATAGGACATAGGTTTTAGGTTTAGATGCGTTGCATAGGATACATGTGTTAGGTTGAGTTTAAACTCACTCGCGATAGGCCCTCCCTACGGACGGTAGGCAAGGAAGTTCTACCTACGGACGGTAGGTAGGTGCAGTATACGGATACTGATAAGAATTTCGTTGAGCCTAGATCGTAGGGTTTAGGTTTAGTTGCGCTTCAGATAGGACATAGGTTTTTTAGGTTTAGATGCGTTGCATAGGATATATGTGTTAGGTTGAGTTTAAACTCACTCGCGATAGGCCCTCCCTACGGACGGTAGGCGAGGAAGTTCTACCTACGGACGGTAGGTAGGTGCAGTATACGGATACTGATAAGAATTTCGTTGAGCCTAGATCGTAGGGTTTAGGTTTAGTTGCGCTTCAGATAGGACATAGGTTTTAGGTTTAGATGCGTTGCATAGGATACATGTGTTAGGTTGAGTTTAAACTCACTCGCGATAGGCCCTCCCTACGGACGGTAGGCAAGGAAGTTCTACCTACGGACGGTAGGTAGGTGCAGTATACGGATACTGATAAGAATTTCGTTGAGCCTAGATCGTAGGGTTTAGGTTTAGTTGCGCTTCAGATAGGACATAGGTTTTTTAGGTTTAGATGCGTTGCATAGGATATATGTGTTAGGTTGAGTTTAAACTCACTCGCGATAGGCCCTCCCTACGGACGGTAGGCGAGGAAGTTCTACCTACGGACGGTAGGTGGATGCAGTATACGGATACTGGGAGGGAAGGTGGGAATTCTCCCTACGGACGGTAGGTGAGACCAGTATCCGGATATACTGACCAGAATTTCGTTGCACATAGATCGTAGGGTTTAGGTTTAGTTGCGCTTCAGATAGGACATAGGTTTTAGGTTTAGATGCGTTGCATAGGATATATGTGTTAGGTTGAGTTTAAACTCACTCGCGATAGGCCCTCCCTACGGACGGTAGGCAAGGAAGTTCTACCTACGGACGGTAGGTAGGTGCAGTATACGGATACTGATAAGAATTTCGTTGAGCCTAGATCGTAGGGTTTAGGTTTAGTTGCGCTTCAGATAGGACATAGGTTTTTTAGGTTTAGATGCGTTGCATAGGATATATGTGTTAGGTTGAGTTTAAACTCACTCGCGATAGGCCCTCCCTACGGACGGTAGGCGAGGAAGTTCTACCTACGGACGGTAGGTGGATGCAGTATACGGATACTGGGAGGGAAGGTGGGAATTCTCCCTACGGACGGTAGGTGAGACCAGTATCCGGATATACTGACCAGAATTTCGTTGCACATAGATCGTAGGGTTTAGGTTTAGTTGCGCTTCAGATAGGACATAGGTTTTAGGTTTAGATGCGTTGCATAGGATATATGTGTTAGGTTGAGTTTAAACTCACTCGCGATAGGCCCTCCCTACGGACGGTAGGCAAGGAAGTTCTACCTACGGACGGTAGGTAGGTGCAGTATACGGATACTGATAAGAATTTCGTTGAGCCTAGATCGTAGGGTTTAGGTTTAGTTGCGCTTCAGATAGGACATAGGTTTTTTAGGTTTAGATGCGTTGCATAGGATATATGTGTTAGGTTGAGTTTAAACTCACTCGCGATAGGCCCTCCCTACGGACGGTAGGCGAGGAAGTTCTACCTACGGACGGTAGGTAGGTGCAGTATACGGATTCTTTTACTGCTTGCTTCATCTTTCATCTATGCCGCGTCTGATTGTCCTGCCTTTGCTCGTATCAGGTGTCAGATTTTTGGGGCTGATGTGATGAATCCTGGTAACTTAAGCTCCCTATCACTGAAGCTCTTACTCGACTATCTTAGAAAGACGAAGAAAACACAGTAAAAGGGTTGTACCTGCTGGTAGTACAATGGACCTGTTTTTACGTCTGAGTGCTCCAGCGTGGTGTTGCAACACCCCGACAGAAAAAAAAAAATTGTATATCGAACTCTCCCCGTAGCCAACACACGGTTTTACTCTAAACACCTGAACGCGTCATTGCCTGGCACACTGTTGTGGAAGAACCTCAAGCAGATTGGCGTTGCTAAGCAAAAGAGTAGCCTTCCTGACAATATCGATGGTAACGAACCAAATAAAAATGTTGTGTCGCATTCTCCCCCGACTGTTTTTCTTCCCCCTCTTAACAACGTTAATGAAAGCATCAGGACGTTTCTCTTTGCAGCTTTCAAAGGCATTTGATACCGTCAACCACACTATACTGTGCAATAAACTTGTAAGCAAATTCAACTTCTTCTCTTCCGCTGTGAGTCTTTTGTCTTCTTACCTCGTAGGTCGTCAGCAGGCAGTATTCGTGAATTGGAAAATGTCAGACTTTCTTCCCAATATATGATGTGGCGTACCACAGGGATCTATTCTGGGACCCCTCTTGTTCTCACTATATGTTAACAAGCGACCCTCCATTGTCACAAGTTCTTCCGTTGAAATGTATGCCGGCGACACCCTATTACACAACACGGCTGTTCAATCGACTCAATTGACCTTTGCGTTAGCCGCTTAAACTCCGACCTGGAAAGGATATTCAACTGGTCGCAACAGAATCTGCTGATGATTAACCCTAGAAAGTCAAAGTGCATCGTCATATCGATGTTAAGTTGCCCTAATTCAACTTAATGACGATCCCATTGAATATGTGGACACCGCTAAAAACCTGGGTATGACCTTCAACAAAACTCTAACTTGCGAGTGATCATATCAATAAATCCGCGGGCAAAGGCCATGGTATCCTTCGCTCCTTGTGGGCGACCCAAAACTTCACTCCTGGAATGGAATGGAAAAGAAAGCACAGGCAATGGGCTCAAGCGATTGGAAACATGTCCTGGAAACTCTAAGCAACATCTGGGTACCAAAAGTCACAGAGAAAGAGCTCAAGGCCTACCTTGTCCTTCTGATAGTTGCATGCAGCTTTTTGTTCTAGACTTCACTCCGTTACAAGCAAGATTCCATACTTTCAACGACTGGCTCTGCATTGAAGTTTCTGTGGAATCTCAAGGATATAATCGTCTTCCTACTAACGTTCAGCTATTAGAAATCCCACTCCTGAAATTTTAATTAATTTGGTAATCCACAACCACAGCCACAACTACAACTGTAACTGTGTTCCATCACCCTCATAAGGTTAACTCGAAATTAATTCAACTTCTCACTGATAACGAACACTCACTTCCCTCATTTACCCCCAAATTCAGATAGGCAGTGTCCCTTGCTTCTATCCCCAAAAAACTAACCTCAAATAGCACTTCAAAGAATTACACAACTCTAACCTAATTTATCTGACAACATCCGGTTAAAGAAGCTAATAGAATTTACTACCCCGTTCCCTAGGACTAAACTTAAACCCGAGGAAAGTCAAAAACTCAAAAAGTTTCAATCCTCGGTAGTCGACAGGAAATGTGGAACACTCTCCTCTATCCAGTCACTGCAGTGCAATGCAACCACTGCTTCTCTCGTGCAAATTTCATTGCCAAGAGTTGAAAAAAAAAAAAACCTTAAGAGTCCTTCCCGCTACTCTTAACCTCGATCCTCATCACCATTTCGTCCACCTAACCTAACTCTTACAAATTTTTTGGCCATTAAAAGCAAGAAGAGGAGCACGAAGGAAAATACTTCTGTTGGACGCCAGGACACAAACTAACAAAAGTATTTCAGTTCCTGTAACCCTAACGACCTCGAGAGGAGTAGGTATAGGAGCATCACGGACCGAGGTAAGGTTAGATATTTATAGTCCTGGTCCTGGTGAAAGTACCAAGCAGGATGGACTTTCGTTCTAGTTCAGGTTTTTGGTTACTTTTTTCTTTTCTCTTTCCCCCTTGATGGGTTCTTTTACTTTTTGCTGTGTCGTTAGGGTTATTCACCTTACTCCCCCGCCCTGCGTCACTCGCCATTCGAATGGGAGTGCAATTTATCTTAATTAAAATTACCCTCTAACGCGTTCACAATTAGGGAAGGCGTTCTGCGTTCAATTAGCCTCGAAGTGTGGGCGGTATTTTGTTGTGTCATTTGAGGTTGAAAACTACTTCAATATTTATTGGAGGTTAAAATTAATGTGCCAGTTGCGTGGGGTGAACGAGTTCAAATTCAACTCACAACGACAAGGTACCACCATCGGGATGAGAAACGAGGTCAATCGCTTTAAAATTCCACGATGGAGGGTGATAAAAGTTAATTTGAATTAAAAAAAGTTTAGAAATCTGGTTGACCTGGTCACAACAAAAACAGATTTACCACACGAGCTTGGTCCTTAGGACTCGGCCTTGTGCTAATGACAAAAAAACGGTTGGCTTCACAAAACTGCTGAAGGGGGTTGAGCAAGACTGTTTTTGAAGTGGACTACTTTGACCGACAGCCAAAACTTCTGTCAACCTGATCAAAACAATAGCTACATCCAAGCTGACAAGAGGGCTGACGGCTTACCGGACGAGCTATTCAAAGCAGCTGGAGATGACTTTGTAGAAAGCATACACTCAGTTACCTTAAAGACTCGTGTATCAGTGAGGATAAGACGGAAGCGGTACCAATCAACAGCAGAAAGAAGAGAGGTAGAATCACTCGATAGGAGGACATAAGATTACATCAAAGCACACCATCAAGTACCTAAGTGTCATGATCGACACACGACTTTCGTTCAGTAAACATCTGGAGTATATTAGTGTCAAAATCTTACGAGGAAACAGTGCACTCATTGAAGGAGGTTACATCGGTGGTGCACTACGGGTCACCAATATGGGCTGAAGCCATGAAAATAGAGTCCTATAGGCGAAGAATTCAGCCTACATACCGACAACTGTCCCAAACACAGGAAGACGCGGAAGATGTGACTTTTATGTCTGCGTTTCGAAACCGAGAGGCATGCACTACGCAATAAGCTTAGGAAAACACTGATCCTCGAGTTAATTCATCGTATAGGGGTGGGAAGAATAGTCAAGCTCCTCGCGCTGCACCCTTGGTAACTCCAAAAGTCTATTCACATCTGGATGCCGAACGTGGCGGTTCAATAGAACCCAAGTAGCACTAGGATGTGCATTTTTGTTACCACGACTCTCGTGACCTGGTTGATGATGTTAGACAGTCAGTGCCCAGATCCAGCCTGTGGAATTTGGAAAACGGATTAGATGTCGTATCCCTTAAGGTTGTTGAAGAATGGTTGGCTTAGTGCACACAAATGGGAGACAGTTTCCTTCTTTTTTTCGTTTGAGTTCTCGCAACTGCAGCTGTCGGGATTGTATGGAATACCCAGTTTGGCCGCATGGTCTTCAATTGGCCAATGCCCCGAGGTTCGGAGATCTTTTGTTCTAATCTTGCCGTAGGTCGGCCATATCTTCCAGTTAGCTAGCCCTTTCCATTGAAGGTTGGCCTTCTGCAGGAAATTGTGAGTGGATTTGTCATTTAACCACTCCTGTGGACCCCTGCTGCGAGTGAGTCGTGTAGAGCTGAGCCCTGCCCAGCCAGTTATTCTGTACGCTCGCTTCTTTTTATGTCACTGTGACCTGGAACCCAGAGCAGCGTGACGACTCTGAAGCGTTCGCTCGAACGGGCAAGTTCGTTTCGGCACTTCTGCACAAGTTTGGAGGATATGGTAGCCGAGTCAATAGCTTTGATAGCGGCTTGGTTGTCTATTAGCACACCCGAGTTGCGTGCAAGCCTCTCGGATTGCCAGTAATTCCGCCTGGAAGCGGTATGATCTTGATACTTTCAGTGATTCAGAGTAGACATTGTCGATGTAGATGACCGTGTCGAGGGTCGTCACTTCTTCATCTTTCTTCCACTGAGCTCTGGTGGTTCTACGTGGAAGTTTAGTTTGGGTGTGAGGTGGTCGGTTGAAAACGTGACCATGCCATGCAGCCCAGCACCCAGCACCCAGATTCTTTGAGTTGGACTACGCTGCATGGGTCGAGAGGCAAAAGATGCGTCAGAAAGGGCATCCGTTGGCGTCGACCTCAATGCACCCATTGTGCATGTGCATATACTGCCTGTTCCTTGGAGCGTTTTGAAGTGTAGCTTTTGCTCAACGCGGGCCACCATGCTAGTGACCTGTTGATGACAATTGGACGCAGATGAGGAACCTCAAACGAGAAAGACGACAGACTAAAGAAGTCCTAACGAGATAATGAGCGTGCTGTACCCACAATGAAATGTCAAACCGGTGGTGTCATGAGGAAAAATGGCAAAGACTGGGAGGTGGGTTAAGTGAATGAAAATTCCACTCTTACCGGCCACGGGCCTAGTTTCGTATTTAAAAGATTCCCACCTCCCGGATTACACATTATACAAAGCTTAGTCTGGCAGACTTAGTTACATAGTCGGCTTGTCATTAGCTATTTATAAGGATTTCAAGTCCTTCCAACTACGCAACACATCATAATTGACTGTTGGGTCCTTTAAAAATTCAATTCCCAACCCAGTAAAGACCAACCTCAACCACAGTATTAACAAAAAAAGGATGAACCTACATTACCACCATCATCTGCATTGCCCACGACAAATGATTACTATATGGACCAACCGCATCCTTTGCCAGAACTCCATTAAACTGAACCCACTACGAACCACTTAAACCCCACTTCAGCCACAACACAATCTGTACTGCACTCGCATAGAACTTCCATCCGAAACTCCCCCCCCCAAAATTTTAAGCCGCAAACACCCACATCCTGGGGAAAAGTAATTTAAGGCAGCCCATAAATAATTTACACACAGCAAATAACTCGCATTTGTGAGTTTGGAGAATCCTTTAAAATCTTCAATTTGCCAAAAACCCCATCGGCGTCATTTTTAAATCTATTCCACCTTCCGGTGGTGTTCCACCACCACTTATATCCGTTTCTACATTCCCCACGAAGGAACAACCACAAAACGAATTTTTTTTCAGGTTTGGGAAAATCCCCCAGAATTGTGTTCCAACGTAAGAAAACAATATTTCTTCTTCTCCTTAATGCATGGCGGATTTCGTACTCTCCTGGTGCTCTCAACCTCTCTGGCTGAAGGGTCTTAAGTCTTAACCCATGGCTATGTGGAGTGGTAATGAAAGTAAAACGTTTCTCTCTCTCGAACCGATGGGGATCTTGTTTTTTCTTCAAGAAACCACATCGACACACGGCAAGAAAGAGAGAACGAGCGGAAAACGGAAATGAATGTGGTTAAAAAGTTTGTTATGTGAGAAAAAAACAAGAAAAGAGAACGGGAATTATGTTCAAAGTATTTGACATCTGTGTCGGAAGGACTTGTTCGTATTTTTCACTTGCTTTCCCCCCTGTGGCTGTTTTTGGGTGTCAAAGTGTAAAGATTTAAGGATATTAAAGGGTTATTTTGAAGTGGATACATTATTCAACGATATCGTTTGGAATGTTAAGTATTTTTTCATGACACACCTTCGTAAAATGGCGAGGAGTAGGCTTAGCTGTCACTGGGAGTTACACAATTTCTGTCAAAATATGTTCAATTTGTATTTCAATGAATAAATTAGGGGAAAAAATTGTGCGTTTCATGCTTTGAAAAAGGATTCGAAGGAAAAATGGGCTTTTTGGAGGTTTGACAAGATGAGATAAAGACGACAAGGGAAGCAACTGTAAACTGGATTTAAATCTGGAACGCAACGAAAGAAATACTGTGAATTATAAGCAATGTCAACAAAACCAATAATTATCCTCAGTTATTCTGGACACGACCCTCGGAGCAAAAGATTGGAACCTAATACCACCTGAGTTTCAAAAAATCACTACATCAATACTAGCATCATAAGGGTATTGATAACCCCTTAAGCAGGTGTAAAGAAGTAAAAAACCAACAAAGCCGCTGGCAAGTCATCAGAGTGCTTCAAAAAAGGAGGTGATGTCTTAGTAGGGTGAAATCTAAGTACAAATCGACCAATGCCATGTGTGTATGTCGCCGATTATACAGTAAAACCTAGGGTCTACAGCCCAAGGTTACATATTGGATTTACACCATGGTGGTAAGACCCATCCTTACCTACGCCTCCGTAGTTTAGTGGACAAAAGTCAAGGAAAAATCTTCCATCCTAAAGCTACAGCGTCTTCAAAGATTAGCATGCTTCGGCATCACCGTTGCTATGCGAACCTGCCCCACGGCAGCCCTAGAGGCACTTGTTGGACTTTTTCATTTGCACATCTTTGTCAAAAAAGTGGCAATACCTAGTGCAGTCAGTATCCAACGCTCTACTGGAACGCTCTACAGTCAAGTAGAACAACTGGTCATATGGCTATCCTTTCTGACTTCCCCGAGCTTGAAATGACCAGCACGGTATTGGACTTTATGCCCAAGTTACTCTGTTTTGGCAGGAAGTTCGAGGTTGAGATCCCCAACCGTAACTCCTGGGATGCCGAAAACCAACATTAAAGGACTAGTGTGGTATACTGATGGTGGTTCAAAGATGGACTCCGGTGTTGGTGCCGGTATCTATGGCCCTAATCACAAAGTCTCAAAGGCACTTGGAATGTGTCGCAGTATCTTTCAGGCGGAACTACATGCCACCGATACCTGTGCCACCATCATTCTCGATTCCGGCATAAAGGGGGTAGCCATCAATATATTCACCGATAGTTAAGCAGCGCTCAAAGCACTGAGTTCCCATTACGTCAACTCAAAGGCCGTTTTAGGCTGTTTCAATAATCTCCATGACCTTTAAAAGCGAAATAAAGTCAAGCTCTGGTGGGTACCAGGACACAGAGGCATTGAAGGCAATGAAATTGCAGATCAACTTGCCAGGAAAGGCTCTTCAGAAAGGTACATAGGTGCCGAAACCTTCTGTGGCATTCCTACTTCCGCGTTCAGAATGAGTCAGGACATCTGGGAAAAACGAAACTTCTTATCCCACTGGAACAACACTCAGAGACTCAGACAGGCTAAAAGGGCCATCCGACCCCTGAACAATTCCACACAAAATATTCTTAATCATAAAAGGGACGATATCAGAAGACTGACGGTCACTGTAGCCTCAGATAGCACTAACTAAACATAGTTCAGGAATCTGAATGCAGACTCTGCATAGAGGAAGACGAATCAGCGGAACACGTACTATGTGCGTGCATGTCTGTCTGCAGAGTCAGGAAACGCTTTCTCCACAAAGAATTCCTAACATCGGAGGACATTCGTTTCGTAATGCTTCGACTGGGGATATCCTCAACTTCATTAGGAAGATAGAGGACCTCCTTGTCTAATTGGCTCCAGGCACAATAGTTCCGATGACTGGAATATCAGCCCGGTTGTAGAAGAGAAATGGACACGCCTTAAGAATACTGCTGTGCTGATTCAATCTTAGACAAAAGTCGTAAAGATCGGAGCGACTGGTTTAATGATGAATGTAAACTAGCGACTAGAACGTGAGCAATGCATCGACTATAGAACGGGAAGAATGTAAAGAGTTCAAGGTAAAAGAGAAGAGAGTTCACAGACGAACAAAAGCAGCTTGGGAACAGAATCTTGTTTGTGAATTAGGCTAGGACTGCATCAGGAGTGAAAGTTCTACAAAAGAGTCCGTATTTCGAGGACGAAGAGGGAAATCTAATCACCGATCCTAAATGCATCTAGGACCGATGCAGTTCACCGAAGAATTGAAAGCTCCATCAATGCAAGAAGAAGACAACGAGGCACGAAATAGATACAGAAGAGCAACTTACGAGATACGAGACTTCTAGGGCCGACGTTGAATACTGATTTTCCGTTGAAGTTCTTGTGTTCTGATTCAAGAATGACCTCAAACAACATATCCAAGCTTATGAGTCCTGTCGCAGCTTGACAGATTGGTTTAGAGTTAGTAGATGATCACCAAGCTAAGGTTGTTAAACGTCTTGCTAACCTCATCATAAGTCGTGCCATCTGTCATGAAAATTTAGTTGAAACGAATGAGAGTACACGGAGACCTAGACATCCAGCTTCACATCGGTTGTTAAGGCCTACAACTCCTTGGCTACTGTGACATGAAATGTGTAACTAAGTGACAGAGCACAATACGTAGAGTGTACGTCTACACTCCATCTCGCTTTTTTCGACTTCGAAAAGGAGTTTCTCAGAGTTAGGCACAAGCGATTTGTCCTGTCTTTTAGGGATGCAGAGGACCCTCAAGCAACTGCAGCTTTCGGTGGTGCATAAGGCAAAAGTTGACGCACTTAAGAGACAAACCTCAAACCTCTGGGCTACGCTGACGATGCCTGCCTTCTATCAACATTTTGAAAGCAAAAGGAAGCAAGATGAGGCTAAGCCATTGCTAAAGTCATAGGTCCCCAACAGTTGATAGGAAGTTTTAGGAAGAAGCGCCACGAACGGTGACACCGAGGAGGTAATCATTCACTCCATCGTTGGATAGGTCATGCTTACGTATCCATGTGTCCAAAAGTAGAGTAGGTCGGCACAGAACGGTTGAGAATGAATCAGAATCTTTGGAGAGAGCTTTGTACAACTCACAACAAGATGGTATACCCTACTTGGTCCTCTTTGTGGCTCAATTCACACTTTAACACCATTCTCCGGTCACTGAAAGGTGGCAAATCCATTCAGGACGCCATGACAGCCAACTTGTTAGACTAAGGTCAGATCTAACATGTCCATTCTCCATCACGTATGTCCAAAGAGTCTCTCATCAGTTCCGTCTAAAAGGCAAGTATCCTGTTCCACAACTCTGATTCAAAATTTTATGGAAACACTACCACGAGACTGGTGCTCTTCCAATCTCGTCTTTTACAACTTTCATTCGTTATACCGATTCAAGTGACATATGTCACTTTGCAACGTTAGATTGTTCCCGTTATAACACATTTAGAGAAAATCCATCCCATTCACATACATATATGTCCATTTGATGCGCTCGTCAATCAACGTAACTGACTTACATTCGCCCCGACCGACGACGAACAGCACTAGATTGCACTCTCTTAAGCTGTCGCTCTCGATATGGTAATAGATACGAAAATCATTTCACATAAGTCAGCCGCCACCAGATACAGATACATAATCCATAAAAAGAAAATCGATACGCGCAACACAATGTTTACATCCAAAAGCGAACCGCCAGAGAAAGTTAACAGCCCAGCCCAGCCAGTCAGCCAAGCAAACAGACAAACGCAGCACACGCTAGTTTTGCAATCGCAAGTGCAAGTTGCTACTTGCTCTTGGTTAATTGAAGTTTTCCTTTGCGTGACGAGCTATGACGGTCCATGGCCGATTGTACAAAGCAACAACAACAACAATTTCTAAATCTCTCGAACGCCAAACGGTGCTAATTGGTGTGTAGCAAGTGCAAGTAATGTGCATGTCGCCTCGATGGGTAATCAAATGTCCAGCGGGTGTGCATTTGGCGGAAGAGGCAGGGAGTCATTCGAGAAGTTTAATTGAATTAGTCCACATCCGTGAGGTAAATGTTGACCATCGTCATCATCATCATCAACGCCATCAACTTTGTCGGTCCAGGGAGACACACACGGGTGAGGGAAAAAAAAGTGCAATCACTTCAGTCGCATACTTTCACATCATATACCGCTAGTGTGCACGACTTTCCAATTTGTTCGTAATGGCGAGAAGATGTAGTACGCGCTGGGCAAGATCTGATCCAAGCTTCGACGGGCAGATGAATCCAGAGCGAGCTGGAGTACTCACACTTTTTGGCCAAACAAATTCCGTGTACAAGTTGTCTCATTAGTGAGAAGTAATTGAAGTGTGCAGCGACGATATCTCGTCGTCGTTGTCGGTGAGATCCTTGACTCTGGAATCACTTGCTGTCTCATTTGCATGCCCAAAGCAAGTGTCAAATGTTGCAATTTGGCGGAGCCGCTTGCCTACCGGAAGAGTTCCGTTTTAAACGTGAAAATGAGTTAATAAAGGTTTTTCCCACAAATTCAGTTGAAGTGTTGACATGGAAAGGACGAGCGAGGTCATTAGGAGAGGATATCTCAAAGCTTTGTGTTGACGGGAGAGACATCAATCTACTGTCGTCGTAGTGATGACAAGTCGTTTAGTAAAGATAAACACGGTGACATAGGGGTTTAGACCAGCGGTGGAACCTTTGTAGTTCGGCTGTTTGAAGAGTTAGATCGGAAGTGGGTATTTCAGCGTCAATTTCAAGCTCAGCCCAGGGAAATAACGACTCTTGGGATTGAGAAGCCCCAAAATGGGAATCGTTGTGTCAGAAAGGACTTAAATTGTTAAAAATTGCCCAATACCGAGGAATAAGAAGCTCATTCTACCGCCGTTTTATTGAAAGTCAAGTCTCAGTTTTTGTTCGGTTTCTGCGTGTATGGCATTTGTTGGGCTTTACCAGAAGCCGACAAGGGCCTCCATACTGGTCTCCTTCTACTACCAATAAGTTAAATGTTGACACTGTCCTCAAACATAGGTATAGGTGCCGTGCTGAGCCAACGTCAGGGCCAGACCTCGTCGTTCTGGCTACTCACCAGTCTCACCAATAGCTGTTCGGACGAATATTTGTCATGTGAATCGACCAAGCTTCGGATTTTAACGACTTTTTCCCACTGACCCCGGTTCTACTCGGAAAGCGTGAATTTTTTTCCTCGTCTTTCCTTAAAACTTCTTTGCTGGATGGGGAAAATGGAGCTTTAAACTTGAGGGAAAGCCACTCCCGTCCTCAGATACGCAACCTGGAGACCCCAGCAGCGTCGAATGAGGTAGACCCCAGGAACATGATTTATTTCCCACCGGCCCCGGACCTCCTTCGAAAGCGTGCATTTTTTCCTCGTCTTTCCTTTAAGTTTCTTTGCCAGATGGGTAGAACGGAGCTTCAAGCTTGAGGAAAACTCACTCTCATCCTCAGATACGCTGCCTAAAACGTGGCATGAGGTAGACCCGAAAAAACGTATTTTTCGACTACTTACCTTGCCGTGGTGAAGACGCTCAGTACGATCTTATGATGCCGGAGGGCGATTGCAGCAGGGCCTCCTAAACTGTAAGGTCTCCGGCGGAGGGTGAGAATCTAAAGAGTAGTCAACCTGATTCTAGTGGTGGTGTAAGCGTATAGTAAATCGTGCCTAGAAATGCAAGGCTGAAGGTCAAAGCAGTCGTAAACGAGCTCCTTCAAGTGCATTGGCAGGGCTTGTCGTATTAACGCCTTATCACAGTAAAACCGGCTTCTTAACGACCTACTTGTGGGGCGTTTACATGAATTCAAACAAAAAATCTTACATCAAAGACTATTTGGAGGCTAGTCCTCAACCGGAACTGACAGACAAGGGAAGTGACAAAATGAAGACGGTGTAGAAACAACTCTATAGGCTTAGTATTGATGCCTATCAGACAGACAGCTCCACCGTTCTAACGGACACGTCCACTATTGTTGCTGATGCAGCACCGTGCCCTGCCAGAGCGGGGGCGGAAAGGCTTATAGCAAAAAGCACACACCTAGTACTAAGCTTTATAAACAGCGTAGGACTACCAAATTTGTCCTGGATCCCAGGTAAACTGGGATGAGGCGGAGGAACAGTCCGCTAAATGGGCCAAGGACCTCCTGGAGCCAAGAAGTAGCCGACCTGATACGGGAGGGCATTCTGCGGAAGTCAGTAAGGGTCAACTTGAAAGAGGCAGGCCAACGGTCAAAAGGGGTTGTCTTCTGATAAAAGAAGGCCCGCCGGAGACAAATCTAAGGGCCAGCTACAAGTCAGGAGCGGAAGGGTCAGCTCGAAACGGGAAGGCCATCTACAGGCCTGCCTCCAAAAGACCTGGATCAAAAACTCCGAAGACGGCAAGGAATTCCATTCCGGTTTCTAAACCCTTCAACGAGGTGGTGAAGGAGCATCTGATCTTTGGGATCATTGATCAGGATGTTGAGGCTGGTAGGATCAGTACTGAAAGATGGAGACTGGTCAAAGCGGGCAAAGTGGTCAAAGGGCATCCTCTCACACTGCTTAGCGAACCCAGCGCTACCGCCACCGACCTTTGAGAATGGTGGTCGGTATTAAACTGGCGCAAAACTAGTGATCTGCAGTGATCAAAACTCGGCCAACTTCATCCAGACAGTCATCTTCCAAGTTGGAGCACCATAGTCAAGTCCGAGATCCCCGTTCGGTCTAGAGCTAGGACGTGGGTACCTCCAGGCCCTACTGACCCGAAAGACATTCTCCAGCTCATAAGGCTCCAGAGCCCAGACCTTCCTACGCAAAATTTGAGGGTCATCAAGGCGCAGGGGAGCCGAGCGAAACCGGGCGATTAGTATCTTTACTTCTTAATCCGGAATCAATCGAGCTTCTCAGCAAGAGTGATATCCGAATCTTTTATGGGATGGAGTCTTTCAGGAAGACCTCGACGTAGGGTAGAATGGAGCTCCGAATTCGAGGAAAACTCACTCCCGTCCTCAGATACGCAGCCTTGGAGTCCCAGCAGCGTTGAATGTGGCACAAGGTACACCCCAAACGATGTAAGTGGACAAGTCAGGGGGGATCTGTTAGACGTTAGAGAATGGCGGTAGTACTGAAACTTGTCGTCGAAAGACCTATTCCGAATCAAGGAATGCCGTTTCCCGAACCGTATCTGTAACCAATAGTAGTTGCAGGAGTACATAGCTCGACTACTTCTAGATCTGCTCCCGACACTTTGGTTTATCGGAACAGTAGCACTGGCTTCTCATCCCACTTGTGACTTGTTAACATCGATTCCACTTTGATCACACTATTCAATGGAATTTTCCTTTTATCCGCCACGTTGCACTCGAATGCGATTTTCCCATTTTCATATCACATCCTGGGCACGTCAATTTCCTCAGTTCAAAACTTTCCAGCAGTTCAAACAAGGAAGAGTGAAAAAAAAAAACACAAAACGACACAACAAGAAGCCGTAAATCCTTCATTTCACAACGATTTCTAGGATTCGAAGGATTTTTTTTTTTTTTTTGGGAAAACATAAAACTTTTCTCGTTGTTCGTCCGGCAAAGTAAAACTATACACATGGGCGGTCCTGTGGTCCTTTGTAGTTCTGTTTATTCTCCGTTCAATTATTAGAGTCTCTCTCTACGAAGAAACCACAGAAAAAGGACGAAACAGAAAAAAGCAGAAATCGAAAACTTTACAAAGAACGATAAGACTTTTGGTCTTTCATTGCACTCCACGCTGGGAAGTTATGACTTACTCACACACTTAAAAACGATACGCTTGACTGGGAAAGGCGCTCACAGACACACCATTAAACTGGTGAACGAAATCGACCGACCCACACTTCCTTCAAGGTTTCTGTTTACAGAACGGGAGACGATGGGATGCGAAAGGTGAATTGTGTTAAAATTTATGAAAAACTATTGCTTGGTTGGATCCTAAGCCCACCCAGTCAACCCACTCCTCCGTCTGTGTGTTAAATGCTGGTGAACTCTATCAGCGGAAGGATTGCAAACCATCAATGGTTGTGGACTTAACCAGAGCTGGGAGGAGGGGGGGATCTTCTTGTGTTTCGCTGAAGGGTGAAAGTTTCGCATGAAAAAATTGCACCCCAGTGGACGGACCACAGAACACGGACCAGAGAACACAAAAAAGATTTCAATTTTCCGTTGCAATAGTTTGACCACCAGAACAACAAAGGGAGGGGGGAGGACGGCGGCGGGTGGTGTTGTTCTTTGAGATATTGGTAAGGGAGATCTGCGAGGAGTCCTGACTCTTCTTGCCCAGGTCAGATATATTTTTAATTAATTAATTTGATTAAATCACGTTTAAGGTGAACAATGCAGAGGCGAGGAGGACGAAGCGAGCTTTGACTGTGAATAGAGAGGTCGCACGAGAAGACATAGATGTTGGAACGACCATTGTGGTTTCAATTCAGTGGATGGTAGTAATTTCCATAGAAACTGACTAGAGGCAGTCCACGGCGGACAAAAAAAAAACTGCAAGAGCTCCAACGTCGAACGAGAGGAATCTCTTACAAACTACGGTGTCATCAAGGGACACTGTCTAATAGGCAAGCTTACAACAAGGCTTGACGTACATTCAAACGATTTTTGTTGAAGCTGCATGGACAAAGAGGAGGAGGAAGCTACCCACCTTATTTGTTGCTGCCCAACTCTCTTCCGCAAAAGAATGCTCCATTTAGGAGAATTCTACTTTAACGACTTAGGCGATCTGTCAGAAGCCTCATTCGCTTCATCAGAAGCTCCAATTGGTTCAACGAGTAAGTAAGGAGATCTCTCCAGATCCATGTGGTATCACAATGGACCTATCATTGGTCTAAGTGTGCTGGAAACAGCTGACAGCCACTTCAACTTTACCTAACCTAACCTCCAGCTGTGGCCATAAAATTCATATTCCAACAATTCGAATGCGAAGAGAAAACATGGTTTATCTGCAGAGCTTCTCAAGGACATGGTTATCTTAGACCCGTGAACTCATTATATGTATCGCAACACCAAGGAACTACGAATTGAGTGTGCAGTTCTGGAATGAACGGCCCTCTATACCTTGTATACCGACCTTTGGATCTTTTCAAAGAAAAATTCTCGTAGAGTTGCATAAAGATGTGGATGTAGTCCGGAAAGCAAAGATCCTTCAAATGTACTGGCTCGGTCAGGAGAACGCTCCAGCTATGAGGGTCTTTGAATCCTAGCCACCTGGTTCACGAAGAAAAGCGAGTCCGAACCTAGAAACGTTGGTTGGTTAAATGGAAAGCAGCTTGCCCGGGACTGTGATGGATGAAAAGCGGCATCAGTTCAACCCTTGTCTTGTACAATTTTAGGCAGATATTACTGCAGTCTACCTACCAGGTCTGCTGCGCATGTTGGAATACAGAGTCGTCATGCGAAATCCGTGGCGCTTAGGCCGACAAGTTATCCGCAACGAGGCTATATTTTCCAACATCAGTCTAATGCTTGCACGTTTCCTTACAGAAAAGACTGAAGACGTCTTTTGAAGGATTCCAACGGAGTCTGTAGAAGGTCATCAAACACTGTTGATTCAAATTCTTCTTTAGAATCCACAAAGGACCTAAACGAAGCAGCCTATCAGCTTACATCTGATGACAGCAGCTGTGTTCCTAAAAGCAGTGTAAGACAAGCTTCCTAAACTACGTAAGAAAGTCAGACAACTCTTCAATTATGCTAAGCGTAGGAAGAGGTGGGATGAATATGTGTAGGTATACGGGGGAAATGCTGTGAAGACTTTGCATAGCTCCACGAATTCATAAAGCTCTAGCACAAGATCAGTCAGCTTGAAACCTTTCTTCAGATACGTTTCCGGGGCTTGTCTATTCGTGAACACCACACGACCACATGATCACAGGGTCAGTCTATTGCCAGTAGAGCAAATAGTTCACGGGCGGTAGAACCATTCAACGCCTCCCGTGGAGATTCTAAACTGTCGGTGTGTGTGGCAGCAGTTAAAAGCTGCCCCCAAGGGGTAGGCCTTTCTCCACTTCTGTGTAACTTAGTCATTGACAATCTTTAAGTGTCATCATGACATGCGACATAGAAGGACTTTCCATTAATCATTGCAAGCCTGTTCTACTGCCTGTTACAAGTCGAAGATGACCTATCATCATGCAAGGTACCAAATCTCAGCACTGGTCTGATGGAGAACCCTTACTAGATCCAAAAGGTCCAGTCTAGTTCATCGATGTATTAAAAATGGAATCTAGAGTTGGAGATGACCTCTTGCGACCGAAATCCAAAGCCCCAGTACCAATGGAAATGTGTTCCGGGCTAAAAATCCATGCTTCTTCTTACTTACTTCAGGCGGCGCTACATTCCGGGGTAGACCTGGGCCTAAAGCAACAAACGTCTTCAGCCAGCTCGATCTTTAGCTACCTGCTTCCAGTTTCGTACGCTAAGTTGGTTGAAGTCCCCTTCCACTTGTGTGCGCCACCTGAGTCACGCCATTTCTCTACTGCGCTGTCTCTCGAAGGCGGATTCGGACTGGAACATTGGTGTCCTCCCTTTATGACCTAGCCACCTCAGTTGTTCTACCTCCTATGCCATTGAACGTTGCATATCATTTCAGATAGTTACGCAGCGTTTGGAACATTTACGTTCCACTTTGTGGAATCAAAGTCAGTTGAGTTAGATTGTCTTACAATCACTTGCCCCAGATACGGATGGACGGATTTAGCTGGGTGCCTGGAATTATGTTCAACGAATCTGCGGATGACAACCATGCATGGCAAAAGGAACCACATCAACGTCTCCGCTGAACAAGCTGAAGAAGAAGTAAATCAGTGCCCCAGCTGAAATGGTTATTGAATGACGAAGGAACTGGTCAGAGCTCCCAATGACACTTCCTTCCTTCATCTAGAATGAGGATCACCTCATTCTATCATATTTGTGGCAAGAAACCTACGAATCCTTTGCATGGAGTTGTAGAACATCTGGAGTTAACGATAGACGTCAACTGTAGATTCTTGTACCCAGACCTTGACTTCAATAAAGAATTTGACAGCACTAAACAAGACATGATTTAATAGTCAAATGGCCCAAGGTTTGGAAGTCGAAGCAGGTAAAGAATCACTTCCTAGCCTTTACCGGAAATCAGGTACAGAATGTTGATAGCTACAGAACTGTTACCTCGAATGATGATGATAGGTTAGGTTAGGTTGCAGTGGCAGGCTGCAAGTTGCAACCTCACTTAGACCGAATAAGGCTCTTTGTGTTACCACATGGATCTGTACTTCAACTAGAGTTACGTCCCTCAGAACCAGCTGGAGCTTCCTATGAAGCGCTGGAGGCTGCCAATGCTGATGTCAGCCAGTTCGTTTAGGCTGTGAAAGAAGCTAGCTCCTAAGTATGCTCTTCTTCGAGTCAAAAAGGGCCGGACATGTGCAGAGAAGGTGGACAATTATCTCCTCCTCCTCCTCGTCCATGCAACTTCTGCAAATTATGATGATTCTTAGTGTTAAGTCGAAAAGAGTTAGAGCTCTAACCTGACATCCAGTGGTAAGCCCTTCTCCTAAAATGCCTTGCCTTTGCCCTTTCCATTGTGGCTTGACTGCTACCATGAAGCGCAAATAAATTCCTACAAACACCTCCTGGTCCTGATTCCTTTCGTCCCCCTTGAAACCCGTCTCTTAACCCTTCTTTCGACTTCCTGAACTCCATGGAGTCAGTGGTCGATGAATATGTGTCCTTTTTTCCACACCAAGTGATTTAAAGTAGATTTAGTTGTTGTTAGCCACCGTAAAGTCCAGGACGAATAAAACTGCAAATTTATTACCCAAAAAAACCGCAAAGTCCAACGTCAATTAAGTCCACCATTCCGTTGCATATTCTTGCTCATAAATGCGGGTCTTCCTGGGTGTGAAAAACGTGAGAACCGAACCCAAAAGTTGGTCAACTTCTATGACACCACTAGCATTCCACTTAAAGGATACCAAACCACATCCCACATTATTCTGGATAAACACAAACAGCAAATTAAAAAGTCCTTCTGCTTTGCACACGAAACGGCATCCACTGTTTGTGTGCCCATTTAGGTCGGTTCGCCCTAATAGGTTTCCAGTTCGTAAAGGGACACCACTTTCCAGCTCCGAATGGCCAACCAACCAACCGTGCGTATTGTCCACAGTAAAACTTTTCCCAGGCCTTCGAGAGGTCTTCTACACATACGATGAGGAGGACGATGCTTTTCAAAGATACACGGGACCCATCTCTGAAGGGGGAAAAAGGAGAACCGGGACAATGGAACTGTACACACATGTAAAGTGTCACTAATCCGACTACGATGGGAAGGAAGTAAAGTTGGTCCGATGGCGTTTGGCATGTCCATGTTCCGTGCACGATTTTTTGTTCGTTTTGCAATCTCAAATAAAGTTCGTCCTTAACAATGGGCCGACGACGCACAATGCGAAAGGAAGTCAAGCACGTCCATGCGACGACACACAACGCAAAAGGCTAATGAAGGCTTGACTGCACATGCACATGCGAATGCACAAGCCATGGGAACCAGATTGTTAAGCCGAGACGAGCTGAAGACACCGAGAACAGATTGTTAATCTGACTTTCGTCTGTAATCAGGAGTGTCCTTTGAAAGCGGTTACATCGGTTGCAGGACGTAAATGAGCCAAAGAAAGCAGCATATCCAACAGCAAACGGAACAACAACAAAAAAAAGTCTTAAAACGGATTTCTCCTGTCATGTTCGAATGTTATTCCGGCGCACGGTGTATCCTAGTCCTGTGCCAAGGCAAAGCCATCGTTTTGTCGTTATTGGTGCTCCGTCTACGTTCGTGTCTGGATGCATTTGTGAATTTTCCCGTGAAAATTTTACCAGAATTCCTGAATGCATTCATGCACTGTGGGTAGTGGTAAGGAGTCCTAACAGCTGTTGAGTCCGATGGGGAAGGTGTCGGATTTGGAATGTGTGTGCGCCACAAGAGGGAATTCAATGGAGCATAACACTGCACTGGAGGAGCTATGATTTTTAAGATAAAAGTGTCCTTTAAAGTTTTGCTACACGAGTCCTGATCTGTTGGATACAGTAGAGGCAAGAAAAATGTCGACACTTGGCCCTTGAATCTTTGACACTAGATCGGCTGTGCTTCGACGCAGTTAATGACTACAAAGCGATCGGTGAATGGTTTGGAGGTTCAGATCTTGGAATTGGATGACGATCCGTCTTAAGACAACAAGAACCCCTTGATTCGGAACCATCATGTCGAAGGATTAAAGTAGATGCATGCCAACGATTGCAGAAAACGTACGAGATGTCATTCCGTCCTTGACGGAGACACCTTGCTTGTGAAAAGTCGGTCGAGTAGATATCAAAAGCTGGAGGGACTGCGACAGATGAGCTTCAGCCTTCGTCAGAAATCTTGCTTGTCAAAGATCCCACACCTCATCGCGATGAAAAATCGTAGACCACCCTCACTACAACAGGGACCTTGTCGCATTGCAAGGGCTTCAACAAGCACCTATTCAAGAACTGCCCCCCTGGTCAACGGCCTTATGCGAGACCGTCTCCGGACCAAGTCAAATGAAACAATAGAACCATGCCATCACCACACCACGAGAGGGGCTCCGAAATAGATGACCGTCGAGCCAGAGGCAAGATTGGGAGAAAATGGCCAAGGGAAGGCCGACAAATCTCTGACCATAGCTAAACCAAAATCCGCAGAACAGAAGGAGAACACCTCTCAGACTGGCAGAACAAAAGTTACCTCTTAGACGCTAATCCAAGGCCTTAAAGATCTGAGTGAGGGTGAGGCTGTATATATACGGTGCAGCCACCCCTACAAGCAATCCTCGGTAGGATTAGACAACTTCTCAACACTGATTTGACCAATAGACTCCACAAGGTAGTTTATAAAACACTTCTCTGTGTGAAGCCCTTTCCAGCGTGTAGTCTTGATAATCATTGCAAGGATATCTTCCAGAAGCGTAGCGTCAGTTGTCGAAGGTTCCCTGAATACGGAAGAAGATGGAAAAGCTCGACGAGTCACCTCAACCAAATATTGTCTTCGTCGACTTGAATCTCTAATAAGGGTGCTGGATGTCAAGGATAGGTGCGAAGACTAACAGTCTAAACTTCAGTCGTACGTCTATCAGTTTTTTGAGGCACCAAGGACGATTGAAAGGCTGATGTTCGTTAAGGTTCTTGGGAAGCTAATAGGTTTCCACTGCCTTAACCCGAAGTGATAGAGGAATCAGACGCTAGCCAAAGGAAAGAAAGAAGTAGACTTACGAAGACCTTTTTCTTGAGCTGAAAAGCTTCGACATCCTGCAGAGACCTCCATGTTTCAAAAACATGGTTGGGAAGTCCCTCGTACAAAAGACAGGAGAACGATCGCTCGCATAGAAAGTAATGGTCGAAGTGAAAGACCTCAACGAAGGAAGAAGCCTGGATTGGAGCGAATGGCAGAGCTTCACTGAATTTCCAGATTTAAGAATTCGACAGTCTCATCGACAGACAGACTGACGACGGACGTTAGATACCGAAGGTCAGTTGTTATAAGCGGCGGGGGTTATGAGGCTGCAGATGAAGAAATCAGAGAAGCAGCAGTCTATAAGAATCCTCCACAGTCTTAGAGATGCGACTCCTAAACCGAGGTAATGAGCACGTCCTTTCACGAAGCTAAACAGTACTCTGTTGACAGCATTCTGTTCCAAGTGATTTGGAAGCAATTGGGTCAAGGTGGACACATCATTTTTAACCCCCTTGCGGTCAGTTACCTCCATTCTCACGACTGAGATCCGAGTTAGGGTCACCAAATAAGACAACGTGAACTGTATTGCTGCACTGTCACGCTCTTAAAGAACGTCCACGATAGAGCTTCGTAAAGTCATGTCCAGACATTCGCGGTTTTTTGTTTGCGACTAGCGCTCGTTTCGAAATGCCACTGACCACTGACCATCATTCGGTGCCAAGCCACAGTCAAAATTCGTGGCGTCTAAACTTTTCAAGGATTCATTGGTGAACATGGCCATTTCTCTCTCCCCTCCACTGTAAGTCTCATTGGTTTGCTGTTCAATTGACCATAACGTGTAGAAGTCGCCTGGTCCACTGAGAAATGCACAAAGACCGACGACGACGACTGGCGGCGGTGAACAGTTTTTTTTTTTTGGTCCTTCTGCCGACACAGCAGTGCTCTTGTAACTCATCTCTGTGTCCACATGCAGTCATATGCACACGAAATCCAATCCAATTCCTCTGGTGTGTCCCTGTCACATGTCCTTTCACAGTCCGTACCGTTGCTTAAAGTAAAAAACCCCGTTCCGTCCGTCCAAATCGCAGTCAAGTATTCAAATTCCAGCAAACGGACTAAATTAGTTATCCTCCTTCAACAATGTCACATGGTCTATGGACAATGGACATCCAGAACGAATCCCATCCCCATTACACACACACACACACAGATCAAGCATAAGCACTGAGGAATGCCTTGCAAGTGCAAGAAAATGGAAAATTGTACCCTCGAGACATGAAAAGGATATAAAATCGTGCTATGCCTTCTGGCACTCCACACACACACTCATAAAGTTTAAGGACGAGTACAACGAAAGAAGAAGAAAAAAAGCTCAATTGTCAGAGATGGAAATTTTTGAGCAGACACGAGACGATGAGCAGGACTACGACGAAAAGTTATTCCCTCACTATAAAACATCTCGGACAGACTGGAAAAAAGTTAAGCATTTTGCTTTTTCGTCCTTTTGCCGAGGCTGCGACGACTAAACAACTGGACAGTTGTGTGTCCTGTTCAGAAGGTTCTTTGTCCGTTTGCTCTAGTTTCTTGCTGTTAATCTTCTGCTTTTTGTCCCGGTTTCCATGTCCTTTTATCGAAAAATTTGTGTGCGCCTTTTATTAGTTCCTCGGTGTTGTTATCCTTTTTTGCGAAAGGAAAAATCCTCTTCTTCTGGGATTCGCTTTGTTTTGTGTAACGGCTTGTGAGTTTTATGCTCACCAGTGGAAAAAAAAACAGCAAAGTAGAACAAACGGAACTGGAAAAGTTAAGAGAAAATGAGATACATTTCAGTGCACTTTCAGGATAAAACATTTTAATCTGATTTATTTGAGATGCGAGGTCCTGTGGAATAATTATAGCGCCTTTTAGAGCTTTAAGGGTCAGTGGATTTAGTAGATTGCCTTAGACTGGGACAGACATTGTTTTTTTTTTCAGACCAACCAATCGACTTATGAGAGGTTTGACTCAGTTTGCCATCAGACATGGAACTTGATGACTCTTGAAGGAGTTTTACACTTCTGACACAGCATCAACTTAATTTAAGAACATTAGGTCATTGGTGACTCTATAGTAGACCAAGTGGAACACATAAATTACTGGAGATAGGACCTGTTTCGAATTTTAGGTCGCAAGTAGAAGGAAGAACTGATCGAAGCCTGCCGACACGCCAAAAACAAGTCACATTGGTGTCAGAAGTGGAAAATCTTGTATGAAAAGTCCCTTCGTCTGCAGAATATCACGATGAACCAACGAGGGGCTATTCGAAATAAAATAAGTATCCTCAGACCAATCAGGACCGTTTACTATTTCAAACAAAAGATTAAGGTTTACATGTGCCATAGGTGTACGAAGTGGGAGACCTCAGATAGAAAACCCTATCGTCGAACGCTGTTTAAGTTATCAACGCCTAGATTTTGACTGCGGGGTGGTCAAGTTATTACGAACACGGAACATGGATCCCACAAGGTGGACGGCAATAGCAAAAAGCCTCGATGGTTCGCTAAATGACGAGAAAGAGTCTACAGTCAGACGCCGTGTAATTCTCTATATAAGCCCTACTCTAACGCCTCCTTGGCGCTATCTTGGAATTTCTTGAAATTTCGAGATAAAGAGGACAAATGGCAAGTTAAATGCGCCACAATACAGGATAGGTATCGGTTGGTCTGTGGTCAAACTTTAACTTCTCCAAAAAGGACAATAAAGCCTTGGATACGAACTTATATTTTTTTGCCGACTTTTTGAATTTTGAAACGTTGGACTCTTTCTCAACTCCCGGAATGAAGGTCTCCAAAGCGCCAGATTCCTCCACCTCAAGCAAGAGTTCACGCGCTGGCTGGACGTTAGGGAGTACAAACGCTTTCTGGAGTTTTGCAACGCCAACCACATAGTGATATGAGCATAAGTTCTGCCACGAGATCAGCTGGATCTCATCTGATGGGCAGCGAACATTCAATCAGATTGACTACGTTGCAATGATGTTTGGAACAAGTGTTCCGAATACGTTTTAAACGTCTTCGTACTTCATCCGTCAAGGTATATTGCGAATGGGCATCGGGATCCCATAGGAATCGAAATTTACTGCAGACCTGTGCATACAAATGTGGATGACCACTGGAATGCTTTTTACTGTAACCGAGGCGTTCCCGGAGAGTTTTCAAATCTAACCCAAAGGGACAACGCAGTAGAGGTAGACCTCGCCTAAGATGGCGCGCACAATTAGAGGAGGACCTCAACCAACCTCAGGGGAACCTCGCTTAACTGGAGGCGATTAGCTGAAAACCGGGCTAACTGGCTCAGGTTCATCCCGAACTGTAACGCCACCTTAGTAAGTAAGTTACTGGGGCGGATGGATCTGAAGCTTGAGATGGATCGAAGAGTTTACATTGCATCAAGCACAACAGTAGAGAAGGAGGCAGAAAAGTGCAAGCACATTAATGGTTTAGCAACGCAAGACGAAGATGCAGCAAATATGTGTGACAGAAGGACCGTCTGTAGCATTACCAAGGTGAACGCTGCTGTACACAGAGATCGATCGAGAGTCTAGACGGCCTTGAACAAGAATGGTGTTAAACTGATTAGACGTCTACGTAATGGAACAAGCTTCCAAACATGCAGTGGACCTTTAAGCATCCCAAAGGTAGACATTGATGAGATCCCTGCTAAGCTCTTCTAGCTTCGACACATGAATCCGCAGCGCTGCTTCATCCACTCATAAGGAGTCCCTAAGAAGAATGGAACAAGGGATTGACCATTGAGGCTGGCGAGGTATTTGTGTTCCTTCAGCAGCAACCACACTAAAAGCTAAGATAACCCAGTCTACGATTAGAGAACATTTAGATTCATTCCTCGAGCAGGCATCGCGATTAGCTCTCCTGTTTGACTTCATTAATCGGGATTTTATACTGTTGGACTTGCCGAAGAGGAGCAACTTCCGACGGCCAGGCAGCGATAAAAGTTCTAAACTCCTATCTCTTTGACTCAGAGCTTGCCTGGAGCTGCCTAAATACCCTCAACCAGCTAGCTAGACAACAAGATTGCCAATGATCTTGCCAAAAAGGAGCTCAATCAACTTTTTAGGTTCACAAGGTAGAGCTCAACTCATGGGAGCACCAAGAGAACCACTAAGAGAAGCACAACTGTGAAGCACATCTTGTACAATTGTGTCACCATACCTCGAAGCAGACAAAAATAGTTCGAAAGTGTCCCTAGAAAAAGCCAACAACTCATCCGCAAGCCCGATCTTGAGGTCCCTTCATTGCCTTGTAGGATAATATTGTGCTTTACTGCTCTCTGGCAGATAGGTAGGAGGCCAATCAAAGCCTAATTCTGGTCCGAGAAGACAGCTATTCTATTTCATACGGATGCCGTACTCGGAAAGTGACCACTGTTGTCATTCGTAAGCTGGAAACCATCACGTGGTTAGCATTTTCTGAACAAACTGCTTCCCAAACGAACAGCTCCACTTGAGAAAAGTTCAGGAAGTATCGGACACACCTAACGACGCAAATACAATTGCGAAGCCAGACAGCAAGATGGATCATCCTAAGCAAATCTGGCGCAGAACAGTTGAGGAGGAATCGAGACCATTGGAATGAACTGTAGGCAGCCGAATCGCATTGTAGAATTCCACATAAGATGTCATGCAGGCGTTGTTGACGCTCTATGCCCAAAGAAGAGTGGAAGCCGCTGCGTAGTAAGATTGCTCCAGGGTAGCCTACGAATTTAGATGGGTTGACGGTTTAGGTTAGGTTTTAGGGATGGCTGGACCTTATAATGTACAGCCGCACTCGGATCTCAAAGGATCCACTGTGGGATACCCCGGTGTGAGATACCAGATGGTTAGAACTAGAAAGAGAGGGAGAGAGAGAGAGAGAGACAAAGGGAGAGAGAAGGAGACAGAGATAAAGCCAGAGAGGGAGACAGATCCCGAGACAGAGATCGGGACGGTGGCGGGGACAGGGACAGGCACAGGGACAAAGACAGAGACAAAGACAGAGGCAGAGACAGAGACAGAGACAGAGACCGAGACCGAGACAGAGATAGAGACAGAGACAGAGATAGAGACAGAGACAGAGATAGAGACAGAGACAGAGACAGAGACAGACAGATGCAGAGGCAGAGGCAGAGACCGGGACAAGGACAAAGACAGAGACAGAGCCAAATACAGGGACAGAGAGAGGAACAGAGACAGAGGCAGAGGCAGAGCTCATAATCACCGGGGCTGGCACAAAACATTATAGAGACAGACAAACGGTCTAGCAACTTGGTCTGTGAAGATGTCTCACAAGAAGAAATACCCAATTTTTCGGTGAAAGAGGAGTAAACAGTACAGCATTACAGTTCTACGAAGATTAACGTAACCTTAACAAGGTACTCATCCCCTTCATCCCCTAATCAAGTCACAAAACAGTCCCCCTCTGCATGTCATTTACAAATTGAACTCAACTTGGCATCTGTAATCGAAAAAAAGAACTTCAAATACCCCACACAGACAGCCAAAGCCATTACCAATTCCATCATTGCTAATGCATAACCTGACTTCAAGGACACAGTCGTCGAATCAGGCTCAGGAAAAACATTCTCATTTCCATTATTTCGTTGGTTGACCTGATTTTCCTTTTCAACATCTCGTTTCGTTTTCTTTTTTTCTTTTTCCGCTCTTTTTCGTATGAAATTCAGTTACCCTAATTAAGTCGACCCAGGAGCTGCTGCTGGAGATAGTGTATATCCTTCCTAAGAAGGACGACACAACGACAGAGAGAAGTGTACTTCATAGACCATGAATGCAAGTCATTCAAAAAGTTGTGTCCTAAATTCTACAATGAGTTTCGTTTTGCCCGCTCGCCCGCCCGCCAGCTCCGTTGGCCGCATTCTAATTATGTTCATACGCTTTGAAAAATGAAATCCTTTTTAAACACACACAGAGAGAGAGAGAGAGAGAGAAAGAGGGAGTTTAATGTCATTTACATAACTAATTCGTTTTTTTTTTTTTTTTCGTCATCATTAGGCCGTTCCTTTGGCCCCTCTACTTGGCTTTACAAATGCAGACGGAGCACTCTGCCTGTGATACGGTGCGTTAGCTGGATGTATCTTGTAGATAAATTAAAGTCTACATTGTGTGTGTACATTCATTTAATGACTCATCCTAGAAGGAGGTAACTGCGTATAGCAACACAGAACGATAGGCACAAGATAAGACCGCGAGCTCATCATCTCATCGTTTTACACAAAACTTACAGAGGAAGGAGCAGACAAAGCCGCCAGACCAATGGTTTACTGTTGTACCAGTAGGTGTCACATCAAAAGTTAATGTTTGGGGATCGATAAAGTGCACAAGTTGCAAAGTGGGGTAGATTCTGGAGTCCATTACTTGATGATGATGCTGTTTTTTTTTGTGGTTAAGTGTGATTTTTATTGACTCAACTTTGAGTGGAGAAGCCCAATCAACACCAGTCAAGTATCGAGCTCACGTTTCACGAGGCCCACATGTATGAAGAGTGGGACATAACCTAAAATTCTAGATTGAAAGCTTGTAAGTCACGAAGATTAGAGGCCCTGCCTCTACGTCAACCCGACGCTGAAGTCGACCTACTTTGTGAACATGACTTTTTCCGGTTACTCTGACACATTTGGAGCTTAGGAAGCTCCTCGGCGTAGGAGTTTAAGCAAGCATCTGAAGAAGCCACGTCCTAAACGCTAAATTCTGCAACATAAGCCTGATACGTGGTCATGCTCACATAGAAGCAAAGAACAACGTCTCTAAGGTGCGGCTTTGTGGATACGAAAAATGTTTCAAAATGAACGACGCCTCTAAAGAGTGTTTCTATGAACCCCTCGACAAAATCCACGGGCAATGTCCAGACAGGCCCTATGCCGAACAACTGAGGACACCCTATGTAAGACCTTAATTATCCCAATCCTACTCTATGACGCTGAAGCATGGACTCTTTCGAAGACGGTCGCTATGAGTGAAAAATTCTTCGTAAGATACTCGGTCCCGTTTGCGTTGACGAGCTGTACAGCGGTATCGGCCTGCTGACGACAAAATCCCGATCTATTGGGTTTGAGACTTTGAGGACAACGAATTCGTCACCGAACTACCATGTCAACATAAATCTTTTGGACGTTCGCCGATTTCGGTCGGAAGACTGAGGACTGCTGAGCATATATTGTGCAAATGCCCCGCTTGACTTCGGTAGAGGATCCATCTCCTTTGCTTGGGATTACGGTTTCCATTTGTAGCTGGTTCCCGAGAACCAAAAACTTCAAAAATTTGATACTAATCTGTGAAGAACAGGGCTTACTGACGTAAAGACTTAGCCTACCGTCTACACATCCTTAGCGCTTTCCGCACGCAATCGGCCACTGAAGTACGGTTTCTTAGAAAGCTCAGATGGACGGTCTGAAGAGGACAGTCAAAATTGCAGAAAAAGATTCTTACGGTCTCGAATAAAAGACCTTATAAACGGTCTAAAGCTGCAAAAGAAGAGCCGGCAAACGGTAGTCTGTCTGAGGACACTGTGGCTAAAGGCAAACTGTCTGATAAGGGTCAGTTAAAACCGAAAGAGGCGAGCAGTTGCTAGATTGACAGTCTTCTCAGAAACAATGACAGACGACCCAAATAAATCCATAAATCCGCCCGAAAAGACATGTGAAGACCACTACAGCGACATCTACAATGACTGAAGGCCCAACAATAGCAATGGGCGGGAGCCGAACTTATAGTTCAAGTCGTTATATGGAATGTACACACTATCTGCTAGTCTCCAGGAGTTTTGGAAGGCTAGCCCTGTTAAGTTTGGAAAAGAGGTACAAGGAGGTAACGATGTACATTGGTTTTGAATGCTTGTTATTAGAATGAGAGGGAAAGACTCTGAAGCTCTGGACGAACAAGAAACAAATTGCAATCGATGCGATGATATGCGAAAAAGGTAGAAGTGGTAGGGTCCTACCAGAAACTCAAGTAGCCTAGATGCGTCGTTTCGGTAATGTGAAGAAGACTGTAGGCATTCTTAGAAAAGCACTCTTGGATTTAGATTTAGATTAGATTTTGAGGTGGTCCCCTTCCTCTATACTCTTTTTTAGAGCTCCTCCATGATGCCGGAGTGCGCGATGAAACCGGCGATGGCTTTGGGTGAGCTGGTGGTTATATCTTCCGCCACGAGGTATTATTTACCTCGAAACCGATGACGTGTTCTTATGAGGCAGTTACAGTGACATATTATGTGTTCTGCTGATTCTTCGTCCTTGTTGCACATCCTATACGTGTTATCTTGTGCTATTCCCCTAGTCATGAGATGTTGTGTACTCTAGAAAGTCACTGACGAAGGGGTTGCAACGTTTGGTAATAAAGTTGTTCGCGGAGATAGCCTGTCTTTCCAGGAACCATCTCATGCTCCCTTTCTTCGTTTGAATTTCCAGGGAAATAGAGCGATCGTGCGATAAAATGACAAAGCAGGGTTCAATCCATCCCTACGTAAACGACACTAATGTGGGGTAAGGTGCATGTATGGAGGGCAGTCTCAGTTCCAAGAAGGTCTATGCCCTCCGTTTCTGACTTGAACTACATCTGTTTAGACGTCCTCACACTCAAGTTCGTTGAAGTTTTTAACGATCATTCTCTGATGAGACCAAAAATATGAATGTGACATCAGCTGCAAAGGAAGATAGCGTCACTAAAATCATCTCTCTAAACTTCCCCCATTCGTTATAAACTTTGGTTTCCCGTCTCATACTCTTACGGAGGCACCTCGTATCCCATTCATCCATAGACTTCACATAATCCTCGTAAAAATAAACCCCTCGCTTGCTGTTTCCTCTTTTGTGGGTCACTAACCAAATTTAACATAAACACGCTCATAGAAAACAAAGAGGATTTTGATTGCCCTACCGTTGTGTTTTAATTCCCATCGTCCCGAAACCGCACGCTATAAAAAGCTTTACAGCATCAAACTTTTCCTAGCATCGTCCTCGCACTCTGTCCACAAATTGAACAGTGTATCCCGACGCAGGATAAAACGAAAAAAAAAAAACAACAAATTTATGGCTTTTAATCAGATGCCATAAATTCTACCTGGACAAAGTACAAAGGACGAGGACAAAAAAAAAACAAAAAAAAATTCCACACCCCCAAGTCCCACAGCAAATCTCGGGGTATCGCTGGGTACCTTTTCCGAATGGAAAAACTCGTGGAAAAAATTTAAATAAATCCCGAGTCCCAAAGTGCAGGCAGGTGCAATGCATTATATTGATTGTCAGCCATATTGAGTGCATTTTTTGTTTTTTTTTTTTCTGATGGCATGTGTCAAGTGCCCACCGGATGTAGATGGGGAAACCCATCACGTAGATGGTGACGATAATAAACCTTGAACTACGGCGATAAATAACGCTGACAGAAACTTAATCCCCAGTGCAAATGTGCTGTTGATTGATTTATAATGAGGCTAACGCTCAGAAAGTTTACGAAGAAGGAAGAGGTCCTTGATCCGTGCTAAGATAACTTTTTTTCTTTCATTTAGGTGTTGTTTTTACAGTAAGAGTCGATTAAACTTTGGAAAACAAAACGATTTTGTTGTTTTAAAGAATAAAACAGTTTTCGTAGAAGACAAACGGGGAAGACTGGACAAATGTATCCTTTGGGAGGATACTTTGAGTTTGTTTTTCTTGACTTTATACTTGAGAGAAGGTATTGGCATTCTACCTGGTTTGAGTGGATGAATATTTGAGATTGGCTATGGGAGTTTCGAGGGACAGGAGTGAAAGTGGAGTATGTGTTCAACAATCGCGAATCAGACTTTTAATGGGAATTGGAAGCGGAGTTGGATATACATCTCTACAGATGTTTGGTTGGAGGGACAGCTCCCCCCCCCCATTGAGGTATAGACACACATAGACGAGAAGTAAGACCATTGAAGCGCTACATCTACATTTGCCAGATCCCCAAGTTTATCAAAGAAAGAGAAAGTACTGGACAAGTACAGCCAAGATGACGATTTGCCTCTTCTTCGTCCTCAAGCCTATAGCTCTTACAGAAATCATTAGAGAAGACACCAAGCCTTTTCGTCTGCCTTGCGATGAGGCAGTTGTCACGCCTATTTTGATGTGATCTTTTCACCGAAACTAAACTACTAGAGCACTGCTGATCCAGTTCGAGCCATATCTGCCTAACATCTTGACCAAAAAACGGTACCTTCTGCCGAAAAAAAACCCTTGGTTTCGCTGATGTCATTTAGTTCCGGTCGAATCCTTACGTCTGACGTCTTCATCAACCACCGCACCATTTGGTCGAGAGACTAGGACCATTCTTCGGCGGTTTTAGTGTTGAAAGATACCGATAACAGGGACTTAATGCAAATATCCCTTTACTACTTCTACTTCACCCTCTTTGATCGTCATAATCTTCGCCTGGAAGAGGTCCTCGAAGAAGACCTTACTTTTCACACGAAAGAATAGCGAAACTTGTACCGAAATGTGTTCAATGGTTCACGAATCGTATACCTATACATACAGACAGACAGACCTAGTGGTACTTGAAGGACGATGGCTTTTAGATTGATGTCGTCTATCAGCGTTTTGAAAGACAAATGTTAGGGTTAAGGTGTTGAATGACTTTCAAATCCAACATGGGGTACCACAAGGTTGCATATTGTCACCACAATGATGTTCTAGAAGCAATTATCGAAGATCGAGCGACAACGAATGTTAAGACGTCTAGTAAGCCGGATCTGAGTGAGACAGCACCATACATCAAGCGTTTTAACCTAAATTTCGATTGAAATTTGATCAATTGGAAGTCAGTGGATGAGCTTGAGGACAGTTCAAGGACTTGGAGAATGAATTGCTAAATACTTGACAGTTAAGAGCGTGATACCGCTTTATGGTTGGTTTTCCAGAGCTGCTTCCAGTACACTTCATAGCCTTCAGCCACAACTGAGTGAGATAAGAGCCAGAAGCCTATTGGCTATTACAATAGACCTACTTTTGGTCTAAGTGTGGCTCTTTTCGGAGGATCAGTCCTAACTGGCTAACTATGGGGAAGAAAACTCGAATAAATGCCATATTCCCCGAGGAGGTTCAAATAGTGGATGGTAGAGATGGTACCATACTTTCGATGAACCCAGCTACGTTCCTAACGTGCCAAAGAGACATCAGCACAAGTCTAACTATTCACCTTTGACACGAGCCAGTCTTCACCTTTGACTCGAACCAGAAGATCCAGCAGGCACCAACAAAGGTCTAACTTTTCGTCTTTGACTCCAACAAGCCGGCTAGTCCGGCTAATTCTCATGATGAAGGACATATAGTGAGACTTTTCCCCTACGTCGACTGTAGACCCAGTTTTCGAGAGAGAGCACCTCTCCCATGACAAGGTTAACCTATAAACTTCGAGAGTATATTCCGAGAGGGCATCTGCAGCACGTTTAGGAGCAAAGATATTCCTAATGAAGACACAATACAAAGGATTTAGATGTAGAGTCCTGCACAATGGATGTCTTTCGGAACCATTTGCTACGACAGCGGGAGTCCGATAAGAGTGCGCATGAATGGAGCTCCCAAGGCAACAAAAAAAGGAATGATCGAACCTTTAAAGACTCACATGCAGTAGATTGCCTCGCGAAGACCAAGGACTGCCACAGGGCGGACATTGCAATCATCCAGGAACTGCCATGGATGCCAAGAATCGGGGAGATAGAAGCAGAGGCAGTGGGTATTCGAATGCGGATTTGTAGTCAGAGGAAGACTAAGGGCAGAAGGAGAGGACGACAATTCATCAGAGAGAAGCCCCATCTTGATTGGAGAGTAAATTCAGAAGGTTCCTCAACCAACTTATGGAGGCAACAAGCTAAAGATCAGGCTAACTGAAGATTGTCATTGATTTAGAAGATCCTAGCTCATCTTTTCTTGTAGCGCCAACTAAAGCAGGTACAAAGTCTGCTCTTAGAGCAACAGAGCCTTCAAAAACGTGCATTCCTGCATGACCCCAGAGACCTGTACAAAACCAACCCAAAAAAATCCGAAAAGCAATTCTTCATTTCATATCTGCTCCCAGGATATGTCATTTATTTGCATTTTGAGCGCAAAGTCTTCGGGGACAATCCAACTCCTATGTGATCCCAGTCCATTAGTTATTGTGTCGCTGGAGGACGAACCAAAAAAAAAACAAGGAACTATGTACTATCTCAACCTAGAAACGTCAAGAGGACAGAAAAAATAATAAAATATCTTCATTTAAGCTCGATAACGTGAACCGGAAATTTATGTCCCTCTTGCCTGAGGTGGTGGTGATTTATTCCAAAAGGTTGTCCACCTTTTGGCCCGATTCCATATCATCCAACTACCCGACAACCACGACAATGGTGTTCACTGTTTTGTTGAAAGATACAGAACACCTTCACTGCTCCTAAGCGGTCACGTAACGAAAATGTACTTTGACACGCGACCTGGATAATGGCACCAACGTTGACAGTATTACAGTCCTACCCCCACCCCATAACTGCCATCGATGTGCAACACTTTCTTTCTGGTAAACTCTGAGACCACATTTGAACGTGTGATGAACTCAACAAACGAAGGCAGGCTAAAGAAGTGAGGTTTACAGCAACTGCTACAACAGGTAAAACACGTCAGGTGAGTTGAGATCAAAACAACAAGTATGTAGAGCTAGAGTGGTGAAACAAACAACGGCCAATGTCAGTGTGTTTGCTGTAACAAGCCAAGAGGAAGCCGAAGTACAAGCAGAAAAAGAAGATGAAGATGAAGAAGCAGAAGCAGACTACATCTGGATGCACTCTTTGGTTGGTTGCAGTCTCATTACCAAACACCGGCTTTTCTATTGCAACTGGTTTTTTGCTTTTAATTTCTTTGGACATTTTTTTTCGACTTTTGGTCGGATGACAAATTAGGGCCAATGACATCGACAGTTGGGTTGAGAAGTTTTCGACGAGAGTAAGCTAATGGCAGAGAAGCCCGAGCAGAACTTTTCCTTAATGAATGGAGGGAGGAGATTCTTGTTTCCGATAAATCTTCAATCCATTGCCCATAAGTCCAACAAAAATGAAGGATAGACAAGCACATTTTCCAGGATAAGTCCTCGTATCTAACTTTTTACCCCGACTAGGTTGTTGTCCTAGGTAAACTAGAATGTACCTGCAATAGGCTTAAAGGAATGCAATCCTGTCGCGTAGCTCCTAGAAGATAGTGTGCTACATTACGTAAGCTATTCACTTCTATTCACTTGCAGTTAAGAATAACCCCGGCAGGGGTTAGGTTAGGTTAGGTGGTTGCTCCCACTGAACAGGAGCCCACTTAGGCCAGGATATAGGCCCATTGTGATACTGGCGTGAGTTGGACCCACAGCCCCGAAACCATCCGTCCTATTGGACTCACGTCTTTTAAAATTGTTGACAACCATTTTTGAAAATGGACCACTATGCTCCAGCCAAGAGGATCTTCGAGTCTCAATCCTTAGGCTCAAGGCGCTTTGGTATTCGCAATCGCTTGATCTAGAAAATTGGAAGCAGGGTGCCTGAGATCGATTACTTTGGAGCTAGATCATGGAAGGCTTTCAAGTACAACCGTACTAGAATTTTGTAAACCTCTTTTCGGAGAGGCCTCCAATGATTACATAATTCCACAAATAGGGCTTGTGGACGAGTCTTTAAGTATGAAATGTCGATAACTATGGAGTCGGGAGCCCGTTAACTAAGTAAGTATTCGAGAGAGTCCAGTACTCTTAGATCCACTGATCATTTTTTGAAGGAAGACCATGGTTTAAGCCTGGTAGCAGAGAAGACAGGTGGAACTCCAAGTCAATTCAAAGGCAATACTTACTAAGGAAACAGTGAAGTACCGAGGAATGAGGGTAGATACAAAGCAGACATTTTGGCAGTAGGTAACGATAGCATCAGAGAGAGCCACAAAGGAGACCACGTCTTGAGCAGACTTATGGCAAACAAGGGGGACCCTGCCGGTAGCAAGCGAAGACTTCTGATATCGATAACAAGTTCCATCGCCCTGTACCTACGGCTCTGAGATATGGGCCGACTCACTTAGACTGGAAAAGTATAGAAAACCAATGGTCTCGGTGCAGAGAAAAAGAGCTCATTGGTTACGAAGTGCCGGAACCTGCCGTTTGTAATAGCGGGATCTACTACCTATCGATCTACCACATCTTTGAGACGAAATCTGAAGTTGGCAAGGATATAGAGCAGCAAAAGCAAATGGAACTTACCAAGCAACGTCGGTAGAAACGTTGCAAAACAAAGACCAGGGGAAGATGGATCGAGAGGCTATTGAAAGAAGAGGCACTGAGAAGCTTATTGTTACTTCCTTCAGCGACTTAAAGCGGAAGTAGGAGTTTTGATGCCTTTTTACATAAAATCAGGGGAAGTGGAGAGCTCAGCCTGTCTTGATGCGGATTGCTCTCAACACGACGTAAGTCACATTTTTGCACATTAGTGCTGTAGATGGTACGAAGAGCTGAGGCTGGAAATGGAGATAAAAATCATCTTGAGCGCGATGCTTACTAATGAGGAGCGATGGGTCCAGGTGAGCTCCTGTATTGAGGGAATATTCAAAGATAAGAAGAGAAAGAACAGCTCTAACTCCTTTGGAGTTAAAAAGGGAGGAGCCCCCATTGGCTAGATAGTGGCACCACCCTGAAGTTATGTTAAAAGCGGTTTCAATGTGGTCACATGCCAGAGAGTTCTAATCGGCGGAATTCCAACCACACCAGGGAGCAGTAATTTCACTTGACAAACACTGGCAATGTCCCATCGGTGAAAGGGTCCAACTTCTGACGACAAAGTGCGTCAACAATTAATCAATCTCAATGTCGCCGGCTTGTGGCAAAAGTCTGCTCCACGTCCAACTATCATCCCGTGCAAAGCTGAAACGTGTCGTCGCTAGCGAGAATAAGATCGTAACCGCGATCAAATACGTCGAGAACAAGAAAGCGATGGAAGGTATGATATTCCTGTCGAGCTCTTCTATAGATTCAGCAGGGATCGGAAGAACTTCCAAAATGTAATCAACAATGGCGTCTTCAGTTCCAGTTAGGCTGAACTACTAGTGAACACCTTACCCGGGCTAATCTGACGTATTTGGAGCTCAGGTCTGTATAGAGCAATTTATCCGACTTCTCGTCTTAGGAGTTTTGCCAGGGATCTGGCCCTCAACGTTGGATTTTGTGCAAGCGATAAGCCTCGGATGAGGATGATATTGCTGTTGACGACCATAGCAATCGAAATAAGGAAAAGGAACTTCGGACGTGGAATGTTTAAGGAAAAATCATGACAACTGCTGGCGAACTTGTTGACGCAAGATCGACGAGGCAAAACAAGTGATACTTGTACTTCGACTTTCACAACCGCTAAGCTGGTGGAGGAAGGTAGAGCGGAACTTGCCTAGGTCGCCAACTCCACATTACCGTGATTATGAGTGTCAAGTCATAAGGACACTAAAAACAATGGAAGGGCTGATGAACTAACGAAGAATGGCTCCACCCTTAACGGAGGATATATGCTCATTTCACTGGGAGTTGTTACGAGTACACTTCGTATCAGAGGCCAACCATAAACGAAGCAGAGATTTGGTCCACCTACAATCTGCCAAGGGCAAGAAAACATAGTTATTCCCGATCAGAATAGGCCACTGATGGCTAATTAAAGTAACGCGCAGGGAAATTAAGGATCCCTTGCAACACCCATTGCCGCAATTGCTAGAAAGAAAGAAACTCTCACACATTTCATCTGCAGCTGTAAACAACTAAGACGAACGGGCCGGAGAATGACCCGACCCCTCTAGGTCTGCATTCCCAAACGATGACTTCGTAGAATTCCCTACAAAGCGAAATTGTATGTTGGGTGGAAGGGGTGGAGTGCCTGCATTTTACTTAATAATCAGGCCAGCAACCCTTGGAAGGTCTGAGCCTGAACTAATGCCACTTTCCATTCTTTATGGTCTCGGCCACGCTGCTTTACCGTCCGCGAATGCCTGATCTTCTAATTGAAGGTTCAGTTTCTCTTTTTTCGGCAACAAGGCGGCTGAGATTCGAAGATTCTCTTAGCTGGAGCGTTCTCGTCCATTCGCTCAATGTGGTCAAGTTTTCCAGACTGCATCCACACCAGGATGCCATTTATGGAGTTGGGGTAAATGAACTCCTTCAATACCCCAAAATGTAGCTGTTTATGGTCAAGTTCGGGTCCTAGACGGTCTTCGACGGATTGGTTTTTTGGTCAACAGCATCGATAGCTTCAGTCAAACTTCAGTCTCAAGTTCTCCGATGAATTTCCTAAGCATAGTTCGAAGTAGGTTTCTTAACGACCTGAAGCTGCGATAGACCTGTCTGAGTCTTCACTAGACTCTCTAGATCACAGACAGACCAATTTGTCAAAACTTTGCTGTTTCTCAAAAAAAAAAAAAAGAGACTGCACGACAACTTTCAAACCCCACTGTATCCTAAAACCACATCCTATCACCTGCGATACAACCTCAAAACAACGATGTGTAGAGCAGCTTTAACTCATGCTTCTGGTCCCATACACATGATTGTGAACTTTTCCCCAAAGCTTTTCACCCATCCTACCCTACACAACTCACATTATCCTCATCATCATCATCACCCACCCACCCATCGTCATCATCATCAGTAGCAACCTTGTAAACTTCATGAATGAAGACCGAGAAACTTTTTTTTTTTTGTGTGTTTTGCATCGGTTAGGAGCGCAGCCCCAACCATGTCCATATTCAACCATCCAACCGAAGTGCACCATCCGCACTCACAGTCACAGCCGATTCAGTCGAATTTTAAACTTCGACGCATTCACACGGTTCGGTCTTCAGTCTTCGGTCTTCGGTCTCTGGCAAGAAGTCGATGGTATACACGAAAGGTTCTCGGGATAAAATACTCCAACACATAGCGGTTTTTTGTTCGATTTTTGTTGTGGCGAAATTTTCCCGCCAAAAAAATAGAAATACACAGACACACACACACACGGTTGAATGAATGAAAACGTGTATAATATAGATACTGGTCGTATCTCCGCATAGATACTTTGGCAACTAAAGGAAAAAGGTGCTCGTGTTTGGTGTGAGAGTGTTTTGTTTACAGTTGGGAAAAAAAAGTCCTTTTTTGTGGTTGTCAACTGAGTTTTGTCAGGAAAGGACACCCTCCCCAAAGGGATTTGTTCACCAGGACGTGTGTGACTAGAGTTTTGCAATTTTTTTATCCCTTCTCTCAATTTGAATCCGTTTTTTAGAGTAATTCAACCGTTTTCACAGTCATTCTCGGTCAGTTTATCGCCCCCACATTTTGTGTTTGCAAAACCCGGCCAATGTCCTTTGAGTGAGAGAGGGAATTTTCACTGTGCAGTCAATTGTAATTAAAAAAAAAATATTTTTCATTTTCATTTCAATTTTTTGGATTTTTTTTCTTAAATAACACGCAACGTATGGCAGTCAAGTGCATCCAAGGAATATGACGACGACGACGATTAAGATCCATCTATCCGTTCCGTTGATGGTCTGCAGTAACATGCGTGGTGGTGGTTCAGTGAAAAATAATTAAAACAAAACGCGATTGTATCTCATGAATGTCATTTATTTGTTAGTGAATTTCATTTTTGTTTAATCGAATTTTAATTATTTAATCCAGCGAAAAAAGAAAGAAAGCTATATGATGGGTGCAAAAGCGAAAGTTTTTTGCGGTCTAGTGTTGTTTTACATCGTGTTTGGGTTGCAATTTATCTGTGCAAATTGTCAGAGATATCCACAGCAGCAATTACAAATGCAAAAGTTTCAACAGCAGCATATATCTTTGCAACAGCAACAACAATTGCAAGCGGTGACAATTCCGTTTCAAAAGGATTTACACGCAAATGAAAATCGATTGCAGTCTCAGGTGGGTACACTCACAGTGGCATTCACTTTTGCAACAAAAAAAAAAAAAAAAAACATAAATTTCTCAAAATAGTTTATAAGATACTTGTACTTTTTTTCCCGTTTGTTTTGGGAATTTTTCTTAAGACACAGACACGTACCCAAACAATGGACTTTGTTTCTGAATCGATTGTTGATTGTGAAGCTATTGTGACACGACTTAGTGTATCTTTTGTGTTTTGTGTCGGATTTATTGATGGATTATGGATTTTTTTTTATTGAATTCATGACTTTCAATTGAGAGCTTGGTGTTATGTGAAGCTACGAGGGAATTGAACAAATCTCTAAGTGATTACGAGTTATTATGTTGTGTAGATAGTCTTCCCATGTGGTATCCGAAGTGGGGATTTCGAAAATAGTTAGGTTGCACTGAATTTATTTATTTTTTGTCAAAGAAGAGAATGCAGCATTATGGAGGGTGGTCCTTGCTTCCCGGTGTGTTGGACTACATTCTCCTTGTCACCAGCCCTTTTCGGTCATTGAATGGTAGTGTCTGAGATGCGGTTTCCCCTAAAATATTTAGTAGACACCGTTTCACAATCGATTGCATCCTTGTTAGACTGCACGTAGAGTGCAAGCTATTTTCAAGAGAATACGCGGCTGGTAAAAGCTTCACAGAAGTGTCATCAAGTCCTATCGCGTTCTCGAGATCTTTGATCGGGATTATCTTATCCTAGCGAGGACACGTTTCAGCTTTTCACGGGATGATAGTTGGACGTGACACAGACTAAAGATAGAGAAATTGATGAAATTGTTGACACACTTAGTCGGACATTGCCTGTGTTTTCCAAGAGAAATTACAAAGAAAACAAGTTCCTTGATCACCGGTGTGTCGATCTTAAAACCGCTTTTAGCATTACTTCAGGGTGGTATCACTATCCAGTCAATGGGGCTCTTTCCTTTTTCGATTTCTTCTATTTTGGAGTAAAAGGTTTTCTTTCTCTTGTTATATTTGGGTATTCCTTCAATGCCGGAACCCACCTGGATCCTTCGCTCCTTGTTAGTAAGCATCGTCCTCAAGATGGGGGCGATGACTTTTATCTCCATTTCCAGCCTCAGCTCTTCGTACCATCTACAGCACTAATGTGCAAAAATGTGACTTACGTCGTGTTGAGAGCAATCCGCATCAAGACAGGCTGAGCTCTCCACTTCCCCTGATTTTATGTAAAAAGACATTAAAACCCCCCCACGCTCTGTAAGTAGCTGAAGGAAGTAGCAATAAGCTTCTCAGTGCCTCTTCTGTCAATAGCCTCTCGGTCCATCTTCCTCTGGTTTCTGTTTTTCAACGTTCCCGCCGATGTTGCTTGGTAAGTTCCATTTGCTTTTGCTGCTCTATATCCTTGCCAACTTCAGCTTTCCTCTCGAGGACATATTTTTTCTCTGCAAGTAGAGAACGGGAGGTTCCGACACTAACTATTGGATGAGCTCTTCTCCTCTGCACCGAGACCATTCATTTTCTATACTTTTTCAGTCTGAGTGAGTCGGCCTATATCTCAGAACCGTAGGTGCAAAGCGATGGAACTCGTAATTGACATCCAAAGTCTTCACTTGCTACCGGCAGGGTTTCCTTTTTTTGCCATTAGTCTGCTCAAGATGTGGTCCACCTTTGAAGCTCTCTCAGATGCTTTCTTTACCCGCTGCCAAAATGCGTGCTTTGTGTCTAGCCTCATTCCTAGGTGCTTCACTGTTTCCTTAGTAAGCATTGCCTTTGAATTGACTTAGAATTTCACTGTCTTTTCTGCTGCCAGACTGTGGTGTTCCTTCTAAACTCATACGTGACCCAAAATGGCGCTGCAATTCGCGATAGACCGGGGCCTCAACCAACAAGCTGGCTCCAGTTTCGCAAACTAAATTGGTTGCGGTAGCTGTAGCAGTCTTCCACTACTACGCCTCGGGGTCGATTCGAAGATTTTCCGAGCCGGATATCTGGACCTTTACTCTTCTGACTAAGTCCTTGTCGTTGTACAATCCGTAAAGTTCGTCGTTATATCACCTCCTCTACTCACCGTCTATGCAAACGGGAATGAAAATCACCCGAAGAATTTTCCTTCTTAACAAAGTCCATGCCTCTATGCCATAGAGCAGGATTGGGATGATTGAGGTCTTTCCTACTCAATTGCCTTTTTAGTCCAAGGAAGCAGCGAATGGCAAGAGTTGTTTTACTTTTTATCTCAGCACTGGTGTCATTGTCTGAGCTTATACCTGAGCCTAGATAGACAAAGTCCTTAACTACCTCAAAGTTATATCTGTCGAGAGTGACATTCTGTCCGAGACGTCGGTGTTAGGTGTCCTTTTTTGTTGACAACAAGTTAAACCTATTTTTACCGCTTCCGTCTCAACATATGCGATCAATTTCAAGGACTTCTGAAGGATTGTGCTTCTGATGCTGGCGTGTGAGTTCTCCAAAAAGAAGTCGGTCGCTTTGTGTAAATCCTTTTTGAACATCAAAGGTCTCAGTGAGGTTTTTACCGACTTTGATGGAGCTGCGTGCATTCTCCATCGTCATCCTGCACAATCGGAAAAGTTTGGCAAGAATGCCAAAACTAGACATTGCTTGTTCTATAAATGCTATCATATGCGGCCTTTAGGCCTTGAAATCGATAACGAGATGAGGAGTATCGATTCGCAATTCCTGAGCTTTCTTCACGATCTGCCGTGGTGTGAAAATTTGGTCGGTGGTGGACTTTTCTGGTCTAAAGGACCAATCAGGTTGTTGACGAACGGCTTTAGACGTCCACACAATACGGCAGATAGGATCTTGTAGGCGATGTTAAGAAGACTAATACCTCTACAGTAAGCACAGTTTTAAAGGACTCCTTTCTTGAGGATCAGAGAAACAATGCTCAGGTTCCATTGATCGGGCATGCTTTCGTCCGACTAAACTTTACAAATGAGTTGTTGCATGTTCCTTATCAAGCTGATGGAAGCTCAAGCTCAAACGGCTTTATTGGACTTCATACCTATTTTTACTTCGTCCAGGCCGGGTGAATGGAATAGTTGGTCCACATCGTCTATGTTGAAGGGTTGATTCTGCATGACAGCGTTATATCTTTCCAAATCCTCAGCACTCTACTACTATGCCCCTTTGTTTGTCTCTCCAGGCTTCAATTCAGCTTTGTGGCATTCGCATGTTTGGAATCTCATTCGTAAAATTGCTGAGAAAATCAATGACAGATACACTCAACTTTCCCAATTAAAATATCCTCAAATGTTTCCATCACGCTTCACATAGGTTCCACAAAAAAATAAACTCTTTCATCCGCCTCTCAAAAAATACCATCATTTCATTTTTGAAATTAAATTTTCGTCCCAAACCTTTAAATTGACAGCGAATATCCCCCAAAAAAATAAAAATCTCAACTTTCGACTGCCATTTAACAGCCCAACTGTGCAATCCCCTCCAAAAAAATATATAAAAAGCGAGCGGAATTCAAAAAGACCGACGAACCAAAAAGTTACCGTGAAACCGTTTACTACCTTATGCAGGTAAATTTAATACTGAAGCAGGAAAAAAAAAAGCGAAATCAGGTCATTTCCATTACACCACCAGCACCAGCATGTAGTATGCCGCACAGTGATTCCTTTTCATTGATGCACAGGACCAAGAAGGATATAATGTGCTTTAAAGCTTCTTAAATAAATAAACAACCTCCAAGCGAAAGAAATGAATTTCCAATTTTTAATTAAATTAAAAAAAAAAAAAAAAGAGAAAACAAAAATAAAATATATAATTGATGTGGACAGAATTTATTTCAAGGATTTTTACCAACACATCCAAAGGAGTACGATTGCGAATAGGTTCATGTCCTGTACAGCTACACACATGAGAAGAGTATTTTTGTTAAAAACTTAAATGAAGACTGACACATGGGGAAATCTATTTTTATTTATTTTTACCATGTGTGTGTTGTCACTTGGCAGCACTGATTTTCTTGTGACACACAGAGATGTAATGGCCTTCCTCCGACCATTTTGTAAATAATTATCCGTAATTTTGTTTTTGACTTCCATTTGCTAAGTGTGACGTTTACAGGTTGACATTCATTCGCTTTTTGTGTGTGTGTGCACTTGTTAGTTCTGAAAGTGGTAAAGGTCAGACATCAATCAAGGTGACAGGACACACCATTTGACAATTGATCGAACGGAAAGAGGGTTAATTATACAATTTATCTATTTTCGAGAGAAAATCAAAAAAAAAAAAATTGTTTGGGTGTGTCCGTCCAATCTGAATTGGAAGGCAATGACAAGAGATTTTGTAAAGTCGACACATGTCAACCTTCTGAGGGGTGACGTGATACTTTTTGTTGCATTCAAGAGCGGGTAGGGGGTGGAAAATTTAAAGGAATGATTACTTTTAGTGCGGAGGAGAATACCACACTCGATAAAATATGCTTACTGTGCTCCAACAAGGTCGGTAACAATCTCACCGAGACCAAGGGGATGCGCTGTCATGAGGCTTCTCCAACATCATACTTGAACGAATTGTGCCAAACTCTCAAGCCAGGGACACGGTCTTTCAAAAGTCTCTGCAACTATTTGCGTATACTCAGTGAGCTATCGTCGGTGCCTTCACGAGTATTGAGACAGGAGCGTCCAAAATGGGTTAATCGATTGACGAGGGCAAAACTAAGTATGAGGGACACTCCACATCGCGGCATTGGACAGAACGTCACAATAGATAGCTATAACTTCAAGTTAGTAAGGGACTTTGTCTATCTTGGGTCTAGTATCACATTTGGGGAGGTGGCGGTTCAACAGAGCCCAAATAGCACAAGGATGTGCCTTTTTGTTACCACGACACGTGTGACCTGGTTGATGATGTGTGACACAGTCGTGAGTGCCTAGATCCAGCCTGTGGAATTTAGAAAACAGATTTAATCTCGTATCCCTTTATCCGAGATGTCGTTGAGGTCGTCTGGCTCTTGCAGAGGAAATGGGAGAGAGTTTCATTCTCATTTCCGTTCCCGCACTGTGGGGGGTTGTATGTTCTCGAGGTTAGGAGATCTTTTGTTCTTATCTTATCGTAGGTCGGCCATATCTTCCTTGATATCGTGCAGTTGGTTAACTCCCTCCGCTGGAGGTTGGCTTTCTGCAGGAAGTTGTGAGTGGATTTGTCCTTTTACCCCTCCTAGCAAATATTCGGTCCCGATTGCGTTGACGAGCTTTGAAGAAGGAGATTTAACGACGAGTTGTACACCGGCATCGACGTCGTTGAGCGAATGGACACCAAAGCTCCAGCCTGGAGTGGACAATGCAGTAGAGGAAGACCGTGCCTAAGACGTCACGCATTACAAGTAGAAGAGTACACCAACCAAATAAGTGTGAGTAACTTGAGGCGGTTAGCTAAGTACGGGGCCAACTGGAAAGGCTTATTAATTGAGGGCAAGGTTCAGGCAAATGACAATCTGAACAACCATCACTTTGACAAGCGGCCAACTGTAGGAGGAGCATGAGGAAAGTTTTGAATCCAAATGAAAGGTGCAAAGTTATTCCTCTAATCAATCAACACCAAAGCATTCCTTGTGAGACACTGCCAGAGCTCTCGAATCCTTGCCTTCCTTCCTTGGCAGTTCACAACCTTGTCAAATCTTCTAAATTCCCCTTCTGAGCGGTCTTTGACGTTTCACCCTTTTATCTCAGAGACCTTGTTGCCATGAGTTTGTCAAGTCCTTGCAAGATGTTGACATAGTCAACCGAGGAAGTGACCAGAGCTGATACCGCCTTATTCATCGATCGGAGTTATCCAGTCTCCTTTATCAGGGAACTTATCGGCATTGAAAGACCTATTCTATAAGTGTAAAGCACGGCTGAACTGTTGTCAAGCCATATGCCGCTTTGTTGTTAGAGTGCTTGTACGAAACACGAAAAGTTTAAGTCTCGGCTAGCTCCATAGGCTATACCACCATCCACAGTATGGTTGACCTCACGAGCCGATCCTCAGAAATTAGGAGAGAACAATATTAACCGTGATGGACACACCGTTTGGTCACCAATTGGCTCTTTTGTGGTTTTTTAAACGAATCTTCTGTCGTAACGTAGTTAAGACTTTTTTTTTGCTCCACCAAGGCTACAGTGTCCACTCCTCAATATAAGACTTCGGATGTTCCAAAGTGAAAATGATATTTTCCGGTCGAACACAGACTAGGGAATCGTTAGACTTCTCCTGCTTCAAACTCAGTGAAGTTGAAGAAACGCCCCAAGGGTAGGTAAGGTTAGGAAGGAGGGTTGACAGGGAAAGGAGGTCCTTTCTCTGTCACGCTTAGGCCAATGTAGACCCATTGTGATACCCTAGGGCCTAGGAGTTAGGTTAGGTTAGGTAATAGGGTTGACGGGAAAGGAAGGGGTTGGCTAGGGGTTGCCGCCCCCTCACTAGGAACCATAAGCCTATGTTCTATCAAGCCAGCCCGGAGGGCTGATGAATCTGTATATGCCAAACACAGATTTGTCAGACAATTCTCCTAGAAAAGGTGTCTTCCTAGAGTATTAAATCCTGTATGGCAGAGTACTGGACAGTGGCAGGGAAAATGTAGAGTGTCCTCGTCTGCGTCTTCGTTACAACATCCCCTGCATAGATCATCCGTGGTCAATCCCAGTCTTCTTGCAAGATACGCCCCAAAATATGCCTTAGAATTCGGAAGACCCTCTGAAGTTGTGCAGAGCATATGTATAACATCCAGCCTTAGTTCTTAAAAACGGTACTCTGTCCGTTTCAGATGGTTCTCAAGGATCAGGTCTAACATATCCAGTGGCTCTTCTTCTGAAGCTACCGATTCAATTGATCTTCTTGGAGATTTTGTGCCAACAGATAGCTAGTGTCCTGCCAGTCCGGATCGTAGCTTGTGAATTTGGTTAAGTTGCAGCAAAAGAGTAACAGTTCCGCATTTCACCATGATGGACAGGATTTAGTGGCTTGACCAGCTTCAGCTGCTATAATAATCTACTTTGATATAAGGTCGGGGGTATGGGTTAAGGCTCTCTTATACCGTCTCAGACAATCACACTTTCAACCTTCTTTTGGGTATTGGACTACAGCTTTGTCCACACAACGACCCGTTGAATCTTACGTAAAGTAGATTTCTAAAGCTACTCTCCAACAACTTGATGACACATCTCCACATCTTCTACGCCACCAAAGTCACTTTATGTAATCAGATGTCTTTTGAAGTCGATTTCAATTGAAGAGGTGTATAATCTCTCTCAAGAGCTCATCAAATGGCCCTTACATCTCAACGTCTATCCGCTTGACACTTTCACATGTCTTCTCACACACGTTTTCAATTCAATGGAAGTCAAGTGTTGTTCCGAAAGTTCCGGCTTAAGAGTGATGCAACTCTAATCTGGTGTGAAGCTATTATAGCAAAGGAAGTCAACAACAGCCATCACAAGTCCTGGGACAACTTCAGAGTATAATCACCCTCGTAATCCATTGGATAAAACAACAACGAGCATTAACAGGATACACCTTGGCCACAAGTTGGGCAATAAAACCAAATCGACAAACTTTGGCAAAGGCATCATCGTCACCGGAACACCTACACATCGTGCCGCCTGCAGCAGGCCACAAACTTCATCTGAAGCTTTGCTAATTTGGAATATTGCATTGTTGTTGTTGAGAAGGACGACCTACTTCCTGTGCTAAATGAAATAAGTAGCAAGCCGACTGACTGCACGACGCAAATTTAATTTCTCAAAGGATACACACCGAACAGGATACAGACAGTGAGAGAGGGGAAGTGAGTATAGAAGGTTCAGTTATACTCGTATGTCAATGATAATCTCATTAGGATGTGTGCACATTCATTTCAGGAGTTGTATTCGCTGTCATCGTCGTTGTATCAGTGGCAGTGCGGTTCCGACAAGTCTGCAGACAAGAAGTACTGCACTTGTGAACCATAAACCATCGGGGGTGTGGTTAAAGTGGTTTAGAATGCGGCTATGTCGCCCTCCCCAAGGATGACGACAAGTAACTATTCAAAACGAGACGCACACATGTGCGGGAGACTGCCAATAACCCCCCATTCACTGGTTTCTTTGATTTCTAGAACCCGAGGTGGGGGTGAGAAACTAGGACGCATGCATAATTACATTTGTCGTGAAGGATAACAAGATTAAAATGAATTCAATTCTAAGGACCGGTACGCATCCCGGTGCGATACATGCTCTCGAGAACAATCATTTTGGAATCGGTTACATGAGTTTGCCACTGTGTGGGAGAATATGCAAGTGGAACACCTGGTAAAGTGTTTTCATTAAGGAAAAGGATAAGCATATTCATGTTATGAGAGACAACCCCCCCCCCCCTTTCTGTGTATGGAAATGCAATTAAATTTGAATAATGGCAACACTGGGAGCTTGGAAAGTTGAAAAAGGCTTGAGTTATAGTTCAAGGAAAGGATAACGAACGAACGATGTCTTGACATTCAAAACCAAAGGAAGACTGTCTTAAGACACTTCTCACTTGAGAGAGTTTTTCGTTTCAACGAATGGCCCTTAGTCTGTCCAAATGTTGACATCTCAATGACAATGGTTTGGACATTGGATAACTGTCATTTCCATAAATTCCAACCAAACAACTAAATTGTGTGACACAAATGAAAACACGATTGTCAGACATGTAAATTGACACGAATTTATTGTTCCAAGGATATATCAGGACTCTGTGTGAATTCAGTAACAAAACCAGACACTTGCGAACAAATCAAATTACGTACATCGTATGCCATTAACTCGAATGCATATGGGTTTCCATGAACACACGGAGAATAATTTCTTAAAATTCCTGTATCCTCCGGTGCAACATAAAAAAAAAAAACAAACATGTGAACACAAACACATAACATTTCGATTAAAAGTGAATCCCTTGCAGCATTTCCTTTGTCAGTGGCAGGACGCAGGAGTACGAGTGCATACAGTTTGTGTTGGTAGAAGGATTTGTTGCACTAAACTGTTGAAAGTGATTTGATGCAAAATAATTTCGTATTTCATTGCTCCTTCCTTCTTTGTTTTGTTGTCCTTAATGCGCTCTCGCTCTCTCTGACTTTTATAGTGTTTCACATAAAGAGAGAGAGAGAGAGAGAGAGAGTGTGCATCCGTTAAAGAGGGCGCGTGCTTTGTATATGCATTTACTTATAGAATTAGATTAGGTCTGGAGGCAAATGGGGCAGTGGGAGTGGTATTGCATTACGTCCTAAGTTGACCGTTAAATATGTAAGAGAACTTATGTGGATTTGAGGGGTGGATCGAGGGGTTGAAGAAAAAAAGAAAAATGGAAAACTACCTCAATTCATGTTTTATATGCGTGACAAGGACGACAAAGTTAACTGCTTGGGTGGTAGTGATAAGGACGAAGTTTAACCTAATTTATGAAAAAGGATATGAAAAATTCAATTAAGGATGCAACCAAAAATGTGGGGATCGTTATGACTTTAAGGGTTAAAAGTTGATGACACATTTACAACCTTGAGATAGTGAAATTAAGCACGTTCTCGTTGGAGCACTTAAAAATGAATAAAAGGATAATTGCACGTGTATACACATTGTTGCAGGAAATAATGACGAAATGTGCACTTTTAGTGGTGTCCTGCGGGGGAAAATTAAAGGCTTGAAAGTGTGCCAGATGGGGGGGCATACATTGTGTGGAGGATGTTGAGCGAATTTCATACAAAGACTCTGATGATATGCCTTTAACTCCTTAAAGGAACCATGGGCGTTGTATGGAGTGAACCACAAGGACAATTGATTTGATGCTCTAAGAGGGCTCCATTTAGTCTTATATCTATGTCGCTATAGCTTGGGACATCAAGGATCAGATGAAAGTATGAAAAAGGATGAAGATTTCCTCTGAAAGCTTGGTTTACTGCTGTTTCTTAGCTAAAAGGGTGTATAATCTGGAGTCCGGAATCTACAAATTCGAAAATCTACAATTCACGGTTCTTGGATCAGTCGGAGATCTTGGCCAGGAGCTGGAGTAATGGAGGTTAATCCTAAGTTAGGTGCAGCATCGGAGCAACAACTATCTACAGATATATCCACCACAGTATTGCCGGCCTTCTTTAGAAATTCTTCTTCAAGGAAAAGGAGACTATAACGATCCACCACCTCTGGGTCTGACAACAGAAGGTCGTTCCCTAAAAGAGTTGATGGACAGAGACTGTTTGAAAGCGCTACTAACTCGGTTATTGACGACATAGGATCATCTGTTACAAGAGATATAGGTTCAGGAAGAGTGGAAGGGGGGCTAGTGGCATTAGCTGAACTAGGTCCCGCAACGTTTGGATCTTTTGCTTGTAGATCTTCCTCATCTTTTTTATGTATCTTGAGAGTTATAGCTACGAAGTCGTCGGATGCTGCAAGAGGTGCCAAAGTTATAAATTGGAAGTAAAGGCTTGCTTTTAGTGAGGATCCTGAGTCTTCTCAAAATCTGACCTAAGTAGGGTTCCTGCCTAATTGATAGCACTCTTTGATTGATTTCTATCCTGCGCAAGTTCACTTTAGTTGGATGCATCAAACGGAGGTCGACTCTCGCTTGGCTTCTCGAACCAGGCGACTTGAAGTCCAAGCGTTGAACGTTGTTCTCCATCCATTCGCTGAATGTGACCGAGCCAGTTTTTTCGATTTTAGAAAGTCAAAGAGTCCGTGGTTGCATCTTGTCCTTCTTTCGCCCTCCTTGCATGGATCAAAGTGTTCAATATTTGCTCGGCTTTCCTACCTATCGTCCAGTCTTTGGCTGGCAGAATCAGTGTTTCGTGGAGCAAAACGAAGTAGCAACAGTTTCCAAGGGTGAATCTCGTTGAATCTTCACAAGATTGTCATTCGTCGAGGTAAAGTTGAATCCGAGATAGTTGAGCTCCTTAACTGCCTCGAAGTTGTTGTTGAGTGACATTCTGTCGCAGGCAGTGGACAGATGCTTCTTTGTTTGTGGACACTTACTTCATTCATCTTCAAGTTTCGCGAAAGTTTCGACTGATGATGTCAATGTTGCCTGTGTTTTCCAACAGCTGGGCGGATTTGTTAAAGATAGTGCCTTCCATGGTAAGATATCCCCTAAGCACTCTCTGCTCCAGCATGTGAAGAAATCACATAATAGGGCGTTGTCTTCTTGTTAAAATCCATAGCATGTTTGAAAAAGTTTGGAAGCTGTGTCGCGTGTCCTCCAGCGTTATGCGACACAGCTAGATGCAGAATTTAGCCACCGTCCTGTAGAGCTGAAGACGATGAATGCTATCATATACGGCCCAGGGAGGATTCTGAGCAAAACACCAGCTTATTCATCTTCAGTTCTCGCACTCGGTCAAGTTGCCTTTCTCTGGAAGTTCAAGAAACAAATATGTCAGGAAGCATACCGAAAAAAACTATTCCATGAGTGTGTAGCACGGCTGCAATAGTGTCAAGCCATATGCCGCTTATAGGCTGCACCACCACCCACATTATGATTGATCTAAGGAGCTTATCCTCATCTGGAATGACATACTATTTGGCCACTTTTCGGTCCTTTTGTGATTTGTCACATCGTTATCAGACTTTTTTTTGTCAGGACCTGCACCATGCTGGACATGGCTATGAGTGACGGGAGAATTTGTCTATTGTACGTAGAAATGGGCATCGCTTTTGTTGGTGACCAAGACCGCCAACAATCTTGAGATTAGTAAGGCTGCACCAAGCTCTGGACACTGATGAAGTACTGCCGGAAGCCACACTCGTTTCGTGCCGCCTAGTGTGCTGCAGAAGATTGTTGGTGCAAGACAAAGGATCGCCTTTCTTGTAGACAGGGCATATGGAACAGATATAACAGTCATCGGGTACACCTTCTTCCACCCATGCTTGGTTGATGATTTGATGCATCCACCCTTCCAAAACATAGCCACAGAATTTGTAAATCTTTGTTGGTAGACTGTTAGCACCGGTGACCTTGTTGTTCTTCAGCTTTGTGAGAGCTGCACCAACTTTTCTCCTGAAGGCGGGTCCTATCACTATCAACCCACTCAGCAATTGCTGGAAGTGCTGCCTGAACACATCTGCAATTCCCTGTGCTTCCGTGATTGGATTCTGTTGACTATATAGGTCTGCGACCTACGTTCCGGTCTTGAAGCCATCTGCCAGTTGCTTGGCATTCCTATAGAACTGCCGGATGATTGCGTATGCCTTGGTTTCTTTCCTTCTTCTGACTCGATACACTTCCCACGGTCCTCTAAAGATGTACATCTTCTGTCATCTCTCTCCGGTATTTGCATCCACGGGCTTCTTTTCGGGAGTGGCCAAGGTGGACTCTGCTAGCTCTATGATAATGTTGCGATATTGGGTTCATTGTTGACGTCAGTGGAAGGCGAGTACACAGAGGAGAGTCTTTCAAACAGTTGCGTCCGGTAGTCTTCGGCTGTGCTAAGGTATAAGAGGTCAACCCTCTTTTTCTGGGTTTCTTCTCGTTGGACAATGCTTTCATAGAGCTCAGGGACACCTTTAGGTGGGTGGCTTGAAATATAATTGGAAGGAAGGTCTTTTTTTACGGCCTAAGATAGTGAAAGTGGAAAGAGAGCTTTAAGGGTCTGGAACGGAACGTTGACACATCTTTCTAAGACAATTGCGAAACTGCAGATCTTTTCGAAAACCACACCCTCTGTCATGTCGATTGAGACTAGAAAGTCGAGTGTCGGAAGAAGAGCCTTTTAGGATCTGCCGTGGATGTGTTTACTAATTCTAGATTGAGGGGATGTTAGTGAAAATCATTTGAGTCTGTGACAAGACTGAATTGCATTCACGATAAAAAGATTGGAGTGGAGAGTAGGTGGTTAAACAGGAGGCCCCCTAGGCCAAGTTCTCATCGGAAACGCCGGACAACAAATCAACTTTCAGATGTCTTGCACAGTCCCATCAAAGATTACTTCCTCTTTGCTTGTAGGTTATGTCAAGGAACTCATTGAATCGTTCGCATGCCTTAAGCTTGAAGATTTTCTGCCTAAATCTGTCACTAGTGACACTTTTGTACCCCACTGAGCCCTGCTTCCACTCTCTGTAACAGTTTTTCACGTTTTTCTTGCTAGAAGTCGATGAAGCAACGACCATTCTTCTTTCTGTCTTTCAAGGCGCCACTGTTCACATCACTTAAAAGCTACCAACTCGTCTACGATTAAACATTTTTTTTATGACGAAATAGTAAAAAAAAATTATCCTTCGTTATCCTTAAAACTACCACCTGCCACTTGTAAACAAAACGACACGTTGGCCATAATCTCTGGGAAATTTCACTTAATTCCCGTCAAAGTGAGCCCGTCCATCAAACTATAAATCGCGCGTATCATCATCAGCTAAAGGGTTGAGAGGATACATATTTATTAAAACTTTGTGTGTTGACTATCAACCGACATAATCCTTCGACACACATTTATCCTTTTTCCACGCCTCTCTCCTCCTGTCAAAGTCGAAGTTTTTCCTTTTGGGAGCGAGGAAAAATATTTGCATGTATCCCAAGAAGGGGGCGTCAATTAATTCGCCACCCATTCAGATACTTTATGAGCGTGCTGTACGAGCATGAAAATTTATAGAACAATGGATGTGGGAACACTTCCCAACCCCTGCTGTTCTGTCTTGTAGAAGTATCTACAAGAACCACAAGTATCTGGCAGTGTGCCAGCCACCAGCAAAGTTTCTTGCATTTGAAGGTCAATATTAATTTTCATTATTGTCTTAAGAAAGAAAATGGCTTTTGTCGCAAGGATGTGCTTCGTACGATGTGCAATCCTTAAGAGGAACACTCTTCAAGTATGAATTAATTATTGTACTAGAACTAGAGGGAATTGAAGATTGAAGTAGTTGAGCGTTTGCATTGTCCTTACACATTATTGCCAGGTCAATAGTTGGATGGCGTTACTCGTAACTGTATTGTTGTATCTTCAAGCTCACATGAGCAGAGAAGTGATGTGTAAAAATCATTTTCACTTGGGATGCAGCAGCACTCACAGGATGTGACATTGGAATTCTGTTGCAATATTTTTGAATGGAAAAATCAAAATCATTGAACACTTACACTAGATCTGTTGAAGGGAGGTTATGAGTTATGACAATGGAAGCTTTAGAAAGTCTTTTGAGTGTGTGTGTGTGTGTGTCAATGATTGTCATTGGGATACTGAATGTGTCAAGTTTCTTGACAAAAACTTACTTTGTAGCTTAGGTTAGCTTCACTCTAGCGGCCTTTCTGGACATTGAAGATGCTTTGAACAATGTAACGTCAGAAGCAAGACCCAATCTTGTCTGAAAGGAGGGAATGTATGCTCAAAACGCGATGCATCAGCTTAGAGCTTTAAAATGTCAAACACACTCTCTGGCCTCCTGAAGCACCCCTCCGGGGATGAGATTTATCATTATTACTGTGGGAACAATGGAATAAGGATCGTTACCTATGCCGACGATGTAGTCTTACTGGCCACAGGCAAATTTATACCCGCAATCGTAGACCAGCTACAGTCAGCCCTCATCACTTTAAGGAATGGGCCGAAGGGAGGTAGGTAGAGGTGGCGGCTCAACATGAAATCAAGCAGCACTAGAACGTGCCTTTTTTGATTACCACGACTCGTGGGACCTGGTTGATGATGTGTGTTGTTGAAGAAGTGGGACAGTCGGTGCCTAGATCCAGCCTGTGGAGCTTAGGAAGCGGATTAGATCTCGTATCCCTTTATCTGAGATATCCTTGCAGTCGTCGAAGTATGGTTGGTTTAGTGCACGGAGTCTGGCTTTTGCAAGTGCCGGAGATTTGCAAAGGAAATGGGAGAGTTTCCATAGCTGCGGCAGTGGGGGTTGTATGGAATACCTAGTTTGGCTGCATGATCTCCAATTGGCCAATGATCCGAGGTTAGAAAATCTTTTGTTCTAATCTTATCGTAGGTCGGTCATATCTTCCTTGATATGGTGTAGTTGGCCTTCTGCAGGACGTTTGAGTGCATTTGTCCTTTAATCGCTCCCAGCGGGATGTGGACTCTATGTAGGGCTGAGCCCTGCTTGGCCAGTTCGTCGCACTCAACAGAGGTCACCCATTTCATTTCTTATAGACAGTATGACGGTTCAACCTGCTACTGGTCCACCTAAAGAGAATGCGGTTGAGTACACGGTAGGCGCCGAAAAGAACACATTCCACATCCTATATGCATAGCATACCCAAGTCTTAACAGAAATCGAAATCAGCTCCCGGAAAGCACTCCTTCAATGATCTTGAAGATTTGTCAACAAGTGACCGAAAATCATCTCAAAACTCCTTCGGAACTCGGATTGGTTCTGGAAGGATAATCGACAATAGTCGACAATAGTCGACAATAGTCGACAATAGTCCTTGTCAGGTATCTCACACCGGGGAGCACAATGGATTCTTTGAGATCCGAGAGAGGCTATACATTATAAAGTACGGCCACCCCTACAACTTAACCTTACCAGATCTACATTTAACAGCTTCAGAAGGAACGTGGACTCTCTCGGCGAATGAAAGTCTAGCTTCTTGAGCTCTTCCGACTCCTTTTTCGTTGTTGTAATTGGGAACCCAGGCCCAGGTTTATGTTGGACCTTAAGTAATTGAGAATCCAGATCACAGTCGACTTAAACCGATCACATAAGCAAGAAGGCTCACTGCAGGCACTGTTGTACCAACTGGACCAGGATGAGGTTGCGACACATCTTGTTTTTCCATTGAAAAGCCTTCAGGAAGAAGATCTGAAAAGTCAAACGTTGACTGTGTGCCAAGTCGACTACTGGATTCTTTGGCGGATGACATTTGTTTTTCAATTGAGAAGTCAATTCTTAATGTCAAATGAGAACAACAACTGTCATTGAAAAGAAGGTTTGAGGCTTTAGTATTTCCAAGACACAAACCTTCGAATGTCCGGCCTTAGTTGAAGGAAAAGAAAGCTATGTCCCTTGTGATTTAAAGGCAGAATTGGTGCTTTTGTAAGAAGGTACTTGGTACTTGGACCTTGAAAGCCATCGTCATTTGGAACCTTCAATTGTGCGTCATAGTACACCCTGGAGGCCGAATCGTATCCTGTAAGCCATAGACATTGTTGTCGTAAAGTGCTTGAAAAGGAACCAACATTTTTGAGAACGAGCAAGACGGACTATAAGACTCCAAATTACAACCAAGAGGTGGTGGTGTGCCCTCTTCTTGCGTTTGCGTCTCACAGATTAAAGCACCTTTTTCAGTTCGGTTTCTGGAGTATCTGAATTGAATTTAACGAGGGCAATCTATCAGCCTTTAGACATGAACTCACCAATTGAATTGAAGCATGCCTCTCGCGACATTGCCAATCACACGTGGACAGAAGGTAACACATGCCTCATCACCAAGCATATTTGGCCAAAACTGGATCACAAACGCTCTTACTGTCGTAGAGGTCATAGCGGGACGCTGCACCATCGACAAGCACGCCAATAGGTTGCTCCTCCTCTACAATGACTTTTGCTGAAGATGCATGGGCGAAGAGAAGGAGATGACAATTCTCCACCTTCTCTGCACATGTCCGGCCCTTCAAACTTGACGAAGAACATACTTAGGAACCAGCTTCTTTCACAACCTAAACGAACTGACATAGCAAGCTCCGGCTGGTTCTGCGGGTAGTATTTCTCGTTGAAGTACAGATCCATATGGTAACACAAAGGACCTTATCTGGTCTAAGTGAGGTTACAACTTGCAGCCTGCAACTCCAATCTAACCTAGACAGTTTTATCTTACGCAGGTCCGCTTCCTTGCACAGTCTACATCTGTTTCAGTCTGTTAGCATTGGAATCCTATTTTCACTTAATACTCCCTTTCGCGAAGAAATCTTGGTCTGTCTTGGAAGTTTTTTCCAAAGATTGGTTTCCTCAGACACTACATCCGACATTTGTGTCTAAATGGACCTACTTTCGGTCCTCTTCTTGAAGGACCACTTCCAACTAACACCCCACATGACATATAAATCGAAATCGATTGCTTAAACATCATCGTGTCCCTTCAGCCCTTCAGTTGAGACCTGCTTCCGTGCTACAAGGCCTTAAAAGTTTCCATGAATGGACAGTCCTACATCCAATGACGCTTCAGGACAGAATCTAGTCAACAAGCCCTGGGTATGTGGCATTTCCAGTGTAAATACCACACAATTAAAATGTTCAATTACCGTTTGCATACTATTTCACATCCCTGTTCCTCAACGTGGAAAACTTTTCAAATCAATAACTTTTCTCAAAACCAAAACTCAAATACACTCTCATTTCGAATATCACCGCTTCCGTCATTGCCACCTGCCTAACAAGGCACAATTGCAATATCAATTTGCAAATTTGCGGTCCGGGTAAACCACTCATCCGCCAGCCGTCATTTTATTGCTCCATAATGGTAGCACACCAGCCCCGTGACAATAGCGGAACACCAGTTCATTGTGTTCGTTGCATGGACTTCCTTAACCTACCTCTCTCTCTATTGATCTAATTTCAGATTCCACCCTCTGCGAGCCACCACTTTTGGATGTGACCCTATTCCTGGCGGAATGACATACTGTGACTCGACATATTTTTTGACGTACCGGTGCGCTTGGCTATAGAAGCTCATAATTTGTACACACTCACGTGGGTTTGTACTTTTACACAAATGCCAGTTGTTTGTTGTTCTTACTTATATCCTTTCGTCCTTACTCTCTCTCTCTCACTCTCTTTAAGAGTACACGAGTGTTATTCTTGAATTTTGATAAGCCAAACTGAATACCTACACTCGTAAATTCCCAAGAACTAGGGCACTGAACACTCGATGACCCACTCCACGACATGCTGTGAAGAGTTATGAATTCAAATATGGCAAGAGGGTAGTACCAGAGCACTTCCACTGATTCAAGCAACGGGAACAGAAGTCAAAAACACTTGACAGTTGTTGTGTTAAAAAAAAAGTGTAAGAAGCAAACGTGAATATTTATATCTTTGACAGCTGATTTGGTAAATTGATTTCAAAGATGGTGGTGGCAGAGACAGAGTGAAGTTAGTGACGTTTTGAGAGTGCAAACACTGACAGCTGGTTTCGATTCTAATGGCGTCGAGTGGTGTAATCACATATTAGCCAGTGACGTGTTAATGTCAATCAAAAGAGAATATATGTAAATTTCGTTGACAGATAGTGAGAGACGTGGAAACAGATGCACAGTTGTTGGAAAGTTTAAGGTCGAAGCTTGGATTTGCTTGCTTAAAACATAAACGTCAGGTTTTTGTAGATTAACAGTCAAAAATTATGTTCAACGACGAGAGACTTCTTTTGACACAATATTTGAGGCAGAAGGTGTTTCGGCGGAGGGTATTCCACAAGATGCCAACAAACAGCCAGGCTACACATGTGTAGCCCGATTAAGAGCGATTTTCGAATAACTTAGACTTGGCTTTGAACACCTTTCAACTTCCAAAGTTTCAAGTATTTGACGGTCCGTCCTCTTACAACAAAGACAACAGAATAGCACGCCAAAAAAGCTTAAGAAAACCAGAAGCAGCTTGATATTTGTGACAGTCCTTCCAAAAAAGGTCAAGGAAGAGAGTAGGTGGTTAATCAGGAGACCCCCAGGCCAAGTTCTCATCGAAACGCCGGACTGCAAATCAGTTTTCAGATGTCTTGCGTTGTCCCATCAAAGATATCTTCCTCTTCTACCTCTTTGCTTGTAGGTTATGTCGAAGAACTCATTGAATCGCTCGCATGCCTTAAGCTTGAAGATTTTCTGCCAAAGTCTGTCACTAGCGTAATTTTTGTACCCCACTGAGCCCTGCTTCCACTCTCTGTAACAGCTTTTCATGTTCTTCTTGGAAGTTGATGTAGCAACCATTCTTCTTTTTGTCTTTCAAGGCGCCACTGTTCACATCACTTAAAAGCTACCAACTCGTCTACGATTAAACATTTTTTTATGACGAAATAGTAAAAAGAAATGATCCTTCGTTATCCTTAAAGCTACCACCTGCCACTTGTACTCCAAGTACGAGTCCCAAGTCCAAGTCTTTCAGGTCCATTTTGATGAACAATATCGAAAAAGCACTCCTAGCCGGGTGGTTTTGCCAACTTCCTCCATGAAACTGTCAAAAAGGTTTTAGCAGTCGAAAGGTTCCTGATGTCGCATTTGCCATTCAATTTGTTGGGGCTTTTCCAAGATTTTACTCTCTACTCTGTGACACTTGACATAAGTATAGGGAAAGGGCCCTACCCACCAAGTGGGGACGCGTCTGTTCGTCTGAGTAGCTCGCATTTTCCCAAGTTTATGATTGAAAGTTATCTAGCGCGAAACACTGGTAACCCCCAAGGAATCCAGATTTTAACAAAGTGGACTACAGATCTTAACGAACTGGGATCGGCGAGCAGAATACTTTTAACTTAGCCAAGATCTCAAGGCAAACAGAAGACCGAGAATCCATACAGCTTGGGGTGTACAAGCTACATAAGGTGACAGTAGGTAGTCCGGGGTGTATCTGGGCCTCAACCAACAAACGTCTTCATTCAGCGCGATCTTTAGCTAGCTGCCTCCAGTTTCACAAGCAAAGTCGGTTGAGGTCTTCTTCCACTTGCGAACGCCACCTGAATTGTAGTTTTCCTCTACTGCGCCGTCACTTTGCGGCGGATGCGACGAAGCATTAGTGCCCACCCACCTCAGTCGATTAAGTAGAACTCAGCTCGCGGCAGCTTTTTGAATCAACCAGCCTTTAGATAGTTCTTTCACAATCCGATTCTATCCCAGGCTACAGCTGAGAAAAACAAGACGATTCATCGCCAATTCATTGGCCAGATCTTTAAAAATCTTTTGAGTCACCTGAACCCGATGGACATAGCCGCAGACCTTAGGTCATCCTCGACTGCAAATATTACTCCTGAAACAGCCCTTGATACATCCACCAGCACCTTCTATTGCTTGCCACAAACAACAAACAAATCACATCCTCCAAATCCAGAGAAGCTGGTCACAATAAAGGTGGATTGTCAAGGCACTCCTACTAACTACACCCTTAAACTGAGCTACTCTGACTGTTCCTAATCGAAGACGAACAATCTCACCCTAGATCCACCTCTTGATACATCGGCTTTGTAGTCTATTGACCGTGACATTGTAGGCAACAGTCTGGCTGCTATCAAAGAGGTGGGGGCTTGATCTTTAAGATTCGACTTGACAAGAAGCTTTAGAGGTACATTTCGATACCATTCCTGTTCCAGACGGCCCACAACAATTTCTAGAACTTTCAAAGCTTCACCGAAAAAAGCAAAGTCTAAGCCTTAACTCTGTAAGTCTCAGCGTACACACAGGAACCTCTACTACACGATGAACCCTGTTACACGTTCTTCGACTGAAGATTAGGTTCGCAATGTTGACAGCGAAAGAACGCTCCGGGTGGGATGGTGTCTACAATTGCTGAGCCAAGCGGAATTGCCTGAAACACAACTCATGTAAGCTACTTTGATCAATTTGGAGCTCAAGATCTGTTGGTGACGAGGGAAGGGTCAGTCTCAGATCAAACTTACAGAAGACTATTTATCACACATCTACTTGAACCTACTTTCGGTCTAAGTGTGCAACTTTTCTAGATGACCACCTCCACTTCAACACTCGTATGAGAAAGCGCTACCAAATTTTTTAAGTTTTCTGCAAGCCTCGCTGAAGGTCTGATCCATCAACGAACTATGATTTCCTGCAAGGACAGTCCCTCTAGAAATGGGAGCACATTTCAAAAAAAAAAAGCCTGCGTATGGACGGTTCGAAAAAAAAGAACACCAAGCGACTCTTTGGCTATGGAAATGTATTGCACTTTATTTGTACATCACTAAAGCCTTCCATCAATGACTCCTCCAGCTTCAAACTCCGGTATACACTCCTCCATAGGGATATGCGACTCCAACTCGTGCACCGACTACGGGATATCCCACAGAAGGGTATCCAGCTACAAGTGGATCAGGCATAGCAGCAGCCATTGCCACAAGAAGAGCCAAGACCAAGATCAACTGGAAACGAGAAGAATTATTACAGAGCAACTGAAGGATCCCCCTCCACTTCACTTACGTATTTGAACATGATGAGGATGTTTGTAGATTGCTGACTTGGAAACCTTTGATTAGAATCGATCACAAGTGACTGATAGCCAATCTCCAGTTGGCTTCTAGTATTTATATCAACTGCAACGAGTATCTGGATACGATTGACTGAGTTACAGTATCACATTCTGTGAAACAAGCCGTGAATTCATCTGATTCAGTGAGTTCTGGAATCATGTTTCAAATGGACGTATACGGAACAAGGTTAGGGGCAAGATAAACTTGACATTTTGGAAGCTTGTAGCAATTCTGACCGAGGTCTAGTGACAGGAATACAACCAGCAATGAGCAGGCAAGACCCGAGATTAAATTGACAAAATAGTTGAACTGCTCCTTTGTAATCCTCTGAGACGAGATTTCTGGACGTAATCTTGGGTTCCAAGCTCAGTTAGAAGGACAATGCACCTAAAATCGGACTTGAGACCTCAAGCTGCACGTTCTACATTGACAGCGATTGTGGAACCCATTCCAATAGGACGCTCGAAAGGTCCGATGATCCAACTAAATGTCCAACGTATGGGTACTTTGGCTTTGGGCATCTTTGACACCTGGTTACTGAGGAAATGTGGGCGAATCCACATGAGACCTAAGTAGCTAGCTAGGGAGGAGCTGAGAATGATTGCAGGGTATTTCAAAAGAATAATGGGACAGAGGAACTCCATTCAGCGACAGCTAGGTGGCAGCTAAGACTGTGGAGTCAGCAAACTTTATACGCCCGGGAAATTAGAGATTAGAAGAGCTCACAAGGGTTCTTTTAACGAAAAGATCGTCGATATGACCTGGTGTAGGGTGAATAGGTGTTTGATCCAATTAGCCACACGCGTATCTGCCACTTAAAACGTGGCCATAGCTGAAATACCTAACTGCAGATCGGGAAAGATGGAAGAGATTTGTTGCCAACCCATGCTACACCCGGGGTTGAAGGAACTGGATGTAACTACCAGAACCCCTTCACAAAAGATCGACAAAAAGGGATTTCTTTCACTATCAAGAAAGAATGAAGGACGAACTATTCTGTCAAAAAGACTCACTAGCGAGACTAGAACTCGTTTAGAAGAGGCTGACTTCCCGATCTTTACAGCGTCTGTTTACTTTATGTCTTACCAGTGTTGTCCAGACCCAAAGGGAGTTGCTACGCCCCAGCAATGCAACCCGTTTTTAGGGCATACGATGCAGTACACGGGCCTAACTTAGGAAGTTCACGTACAATTTCTTAAGTTCAAACTTGGTCCTCAACAGTACTTACCGTCGTCAAAGCAGGGAATTTCAGACTTGTTCAGCCAAGCTGAGATGACAAAGAAGATAAAATCTGTCAAAAGATGATGAAGAGAACTTTTTCTGTTTTGGTTTGACTAGCGCTTAAGGCACACACTTGTGGGCAAGCCATATGATCTACGATGTTAGGTTTGAACAGCCTCCGACTTGATCCGGAATAGATTTTATGCCAAGTCGTCGAAGCTATCAAACACACAAATACAGATAAGTCGTCGTTTTTGGAGAGCTGGACTATGGCATAAAAGATGTTCTATAGACTCTTCTTTTTCTTCGTCTATACAGCTTCCACAGAAGTCGCTTGTAAAGATGCCGAATCTTTTAGTACTGTTTCCCCAAAGCCCAATGCCCAGTTTTTATACCGATACGCGTTCGATCGAACACTGCACTGGCCACAAGCTGCGAGTTATGACGCAGAGATACATACGTCGAAACAGACCACAATTGTTGGGTCCCTTTACGTCTTCCTTCCTTGCTTCCGTCTATAAAGCATTAAGTTGTGTTGTCAGCAAGAACTGTATTCATGTTCGAGCCTTTCCTGGCCAGTTCGGCTACTTTTTCGCTCCCTTCCATGCTTATAAAGTTACTGTTGCATTCGTCTAAGAACCCTTAGAGCCTAGCGACTTTCGACTTCTGCTCTTCGAAGACGAAAGTTAAATGTGTCGTCAGGCAGTGTCATTGAGAGATTGAGTACAGGTAATGAGGTGATGATTGTACGCCTAAAGAACCTATTCTGCCAAGCTTGTCAGCTATTTCACCAGAGCCCGACTTTAAAAGCAGCATGTTTTATGTTTTTATGTAAGAGTTCAGCCTTGAAAACACTGAAGCAGTTCCGAATTGACTTCTAGTCTTTGTGGTTAGGTTCATGGAAGTCAATACTATTTTTGGAATCCTTTAGGATCAAGCAACAGACCTTAATCTCAAAAACGGAAGGCAAGGCCATGGCACATGTACAGATCAATTCTTTTCAACTTTTGGAGACCGATTGTTCTTTAGCCTTAAGAACTGTCTCTGTGATACCAAAGCAAGTTTTAAGCCGTTCAAGCTGGAAGCTCGATTTTGTTCTTTGGCTTTGGTCCACGACTCAAGTCAAACACTAGGTTTTGCTTTCAAGTTTAGTCTTTTGCTTAGGACAACTCCCAGACATACGACCGTTTCGGAGAACCGAACAAAATGTACCTAGGTATAGCTTACTTCTTGAGAGACTTTCCTTAAAGGACTTTACGAAGGAATCCCTACACGAATTCTCATTAAATCCCATCCTCTTTCGAATAAACTTTACTAGTAGGTCACCTGTGGATGTAAACAGCCGCAGTGCGTCCAAATCTCACCTACAGATCACTGGTATAGTGGTCCACGTTGAGCAAAGACTGCAACCTCACGAAACTCAAAAGACTCCAAAGAACAACCAATATAGGCATCAGGGGCGCATTGAGGTCGGGCTAGAACCTCACGAAACTCAAAAGACTCCAAAGAACAGCCAGTATAAGCACCACGGTTGCATTGAGGTTGGCCCCAACGGATGACATTACTGTGCTTTCATCTTCTGCCTACACACAAAAAATATCGCACTATGCAGCGCAATCAGACTCAAAAAATCTAGGTGCTGCAATGCACGGCCCTACGACAACAGCAACATCCTGGGCGGTACCAAACGGAATGGTCTCGTTTCCAACCGACTAAATCGCACCCAAACTAAACTTCAAGAAAAACTTCCACGTTGGATTTCCCACCAGAGCTCAATGGAAGAAAGACGAAGTAGTCAAGGACTTTGCCAAGGTGATCAACACCAAGGCAGATATGACCGGCCTACGGTAAGATTAGAACAAAAGATCTCCTAACCTCAGGGCATTGGCAAATTGGAGACCATGCGGCCGAACTAGGTATTCCATTAAACCACGAGTCGTGGTAGCAAAAAGGCACAGCCTAGTGCTATTGGGGTTCTGTTGAACGGCCACCTCTACCTACCTACCTAGTAGGTCACCTAATACAAATGAATAGAACCCTTGGGGAAGCCTTTTTCCGCCGCAAGTATTATGAAGACTCCGCTAGAAATGAATAGAATTCTCTTTTACCTTTGGAACACCGGTTAGTGAATCTTCATCTTGTGGCCCAAAGGAAAGCCAGACAACACAATCTACTTTTTCAATCGGCCTTTGCTGAAGTACATACGCCCCTAATATTCCTTTAAAAAACTCACAACTCCTAACCCGTTAAATTGAAGCACTAGCTTCTGGAACAAACCTAAATGCGTATCCCCACCATTTAAGTCAATCCACTTTGCCGTCAGAGTAAGCCCCCTTTGATTTAAGGAAGACAAATGACTTTTGTCAAAATTGAAATCGTTTCCTCTTCTTTCTCCCACTTCCAACATTCGTCGGAGGGTGATTTGTTAAGGGCTTTTCTCCCAAACTGTACACGAGAATCCTCAACACAAAATGTATATCCCTCTCTTCCTCTGCTTGCTGGTAGGTGGTATAGGGTCAGATAGTAAAAAAAAAAAAAACATAAATCACTTTTCACACAACAGGCGTTCCCTGTTTCATGAATTTCCATAACCAGATCCTTTGTGACATCAAGAAAAATATATAAGTTGACTCATTACGTATTCCAAATAAACCTTTTCGCATGGATTGTAACAAAATTTATAATCAGAGTCTGGCAATGCCATCCACCGAACGATACCGTCAGCAGCAACAACTGCCAAAATTAACATAATTCACAATAAAACAATCATAATATGGTTCGTTATACAAATTTATTGCGTTTAAATAAATATTTCCAGTGGATGGGTGGCATCAATCTGAAATGTAGTCCTTTACAGGACATGCACGTCTGCATATAATAATGCAGGGATGCAGGATGCATTTTATTGAATTAATACTCATACACATTCTTCCAACGAAGGAGGCTGTGTTTCAATAATGATTTGCGTTAAGTGGTTCGCTCTCAAAAAACATAAATCCGCATCCTTTTCGAAATCAATTGGGACCGTTCCAAATTAATTATGATGTCTATTTTGTTGGCGGCAAATCGGATAAAAAAAAAACATTATAGTCCGGCGGAGGTTTCTAATTACAATCAAATCCAATTAAAAATATTTTTTGTTTTGTGGAAAAAATTTAAATAATAAATGATTTGCAAATATTTACGAGTGATTTACCGCTTTTTTAATTTAATTTATCCTGTGACTACGTGAACAAACAGATAAAATGCAAAAACTGATGCATTATCCCTTGTTTGGTTAGGGATTTATAACAGGAGAGCCATAGACAAGCTTTTCATTATAAAAAAACAAAATTAAAAATCCACTACCGATTTAAAGATGAGTGCTTTTGAAAATCCTCCGAACGGTCCGAGGGACCAATATCGACTCGGACACGGTAAATTTTACCACAACAAAGGCCGCGCCTGCTCTTCCCTTAACGTCCCCGATACCCTGTTGTTCATCCAAAAATTTCGGGAGAGTAGAGGGCAGCCATGGTCCAATCAGCCATCGGCCAACTCCGTCGGGATCTTGGAGGAACAACCACGAGCAGGTCGACTTAAACTAGAGACGGTCTCTAGAAGATAGAAGGGACAGATGGTGTCTAGAGAAGAAACACGCCCAAGCCAAACTGGTAGACGGACGATCCTTAAAAACAAAAACACACCCAAGCCCCGGAAAAAGACGGACGGTCTCATAAGACCCAGCGACGGATGGTCTGCGAAGGGACGGACGGTCCCTAAAAACAAAAACACGCCTAAGCCCCGAAAAGAGACGGAGGGTCTCGTAAAACCCAGCGACGGATGGTCCCTTAAACCAAAAACACACCCAACCCTCGAAAGGAGACGGACGGTCTTGTAATATCGAGCGACGGATGGTTTGCGAAGGGACGGACGGTTTCAAAAAACAAAAACACATCCAAGCCTCGAAAAGAGACGGACGGTCTGGTAACACTCAGGGATGGATGGTCTGCGAAGGAACGAACGGTCCCTAAAAACAAAAACGCACCCAAGCCCCGAAAAGAGACGGACGGTCTAATAACTCCCAGCGATGGATGGTCTGCGAAGGGACGGAAGGTCCCTAAAAACAAAAACACGCCTAAGCCCCGAAAAACGACGGACGGTCTCGTAACGCCGAGCGACGGATGGTTCCCTACGTTCAATAGACGGACGGCCTGCGACAAAACGGACGACGCGTGGAACCCGACCACCAGACGGACAGCCTGGTCATAGAACACTCAAGCAACACGACGCCATCAATGGCCGAGAGCCCACCCTAAAAATTTAAGAAATGTGCGGGATAGCATACTATCGCGAAGTCCCTATCCTTCAAATGTGCGGAAGGGTCCACCGGAGTGAGACCTGTTGTGGCTGAAAGAGCGTGGCTGAGGGTGAATCGGGTGGCGCCATCTGACGACCTAGCTGCCGAACTACTTAAATCGGCGGAGATTGACTTGGTAAGGACCATGCACCCACTCATCTGCAAATTTCTTTGACAGAATTGTGCAACACTCACGCGCCAACACCAGGAAGAATACGACTCAGGTGCCGCATGCAAGTGGAAAGGGACCTGAATCAACTTAGTCTGCGAAATTGGAGGCAGCTAGCTAAGGATCGAGTTGGTTGAGGCATATCAGTCAAAACCTGTCAGAGACGGTCCGACTATTGTCATTCTTCGACATTTTGACTGTGATAGAAGCTGGTGGCTTGTGCTGTCTGCCGTAAAGACTACCATCTTTGTATCCCAAGATGAAATAGGCTGAGAGGAAATAATAAGGCCGGCTGGAACGAAAAGATGAGCAGAAACTTGCCATTACCAGCTCAAGGTGCAGCATAGAAATTTGTGAGTCTTGAGCTATAGACAGAGGAACGTATACACTCGTATGGTCATGCAATTGGTCACTTGGACTTTGAGCTGGTGGTGCTAGCTTAAGCGAGTCTTGAATGGCAAAGATTGTTGTGGTGTCTTTCGACTTAAGATCCATGAAATCAAACGTGCTTCCGGTCAGATTCGAAGAAGTCGTTAATTGTTTTTTTTTTTTCTCCCAAAGGACTGTAAGCCCTATGGCGACAGACAAACTCTGTTTCTTCCATTCCAACCAACCTGACTACTGTTTCGAAGGAAAATAAGTACAACAATCCAGTCCACCCCCAAACTAAAGAATTTGCATAACAATTTGGCAGTGATACTCCTGCAATAATCACATGCAATCCGATCTCCTCCTTCCTCCCCGACGAGGACATGCAATTTATATTCAACTTTTGTTTTGAACATTTGCATCTTGAAAATGACAGAGCAAAGGGAAAACAAAGAGGAAACACACAACAAAAATTCATGATCTCACGAAACACTGGTTACAACTAAACCATTACTGTCGCCAAGAGTTTTTCCATTCTTTTTTCACACTACCAGGAGCGAGGCAGGTCCTTTACCACACAGAGGCACACAACTATAATCCTTCGCTTGAGAATGGTTGTTCTCTGATTTTTGCATTTTAAACGGCACCATCTCACCAACAATATTAATAAAATTAAAACACCAATTCGTCCTTTCCCTCTGCCGACCGTTGTCTACAGTTACAATCCTTTGGTGGGTTTTTATTGCACCAACACTGGCAGTGGAGAGAGGACCATTTTGGTCATATTTATTTCTATGGTGCACACTTTTGTACGATTAAGAATAAATTTAAACTTCCCAGAGTCAAGAACAAGGATCCATAACAGTAAAAAAAAAAAAAAAGAAACACAAGGATTCAGAAAGAAGTGAAAATGTGTGTGAGAGAAAGAGAGGAAATATAAGGATATGCATTGTGATTCTTATTCATTGCTACGCGAATTCCATTGCATTTTACATTTGAATATAAGATCCTGCGACAGCAAGGATAATGGAGTCAAAAAAAGGAAGGGTCTACAGAGGAAGACATTCACTTTGCTGTTGCAACTGATTCTGGGGGAAGGATATTCAAGAGTTTTTTTTTTCTTCTCTTCTGTTTGCCTGTTTTGGTTTTTTTTTTTTTCTCTTAGAGTCCTTGTGGTTGTCTTCAGGACATAAATTGGACTGAATGCGATGCGATCTTTTAACTTTTTTTTATGATTTTTAGGGTCTTTTGGTGGGGAGAGGCGACAGTTAAAGTTACTTAGTTATGCAATCTTTGCCTTTCGTGCTTTGGCAACATTTAACGGTGTTGCTGGTGAGAGATTATAATTCCTTGATTCGATAAGGACTTGTTTGGGTTTTGCTGGGAATTATAATGAGATTGGATGTGGGGTATAATAGTTTATCGTTATGAGGCTGACTTTTGACATGATGGTTAATTAATAGCGGGTTTATGGGAGTGACATCGCCGTAAGGATTGGGGTATTGAAATGTCCTTTTTAATCGGTGGGTTAGAGTTTAAGTGAAGAATTATCACTGAGCAAGCCGGTTCCAAGGAGATATTTGGTCGCCAATCCTCTTTTTACTGGCGAGCGACGATGTTCTGACTGCCGTAGGTACAGCTGAGAGACATGGCACCCAATGGAGACCGTTTGAAAGGCTAAGTCCTTTGAACTATGACAATGATATCTGTTTCTTGAGAAGTACCATCGAAATGTGTCAATAACTGCAAATGGAGATGTGGTCGATCTAAGGATCAACAGCAAAAAGACAAAAATAATGCCAACAGGTCGCTCCACACATCAGCGTATCATTCTGAAACAGATGCCGATTGAGGAAGTTTTGTAAAACCTGTCTCCTGTCTCCGGTTTGGAAATCCAGTCAAATCTCCTTACGCACTAAGTTGAGACTCTTCGAGTCCAACGTGAAATCCGTGCTATTGTATGCCTGTGAAACCTGAAAGTCTCGACCAGCATCATGAGAGTTTTACAGGCTTTTGTTAATCGCTGTCTGGGATACATCCTAAAGGTTCGTTGGCCGCAAAGTATATCCAACCAGGAATTGTTGCGAAAAACGCATCAAAAGCTTGTTGAATGTCAAGATTAGGCACTGGACACTGAGGAAGCCAAATGACAAGATTGCGAAGCATTCCTTCGAATGGAATCCTCAGGGAGTACGGCGGATTGGAATGCCAAGATCAACAGTCTTAACAGAAGTAGCGACCCAGAGGAAAACGTGGCCACAGCTGAAATACCTAGCTGCAGACCGGGAAAGATGGAAGAGATTTGTTGCTGCCCTATGCCGCATGTGGTATCACAATGAACCTATCACTGGTTTAAGTGTGCTGGCAACAGCTGGTAGCCACTTCAGCCTAACCTAACCTAAACATGTATGGAAACTATAAACCGCGAAGGCTTTTGCAATGCCAACCCCATAGTCATTGGGAACTGCAACAAGCTGGGAAGACCACATTTTGATCTGTCGGCATTTTAATCATTGTCCTGAGGTTGCCACGGAACTATCATCTTATGAAAGCAGACCCCTCTTAAGGACTGCAAAGGAGATAACAGGTGAACGCAGCAGCTCCAAACAACAATCCATCAAGAGTCTAGACAGTTTTCTTTCCTATCAAGGATGTAGAGTAGTTCAGAAGATAGAGAGAAAACATCATTAAGACAACTTGATGGTCTCAAATTCGAATGAGGCTTTTGATGGACTTCCAACACAGTGATTGTAACAGCGATCAAGGTCCTAACAAACAAAGCGGTAGGTATCCGTCTAAGCTCTTCCAAGCGTCTGCAAATATATCGGCAAAGCATCTCTCTATCCACTTATAGGGAGTCTAAGAGAAATTGAAAGCTTTCCAGAAGAGTGGCAGTTACTAAACTAAAAACTAGTTCGAGGTGGTCCTCTCAGAACTACTAACTAAGGTGGCTCTAGACAGGATTAAAAGATTCAACATCCATTGCAAACAGGCTAGCTTCTGCTCAGGATCTTCCACCTTTGACCATCTTGCTGATCATTATAGAGCACAACGTCGAGTAATAGGTCACCCCCACGACTTCGAAAAGGCTTTTGTCAGAATGAATCGAGGTTGCATTCGATTAGCCTTGGGCATTCCAGAAAAACTCACAAAAAGCCACATATGAAGGAAAGATGTCAAAGGACGTTGAAGTCAAAAGTGGAGTACCGCAGGGTTGCATCCTTACACCACTGCTAGTCTTGGTGGTTATCAATGTTGTTTGACGGAGGAAAGCTAAGATATGCTACAGACAACGACAGCTTAGTTGGAATACCTGCACTATGGTGAAGGTATCTGTTTGCTTTTACACATGATTGTGGACCGAGGTTTGAAGTATTTTGAACTTAAACGCTGAACAGTTGGTCGAAAAAGTCGATTAGAAAAAGTATGGTCCTGCTGTCGATGGCATCGAATTGGATGTGAAGAGCAGAATCGACGAACCAAAAGCTAGAAAAGTTCTGTTTTCACCACCTCAATCGCTGCTCTTCTCCAACGTTGATCCAATTCTTCGAAAGTGACCACTTGTTAGCTGCAAACCTTTGTAAACAGATGCTAGGACGATTCGATTTGGCAGCACTTCACTTGAATAGACAAAAGCAAATAAAACAAAACAAAAAAACAAAACGTCAGACACAAATCCCTTGCAGTTCTGTCAAAGTCATCCCATTTACCCATTCTCTTCCTGTTTTTTCCCTTAAACAAACACAAAGAAACAAGAAATCCTATTAAAACGTTCAAATGTCCTCGAACTGCAACAAAAAAAAAAAAAAACACTTCAATTGACAACACAATTAGTGCAACAGAAAGGAGATATGTATTTTATTTTATTTGTTGCCAACACTGATATTTCTAGTTTACTGTTGTTCTTTCATTTTATTTTCAAAAAAAAAAAGACAAAAAGAAGAAGAAACGAACAGTCAAGGGTTGCTTTGCCAGCTACCCTCCCAAATAGAAGTGGCAGCATGCCATAGTATCATGTGCGCGCCTAAATGCGTACACACTGCCAAAGCAAGGATAAGGATAAATTTGTGCTTATCCCCATTTTTAACTGAAAAGAGGATCATCTTATCTTACACACCCCAGGAGTGACTACAAAGAAAGAAAAAGAAAACGAGAAAGAATATGAAATTTATATGAGAGACAGGGTGTTAGGGTCCTGTGACTCACAATGCAGTTGGAAGGAACATGAAAATTGGATACACTATTCCAACATTTGTTTACTTTTTTTTTGTTCTCCCTCCTTCCTCTCTTTCTGTGTGTGCATTGCAATAGTAGGAGTGCAATGTACACTCAAAATCGTGACACTAATTCTAATTTAGGACAATGGACGGTGGTTCCTTTATTTTCATTTTTTTACTTTAAGTTTGCCTTATCATTTTGCTTATAGTGTTTTCTTTTTCTTTTTTTTTAAGTGTATAATGAGGAAAATTACAGTTTTAACGAGTCATAGTCTCACAGTGAATTGTAGAAACTTACATTGTTAGGATGAAGTAAATTAGGTCGTACGTACCTGTAATGAAAAGGAAGAAAACAAATTGTTTAACAAGGACAATACAATTTTTAAAAAAACACAAGGAAGTTTTAAGAGGAAGATTTTAATGAGTTTTCACAAAGAAAGTGGCCACGAAAAGTGCGCCCCCCCCACAACAACCCAACCTGTGGAAAAAAAGGGCTGATAGGTCATCAAGCTATCACCAAGTGGGTGAACACCGAGACCGAAACTGACTATTTAACACCAATTCTGGAATTTAGCCTACACCTCGAGCTGAAAATTCCTTCCAGAGAAAGCTGGACAGAAGGAGAGGTCATTAACCCCAATCATATATCCATTTTCACGGATGGGTCAAAAATGGATGAGGGTGTAGGCTCCGGGATCTATTGCACGGTCAATAAGACTTCCGAATCACAGCAGCTTGGTTCAGGCGGAAGTTCTAGCAATCGCCGAGGCCTCGCGAGAACTATTACAACAGTCACACGAAAGAAGTCACATCGACATCTACGTAGACAGTCAAGCAGCCTTCAAAGCCATCACATCGACAACAATCAGATTCAGAACTGTGAAACGCTGACGTCACACTCATCTGGATCCCGGGACATAAGGACATCCAGGGGAATGAAAACGCGGACGAGCTCGCGAGAATAAGCTCTGAGATGGATCTGATAATAGCCGATGACTCAGTCCCAGCCCCATTAGAACTTCAAAAGTCCAGCAACACCACGAAATCCATAAAACTCGCGAACGTGATATGGACCTCACTCACGACATGCCGCACCTCAAGAACACTCTGGACAGAACTAAATAAGAAAAGAACAAAGGAAATCATCGCACTCAACAGAAGTACAACAGAACTATGCAGAGGATGTGGCGACACAGACGCTGAAGAGGACACATTCCACCTCCTATGCGAATAGCCAAGTCTTATCAGAAACAGAAAGACAACCCTCGGAGAATACTTCTTCAGTGTTCTAGGCGAACTGCCAAGCAAGCCACCGAGAACCATCTTACAATTCCTTCAGAACTCGGGTTGGTTCAGGGAGGCCAACTGAGAAAAATAATAACTCCATATTTTAGGTATTCCACACCACACCGGGGAACACAATGGATCCATTGAGATCCGAGTGAGACTGTACATAAATGCAGCCAAACCTACAACCTAACCTAACCATGTGTGCACTTTTATGTGGTTTAAGTTGTTTATACTCAGTAGCCTGCCTATAGCGATCTAGCCAAGCTCGATATTTACAGAATAAAAAGCTTACCCATAGCTTCTTCCATGAAACAAGGATATACATCGTGCTCGGTTCTCGATGCCGATAATTCGATTCTCTATGTGGTGTCACAATGGACCTACACTCTGGTCTACGTGTGCTCCTGCTTAGCGGGAGCAGCCACCTAACCTAATCCTAACTTGTAGTGGTTCCAATGCGTATACATAAAATTTAGTACACAGAAAGACAAATTGAAACAGAACACCCCATTGGGTCCCTTTTTCTCTCTCTTCCACTAGTCGTCTCAGTCAGAAGTACCCTCTGCAGTTCTTCAAAGACCACGATTCCTTGTATCAACGCTGGTATTTGAATGTCGAACATTCTGTTGTGCCCAACCACATGCTACCCCCAAATGCACCCAATCAAACCACACACGTGACCCAAAAGACGGGACGATCGGAGGGTAGCGGGTTATGCATAACGAACGGTGAAGTCAGTCTGGTTTGGATTGGAAAAGCGACTAGTCAAGTCTTTAATTTTCAACAGGATATCGCACCCAATTCACACAGTATATGTGCAGCTGTCTCCTTGTTCTTTAGACACAGTCTACACGTATCGTCTTTTAGACGACCCATCTTCTTCAGATTCTAATATCCATTCCTGGTTCCTGGTGCCTTGCAGCCTTACTTACTTACTCAATTGGGGCTGCAGTTTGAAGTGAACCCAGACCTCAACTTTTAAGTTTTTTTTAGTGAACTTCGGTCTGCTCTATGCGCCTGATAACTGCTTGATTGTCCAGATCTTCCGAAAAGATACCTGCTTCCGCTCTACCATCTCTTATGGATCTGTCTGTAAATATGGTTGAGTCTCCTTACATTCTGTCTGGAAGCGATCCGTCTTTGGTAACCCTGACTCTCTTCCTATCGTCCATAGGCAGATGGTGGTCCCTCATCTAGTTTTTCACAGGACCTTTCTATGACCACAGACAGTGCCATTCAGTATCTGTTTTTGGCTGCTGTTTTCTTACGTCAAGCGACGGAATTCCCATTGCATAAAGGTTAATTGGGACGCTTTTTACCACTATACGACCGAGGCATAAGGGATCATAGATCCAGTATCCTGACCAGATTCCTTCCTTACTTTCCGGATCTTCTCTTCAACGTGATAATTTGAATTAAGTCAACCCTCTCCGGCACCTTAGTTGGAGAGGCTTTGCTCCTGGCATCACTGCTCAACCAGTTGCGTGTCCTTACAAATGGACGAAAAGGCTTGCCATGTTGAGGAACTTGAAAAGTCCTCGCTATCTTTACCCATTCACTGTGGCTTAATAGTGACTCCAGAAAGCTAAGCTTTGCCACAGTCTGGGCAGGAACCTGGCTTCAACAAAAACAATGTTGACTCTCAGCCATGGACGAGGCCATCAAAGCCTCGTTGGTAGTATTGAGAGCGCACTTGACAAGAAAAGTAGGCGCTGGGTATGTTCGGCAGATGATATTGATTTACTCTTTGCTGGATCACGCCTGTCAACTATCTGCTCGTTGATCCTCGTAGGCTCCCTATATGACCAAAAAGGGGTGGGAAGTGTCGGGCCAATATATAGTCTCAGCGGTATACTCATGACGAGAAGCAATGTTAATATTGAAGTACTAGACAGGACACGGGACCTTTAATCACACAAAACCTAAGCGCGTATCAGGCTTTACAAAACTAGTCCACGAGCAGTCTAAAGACTGCATTGTCAATCCAAAAAACATATAAGGCAGCTTATTCTGGTAGTGTCAAGCTCTGTTATTGTCGCTGTAACTAACTGCCTGAAGACCAAGGCATCCTCCAAATCCTTGAGCTTTTAAAGCGGCCTTTCCCACTAAAATTCCAAATTTTATGCAAGGAAAGTCTTAGTTGTTCAAGACATGTTGTCTTGACGCTACAATCCGAGATGCAGCTGGGTCTCAACCGATATATGTATCTCTGTGCCAAGCGCGACCATGAAATCCCGGCTCATTTCGAGCCCTTGGCAAAGATGTGGTCGAAACTTGATTTTTCGGGCTTAAAACTGCATTGATAGGGATCGATAGAGTAAGGGTCTAAACCGCCACACACCAAACGAGTCATGTCAAGGGACACCATGTCTAGGAGTACCGAAGGCCTCTGAATGTTGCAATTTCTCACGACAATACTTCTAGACGTGGATATTTGCATTCGTTCCTTCTTCTGCCACCATGTTTGGGTCCCGAACAAGCGTCTTCCTTCCATTACGATGCTTTCATACTGCTACGACCGGTCATGTGATTCCTTTCAAATTTTATGTCGAAATCTTCTTCAAGGACGATGAGATTTTCTCAAGGATCTCCCCGAAACCAACTTCAGCTTTTCCATATGCCACCACAAGGCTAAATCGAAAACTAATAAAAAAAGAATTAAAAAACCAATCAAGATCCGCCTAAGAAACATCCCCATATCCCCTCCCAATCACCATCGACCCCCTCAATATCTTGATAGACCTCAAATTGCTTGGCACGAGCACATAATCACGCGATTTAATCTGCTACCGAAAGCGCGAAATTCTCAATTACTTCCTCCTGTCGGCAGGAATCACTTCGACCGATTAAAGCTGTTATTCCTGCCTCTATCGATGGTCCGGGCCAATTTCCACCATTTCGCCCCCGTCAATTTACACTCGCTGTCACCTCAACTCATGCATTTTTCATACCGAAAATAGTTTCCATCCCATCCAGGACGAACGATAGAGGAGACAGAGATTGGAGGTTTATTTTTTCCCTCATCCAATTAAATTTTGCCAAACCGCACTAGTGCCGGGAAAAAGTTCGATTTAGAAGCTATAATTACTACCGTTAGACTTGTACATATGTATATCGCTGCGGGTATTCACTATTTGCTTTGAACTCCTCTTCTCGTCCTGTGTCGCCTGGAGTATGTGAAACGATGTGTACTCGTGTCGAAAGGATAAATTACGTTTAACTCTGCATTTGATTCGATTTGTGTGACACAGTCCTGAGGGAGATTTGTTTTTTTTTTTTTTGAATTTCATTTTAAATTTTTTTCCTTCTCCCCTTGGTCCTTTATCCTTTTTTTTTTATTCTCAGTCTGATGCATCGACACAAACACATTCACTTTTGCTCTGTTAAATGAATTTAACCACACCTTGAGCTGTAAGTGTTAAGCTCGAGTGGAAACAATTTTTAAATGTCACTCGGGAAGATGGGAAAAAGAAGAGAAGAAAGGACTAAGAAAGGACGAGAGAGAGAGAGAGGGAAAAAAGAATGATTGGTGAACGATAATTTAATTTCCTTCATCGTTCGATTCCTCACCTCCTTCGGGGTGTGGATTTCAGTTTTTTTAAACGAATATCCTGCGGTTGAAAGGAGGATGGGAAAATTGTGATTGAAGCACAAACACACACACACACCTCTGAAAGGACCCCTTGACTTTTCTGTCGCGAAGAAAACTCCAAGAGTTTTTCCTTCAATTACACGAAAGTAAACACAAAACAAACGAAGGAATTGTCGAATGTATGTAAGTCTACAGTGGGATGAGGAAAAAAAAAAAAAGTTTTCTCAACTTTGGCCATTGGAGAGACCGCTCAAGAAGATAGGGATCAAAGTACTCACTGGGGATATCTTGTTGCTCAATGAGTCTACCCATAGCCAAGAGAAGGAAGACGGGCTTCTCTGTGTAAACGGGTATGAATGCAAATGACAACATTTTTTTTTTTTTTTTTTTTTTCTGGAAGAAGTTTGCATCTTAGTTGCCAAGAGTGTTTTCGTTTTCGTTTTCGTTTTCGAATCCTGTTTTATGTTTATTTAATTCTTCCTTCGATAGTTTGGGAAGGATGACAATGGGAAAATCCCGATAGTGATTGGGAAAAAATTGACTCTTTTTCTTTGAAATGTAACAGCAAACTTTGTATCTATTTGTGTGTGTGTTTTTGTTGGCTACAACAAGGGGGGCAACACGAATGAAAGGACAATAAAGAGTTTTTAAGTTCTGTAGTTGGCAAGTTCTTCGAAGTGAAAAATGATTAACAGTTTTTGAATGTTGTTTACGAATTTATTGTGCGACAAGAAGGACAGTTTCGTAGTTGCATTTCACCTTTTCAATACTTCACCTGTCATGCTTCGAATGAACTTTAGTTTTCCCTTCTGGAAAAATATGGAAATTCCTTCCTGAGTCGGGCAACTGGAAGGTAGGATCTACTTAACTCTGTGTCTCCCCATCACAACAACCCGCGAGCATTTAAAAGCAACGTGAAGCGGTATCTCCTTCGTCTCTCCTCTAAATGCCTGTGATCTTGGTAAAAGGTAGTCAGATACCCCTTTGGACGTACTAACTATAAAATCTGCTATGCTGTCTGGATAAAAATGCCATCAAAGGCTCCCTTTGATACGGCCTTACGGAGTTCATTGCCAAATCGACTGTGACCAAGAGTTATTGACTTGAAGCCGATAGGAGATGAGCACCCTGACCCACTTAAATCATTTTCCTGATATGTGTCCACGTCCCTATGGAAGAGACTGAACTGAGCCTATGAAGCTCGTTCAGAAAGTCGTAGATTCTCGTCGACTTCAGTGGTAACATCGGGAAGGTAAACATCTTTTGTAGATTAATCGGAAAGCAACACGACATTCGTTTGGTAAGGCTGTTGGATTGCTAAGCGAACGGACACAGATTCGACTCTCAAAACCACCATCGCGAACGTTCGAGGAGAGAACGGCTTCCGACTAGTTAACTATGCGGCAGCGCGTAATGGAGTCATAAGTCACACTGGGTTTCTTCGTTCCAATTTGTCCAGTGGACGACGTACATTCTTGAAACACGGACTATCCGGAGAACAAACCGCGACTCTGAGCATTTCTTGGTTTAAGTCTTTGTCAGAGCTCGCAAATAAGCCTTAAAAAGGAGCCCTTTGTACCCCTGGAGTTGCTATTCGACCACACTTAGACAAATGCTAGAAAAGGCCAACAAATTTCTGGTCGCAACCTACCGCCTCTTCATCGACTTTAAAACCGCTTGACAGCTTATAAGCTGTGACTCACCTTGAAAAGGAGCCTCTTGCACGCCTGGGGTTGCTAGTCGACCGCACTTGGACAAATCTTGAAAAGGCAAACGAATTTCAGGTCGCAACCTACCGCTTTTGACAGCATTTATCGCAAAGCTAAAGCCAAGAGGATTTTCATCCTACAGCCCTTAAGTTCGAGACGATCACGAAAGCCGAACCTCGATTATAACAACCAATGGTGAATGTTTTGGTCAGACAAATTGGCGGTCCAAGAGGATAGTGGGCTGCGATTACTTAGGCTCCCACTCTTTTAGAGTCGGAAGCGCATTAAGTAGTAAAAAGGTTTACAAGGTGACTTCCCACACAGTTGATATTTCTCAAGGAAGACCTGGATTGCTGTAAAGGAGCTCGCATAGAACGCTCTTCCCAAGGCATGTTCGGACAGTTCTGGACAACCATTTAGAGAAAGATCAGAGATCAGCTCGTAGATTCTAGGCTTTCAGTCAAACTTGACAATGTTTTTAATATGATTCACCGTGACACCTTTGAGGGATAGTACTCGGACTTCAATAGGGATTCCAGGAGACACCAACTCTACTTCCAGTACATATAGTTTCATGAACAAAGGCTCCCCAATCTTCTGATCTCTGTAAATGATTTGATTAGAGGTTTCAGGTGACCAGAATCCAGCACAAGGGTAGAGGAATGCCTTCCTGTCGGCAGCCTTTAGTCGATGTCACTGTCATCGCTGGCTCCACTTGAGGGTTTAATAGAATGAGTCACTCTAACCTCGCTGGATGCAATAAGGCTTCTTATCTCAAAATCTCACTCAGAAATAGTTCCGAAGATTTCAAGTAAGCCTGGAATTCTCTGTTCTATCACGAACCTAACCTTACTTTACCTTACCTTAAGTCGGCTCACCGACGGATTTCAGTCTCTTTGCTCGGGTCATAAAAATCAAGGTCCCTTCGAGAAATGCGCACGGCACAGTGACTGCAAAGGTTTCCTCAATCTTAGAGACTAGCCAGTCAAGAGTTTAGAAGGCAGAGTAATCCGTTTTTCCATGTTCTTATGTGGAAGTCAAATTGGAGGTTGACTCTTTAGGTCTGTTGCCCAGAGTGGGAATAAATACAACTCGGATTTCAAAATACCGAAAACCGCACATTTAACCTTCTCTGGACGGAATATTTCCCAAGACTAGCCTTTCTCTGTGTCCTTCATGGAATGAAGAGCCTAGATCAGCCGTTTGTAGATGTTGTAAAGTTTGTCCAAGTCTTGGCGAGAATTTTCAACTGTCTTCTGCCTTGTATTCTTACTGTCTTTGAGCTTGATTGCTGCTTGGCTGTATACACAAATTGTAGTCTTGGATGGATAGAGTACACATTGACACCATATCGCAGTGCTTCCGACCGCATGATGGTGTGTTTGAACAGACAGCTTCAAAGGTGTTGAGTCTTCAATATTGGTAGTCGGGACCAACCCGAACCCAGTTTGGCTTAGATTTTCCAGAGTTGGCGTGACAATCGACGTTCCCCATTGGACCGTTCACTATTCAACGGAAGCCGAGATAGCTTTCCGGGGGCGCCACTTAGAGGCTGTATGTCTCCTTAAGTTGTACAGGGACAAGGATCTTTACCATCTCGCCTGGATGAGATCTATCAGAACCTTACCCTGTATGTACATTTCCATTCAGGAGTTGAGTCCACCAAACTAACATCCTAGGATCGTCTAGGATTATGACCGCCTTAAGCGGTATTTCCGGCGAGGATTACCTACTGAGTTAGCTGCCGCAGTATGGTGAATAATTTTGATGGCTTCCTCGTAACGCTGAAGGTCGAAGTCTGTTGCTTTGGTATATCAAGAGGTTCCTACAGATGTTACGAAGTGGGTGTCGTAGGAAAAAGTCCTAGGACACCATGATGTTGTGCTCTTTATTCGAGAGGATTTTAGTTTCTGCATGGAGGTGGTTTTCGTCGGTGATGATTCGCATGGCAGAGTTGGAGATTCCTCCAGATTCGTGTCCAAATAGGAGCAACGTAGTTTATGACGGCTACCAGCATGTGTCATGTCACTCTACAATTACGACATCGAACTGTAGCTTCACTGCCTTCGTCCAAGACATGAACAGTGTGTTTGTAGATTTTCCAGATCATAGCTGTAAATTGAGGTTATTCTCGTGGTACGCTGCCTAAGACAAAAGCGACATTGTTTGTCATTCCAATTTTCTCTTCGACCACATTCACCAGTCGATTGACAACAGGACATTAACTGACTTCAACCATCCCCTATACTCGTGTCTTTAGTCCATTTATCGATTCGCCTTTCATTAGTAGGTATAGTATGTCTCCATGGGAAATTAAGGACCAAAAGCATTTCTTAAACCATCAATCTGCTTTGAGTGAAATTTCTCGTCGCCCCATGTCTCAAAGGATTCAGCAGCACTCCACCCCCCGACCTCAATGAACTGTCCAGTAAAATGTTTCCACATCAATCTAGGTCACTCGACTTAAGTCGGATTAAAACCATTTGAAAGAGGATCTAGACTGTTAAATATCCATTTTTAATTAAACCTCCCCAGCTTAGGCTCTCTGCACACCAATCTCGATTACATCGTCTTGGTTCTGGTCTCTTTCCATTTTGATGTCATCTTTCTAGGACCCTTGTATCTTGGGGTTCTTAAATCCTTAAAACAAAAAAACAGTAGAACTTCCCGTTCAGGGAAAAAACTTACAATTCCAAGCGATAAGAGTGTGAATTATTATGAATTTGAATATTCATAGGACGCTCCAGTTTCCCAGTGTGTCCTCGCGCATACCCAACCAATTTCCTTTTGGTATTTGCATATTCATTCGACTGGAGTTCAAGGATGTGATTCATCTGAGCTATAGGTGTGCCGCTGCTGCTAGGGATATAATCTCATATAATTAATTTTCTTATTGCCAAAAGGGATATTGTTTGGGGAATTAAATTGTAACATCCCTTCGACTTCGATGTGTGTGTACGGGTGTATCCTTTTCCTGTATGTTTACCCCAAATCCTGTACTTAATATGCTGTCAAGCAGTCATAAATTATAATTATGAATATTTCGATTTTGATTTATATTCTACATGTGATTAATGATTTCCCGGTGCTAAAAGGACGAAATCCTGTTCTTTGCCGGAAGGAAGGGATGCCCAGGGAAATGCTATGGAATTCTATATGTGTGGAATATAGTCGTACATATTTTGAAGAAGATTGAGAGTCCTGTACAAGGCAATCGTTAAGATGTAAAGGGTAATGGCAGGAGCTGTCAATAGACATTTGAAGGGCGGCGACATGGAGTAATGAATTCTGTTGTGGTAACCGTTATTCGTATTAAGTGACGTCATGACGGTGGATATGAATGAAGATGACTTAGAAGAGTGTTTTGCTGATGGATTTAGCGGTTATTGAACTTTGAAGAGTTTCTTTGTGGATTACGGGGGGAAACCCATGAAATGTGGATAACTTTTGTTCTTTCAGCCGAGATGCTATTCTTGTTTTGTGATCCTTCAAAGGATTTAAATTAAAATGCAATCAAGAGAACGTCTTAAGGCACAAACAGTGGGGCGGGAGTGCTCAAATAATGTTGCAAAAAGGTTTCACACACAAAGGAGAACACATGAGAGGCAAAATTGTTCTATGATGAACTTAGAAGGACCTTATGCATCACATCTAGTCGCGCTGTGGAGATTTTGTAGACGTTCCACTGAAAAGAGCTTCTCTTGACGTTAACAAAAACTTGGTTGGATTAGGTTAGGAGGCTGTCCCTGCTTAAGTAGGAGCACACTTAGACCAGAATGAAGGTCTATGCGAGACCACGTAGAGAATCGGATTATCAGCACCAGGAACTTCCATAATCATCATCAAGTTCTTCAACCCTGGGCGGGGCATAGGGCGGCAACAAATCTCTTCCATCTTTCCTGGTCTGTAGCTAGGTATTTCAGCTGTGGCCACGATTTAACCAGGAACCTTGCATTGTTGGATTTCCTTGTCTTATCAAGGACGATACTATGGATAGACGTATCGATGAAGGTCCACATTTTGTACCGCTCTATGTACGAAACCATTTAGAGTCACAGACAAAGCTCTTTATTTTGTAAATATCCAGCTTGGCTAGGTCTATGCGCACCTGGAAGCATCTGTCGATCGTTAAGGGCGAAACGTCTCTGTGGACAACTACCTCTTAGCGCTCTCTTCGTCTTCGTCTTCGTCTTCAAGTGCTGGAGGTCTTAGGCCGCAAACAGGTTGATGTCTCGATTGTGAATTTCAGTTTTTCTCTTCCTTGATTGACTAGAGCTAGGGCAGGACGACCTTTTGTAGCTCTTTACGTTTGGCAAACGATGAGCTCAATACGGTGTCAATTGTCGAGTCTTTCGTTTGGGAGGTCTTACAAGGGAGCAACTTAAATTAACAAGGACGACGTCAGGTTGGGTTAGGTTATAGTGCAGTAGTGGCACTTAGACCAATGGAGGTCTGTTGTCGAACCACCTGGAGGAAGTTGACATTGATAAGTACTCGTATGTACCAGATCGCTGAGGGTGTTAAAGAAGGATGCTTCCAGATGAGATGGAGCTTGATTTTCCGGAGGAGAACAGGTGAATGATGCTCTGCTCCTCCTTTTCGTCTGTACGGCTCCTACAAAAATCTTATAGTTTGACTCTGCACGTGAAGCATATGGCACTGCGGCCTTAAAGACTAGGAGATCCTTGATTTTCCTAATAAAGTTGAGGTTATCTCCAGTCGAGGCATTACAAATATCCTCCGGTGTTGGGAGTTCCTTGTGGAGAAAGCGTTTCCTGACTTTGCAAACAGCCATGCACTCACATAGCACGTGTTCCGTTGATTCGTCTTCTTCCAAGCAGAGGCGACAATTTGTTGGGGGCTTGCGTAGTGCTGATGTTCCGTCTTAAGTCGAGATCAAACTCTTAGAGCGTTTCCTATTCAGATTGTGCCAAATCTGATTGGTAATCTCGCACGTGGTACCATAAGATCATCTAAGATTCGTCCTGCATCCAGCTCAATCAGTCGCTTGTATGTAGCGAGCGGTATGAAATTGACATTACAGTGCTTATCAGCTCCCGGGTGTGTCTCTATTTCCTGACACCCAGTGTACTTAGTTGAACGCTGAATTGCTCTGACATCTCGCCAAGAGATGAGTGGCAATTAAGATCTAATTTTGAAGTTAAAGAGACTGAATCAAAGAATTTTAACGCTGTTCGTCTCTTTAAACAAGACAAGGCTTCTTTAATCGCCATCAACTTGTCTGCTGTCGTGGTTCGAAAGCCGGGAGATGCTCAGCTTGTCAGAGAAATCATTCCTCCTTGGAGCTATATGAAGTGATGCTATCGTCTCAAACACCATCCAATGATGTCGAAGCTGAGCATAGGAATGACTGTTTGAAATCATGGACTGGCCATTTTGGATACCAGATCGCGTTGTGGGATGGCTTGTAGTCTGACATTTGGTTGCCAAAAATTTCGATTGGGATTAGAGGAAACAGGTTATACAAGACTCAGCCTTTGGAAAAGCAACAGGCTACGAGAACACATCCCCTTTGCCACGTTGAAGAGGATTCCAGCTAAACCAATAGGCGACGTATCAATATACACCTAGTGTGCGCACTTTGAGTCGAACAAGGCTAGAACAGGAGGATTGGTAAGTAGCTCCTACTCCTTCAGCTTCTGGAACTAATTCCTGTCGCCGAGTCCACTCACCACTTTGGAAAGTTCAATGATGGAAGCAGCCCAGTCTTTTTCGACTTAAATCCTCAACTCATTGGTCCCGCCGATAGCTTGGGTATTAAAGACGCGTCTGAAAGAGCGAATACATACCGATGTACAAGGTTGGCTTTTGCAGACCTTTTTCTTCAATGGATGACCACGTCGTCTACATACCATCTCTGCAAGGGGCTTTGACGAACCCAAACGGCTTTCTGATGAACTTAAACAGGCCGTGGGCTTTTACAAATGCCGTGAACTTCTTGCTCCTCAAGCTAGAGACGCTGGTACTTCCTTAATACGGGGAACTTTGTCTTTATTGTCACCTAATCGATCGTTGGCATCATTTATCTTCAACAAGCTTACCGACGCACACTAGGCAGAACATATCTCAACATGTTGTCCACCATCTCGTTGATGATCCTAATGATCGTCCCTTTTTTAACTTCGTAGGTGGATAGGCGTCCCATGGGACTCACTTAGGCTCAGTGTCCGTTGTGATGAAACTTCGTATGGTTGGATACAAACAAGTACTTCCGTTGTTAGTTCGATTCGACACAGAAGAGTGAAGGTCAAACGACTGAAGTGACTGGGCGGATGGACATCCTCCGGCCCGGAAATCTTCGAATCCACCTGCGACAGACGGCACAGTCAAGGTAGAGAGTGACTCAGGTGGCGCACGCAAGTTGAAGAGGACCTCAACCAACTTAGCCTACGAAACTGGAGGCAGCTAGCTAAAGATCAAGCTGGCTGGAGACGTTTCTTGGTTGAGGCCCAGGTCCACCCCAAACTGAAAGTCGATCTCCTTGGCAGACTGGCAGCTATGGGTCTCTACAACTGTTAGTCGTATCCACTACTCCCTCGTCTTGTGCTCTGGCGTTTCACCTCGAGCTGTTGAAGTATTTCTGCAACACATTGACTCCTGGCCCTGAGCCCAATATATAGTCACGTGCATGGTTCATCTCAAAAGCACGTTTCATCGCATTCTTACCGCGTTTTCTTCTACAGATTGGCAATGAACTCGTGCAAAGATTTTCAAGACTTGCAGTGGTTCCCATCATAAGCACTGACTCTTTGTTCCTCCTGACGTTCGACGATAGCTCTATAGTTTCTTCAAGAAATTCCTGGCTTACTCCTCGAACTCAGTCATCTCACAACCGTTTAAGAAAGCATCCATATTGAAATTTGTCGAAACAATTAACCACAGATTGAGGCTTAACAACAATTAACCAAGTCCCTAAGCAGATCATCTCCTCAACCCTAAGTAATAATATTTACGCCACAAGCTTACACTTAGGTTTCTCTTTCGCTCGATAAACTTGGAAAACAATAATAAACACATGCACCTGGCTGTGGGTGTGTGTGTGTAAAGTGCATCGAAGAGCAAACTTCCTCGAACAACTATCAACTTTATCGTGAATGCATTCCAAACGGAAGCTATGCAACAATCCGTAATGCCTTGCTGCATGAAACTTCCTTAATCCTTGTTCTGCTGCTATCGCCACAAATAAAATTAGGAACAACTCCCGAAAAGTTTTGCATGAAAACTTTTCCAATCGTTTAAAGCACAAACCCACACACTCACACAAACAAACAATTTAAGGTACATGACCTGCTTCTGGGCATAGAAGGTACATTCCAGTGACACCTGTCTGAAGGAAATTGCTTACACACTGTATGGCATACGCCTTACTTTGGTTCAATGCTAAATGAGGTTACGTCGAGTGACACAAGTCGAAATAAATTGTAAGTCCTCACAAACAAACATACATACGTCCATCTGAAGGTATAGTGTCCTAGACCATTTTGGAAGATATGTACATCAGTTTGTGTGGGGTTTAAGTTCCAAGGAAGACGAGTGTGAGTGATAAAGTCAAAATAAAATCTTAAAGAACATTTCCACACACACAGCTTCAATTCCTTACGATGCCATCGAGTGCTAGATGTGGAGAAGAATTTTTAATTTATAAACACCACAACGGTATCAGGATCGAAAGGATAGCAAGCAAGGCACATGAGAGCACAATGTAAGGTATATGGAAAGTGGCCACTATGAATTTTTGATTGCGGATAAAGGAGGATGTGATGGAAACCTAACATTATGCTTAAACGCCCCAACAGTGGGGCGGAGGTTAATAAAAAGGGGAACCATCTCTTACATGAAATATGACTTTGACACTTCTGACACTAACGGACGAAGGGTAGAGATTGAAAGATTGAAAGGAAGACATCTTCGCGTTTGGAATGCTCCTGTGTAAAGCTATTTATAATCATGTGGTGGAAGAGACTTGTTTGTTGGCTGCACGTCACATTGGTGTCAGAAGTGGAAAAAGTTTTTGGAGATTATCGTGGCATGATTACAAGTCAAGAGTGCGAGGTAGCAAACGAAATTCGTTTTTTAAAGTCTTTAAGGGGAAACTGCATGCAAAAGGGCGAAAAGAAAAAAAAAAACACGCAAGTGTCAGAAGTGGGAAGTATTTTCGTTTGTAAAATATTTTACTCAGAGCGGCCGGAAGCAGGGAGTCACGAACAAGTCCGCAATGGATATGGGAAAAAATTTGCTTTAAGGATTCAGTGACTGTGCCGATTTCGTTGACAAGCAAGCCTTTTTGACAGCTTCAGCTTGGGGTTGGCCAAAGTCAAATTGCCGCCGACAATTTGGATAAAAAATTTCTAAACTTTCAGTGGGGAAATTCCTAACGAACTTCAGATACAAGTTGGTAAAGTTCTCTGCCATCAGCCGCAGTGACTTGTCGCTGTTGAGACTCTTCATATAGAAGGTAATAGATGGCAAAGGCGACAAACGTGAACTTATCAAACTCCTCTTGCTGGGTAACGTTCAAGTAAGCCTTCAACACCTACAGTGCCTTTGTCGTAATGGTTGACTTTCAATTCACCAACCCATAGATGCCTCCAGATGGCACAAGAAAAAGCTCCAGTTGAATGGTTAGACTCATGACTTCGTATGAATTTATCGTTTGGCAGACAAGCCACTCTTGACAAGCTCAATAGACACTAAAGACGAGTGTCCCTTGACGTTGGCCACAGACGCAATCTTTGATCTCTCACCATTGCAGAGCTTCATTATGACAAGGCAGTTACAATAAAAGAAGCGAAAGTGGAGAGCCTGTAAAAGTTCAAACCGGCTGATCCATAGAGCAACCTGGTGATTCCTAGTGAAGTCAGCATACTGCCCAGAGTGTGTTAGAAAAGGATTCAACGTCAAAACAGAAGATTTGAAGCTGGTGTATGGGCGAATCAAATACTTAAGGAGACAACGACACAGAACAACCTAGCCTCCGAAGTCCCACATTCTAATGGCGCGCCGGGCGCCTCGTCTTAAACCTTTTTGCGAAATCGAAAGTCACATTGACTTTGACGAAACAGTGTCTTGCACAACCAAACGAGTTCTGCAAAGTCCCTCTCTATAAACGGTTTCATAAGCATTTCTGATGACGTTTTGGCATTACTGCTCTGGATCTGGCTGAGAGCCGCAGTGCCGAGGGTTGCAATCAATCCTCTCGAACAAAGATAAGTGCATTGTGTCGGTATTTTTGAATCACGATACGCATTCCTTTGAAAGGCTTCTTATGAGGAACTTCTAAGAAGCTTGTCCTTAGAACAAGAGTTGCTTTGCTTTTACTCCTTGTTCCGCAACTGTTCTAAAGCTTCACCTAAAAATCGGAACAAGACATAAGGTAGAGAAGATTTTTTCGGAACCTAAAAGGCGCCCTTACCAAGTCTTTCGAATTGCCGTGGTCAACCTTAGATCTGCAAAGAATCTGAAAGGGAAGCTTCTAAGGCCAAGACTCAGTGAAGCCAGTAGATAGTCAAACCGAAGTCTGTTGGTCCTTCCCTGGAAGTTGCCTTTCTTTGGTCTTAGACATGTTGAGTCGAAAGCGATTCTGATACGAATATCTGGCCACCGTGGCTCAGTGACAGACCATTGGAGAAAATAGAATTTATTCCCCATAGCACAGGGGAACGAGAGACCATATATTCCTCTGTAATCGGTAGAAAAAGTGAAAGGGTAGGGCTTGAGGCATTGCTTTGGTTGTCTCTTGCAAGACACTAAAGAACCACTTGTCTTGGTTGCAACCAAAGCCTTCGCAAGCATCCATCACCTCTTGAGTTCTACAACCGAAACGTTCAAAGCCATCTTGGGTTTGATGAAAACCTATGTCGCCAACTTCATGAATATGTTCCCTGTCAAGGCTTTGTTTTTGACAGGTTCTGAGCCGGCGTAGGCTTTTGTGGTAAACTTCTGCCTTGCAAGTGGAGATTTCTGCAATTATTATGGCTCCAAAGTATCTGTGCCTGTAAAGAGGACAGACTACAGGTAAGACCTTGCCTAATCCTCTAACTTGATGCGATAAAGTTCAACTAAAAGACTGTGAAGACACAACGTAGCCGCATGTCACCGATCCGATTGAGTTTCTTATGAACACAACCAAAAGTGAGATGACTTTCCAGGATATAAACAGGAGTCTGCAAAAAGTTGCCTACATTCTTCAGTCTCTAAGTGGGAAAGACTGGTGTTAAACTTATCTAAGCTATGCTCCAGTCTATAACAAGAATGACGACAGTGATTAAGAAAGTCCTGAGGCTCTTCCTCATCTTCGAAACCGACTAAACATGTCTAGCTTTAATCGAAACTTTCAAGTCCACTTCAAGTTCATTGCCCGACCGCACTGTAAATTCTCATTTTTCTCACTCACAGCATACATCCCTCTACACCGTCTATCTCTCCAGCCTGTCAAGGATAATGGTTACGGAGAATTAATATTAAATGGACATTTTCTTGCGAAAGGGTAAATTTCAAAATATTTTGATTTTCATTTTCTGATTTGGAAACCTCTTTCGCTGTGTGTGTGTGTGTGTGCTTTGGTTGGTCGGTAGGTCGGTCCCATAAATATTAAAGCAACCGAATGCGTTTAAAGCTAAAAAATAAAAATAAATAAAGCCACACAAAGTTCCAAAGGATATCTCTCTTCCGGTTGTTTGTTGTGGTGGTACTTGGCTTTCAAACTAAAAAAAAAAAAAAAAAACTTGAGTAAATGACTAAGTTGAGCTTGTTGTTTGTTTTGAATCCTTTTGAACGGTGGGGGCTGGAGAGGGTTATAGTTTGTTTACAAGACTTTCTAGTTCGTTGTAAAGGAATGCCAAGAAATACTTGGAATTCCTTATTCAATGGAATGCGCCTTTAAGGACAAACATTCAATTAAAAGAAATTAATTAGCAGACTTTTGCAAAAAAGGCAATCGATGCGATAGTTGGTGTCGTTTGTGGTTCACAAGATTGACAGAGAAATGGGTCGCAGTCATGAATTGATAATTGCACTTGGAAGCATGTTTATGGTCACACCTTCGGCTTTGAATCGAAGCGACTTTAATGGAATCGGTTCTTTTTAGATCGAACTACATACTTTGGACGGACTTCGTTTTTCAGACCATTGAGGCGAACATAATTGCGATTAAGGAAGCCCTGTCCTGCCTAAAATTTAATTTGCATCTTTATGGACAGCCAAGCGGCAATAAAGTCCTCGGTACCGTGCTCACTTACCTCTGGGGCCACTTAAGATTGACACTTATCTTTCGCGGATCGTTTACGTTTACCGATACTGGGTGCCTGGTTATAGACACTTTTAAGGCTGATTGTGGAGTTCCTTTAACCCAAGATGATCTCATAAACAAGCTTGACCTGGTGGACAAAGACTCATGAAATGACCACAACGCCTAGCCGAAACCTGCATGACAGAATACTTTCGCACAACTCCAACTGTTGCCCTCAATGTCATCTTGGGTTTACCAACATTACAAAGCTTTATACGAATGGGGGCCGAACTAGGTATCCATCGACTATTCCACTCAAGCAATTTCGATTCAAAGTCGGTCAGCCATCCTTGCTTTGAACACGACATAATCTTCAGCATGTTCCCAAGAAATGGTCCAACAAAAACATCTCAATTGTTACCCCATTAAGTAAGGACTTGGGAGAATAGCCCCAACCATTACCTACAGACCTCGTCTGGTAAGGTTAGGTTAGGTAGGAGTGGCAGGCTTCAAGTGCAACCTCTCTTAGACCAAAAAAGGTCCCTTCGGTTGCGTTATGGATCTGTATTTCAATCAGAAACACTACCCGCAGAACCCGCCGGAGCTTGCTATGAAGCGCTGAAGGCTGCCTATATTGTTGTCAGCCAGTTCGCTTAGGTTGTTGAAGAAGCTGGCTTCAATGCTCTTCTCGTCTGGAAACAGGAACTGGTTCCAGAATTCGGCCTTCATGAAAACTCGTCCACATTCCAGGTCTTTGCCATCAATCAATGTGTGAGACTTAATCAAGCCTCTCTTACCTTCGGGACAGTCAAACTGTCCTAAAAGTTCTGGACTCGCCTGTCATCAAATCCGAGTAAGTTCTAAGATCCCTTGATGTGATCTCGGTACCTTGCTATAGGAACAACGTGGTCATCCTCCACAGGCAATGAAAAACCGGACCGGACTGGTCAACAACATTCGTTGGACCCGAAGTCTTCTGTGGCATACAGTCTTTACATGCTAGAAGTTCTTTAACTTCCTGACATCTTCTGGAGTGGAATCGTCTTTCTTTCCATGGTGGTGCCATGAAAAACTTAAGTCACCTTGCTCAGCAGTTCAATGTTCTAGCCATTGAAGCAATACAACCACTAGAGGTGCCTTATGTGACAGAATTTGGGTTGAAGTTCGACGTTGTCAGACTCCCTACTGATTTGAGAATCCATTTTTGAGATAGCTCTATACAGAATGTACCTATCCCAGACTACCAGAGGTAGGTGGCACCGTTTCTCTCTCCTGACGGACACCAGCAAAGCACTGCGGCCTGGAAGGTATTTTGTGTCAAGCTAAGTTCTCTTACAATCGGAAAATGTTGTGATTGCGAGTAGGATCGAGGTCATGAAGGAATCTAAGGATTGTGATTGCTTATCAATGGTTTTGTCGGCTTCCATCTATGTTAGGACATTCGCCCAAAATACGAGTATACTCAGCAATCTCTTGATCTTCCAAACAGAGTCGACACATTTCCGAGGGACTGATGCCCAGCTTGTTGAAATACTACTTGAGAGAGCCAGTGTTTAGAAGCTGTGATATCAGCTGTGTGTGATGTCAGTGCAAGGAAAGCTTTACAGTTTTTTAAAAGAGCGTTTTGAGTCGAAACGTACCCTTTTACAGTGTGGCCAGACAAGAGCCACAAAGAGGAAATTAAGCTAAAGGGGCTGAATTCTAGAGATAACTCTCAAAATCAGCAGAAGAAATAGTTGAAGAACATTGATGGACTCCCTTATAGAACACCTCATGCAGTTGGGTCCAGGAAGCAGAATTCAGATTAGCTTCCTTGTGGAGCTGTAAACAGAGGCAATATTTCATAATTCAGTGGTCACACTTGAAATGTGAGACACCACTGGTGTAATCGTTCAACTTATCCGCCGTGAAGTGTGATCTCAACGATGCATTTCTAAACCCCTGGCTGGTCACAGAAAATTCTACTTCGGTGGCGTATAAATACTAGAAGCGGATTGACAAGTGGGCATCAGTCACTTGTGGTTTCTGAAGAGAATCTGCAGTGCTAAGGACTGTGAACAACCCTCCCGAACACATATAACACAACATAAACACCGGAGATGTAACAATGGTCTAAATTCTTCGATTAGACTCTTACAGCGTGTTTGAGGCTTCGCCTTGAGTCAAGAACCTAGCGATTTTGCACCGGATAAGCTCATGAGCTATAGTTTCTCGAAATGTCGCCATGGAAAGGTGTCCGCAATTGGTAGCGAACTATTTACCGACAACATAAACTCAAAGAACAGCTGGAAGAGGCACTCTTAGCGTACCCGTGGTCGTAAAAACTTTTGCAAAATGTTTCATTAAGTGCACACCATGTGCATGATGCCTGAGTTCAAAGAACCCATATCCGACCGTCCTCTCCATTTGCTACACCCGGTATGGAAGTCAGACGAATCTTAACACACGTATGGGGTCGTTAAAGCTACATTTTTGCATGAGCACAGGACAACGTCAAATTTTCTGTTCAACCTAAGCCAAGTCCAAGGTCCAGAGAAGAACTGCCTAAATAGTGCTGAGTGTAGCGTCTTCCATTTAATAGAACAAGCTTTGTTGTATCCGTGTTCACACACTACACACAGTCCCAGAAAGTCATAGGTATCGGTCCCTGTCGGTAAGGCTTTGAGGATCTTTGACTGACAGAAGGCAACGTTTATAATCCAAAACAAAACCGTTTTAATGCAATTCAAAAGTAGAGAGGACAGTACACACTCCTGTGGGATGTCTCGCTGTAATCGTCTTTAGTTTACGCTGCCTTCTGAGGGGACATTGATCACTCGTGAATGCAGCAAATAGGCTTGTAGATTCTTTAATTGGAAAGGATTTTCGACCGATTTGCCCTTCGAATATCAAAAGGATTACGACTTGGATATGAGAAGGAAACTCTCTCCCATTTCCTCTGCAAATGTCCGGCACTAGCAAGAGCCAGATTGGGTGCACTAAACCAACCGTTCTTCGACGAGCTTAACGACATTTCGAGTAAAGGGATACGAGATCTAATCTGTTGGTTGGATCAAGGCACCTACTGTCTCACATCCTCAACCAACTCACACTAGTCGTGGTAACAAAAAAGCACATCCTAGTGTTACTTGGGTTCAAATTGAACAGCAACCTCTACCTACCTTCGACCTGGATAAAGACTCCTAGATTTGGAAATTCAAACTTATGTCGAGATTTTTTGAAAGCAGATCGGTTGCCTTGAGTGTCTGAATCATCCTTCCTTTGGTCCAAAAGCTTTTTTAATAATTCCGAGCGACCTTACCCCCAGGCTGACCAAATGAAGACAAAGAGGACTACGTCCTACAGAAATTAATCACAAAACCTACTTACTTCCCTGCAAACAACTTTCCACTCACTTTTTCCCCGTCTCTGAAGTAATTAAACTCTCATTTGAATATCACATAACTGGACTCATACACATACATGCATCTGTTCCACTTGAAATGCAATAATTCCATCACTTACTCGTACCACTTCAGCTCCAGCTGTTGGTCCAACATACACCGGAAATCGGAGAGAAGCAACGTTGCACTTTTCATTGTACACACATCGTATGTTGTTACACTTGGATACGAGGTCCTCGAACACCGTATCTGTATCTGTAGCGCCTTCCTGCATTTGTTGTTCGCTCAATTTAATTGTTCAACAAATGATTGAATGCTTATCATCAATATACACGTAGTACAATGCACCATACACACATCCATTTCCGTTGCAATCAGAGCCATATGCTATGGCTCTTGTTCAATGGAATCTTTGCAGCATCCGGTAACCGAAAAACCCATATGAATGTGTATGAAGTACGGGTCATCAAAAGCAAGTAAGTGATTATCTCTTTAAAGCCACGAGTCTTTCTCATATATCCACACCACACCCTCTGGAGTCAATGTGCTCCATTGGGTTGCCATTTTGTTTCATTTTTTCACAACAAAAAAATGTGTAATCTGCTGTTACACACACACACACACAGAGGCGTTGATTAAAAAACAAAGGAAAGGGGCAGTGGCGGCTTTGATGTGCACAAGCGAAGGAAGCAATTATCAGTGTGAAGCACTTGAATCGGTCAATTAGCCAAAAACCGCTTTGACAAATCGAAATTGTCCTGTTTCCCAGCAGGAATTGGAGAGGGTGTGTGCGGTAAAAGTGGAATATCAAGAGCAAGTCTGTTTGAGGCGGAAGCAGTAATTAGTGGAAACTTTCTCATGCGGAACTAATTGTAGTTGTTTACATGGTGGACTTCCGTTCCAAATGATGACATGGTTTCATCTGATCCGATGGAACAGTATATTTTCTTTGAGCAACTTATTGTGGATATTTAGACCGTTTTTAGACCGAGTTTTGAAGCAATTGGCTTTTGACAGCTACGATGTTGAAGGTAAGACTCCCCCTCGTGGGGATCTGACAAAGATTGAGACTAAGAAGCTAGTGCTCAGGCACGACACTCAAAGTTAAAGCGTGTTAGTTGGTTCAGTCCTTCCATAGCCTCATTCATGACTTTAGAGAATCGTAGTAGTTAACCAAGTTTTGATGTCCACCTGCAGACTATTCCGGAATTAGATTCCCGTCTGTATAAGACCAGTTCAGGACCCCAAAGGTATTCAATTCACACGTCACCAAATGAAACAGCAATTTTCTCTGGCGTATGTGGAACTAAATTCAATTTTTAATTTACTAAACACACACAACGAAATAACAACAAATGTCCGGCTCCAACCCCTCAGAAATGTTACCCCTAATGTGATAGAGTACCGGAGTGCATCGTAGAAGCACTTCGTGACTAAACTTGAGCACTAGAGCACTAGTCCCATCTGTTTGGCGTGTACTATGTGCATCGAATATTCTATTGGATCCACATACATAAACTTAATTGCCAACAAGAGGATATTTCCCATAAGGCACCGACAAAACCAGCTGTTTTCGACTATGTCCTTCGTAGTTGTAAATTTAATTTGTTAATAAAAAAAAATAAAAAAAATTCATATGCATGAGCATTTTATTTTATTTTTATTTTTTTGTATTTTTCCATCCAGAAGTGCCTCTCCCATCCGATGGGAAGGTTTGCCCGTTTTTGAAATATTTCATTCTCGTCCTGATAAGGATAAATTGCATTTTGTGGTGGCTCCAACAACCAAACCACCGTGACCACCTTATTGCACACTGGTCCGTTGCATCTGGGTGTGAATATAATTCACGGGTTTTGCTTTTAATACTTTACGGTGGGTTGTCAATATTTTAATTTTCTTTGGACGCAGAATTTTATTTGAAAAGGATTTACACATCTCCTGACCGAAAGTAAGAGATTTCTACTGAAGGATGCATTTTTTAAGTGTGTAAAGTGTGAAAAAAAACCTTTTCAATCATGTTCCTGCTTCAACTGGAAGTGTGGGAAAAAAATTAAGTGATTCCGGTTGAGGAATTATTACACATTGACGAGTGTTGGCTACCACCCCTAGGGTTGGATTCTGGAAGTGCTGTAACCGGTTTTTTTTTTTTTTTGTTTACAAACTAATGCAACGAAAAAAGCAAGATATCAGTCCCAAGCCCGAAAAGGAAGTGAACCAGAGTTTGTTAGATGAGCGGGTATTCACGATTCAATAAGGAGTATTGCCTTTGACGGGGAAGAAAAGGGAAGGAAATCTGTACATCAGCCAAGACGAAATTCAGGACACTAAGGCCTGGACAGCAAAATTGGTAAGAATTTCAATAGACAATAGCCCTTGACACTTGTGAGATAACTTACTTACCAGTGACCCTTGGAAGGTCTGAGCCTGAACTAATGCCGCTTTCCATCCTTTACGCACCCGAGCACGCTGCTTCCAGTTTACTAGATCAAAGTTTCTGGCGTCCGCGATTGCCTGATCTTTAAACTGGAGGTTCGGTCTTCCTCCCAGGTGGCTGGGATTCAAAGATCCTCTTAGCTGGAGCATTCTCGTCCATTCCCTCGATGTGGCCAAGCCATTGCAGTCGACGGATTTTTGCCTTCCAGACTACATCCACATCTTTGTACAGCTCGTAGAGTTCGCGGTTATATCTTCCCCTCCATTCGCCCTCCTCGCAGACTGGACCAAATATTCGAATTTTTCTTTCAATGGATCCCAAGATCTGCTCCGCTGTCTTACTAATTGTCCAGCATTCAGCTCCATAAAGCAGGACTGGCAAGATCAGGGTTTTGTAGAATATGGCTTTGGTCCTTCGAGTTAGGAGTTTGGACCCTAGTTGTTTGGACAAACCGAAGTAGCAGCGGTTGTCTAAGGTTATCCCTCGTCGAACCTCCACTAGGGTGTCATTTGTGGAGTTTATGCTTGTCCCGAGGTAGATAAACTCCTTCAAAATTATAACTGTCAATTGTATGGTTTTGGCCTAGACCATGTTCGACGGATCGGTTTTTGGTAGACAGCATGTAATTTGTTTTGTCCTCGTTTCTCGTGACCAACTCATTGTGCTTGTTCTTCTATTGCCGTAAAAGCCTCAATAATGGCACGCTGGGAACGGGCGATGATGTCGATATCGTCTGCTTATCCCAGCAGTTGGATGGATTTGTTAAATTGTTCTGTGTTTACGCCGCGACAGCCCGTCTCCTTGCCGAAATCCGGTGCATGTTTGGAATAATTTGGAGGTTCTGTTCCCAAACTGCACGATGCATTACGAGTTCTCTAGCGTGGTGCGACACAACCGGATTAGTCTTCTCGGGATCCCGAATTCGGCCAACGCGTTATATAGTTCGGTGCGATGAATGCTGTCGTATGCGGCTTTGAAGTCGATGAAAAAAAGGTGACTATCGACTTGGAACTCGTTGGCCTTTTCCAGGATTTGCCGCAGCGTGAAGATTTGATCTATCGTCGATTTGCCACACCAATAGGTGGCGATTAGTGTGGTGCAAAACGGCTTTAGTGCTTGCAAGAGAACCATTGCTAGCAAATGGGGTTCACGTTATCCAAGCCAAGGTTATCTATTGGCTCTATATGTCCATAGTCAGACCCATACTTCTTTATGGAGTTTTAGTATGGTGGACTGCACGCGATTGTCTCGCTTGTCTCTGCATCTCTGGGACCCTTGATCATCTTGAACCTCACACCTCTGGACTCCCTCTAGTCAAATAATCCAATCCCTTATGGTCACTCCCGTATCTTATACAGATTCCACAACCTACCAAACAAAATTGATCGAACCCCTCCGTTCAACTCTTTCGAAAGGGCATTGGGACAACTGGTATAGATTCCTTAAATCCGCCAATAAACAGATTCACACGATGACTCTCAAACCAGTGAAGGTTTCGGCTGCGTCATCCACTCACACAAACTTAACATTAACCAGGCGATCCGCCTCTGATAACTGTAGTGCTTTCCAAGCGGAAATAATAGCTGAAGTGGAACATCGCATCTACAAAAGATATTTGTATCTTTAGAGACAGCCAAGCAGCTTTGAAATCCAAATCAAATGTCACTAAGAACTCTTTGACAGTTCTCGATTGCCTATCGTCTCTTAGTGAGTTGACTGAGCAATTTAAAATGTACCTTTGTTGGGTGCCTGGACATAGTGACATCTATGGTAACTGCAGAGCCGACGAGCTTGCCAGATCTGGTTCTACTCTAGAGGTTCCCTCTTATGCCAAAGGTTTGGGTATACTATCTCACAGTAGAAGAAGACTTTTTGGTCACTATAACAATGACCTAACCTCAATCCTATCCTTCTTAACCTAGCCTAACTTCAATAGAACTAGGGGTGACCATGGTGTAGTGGTTGCATCATCACTTGTAACGCTGAAGGTTCCAGGTTCGAATTCCGATGTCAAAAAAAATAAAAAGTGGATCAACTGCGAAAAAGCTGACGTCAAACCTACTGTGTAGGCATAACACTGGCAGTAGGGTAGCCATCTGGATGTTCGAAAGAAAAACTGTGAATTATAAGCAATGGCAACAGTACCAATAATTCTCCTCAGTCATTCTGGACACCAACCTCGGAGCAAAAAGACGGAAACCTTATACCACCTGAGTTTCAAAAATCACTACACCAACACTAGTGCTGTGTGAATAGCACCATAAGGGTATTCATAACCCCTTAAGCGCTAGCGAATTATAAAAAAAAAAACTAGAAAGTCTATAAGAGCAGCTTCTTGCCTTTTAGGAATAAAGTTAGGAGCTTTGGACCGCTTAGTAAACTGCAAGAACTCGGTCGCAAGACTAAATTCTTCGACTCTCAACTGGGTGTCCCAGGTCATACCGTGAGATGTTTAAACAAAATTCAAAGAAAGACTTTCACGGCCCAAAAATTGCTTCGAGTCTTCCTTCATCCTCGGTTATGGTGTCCATTGATGATTGGGTCTCTTACGAACACAATTACGTGTAACATGGGGGGATGCTACCAAACATTCTTGCTGTCACTCAACAGAAAAGATTGCAGACAACTTATTGACGTTAAGGGATACTTCACTTTTGCCAAACATCTCTATGTTGAGGCTACACGGAGAGTAAGGCGATAAATTCTGGTCTTTCGCCACTTAATCCTTCCATACAGTATGTATGTGCCTTTGTACGATTTTCGTTTCACTCGTCGTTTCAAGGTTAAAAGCTACAATCTCACTTGCTCAGTCAGTACGACTAAGGTTCATGACCACCATAGGTAGATAGGTGTCCCGTAGGACTCACTTAGGCTCAGAGGCCATCATAGTTGTTAAAACCATTTTCACTGTTTATTGTTCGGTTCCACTTCAAAAATCCGTTTCCAATGTTTCACCTTCACACACATTCGAAGCCAATTTACCACTTAAGACGATTGAAGGTCTCCTTTGTTCGCCTGCAACTAGCCATAAGTTCAGTTGCTGCCAAGACACATGAGAAATCAAACAACTTTCTCTCAATTGGTATTGTTTCCTTGACATCGTAGAGGTGGTAGTTTTCACATTGCAATACAACGAACACCTATCAGATCCGCATGGGTTGCTCTGAGAGCAACTCAAGCATTGGTCGATTGGAAAATATGTTTTCCATTGAAAAGTTCATTAACCAACCTCCCTTCGGAGGAGTAAAACCAACATCATCCTGGAATATCCGAACGAATGAGTATGGTTTCCCCGTGTCTGAACGATCAGGTTGTTGTTTCACTTTTTTTTTGGAGCAGACACTTACGAAAGTGTGTTACCTGTCAGAGTCAGAGGATGTGATGACTTATGATTTATTTACACAGTTTTCGGATCGATGTGGATGGTAATGATAATTGAGGGTGGGGGCTTCTCCCACATCTGGCATCTGGTAGTTAACACAGTATCATGTGCGCATAATTGAGTTGGCAGCACAATGGAAACAAAAAAACAAGAAGCCACCCTCACCGGGGCCACCATCTCCAAAAGCAGCACCCCCCTCCAAAGTACCTTCTCCATTGGGACTTCATTGTATGATGCAATTTTCTTTGCTTGAGTTAAGGTCAAGTGCAGGAGGGTGGAACTTTTCTCTCACTCTCTCTCTCTCTCACCGTCACACTCACGTCCTAATTAGAGCTATTTAGATCGTTGCTGAAAACCTCCAGTGGAGGTACCGCTTAAGGCGTTTCTTGCAACAAACCAGTAAGCATGTGTATGCTTTCTAAATGAAGCCCGAGAATGTGGGGAAAAGTTCAAGGAGGATGTCGTACAAGTCGCTTGGGGTAGAATAATTAAATTTGAATTCAAAACCCAGAATGCCCTTGTGCATGGGTGAAGTCCTAAAACGTTGAATTTCATAAAAAAAAGGGTGAGTGCTTCTCTCTTAGTAGATTTCCTTCTTTGGTTTCCCTCTGAGCATAGGGATAACACTCTGCAATTGCCGGTTCTACTTTCAACAATTGATTTGTATAGCACTTATGGAGCTTGAAAAATAAGATTAGATGGTCTGCAGACTTTTACTAATTATCCTTGTGGGTTTTTTTACAAACGGAACCAGTGGTAGGCTGTGTGGCTCCGAATTAGAGGAAAACGGATTCGATTCCATGACTCCAGCAAGGAAGTGGAAGGTATTTATGACCACTCACTTCCTAGGGTGTACAACAGTGGTATTTGCCTCGACAGTCACACTCAGTTTGTCAACTCTTCCAGCGAGATCAATAATCCTGAATGCCATCAAGCGAAGCTATGAGGTATCCGCCACCGTGCGAGGTCATGGAGGATGCCCAAGTGATGCCAAAGTAGATTTTTACTCAAATATGTCATATGTATGTAGAGCAAGGACTAAAGTCCGCTTCAAATCACTTGTCAATTGGGAGCTTAGAATATTTTTAACTCGCTTGCGCAGAGTTTTTTTCCAACTACCACTGCCAGCCTTTCTACCACTGAACCCATACCATCCAAAGGTAGGATGTGCATTCACGGTTCCAATGACAGCGCAGTGTGAACAGCCACTCAAACTGTAAGAGAAGTCAGTGTGAAGCTTAGCTTTTGACTGGACACTCCCCACTCAACGATCTCGACAAGCTGGTCATAAGTTCCTCGGTTTTGTACCGACTTTGTTTGGACGAATGTCCCGCCATAGCTCAAAGGAGATAGACAACAGTTCATCTGCAAGCACGATTCTGAGATCCCTTCTCCAGTTATAGAGCTTTGCTGTGCGAAAAGTATTGACAGAAGGTCTTCAGGATAAGAGCCTTCCGACTTAATTCGAGTCTGAGAACACCAGGTCATCAGCAACTGCCAGATTGGAACCAGATGAGCATAACATGGGAAGAACCTCGTCTGAAGCACTCTTTTTAGTGATCCTCAGGATTTCGATTCTGGATTGAAATATACGTATTTATCAGCAGAAAGCCCATTTGATATGTCATCATGGTCCACATCCAACCAGGACCAGGACAATTGGGGGAGTTATAAGAATTCACAACCGATACTACTTGTTCCATTCATCACAGAACTCGTCAGTGCATAGAAATTGATCTACCCAGAATCCCGACCCAGTAACCTTATCTTAAACAGCTTCCCACAGGGCACCCTTAAACTTATCAACCCTACCGGTGGCCATGGGAACAACAACAGGTTTTGTTCCTCTGAGGACAGAATGTACCATCAGAGAGGTGATCCTCACTCTCCGGTGTGGCAAATGCCCACCGACTAAACTCTACACCTCTCTAGGGATCTGCCTGTGATGCTTAGTTACTTAAAGTGGCACTTTAGTCCGGGGTGGATCTGGGCTTCAACCATCAAGCATCTCCAGCCAGATTTAGCTGAAGCTAGCTGCCTCCTGTTTCGCAGGCCAAATTGATTCAGGTCCTTGTCGCGGTGATGCCACTTTAAAATCCATGGAGCCTCCTTCCTTTTTTTTTTTGATTCTTCTGCCTTGAAGTAGAAGCTGCGCTGTCGTCTCAGTTTCATGACTCCCTCAATGTAGGAGTACATCTGGTTCCATCACTTCGCGTTAATAAGCATCGTCCTTGAGATATTATCCAGTGTGATGACTTCTACCTCCATTGCCAACCTTCGTCGCTCTTCTTGCCATCCATAGCACTCGTGTGTGAAAGAGGAATCACCCTAAAGACAGATTGGGCTATCCACTTTCCCCATCCTCCGTAAGGAGCTCCCGTGCTCGGTTAGAAGCCGAGTTAGTAAATAATCCATCCGTGCTCTCTACTTAGCTTCTCGGTCCGTCTTCCTCTGGTCTCTGTTCTTCAATGTTCCTGCCAACGTTGCTTCGTAGGTAGGTATGGTGAAGATTTGACAGGCTTCACTCGGATCTCTAAGGATCCATTGTGTTCCTCTTACGTGGAATGCGTTCAGTCTGAAAGAGAAGATAAAGAAGAAAGGTTTGTGTGAGTTTGTCGCCGAACGCTCAGTCTTCCTGAACCTTGTGGCTTCTTAGACAGGTAGGAGACCTCTCCAGATCCATATGGTATCACAATCGACCAGTAATTGGTCTAAGTGTGCTGGCTAGCAACAGCTTGTAGCCACTTCAACCTAACCTCGCTCAGGTTGCTAAAATAGTATTCACTTTGCTTGGTAGGGTCCTTTGCTTCTGCTGTCCCCACTTCTTCTGAAGAAGTAGTTCGATAGGGGTTTACTCTTCCACTGCTTCTTCATTCAAAAACGGCTAGCTACCCGAAGAGCTACTCTTCTCTGGCCTCGGTCCATTCGTTGTCTGTCTAAATGCGTCGGCACATATCTCACAACAGGATGGACTTCGTCTCTAGGTCTTAAGGCACCTCACTGCTTCCGTAGTAAATTTTAACTCAAGGTTACATAACTTTGAGTTCCACCACTACCACCATGGAACTTTGTCTTCTACGTCTTCTCTCCTGTCAAGCTTAGATTGTAGTCTTTCATCCAAGAGCACATGCGCCTTATTTTCTGTGCGTTAGCGGTGTCTTCGCAATGAATCAAAGAAAGACAATCCATTTTGGCCACCGCTACTGTAAGGAGGCGACCACCCTACAAATGTCACCTCGAAGAACAACAAAGAACGTGACATGTTGCACTCACCCTAAGGGACCGTTTCAAAATATTAGGTCATCTCATTTAAAAATAACGAACCAATCAATAGATGGAACTCCTACACGACCCTAGGGACATCAGTTTACATGGCAACGCTGGCAAAAGATTAAAAAAAAAAAACCGGAAACAACACAACACCGTTGAACTTTATCGAATTTTCAATTTTTTTTTTTGTTAAATGCTCTCCCGAAGGACACAATTCAAATGTTTCACATGTAATTGCCGTCATAAAATGTTTAAAAATAAAAATGATGCATGTGCAGGTGCACTGGACACACATTGCCAACACGGTCGTCATTCGAAACGGGATGTGGCGCAACACAATGGAAAGAACTGCATCCAGATATGTCAGTCGGATGCACTGTGTATCTCCCCAAGGAGAGCGAGGAAAATAAAATTAACGACAGCGATGAAAATTTTCAAATTGATGATGAACCGTCATGATAAATTTTCCGTGATAGATATTGACCATGCACCGTGGAAAGCTAAACAAACACGAGGTCCTGTATGAGCTACGGGGGTTGTTCCAGCACCTCTGGCTGAAGTGATAAATATTTCACAGTAAAACTAAAATTGGAATTTCAAATTTGGGATGGATGTCCTGACAATGGCGGCGTTGTGATAATATTTTTTTTAATGCAATTCCTGAATTTCTATTTCAATTTGAACAGTAAGAACCTGCATTCCATCAGGAAGATTTGTTTAGACGCGAAGCTCGATAAGAACAAATAGGTGGTATCCAAGGCCATGCATGCATATTCAAATGCATATCAATCTCTTGATGGTCCTGAAGGATGTAACTCTGAGGACAATTTGAAATGTTATTCGATATTTCGATCCACAATTGACATATTGTCAAATAAATCGATTGGAGGTGCAGGGATAAGGGCAAAAAACAAAATGGAGTTCCAAATATTTGCACATTTGATTGTCATTTGCATTTAATTTTCGTGGGAATTATGTGCGTTTACTGATGGTTTGTCGATTCCAGCAAACATTTGCATATTCTCATGCGAAATTTTGACACTATGGAGTGCAGTTGGGAGATAAGGGAAACAATTTGACAGCCCTGAAGTCTGGTGTTGATAGGAGGAACCTCTCGTAAAGCTGAGTGCAAAGGATTATCAAAATCATTCATGCAAAACTAGGTTAGAGTCATCAAACCTCTTTCCCGTCTGCTTGATGGTCATGAACAAAGACATTGACATACATAATTCTAGTATCAGGGCACTGGGACTATAAACCTTGTCAACCCTGGAAAAACAGAACTGATGCGGTTCACAAAAGCTAGAAGAAGAGCATACTTAGGAGCCAGCTTCTTTCAGCAAATTGGCTAACATCAGCATAGGCAGCCTCCAGCGCTTCATAGCAAGCTCCAACTGGTCCTGCGGGTACTATTTCTGGTTGACATACAGATCCATGTGATCCTCCCGTCTAAGTGAGGTTGCAACTTGCAGCCTGCCACTCCAATCAAACCAACCTAACGTAAGACCATATGAGAATTGAGCCGATATATAACTTTTGCTGAACTGTTGTCAATCATTGGTTCCGGTCTTACAGGGGTAAGCGCTGAGCTCTCTTTCGTTGCAGGGTCAGATAATTTGTTGCCTACACTTCCATGTGGCCCGGAGTCCACGTAAGAAAACTTTGCTCCCTTTGGAAAGCCTACTTGGTTTGGGCTTACATTCTAGAACAATCTTCAAGCAGCTTTAATCTCTTAACCGAATGAGCAATGTTTGGCTTCCTCTTCCTCTAAAATGCATACTTGGCTTCGTCAGCTCCGATTAGATGGTAAAGGTACTTCCCGCTAGCATCTAGTGTCAACACTCGATTCAAAACTCAACTGGAAAGCAAACTTAGAACATCAAACATCCAAAAGAACCTTTGGCAAGAATTGGGGAGTCCGGTCGAAAATGACTTCAGAAAACTCCTTGCATAGGCACCATGTCCAACCCAACACTCAAGCAGTCATTTGGGCTCTTGCCTCAACAACCAAATCCTCTAAACTGGTGTCGAAAAAAACTCGCGTCTGAGGGAAGTCGTTTCTCCATCGTCTTGGTCTTCGTTCCAAGTCATAGGGGCATCGATGGAAACGAGAAAGCCGACAACATAGCCAGGTGACGATAGGCCCTTAACAGCTCTCTTGTGATGGCTGTCTACACTCCAATCGGATCTGTCGGGGACTACTTTTTACGGACTTTCTCACTGGGCACTCCCAACTCAACTCTCTCGACTAGCTGGACACAAGTTTCTCGATCATGTACCGACTTTGCTTGGACGAATGTCCCGCCACAGCTCGAAGCAGATCATTTCATTTCTTCAGCCATAGCCAGATCTGTCAGAGGACCACCTGTCAAGAAAAAAGGGCAAACGACCTCCACAGCAAAACCCGCACAAACATTGCATGAATCGTCGCAACTTATACGGGCCATTGGGCAGAGGGAATATAGTACTTATCCCATTTGATACTCACTGCCCCAGTATGAACGAGGAAAAATCCCTTAATCAATCAATTGCTTGTGTAGGTGCTCTTCCCTGGCCGTCACGATAATCACGAGCGAGTCGCCCGAAATACCCACTTTAGTTGTCCCTCGGTGCATACGCTTGTAGATTCTATAGAAGACAAGATCTGGATCTTGCACTGTGCTCTTATAAAGCCTCCTCCTGACTCAATCTGTTACGAATCAGTCATGACACCATGGTTATGCTTACAAGAAACTCAGTCGATTCGTTCAACTTGAATTCATGTCCAGAGAAGTTCTCCTCTAGACCTAGATATGCAAGCGTTTGGAAGATCTCATTTCCCTGTGGCTTCGTTGTGTTTCAGGCAAAACTTACCAAGTGGCTCTCAAAGCACACAAATCCCAACTCAAAATCTGTAGAGTGATGCTTCAATGCCCTTCAGTACAAGACTTTCTATGGTGAGTACTAGGACTGATTGGCTACCGTAAGGGGTTTTTTCGTAATAGGAACCCCAAAACTGGTTGAAACCCAGGTTCACCCCGAACTGTAGTGCCACCTGAGTGAGTCAGTAAGTAGGAACCTAAACCTTTCTGATTCCACGTTCTAACCAATTCTAAACAGTTGGGAGGGCACAACTTGTACTTCTTCTATTGGGGAAAACAGGTAGGGTAGGTACTGACTCCATTCCATCAGGAGAACTCCCCAGACAAGTCTCAGGAAAGATGTTGAATTTGATACAACCACTCACTTAGACTCAGATCCCATTGTGGTGCACAGTTTTGACACTAAGTTCGGCCTTGCTTATCGAACGAGCTCTCTCTAAATTGATCCACCCTCTGACCAAAAAGTACCCGAGGTACTTGAACTTCTCTCACCTGATTCAATGGGGCTCCACTAACATGCAGAGTGCACTGAACAGACCTTCTGGAAACAATCATCACTTCATCATCATAGACGGGTACAAACCTCTAGAGAGCGCTCTGGAATTCAGTCTGGGAGGACCCAAGAATGACCAATTCATCCATGAAAAGCAGATGACAGGTCCTCAAGCTTCCACGTACGAGGCATTCTGCGTGCTGGAGTTCAGCGGGGGAGAGCCCAAGAATGACCAGTTCATCCATGAAAAGTAGATGACTGATCCTCAAGCATTCAAGGACGAGTCATTCTGTGCTCCAGAGTTCTGTCTGGGAGTTCGGTATAAGAGAACTCAAGAATGACCAGTTGATCCATGAAAAGTAGATGACTGATCCTCAAGCACCCAAGAATGAGTCGTCCTGTCCGCTGGAGTTCTATCTGAGAGTTTGGTCTAGGACAACTCAAGAATGACCAATTCATCCATGAAAAGTAGAAGACTGGTCCACAAGTCTCTAAGAATGAGTCATCCTGTCCGCTGGAGTTCTGTCTGAGAGTTCGGTCTAGGAGAACTCAAGAATGACCAATTCATCCACGAAAAGTTGATGACTGGTCCTCAAGCATCCAAGAATGAGTTTTCCTGTCCGCTGGAGTTCTATCTGAGAGTTTGATCTAGGACAACTCAAGAATGACCAATTCATCCATGAAAAGTAGAAGACTGGTCCACAAGTCTCTAAGAATGAGTCATCCTGTCCGCTGGAGTTCTATCTGAGAGTTTGGTCTAGGAGAACTCAAGAATGACCAATTCATCCACGAAAAGAAGATGACTGATCCTAAAGACTGTAAGGACCCACGAATGACCGTATCATCCCCGAAAAGTAAATGACTTTTACGAAGCATTCTCCGCCACGGTTGCGTTGTAACATCCAGTCCATGATGAAAAGGAGGGGCTTTCACTGAAAGACACCAACTTAACATCGTTTACCCGACCACAGCTTCTTCTAAGGGACCAAAGTTCCCTTCCGACCAAACAAAAGCTTTAAATTAAAAAAATCTCAGCACAATGACTTCACCAAGCACAATATCCTTTCACACCTTTTGATCAATCCACATGCACACGCACTCGTTATAAGTATTTCGAAGCACACTCACGAAATAAAATAATTTAACACGCCATGTCATACCGTCTCTATATCTTCTTTCAGGTACGACTGTGCAGTAGAGGACGTTTGGTATTTCGGTGCCCAAAACGTTTTCGAAAGCCATTTCTCTTTATGTTACCCGTCCTTGTGAGTAGCACAGTACAGACAACAACCAGCATTCCTCAGGTGGTATGTGTACAATTTTGTCGAATTTTTTTTTCCTTCAACTACCTACACTATCTCTGCCGCTCTATGGAACTATTTCTATGTCCTCTTGCTCCTGTTCTTTCACTTTTTTTTTTCAAATTCTTTTCTTAAGTTTTTTTTAAATTTTATATCAATAGCCATGTGAATGTCCTTTTCCATCACAGTGAAGGATTCATAATCTGAAACCACCAAGCATCTGTACCTCTGTAGAGCATGCAGGTGCTAGCTTGCTTTAATTTTTTTTTTTTTAAAGCAAACGCCACAAGGACCATTTGAAACACGTCACAGGAAACGAGATAGATAAAAACTGAAAGCTATAATATTTCTGAAAGTGATTTTATGCGATGCACACCGGCAGGGATGTTTTTTTTGGTGACTGTTACCGAGATGAAACACCTCTGGTATCGATCGCATCAGCCACTTGCACCCGGTAAAGCGAGCAAACAGAGGAAACAACAAAAAAAAAACTTCCACTCCATCGCGCACCGGAACAAATGCAGATGCATACCATATCGTCCTCGGCCCAACGTATTGCAGTTTATCACATTTCGTCCTTTTTTTTGTGGAAATAATCTCTACCAAAGCATCTTGTTCCTGTGAGCTGCTCCTCGTTGGTGTGTTTGGAATATTTTTGTATTTTGCAGTCGCTTTTGGTTTTTGTGTCCTCGGAAATAAAATTAGGTCTTCGAAGGAGTCGTACGTATCTGCAGGCAAAGGTACACATGCGAGTGTATCCTTTTCTAGATTTTTCTGATTTAAAGTGGAAAGTGGCGTCAGTGAAGGGAAAATGGTTACGCGCAATCCGGAAGGAAGCTGGATATTGGTTTAAGGTTTTTTTTTATTTTTCGGCCAAAACGTGGTTATCCTTGTCCATGTCCTTGCGTGTGACAAATGGAGGTTCAGCCTTTGAAGGCTCCTCGGAAGCCAGAAGCATTTTTTTTTTCCAATTAAATGACGTTTTAGTAGCAAGTAAGGTTTGAACGCCTTTGAAAGGCCTCGGAGCCAGAAGTAGTCTTTTTTCCCGTTTTGCTTCCACAATAGCATCCCATCCCTAGGTAGGTGAGTCATTAAGAGGTATGAGCCTTTTGCAGACGAAATTACCCTCGAATTTCCACTGACTAAGCTCACCTCACCCCTATATCCTGGTACTACGGTACCACAGTCTTTACGATTAATCGCAGGCAAAGTTTTGTTTCATCTGTCACTTGCATTCGAAGTAGCTCTGGTCCTCCAGGCTAAGGCGTAACTTGCTAACCACGTAGTTATGAGAAAGACACTGATATGGATCTTCTAGTTTAAGATCACGACGTGGAACGTCCCACGTACACTGTATACGCTCATGATGCAACTCAAAGGCTTGAATTTTACCTAGCGCTGTATAGGACAGATATTACCGCGATATTGGATGCCCTACCTGCCTCTAACAGTGTCTAAGTGTACCTCTTCTCGGGGGACCACGCTTAATTAACTAAGATGCGCTTTCGTCGTGGAAAATCGATCAAGAGTTGTTGACTTTAGGCCGATCAGTGATAGCTCAGCTATAACCCGCCACGTTTTACAACATCAGCCTAACACACGGCTACCGATGAAGCTGAAGAACTTATCAACGACCACCTCCTAGATAAAGCATACGGTTGGTATAAGTTGGAAAGTACAGCCTCCACGAACAGATAATGGCTTCTGATGGCAACAAACGTCGACTCTGAAAATCTTTCCGTTACAGCCAAGTTCAGAGCTCGACAGTCCAACGAGAAGAAGCTGCGATTGGCGTTGGACGCATTAGTACACTTGGAGTAGCCGGAGGCTACAAAGAGCAATCGAGTGAAAGATTACCCTCTGTGCACTCGCCTTCCTTCCACTGATGCCAACATTCAGTGGACCCATTATTGTAATATTATCGAAGAGGTAGCCGAGTTCCATCTTTGGATACCAGCCACCGCCAAATAGATGCCTTCAGCGGAAAACTGATGCGGGAAGAGTATTGATCCGGAAAAAGAGAGGAGAAGAGGGCATACAGTCTCCCAGATCAAGATCGAAAAGTCGCGTGACAGGAACAAGATCCGGAAGTTGTTAAGGAAAACCAAGTAACTGGCAGCTGGGTTCAAGGCCGAGGAATATGGAAAGGAATAGTTGCTGAACAGGCAAAGTGTTGAGAGGCATAGGGCGAGGAAAGCGCCCACCTTCTGCCAACGAAGTAATCCCCCAATCACAGAAAAGAAAAAGTTGACCCAGCTAACATAAAACTGACTTCAATGGCTTACCAGCAGGCCTATCAAGACCCGTTTTCCCCTGTAGGTCTTAGGGCTTCTACAATCCACAAATAGTTACCTCTACAGCTTTCCTCAAAATGTTTTTTGATCTTTTCCAGTTGACTTGCCACTACTTACACTATTCTGCACGATGTTAGTCTGCCATCATGAGCTTCCTTAGCCGAAAGAAGTCATAATGCTTCTGGGAACCTATAACTTTTGGTGTCGAAAATTTGAACCTCAGATCTGGACTTGATCTGATCCCAATTTCATTCGGGAAGTATCGCTCTAAAGAGACTTTATCCCTCTCGCCATATAGCTGAGCAAGCTGGCTGAGGTTCGAGTCCTGGAAAAATGTAAAAATCTTTGTGGAACTCCTTTAGAAAGAGAAACGAAAAGGAACCTAGCAATTCTTGTCTGTTTCTATATGTCTTTGGACAAACAGCTCGGAAAGACAGCTGAAGATTCTCAAAGACGGGAGGTAATATATCCTCCCTCCGTCTTCTTAGAGATTCAGGGAGCCTTTGATATTCCTACCTTTGGCAGGATTGAGTCTAATCGGACATTCTACCAGGACTGAGCTAAACCAAGACCGAACCATCTTGGAGGTGTAATTATACTCAAGTCTAGGAAGACAGCCTATGAATTTCCTAAACGAACTTCCATCAGCTAAAGTTTGGAATGTCAGCTTCTATACTAGAGAGGCAAATCAACGGAGATGGCAAGAAGGTAGAGATCACGTCAAGCAATTGTCCAATGCGCCTTCGTCGTCTTCTTGAGAATTAAGAGAATCGTTTGATAACCCTACCTCTGTCAGGATTGAATCTGCTCTAGGATTGGAATATTTAGGAGTCAATTCAGGACATCTACCAAGACTGAGATAAGCTAAGACTGAGATAAACTAAGACAGAGACGTCCTTGTCATCAACCACCTTGTGGAACTCAATGCTCGTCTTCTCTGTTGAGTAGGCCTTAGGCAATGTCGGTTCTAAGTATCGTCAGTACTTGATGTCATAACCTAGAGCAGGATCAGAGACCGTTTTTATTGATCCTTTACCAGTAATTGACTGCAGTTCTTCCCTTTTATAAGCATCGAATGACTGAGACTCATGTATCGATCGATATTCCAACTGGGAACGAAGCAATACGTTTGTGCCTTGTATACCAGATGGCTCTGGATGTTTCTTGTCCACAATGTACTAGTTTGGTGACAGGCCATCTAAATCTGACTATGTGAAGTTCCTTCATTGTAACTGTGGCATGGTTTTCCGTGCGCAACAACTTCCAGTCAAACGTACCTGTTCGGGCGATTTTGAGAAAAATCGTCCTTAAGTTGAGGGGATCGAAAAAAAGAAAAATCCACGGTTCGGGATGGTTGATTATAAGTTTATTGGAGATCCGTTCTTGGGCACGGTCGAAAGGTAAGAGAAAGTTGGTCGGGAACGTAGGCAGGAAGTAGGTGAATAAGAAATGGGGGAACGAAACGGATGTGGTGAATATGTAGGACAGTGGGAATGGAACCGGGAAGAGGTGAATAGGTGAGGGCGACATCTTACATTTCAATCTGATAAATCTTAATTTAACGTGAACAGTCACTTTAAAACTTTGATATTCCCAAGACACAAACCATCAACAAGCTTTCGAAATGTCAAACTGACATGCAACCTTAAATTTGAGAGTGGTACTACTAAAGTTGTCAAAACACCATCTTTAGGCAACAAACCTTATCGAAACCAATACGTACCCTTTGCGATGTAAGTGAAAATTTCCAAAAGGCTACAATGACAATGGAACTTTACCAACACAACCCAGCCGATGGATCATCCGTAGAAATTGCAACCCAACAAAAAAAAAAAGCGTATACATCACTTGATAATACGGTCGATAATTCCATTGAATTCTGGCGTCCATTGGGCGGTTTATTTTTTTAACCCCCTTATGCTGGTTCTATAAACAAAGCATTTGATTTATTTAAAGAGAAATGCAAATCGGTAAAATGTTGTAAATTGTTACCACCAGAGGGTGATTCTTTTTATCTTTTGTTAGCCGAATTTTTAACGTTTCACACTCGCATATAGATATGCAACTGAATGTAGCAGATTTAGGGACAAAAGACATGAACAGGGTCGTGTTCAGAATTCACTTGCTACAACGATTTAAAGGCATTCCTTATCGATGACATGACGAACGTAAAAGACAGTAACCCCCAGCGGCACTTGGACTAACTTTTGTCTAGTGAAGCCAGCAGCCAACTCAACATCTGTCAATATGACGTCTGTCAGTAAGAAAATTACATTAACCCAAACCAGATCTGTCAAAAGCACAATACGTCAATTGCAAACGTCACACTTCACGTAACGTAACATAAAGACTTATTTAAATAATTTCCTTTTCCCTTGCAGGTCCTTCGAACAACAGCATCTCTAACTGTTCAGGATGCTGCACCAGCTGATGGTGGACAAAAAGAGTACTACACCAATTGGTCACACATAGACAGTACAAAAGCGGACCCAGATCCACAAGAGATATCACAACCACAACGACGTCCCGGTAAAAATTGTAAACGGAAACGACGTCCTCAGTTATCGATCAGCACAACTAGTACAACAGAATTTGCACCACTTGTACCTCAACAACAACAGTATTGGCGTGGTCATGTCGAAGATGAGCTACCAAAACCCCGACAAAGACTGCAACCATCTGACGTCAGTCCAACTCAAATCTCTGAACGCATACGAGAGCCAAGCACAACGAAATTGTCCGAACGAATCGGAGAAGCTTTACCCAGCCAATCGTCAGAGATAATTTCAGGACTTCCGTCTTCTCAGACCTCAGAAGAAAGTCAAGAAGGGTTTGGATTACCCCCGAAGTACTCAGAAGCAATAAGGAAGCCCATGCCTACGATATATTCTGAGAAAATCCGAGAATTCAATCCAAATAAGGAATCCCTTATAGCCCGTCAGCCAATAACGAGCACAGTTTTCGACAAAATACGTGACCCTTCACCGACAAGAATCTCGGAAAGAAATCGAGAACCACTTTCGACGAAACCACCTTCCCTTCCAGAAGCCAGTCCGTCTCTGATTTCTGAACGAATCCGTGAACCCACATCGAAGAAGACGTCCGAAAGGTACCGAGAGCCACTTACGACGACCAGAAACTCGGAACGAATTCGAGAACCCCTGGCTGCCCTAGAGAAAGAACAAAAGCTCTCCGAGTTGCGCGACAAGCAACGTCAGGAGTTGGTCACTGAAGTCACTACCGGATACCGTGATAAATCTTATCGACGCCCCTATTCGCAGGCAAAGAAGGAGAGCTCCCTGCAACCTACCTACCCGAGCCGAGAAGAATCAGGCAGCAGAGTTCCTTCACATCGGTCACCCATCGATTTGAAGGAAATTCTCAAAAATTCCGGCGGCCTAAGCCTGAGCGAGATACTTCAACAGAAAAACCTTTCGCTGGACGACTTACTCAAAGGCAAACAGAATGCGTTACTAGCGCTCCAAACAACCGCTACAGCTCCTCAGAAAGCAGAGGAGAGTAGCTCTAGGGAGCGCTTGCCAAAACCAATAAGGAGAATACCACCGACAACTACAACCACTACGACCACGACCGCGACTACGACAACAACGACAACAGCACCCACCAGCCCCGATCTGTCACTCGAAGAGAACTCTGCACAGTCGGGAGAAAGTCAAGAACTTCTCTCAGCAGAGGCCACCTCAAAGCAAAGCGAGGAGAGTAAGACAACCAAGGATGTGCAGACAAAGAGAAAAAATCTCCTCAAGTTTCCCTCAAGAACGCGAATGAATCCCACAATGAGAAGACAGCAGCATTTGGACACCACCTTACAACAGAGATTCTCGACAAGCACCACAACCTTTAAGCCCCCAACGACCCGGCTACCGCTTTACAAGAAACGACAACACACCAGGCCATCCCTTATCCGAACACCGAATTTCAAAAGGAAAAATGCAACTTCCTCTCCAGGATCGTTCGAATCAAAGGAGTCTCGCGAATCAGAGGACTCCCAGGAGGATACTGCCACCTTGAACTACCCAAAAAGATCGAGATTTAAGCCGTCTACGACAACAACCACCGAATCGATTGCTGATCAAACCGATCCTGCAACAAACTTTGTCGAGGATTCCGGTGAAAATGAAGTGCTTCTCCAACCGACGACCATAGAAAACAGCAGCTTCTCCGGCGAAAACAACTCAATGATCGTGGCAAACGATCGCGATGAAGTCGAAACCAAAAAACACGAAGAGCCCACAACCGATCACATATACCGCTATAACTCGCTCAAAAACTACATCGACAACAACCTTCCGCATGCGGTCTTCATGGATATCGATCTTGCTGACATCGATCCTGTGGACGATCGCACCGATCTGCTTGAACTGATCGAAGATCGCCGTTCAGGCAACCGTCTCATCAAAGTTCTCGAGCAACGCAACATGACCCTCGAAGAGCTGATCGAACACAGAAAACGAGGATCGAGCCAACTCCATCTCTCCACCTTCGTACAGAACCGATCGGGTGTCTTTCCGGGGAAAAAAGTCGTCGTAAACGACGACATGGACATTGTCACAGCTTTCGAGAACTTTCCCCACTTCAATCTGCTCAATCTGAAAAGTGTCAAGCCCGATGAGATCAAAACTGACTCCCAGGGCTCCAGCTACTTCACGTCCATACTCGATATTGAACCCACCGATGGGAGCCTCAAAGATGGCAGCGGTTCCGGTGCGGCCCCGTCTCCCAAAAACTCCATCCGTAGTAAGTCACTCAAAATGGTTTCTCCTTTCGTTTAATTTGTTTTCTTTTTCAGTTCTGTTCGTTTAGAAATCTGATTATATTGAAAGAAGGTACAAATTTTGCTTGAACTCTATTTTGACAGATCCCAGCAGCAACATACAACGACAACCGTTCTACCCGTCTTGGAAGAGTTTAGCCCTAGCAAGTCTTACAACCTCGGAGAATGCGAGAAGATTTTTACAGCGTCCAGACCCAGAACCACCGCAACAAACCGCCCAAAGTCATCAGTCACCGACAGTGATCGAGGACGATCCGATCCTTCAAATTGAAGATCAAGTCGCTCATGCCCATGACTTAGTCGATCTCGAGTTATCCGGACACGGATTCAAACGCAGCGCAATGAACCTCATGCATACGTCACAAATGCCAACTGGCATTCGATCAGCGATCGTGGCCAGTGCTGCTATTGTTTTAACATCCCTGGTGACGTTTATGGTGATATTTGTCGCCTGCCGATGGAAACAGAAAAGACGGCGCCAGAAGTTAGACTACATGGAGGCGTATAACGTGATGAAGAACAAGTTACCAGTGATATCGTCACGAAAAACCGACGAGCTGGCAACATCGATGACAAGTTTGGGCATGGAGAGCGATGCCCCATCCAGAGTTAGTCGAAGTAACAGCCGTCAGAGTCAACATCATCAGATTTCGATTGTGTTCCCCGGTGGTGGGGTGTACCCGTCGATGACATCACTATCGCCGTCGAGTTCAAAACTCAACACAATGGATCCAAATTCACCAGAGGTTCGAGAATATCTTTTCGATGCGTTACGAGAGTCATTCTAGTAAGTGGCGACCAATTGAGGTCGATTTTGAGGTTAGGAGCTGTGAAATCTTTTTTTTTTTTTTAACAAAAATATTCAAATACAATAAATTGAAAAAAGTAACAATAAAGCTGTCAAAGTAAGGGATGGAGACGAGGGATTGCTGTCATTTTATGTACAAACGTTGTGGGGAAGGGTCAGAAGTTTGAAAGGTTTTGATTGGTATAAGGTCTTTTAGAGCCGAACTTGCTTCCGTTGAACCTTGTCCAAGCTTAAACTATAAATCTTTCTTTCAACGTCATCCGATTCTTAACAACAGTATTAACGTCAAGGGTCAACGTCAAGTTCGTTTGCTGATTCCAACGAAAGGGAGAGTTAACCCCCTGTCCACAACTTCACTGCTCAAAGCTTCACTTTAAATCGAAATCCAAGGTTTAGTGTGTGAGAAATTTCAACAAGTTAAAGGGTTCAACACGTGCCCTACTGAATTCCCTCTAAAGGAGGAACGTCTCTAAGAGCTTCTTTAAGCTCGTCTTCTGTCCAAAACGAACTGATCTCCTTCCACTAGTAACCCATGCTCGAAAGGCGTTGAAAAAGTCTAGGTACTGGGTCGCGGTCAGGTTGTAGGTCTAACTCTATCTTTTCTGTCCATACAACACCCTTCTAAGCCCAGCTGGTAACTGGAGCTGGAACTTTTGGGCCCAAGAATTCAGTTGGTGTACGACGGGAATCACCCAACTTCTTCTCTACTCTCTAAACCTGTCTCTAACAACGTAGTTATTGACCTCTGCATAGCTCAGTTCCCACCAACTTTTGGAGACTGACCAGACTGACGTTTTGACACTTTTTTCGACAAGAAAGTGCAGTAAAGTGGGAAAGTTTGCGAGCATCGCACTAGCACTCCCATAAGTCGACTTAGGGACTGTAAAGCTATGCGATGCCTGCGGATCTACTAACTAAATCACGAACCTTATGATTCCGAAAGCAACGAGTTTCTTTAAAAAAGGTTTGGAAAGCCTTTGCAAGGGGCACACGCATCTGCTACACGCTTACTCAATATAAACAGTTTTTAGACCCTTGTTTTTAGAAACTAACAAAGCTTAACGAAGCTCTATAACTGAGTTCAATTTTTAAGAGGTTATCTTGGAGATTCCAAAAATATAGGTCATGGATAAGCCACAGAAAGGTTCAAAGCCGACGTAGGACCGTTGCGTGTGTAACATGCAAAAAGTGTAGCCTTCAGTGTCCTTATGTCAGAGGCCATGAGCAGGTGACTGCTTAAGGGCTTTAGGATTAAGGACCTTTTAACGAAAAGATTTCTGTGTGAGATCTCAAAGAAAAAGCACCGGGGGCCGCCTCTAAGACGTTTTGAACTTCAGTTAAGGAGTTCCACTGCTAAACTTAGGAAGTACTAGATGAAGCCTCGTACAGTCTTCAAATGTTTCATGTTGTTCACTGCAAATCAATCTTAAGGCCGTTCCTGACGCCTGTATACAGAGCTCTACCTCGGCTATCAGTAAGCCAACGAAAGACTAGACTTATCTAAATTTGGAGCCTTGGCCTCAACCAACAAGCCTCTCCAGTTAACATGGTCCATAGCCAACAAAGTCCAGTTATGCACTCCCAGTTGGTTTAGGTCTCCTTCTACATGTGCCCGCCTTTTTCATACTTTGCGATGTTCTACATGTCCTAGCCATCTTAAATGCCCATCGGTCTAGGTCCATGTCGCTCGAAACGACATTCGAAAGAGTGCATGCTTCACCGCCATAAAACAAGCATGATAAGGGTCTTACACAGAGTTCCCTTAGTTTTTCGGGATGGGGCCTTACTACTCAATTGCCTTCTCAGCTCAAAAAAGCAGGAACTGGCAAGAGCTATTCTTCGTTTGATGAGGCGTCGTTGTCAGAAGTGATAGTAAAGCCAAGGTAGGAGGGACAACGTCGTTTGTCTACCCTCTGCTACCTTACTTAAAGTTTAAGATTCTTGGCACACGTAAGATTTTGCTGGGTCGTTAGTCACAAAATTGTACCAAGCAATGAAAGGGCTGACGAACTACAAACAAAGGGATCAACCCTAGACAGGGAGCAGTCCGATGATGCAATTGGACCACCACTCTGCTACCTTAAATCACACAAAAATTCTTAACGGAAGCAATCAACTGGAACTCACTAACCACCGTGTGAATTATCAAAGAAGATACTAGGGACGATTCTAAGAAGAGGTACATGAGATGAGGACACAATCCATTCTTCACTGTCACTGCCCAAACCTCTACCAAGTACCAGGACTGCGTCTGATGGCCCACAAGAAGATCTTCCAAATTTTGCACGACCGACCGACCAGATGGTTGACACCAAGAAACTTAATCCACGTCACCTAGGTACTCAGGTTCATTTCGGCATTGCTCAAGTTTTGAGGATGTAGAGGTAGCAATGTTTTGAAGTTGCGTGTTGGATAATTCTTGAGTTCCCTAATTTGTCAGGAGCTCCACCTGAAAGACGCTGGCAAAAGTCGATAGGATTTGTACAAGTTAAGGGTTTCGGGGAAAACTCTTGCATATTGTCATAGCTTTCTACCATTGCTCCACCGTTTGATTCATCTCTGGCCTCCACAGTTTACAAAACTGTGTTTGAGGTCAATGTAGCTTAGGACGCTATAACTGCTTATGATAGCAGCTTTTGGATGTGGCCGTAGAATTTGGTAGTCCAGCACCCAAAATCTCTGACTCGGACTGCCCTACAGCCGAGGCTCCTGCACCTTTTACCCATCGGGCGGGGCGTTGGTAGGCTCCCATAATGTATATGCTTTACTCAGAGTGGGGTACCTAGGCTCCCACCAGAGTTCAGTGGAAGAAAGACAAAGTAGTAAAGCACTTCGACACGGTCATCTGCACCGACGGATCGAAGATGAACTGCGGTGTGGGAGCCGGTGTCTACTCGCAATCACTGAAAATATCAGCGCCTTCCAAGCAAAACTACTTGCAATCCGAAAGGGTTGCACGCATCTCGAGCGTGGCACAACCCACAAACAAAACATTGCTATCCTCATAGATAGCCAAGTCCCTATCAAAGCTATTGACTCGGCTACCATATCCTCCAAACTAGTGCAGGAGTGCCGGAACGAACTTGCTCGCTGGAGTGAACGCTTCAGGGTTGCCACGCTGTTCTGGGTTCCACGGTACAGTGACATAAAAGGAAACAAGCGTGCAGATGAATTGAATAGACAGGGCTTAACTCTACACGGCTCACTCGCAGCAAAGGTCCAAATCCCAGTAGAAGCGGTCACAGGACATATCCACCCAAAGTTTCTGCAGAAGACCAACCTCCAATGAAAGAGGTTAACCAACTTGAAGATGTGGCCGACCAATGATAAGATTAGAACAAAAGATCGCCTAACCTCGGGGCATTGGCCAATTGAAGATCATACGGCCAAACTAGGTATTCCATACCATCCCCAATCCCCCGAGAACGAAAATAAGATAGAACCTCTCTCCCATTTCCTCTGCAAATGTCCGACACTAGCAAAAGCCAGACTGCTTGCACTAAGCCAACCATTCTTCGACGACCTCAACGACATCCGTTTTCTCCACTCCACAGGCTGCATTCTAGGCACTTCCGACTATCTCACCCATCTTCAATGACACACATCATCAACCAGGTCACACCAGTCGTAGTAACGAAGAGGCACATTCTAGTGCTAATTCGAGTTCTGTTGAAGCGCCACCTCTACCTTCCTAACCAGGTGCCCCATAGTTAAGAATTGGTGGTGTAACAGCAAACCTACTAGAGTACTTCCTGTATCATCAACATCATCAAGTTCCACAAAAATCGCTTCCATCTGTCCCGGTCTGGATCTAGGTATTTCAGCTGTGGCTACGTTTTCCTCTGGGTCGCTGCTTCTACTAACACTGTTGATCTTCACGCTATTTTTAGCCTTCCAAGCCGCCGTGCTCCTTCAGAATTCCATTCTTGTATAAGTGTCTAAAATACGTTCTAATATTTTGAGCAGAAAGGAGGTTAGAAGGTTCCCTATGGCAAAACATAAAAGTTTCATAAAATCTCAGCAATCCCTTATAAAAAAAAGTTTAAAAAAAAAAAAAAAATAACAAAACCAATGACAAAGTATAAACAAATTAAAAATGAAACGCTCAATGAAACAATACACGAAGAGAATAAGTAGATTTAAGGAACCTAGAATTAAAATGATGATACATCCTAGATGCGCGTAGGGTTTCCAAAACAATTTGTAATTTTCAATAAATAAAAGATTTTTTCAAAATTGTTTTTAAAAGTTTGTAGACTTGTTTAGGGAATCTACTCTTTAATTATTTTATATCTAGTTATACGAGTAGGATTGTGTTTAATTTTGATCTTCTATTTATTGTATTACTTGTATTTATTTATTTAAAATAACGATAAAGTATATATTTTAAGAAGGATAACCTTATAATTGAAATATACAATGTTTTACCCAAAAAATGAATTTTGTTTCATTTAAAAAAGAGTCAACGTAACCTCCACATAACTCTACAGGGGTTCCTGCATCAAAGACAAAGAATTTGATTTCCCAAGGCAGACGAATCCATATCGCATGATTGTAATGCGAATCCACATAACAGCAGAGTAGGACACATCCGTTGGTATCGAAGAAAAAATGTCTTGCACGTAGGAATCCCCTGTTTTCTACGGCACACTACCCAATATGTCCACAAGACATCGTGACTTAGCTTGTCACCATCTGCATTCTGGTGAGTTTCTTCCCCCAGACCGCCTTCCAAACTCTTCGGGTGGTTTCCAGGCGGAGGTACTAGCGACTAGAGAGGAACTAGAGACGACATTACCAAAAACAACATAGAAATATTTATTGACAGCCAGGCTGCCATCAAAGTGCTCCGCTCACTAACTTCGTCCTTTTAACCAGAAGAACAGTGCAAGGAAATTATTACGTTCGGTTTAATCTCACTCTTCTCTTAGTTCCCGGCAACAGTAACATAGAGGGGAATGAGGGAGCCGACACGCTAGTCAGACTGACTCTTGCGGGGTCAATCTGCTCCCCGATGGGACTCATCAAGGGTAGATTTCTCCAACATTTTCTCTCTATTGCCAACTCTTGATGAAACAGTCTAGAAACCTGTGCACCTCCTACAATGAAAACAGGATGAATGACTTAATCAATAGAACCCGCACCGAAGGTAGCAAGAATCACAGCAATTAGCACTGGCCACTGGCCAATTGGGCCACACGCTGCCAAGTTAGGCATTTCATTCAACCTCCACTGCCCTTGTCGCAACCATTCACACGAAAAAGAAACCCTATTCCTCTTTCTTTGTAACTGCCCGGCACTAGCCAGAGCCAGCCATTGCACACTTGACATACCCTTTTTTAAGGAACTATTCTGACATACAATTCTGCAACATCATCAACTTTCTGAACTCCACAGGATGGATTTGAAAACTACGCTCTTAGCCACACCCATCAACGCATCCAGGTCACGTGAGTTGTGGTACCAAAACGACGCATCCGCGCTACTTGTGTTTCTGGTAGGACCTTCGCAGTTTCAACCACTACTATCAACTTTCCCCCAGAGCTGGAAGCGTGTTAAACTAGTTCAAGAACAATAAAAGTTGAGAGCGAGGTCACGAATCTGCGAAGCCTGTTCTCTTTTTAACCTTTTTTTTTCTGTCGGGGTGTTGTTCTAAGAAAGTCGATTAAGCGCTTCAGTGATAAGGAGATTAGGTAACCAGCAAAGGCAAGAAAATCACATAGGATGTGTTCCGCAGTGTCGTCGCCCTCTTTACAGGCGTCACAGATAGTGATGTCACTTAAACCTAACACATTGAGATGTTTAGCGCATACCTCAAGGGTGAATCTATTGAAACGGCTCTACACTCTGACCATTCTACCTAACCTAAACTGCATACTTAACTAGGAAACTGTACCGACTATTATGGCAAGATCCATATCGAATCAGCGATGAACACTCTTTCAGCTGAGCTTTCAACTCAAGGACTGGAATAGGTAAACAGAACTAGTCAGGCAACAGCTTGTAGAGAATGGGCGAAGAGTTGTTACGTGCGTCCATAAGTTTTCCCCAGTCCCAGTTAAACCAAACTATCTAGCCGACACCTTATACGGGCTACTTTGACATATTCGGCATTTCAGGCTCCTTGTGCTAAGAGTACACACTACAGATCTGGCCCATCAGGTTGCCATTGAAGAAAATTAATCTGACAAAACAACAATAAGCCTCGGGTAAAGCAGATCTACTGTTGACGAGCCCTGCAAACGAAAAAAGGATAACGACCTTGGAATCTGCACGTGGAATATGTATAAGATCCCTTAACAGGTTCTTCTCAACAGCCATCCAAGAAGTGCTGGTTACTTAGATGAGGATCTGTCATTATAGGACAGACTCAGACAAGATGTCTTGAGTTTCAGACATGTGAACGAGCGTATTAAGGCTAAATTCATCATCATCAGCCTAAAACTCACAAGTGCACACCACTAAAGTAAGTTTCTGACTTCTTGGACAAGACTTACGAGCAGTGCCATTTGACTGTATAATACCTCTGCTACAGGATTAAAGCTAATCGACTTTGTTGCAGAAGGAAACATTCACAAGGTACATGCAAAATAAACCGTCAGCCACATTGATCACACTGCGATCGACGCAAGGCACTCTTCTAGTATATTGGATGTCAAACATTGACCAGGACCACTCCCTTCTTGTAGCGAAGGTAGAGCTGCGGATATCCCGAATTCCGCAAAGACAAGGAAATACGGTGTGAAAGTTTGATTTCAGACGACTACAATCGCAAGTCCAAAGCCCTTTTCAATCAAGTGTCCTTTAATCTCTGAAAAACTTCTTAGCCGCCAGCATCAAGTGCTGAAGACCAGTACCACTGTCAAAAAGCCGTCAGAAATGCCGCCTCTAATATACTGAGCCAAATCGTCTCTTCCGTGATCGTTAGGTATACGATTACGGAAGAGACGATTTAGCCCCTGGGTTTCTCTCGGCCACCATAGCGTAACCACTGATTCGACGAAAAATGTTGGCAAGCAGCTACTAACTCGACTTGTTAAGAACCGTCATGCAATCAGATCAGTTGGTTAAGTAGTCCTAAGTCAGATCGAAGTAGAGGACCCAGGATGCCCAAGACGATTCTTTCAAAACGTACGCCTAGAGAGCGTTCTGGAACCGTTCATATTGCGCATTGCAAAGAATCAAGACACTACGCTTTGACAAAGGATATCAGTTTTCTCGGAAGCTAGTTTCTCCTGCCAAATCTCAGTAATCTTAGCTCCACCGCGCTTACCTCCTCACGGCTGCGTCAAGCCCTGTCGGTAAGTTTAGTTACCTTCTAACTAAGTTAAGCCACGGTACTGTCTCGTGCTTCACTAAAAACAACAAAGTCATTGGAGATCGTAACTCTGCGATAAGTAATACAAGATTCGGGTGGAATTCAAAGAATTTTAAACCCTCCTCTTCGACTGAATACGAATGGATCCACAGATACATAACTAGAACAGAGCACATAGGACGTAACTTATTTGTGATAAAACAACGACTCACCGATACAAATCATAGCTGAAGCGCTCCGCCAGCATACTTGTCTGCTTCATTTGTTGAAAGTTCTGGTACATCATAGCATACTGCCTTGCAATATTCTTACACTGACCGATCGCTTGCGACAATGCACTGGTGCCCTTCAACTCCTGCATATCGTTCACTGAATAAAACAACACTGTCGAGTACTTCTCTGGCAACAAATCAATGTACGGCTTCCAGAAACTCTCCGGATTCACCTTCTCCCACATGAGAACATACGTCAGCTTCAGATTTGACATCATTTTCGGCTCGAACGGCAACAGTGACATCCGTGTGCCCAACAATTCCTCTGACAATATCAATTTTCTCGGCACAGTGATTATCGCATCGCCTTTCTTTATGTCCTTTGTAGCCTCTAGTCCCAAATCGAAGCCGGGAAACTCTGCAATCCGCACCCCGTCATGCCCCACACCATGTTCATCGGCCCATTTGTTAAACGCCTCCACATTTGCCGCACGATTTTTACCACCCGATCCCTTGAACTTCAAACAACTCTCTATCGATTGAATACGCTCGAGAATTCCCTGCATCTCCACATAGTCCTGCCACTGTTCCGTCGGATGATTGGTCTTTCGCATAAACGTAATCTTTCGCAGATTCATTACTAGATCGTTGAGTTCATTGCGTTTTTGGGCGGAAATTCGCTTCAACCCACTCGTTTCTTTGCCCGACGATGAAGTGGGCTGTTGCTGTTGCTCACCGGTGACCTGCACTTGCTGCTGTTGTTGTTGCTGCTGCTGCTGCTGCTTCTTCTTTTGTTGCTGTTTTTTACCCATTTCACGACAATTATTTAATTTGTTACCGACCGACTTCGTCACACCCAATTAGAAAGAAAATTTTCGTTGGCGGACGAAAAGTTGAATGAAAATTATGTGGGAAGGAGAAATGTCACTCAACGCAAGTTAAAAATAGAAAACCCCAACAAACTGAATAAATGAAATTTAAGATTTTCACAAAAATTATTACGGTAATAGCAGTGGAAAACTGCGAAAGAAATTTGTTGGAAAAATAATAACAAAAATATACGTTAGTCGGCTACACTACACGTGCTGTGGAGGGTGGGAAATTCTTCAGTTTTTTTTTATTATTTTTATCGTTTTTGCAAGGGTTTTGACAGTACGGAAGTGACAGACGTCACTTTCGATTTCTATTTTTAGAGTAAACAAAAATAAAGTATGGAATTTCACGATGGGTTTACATATGACAGTGAACTAGGGTTTAGAGTTGAAAGTTTTAAGGAAATTGTTTTTACTCTTTTGGGAACAGGTAAAACTATAAACAATCAGGTAACCATAAAACTTCGAGTTATGACAACCATAACCTAAAAACAATATCGAAATGAACTTCGCGTCTAGAAATCAACTTCCAAAAGACGTATGAAGTGGACAGACCAACATCGACCTAGGACCTCTTGCTTGCGAAGAAGGTAACATTCTACTTGGTGCTGTCCAGAGAAGAATCTTTTCAAACTAGAGCTGAACAAAAGTGGAGCAATAAACCAAAAGAGAAGACACAAACTCCTCAGTAGAACTCGAACAGATATTGTGTGGATCGCGACAATTTGTACGGATCTGTGGGCAGATACTAAACTTGATATCCTATTCCACAGACATTGAACGAGAAAGACACCCTTGATCGCACTCTCTGCAAATATTCTGTCATGTCTAAAGCAAGGCACTGTGCAGTAGGAGAACCCTTAGCAGGCAATCTCTACCGTGTCCTGTTGCTAATTGCTCTGTCTCTCTCTAAAATCCACAGGATTTGAATCAGATGGTCACAAAAGTTGAAGTACCACAGCGGCGTAACACTTTGATCTCTCTCACGTGTTCCAAAACTGCTTGTTCTACCTTCATATCTACACACTAACGCCCGTAACAAGAAAACAGACGGGCTCAACGCTCCTATCAATCGTGTCAAAGAAGCGTTCATGGCCCGAATGTGTTAGGACACGTAGAATGAATAGACACACTCGCACTCCGTTGCAAAAGACCCTTCATTGTAAAGATAGATGTCACTATAGGTGGCGCACATAGTCGCAAAGAATCTCAACCAAATTCGTATGTGAAACGCGAGTCAACGGATCGTACTTGGTGGAGTGGGTTGATAACAGCCTAGTGTTGCTTGCCATTGACCCTTCATTTGAAACTGCAATCTCTAGGCAAGTTATTAGGCATTTTACCTTACTGCCTTGTAAAGAACGTGCTAAATGGTACGCCTGTGGAGGATGACGATGGAGAATGCACACCACTGGTTCATTAACGACCTCACCTCACCTTCGATGTCAACAGGGGTTTTAGCCGTTCTCAAGTGAATGCATAACTCAATGAGCTATCACCGCAAGTATTAATGGCAAAAGTGTTAACCCTTGAACAAGGACACCAACACTTCATATTGGACAGCTACTTCGACTTAAGAAAACACTTCATCTCTTCTCATTGTGAACTGACCACACTGCACACCAACTCAATTGGCACATCTCTAACAAAATGGAAACCTGTCAAACGGGTGGACGTCAATTTATTTGTTTATTTGTGGAATTTTACCTCACGCATCACATCGATTTCAAATTAATTTCTCGATGAAAAGATGATAGTACGTGGTCGGCTGGCTTTTAAAATTCTCTCATGCCTTATTGCCATAATAATTGTCATCATTTTGTATTCAAATTTGAATCAGAACCATGAATATCATGACGAATTCATCTCGGTGGACATCGTTCATGAAGTCGGAGAACAAATAAGTCTCAAGACTTTAGTCGATTTAACTGATTTCCAGTATAAAATTGACAACAATCTTTGCAAGAATTACGGAAAGGATCTACTTGGTATGATATCTAGTGTGTTACTTTCACTGAGCACCCATTGACTCTTACTATTTTCGTTCAAAAACAGGAGTCATAGTGGTCACTTCGTATGTTGGTCACGATGAATTGCGAGCCGCCCATCGTCAAGCGATTCCCCAAAGTAAACTCATTGAAATGGGATTCGTGAGAGTGTTTCTGTTAGCTGAAATCCCCACCAAAGAGAAGTACATCAAGCAAGCACAAATTTTAGACGAGAATAGGAAGTTCGGTGACCTGTTGCAGGGAAATTTCATGGAAGCCTATCGAAATCTCACATACAAACATGTCATGGGTCTCAAGTGGGCTGGTACAAATTGTTTTCGAGCGAAATTCATCGTTAAAATCGACGACGATATTGTATTTGATGTGTTCCACTTGAAAAACTATCTAGAAAGCTTAGAAATCGAAGGTTTCCCCAAGAGTTTCCTCGCTGGTTACATTCTAGAGAATAAAGTTCCAGTTCGCTTCACAGTCAACAAATGGTCGGTGACATTTAATGAATATCCCGGCGAGCTCTACCCAGACTACCTCTCAGGATGGTTGTACATCACAAATCCCAATACCGCTCTGCAACTTGTTCATAAATCCCAGTCGGAAAAATTCTTTTGGATCGATGACACATGGGTAACTGGAGTTCTACGTGATCTACTCGCCATACCATTGGTGAAGCTCAATACATGGTTCTCCTCGAATTCAGAATTTCTCGATTGTTGCGTTCGTGACCTAAAAGATTCCTCCTACGAGTGTGAATACTTTGTCGGTCCAAATGGAGGCGATAACAAGTTAATTATCGAATTCCTACATGAAATCGAGAAATGCTACTTCGACGAGTGTATTAAACGCTCACCGGAGCATTCATTGAGACAGACATGTGTGACTAGTGCAAAACATCTGATGCCCGATCATGGAGAAGCACTTATTCGAGAGGTGAAGTTATGATGAAGACGAAAAGCTCAAACGTAGGGAGTCGTCCATGGAATTCAATGTACCTGCCTACAACGAACAAGAAACAAGATGAAGAACAAGAATCTCCTCTGCCAACATTGTCTGTGATTATGAATCTGGGGTGTCGTATGTGAAGCCCCCCTTTAAATAAAAATAATTTTAATATTTTTTTTTTTCTTACACTAGCTTAAAACCATTTAAAACAGTAATAAACCGTTACAAGTACCACATCATACAGATTTTATTTTAGTTTTGTTAATTTGAAATTGTTTGACTAGTTCCTCATGAAGGGGGCGGCTTTCCAAGGCGGCAGTTTGACATTTGACAATCCTATCAACAGTAGATATAGGAAAAAGGTGAAGCAGAGAACGTGATCCTATCGAAAACCAAGAACAAATTAGAACACCCCCGTGGAACGGACAATCATTTTCGGTACTAAACATACGACAACATGAAGCTTTTAGCAATAAAAGTCGAATTGATCAACTACTTGTGGCATAGAATGGTAATGAACTAGGGTGAGTTCAAATCACGGCGCGATGGTAGACACCATTGGGTATGTTCCGAGTTATGCTGTAAGCTATTCTTCTTTGCTGAACTTCATGAAAGATGGTTCGTTGATTCTTAACAAGAGAGCAATAGAAGAACGGTGGCATGTTGAGAGGTTTCGACATAGTTCCCTTCATCCTTGACTCAAGATAAGTCTTGAAAATATTGAAGACATCAAGAACTAATCGCCCTCTAGCCTCTGCTTGTGTCTTTCAGGCGAAAATACTTGAAATACGGAATGCTTGTCGAACACTGCTCACAACCAAAAGAATCAACGTGCCATAGACTCGAATTATACACCCACCAAGCTTGTTAAAAACATACATACGTTAAGATAACTTTGCTGTGTCACGACGACATAGAAAGAAGGAAAGGACCCGACGAACTGGACAGGCCTGCATCAATCATTTACCTCAGGTAGAGACGAATGAGAAATGACTTCCTAGATGTGCCAGTAAATGGTTTAGAATACACGAATATTCTGATAAAATGTCCCGGCCAACTTTCACTGAGAAAGAGACCTGGCAGCATATAGTGAATCCACATACTTGCCCATTATGACGACAAATTCAATGAAGGGATTATAAGGAAGACGTGTTCTTCTATAAGAAACTCAACGGCACCTTACAGTTTTACAGTGATTGTGGCAAAAGAAACCCGTGTTGGCTAATGGATTGCGCAAGGCACTATCATGGCGCTTGTCTCTTAACGAAGTTGCAAAGCGAATCTACATTCATCTTGGCTGAGTACCGAGACGTGGAGACATTCTGTATCAAGAGAATCTGGGCATGAGGACTGAAACATCACTCATCTTTGAGAATAAAGTACCCAAACCTCAGACTCACCTCCAACTTGAGCAAGAGTTTATGCAGTACAAGATCTTTATTTGGATGACCGGAGGGAATATCAATCCTAGACAAAGCAAAGCGGTGCTGAAAGTGTTTGTGAATCCAGTTCGCTGGCTTTAAGAGTACGTATCTTCAATTGTAGAGAAAGATAAGAAGGCGAGTAGATGTCACCCACCCACCAACACTCAACAGGGCTAATGATCGTCATTATGGATGGACAATGAGAACAAGCGTTTAATAGTCTAATGAGCATCCATAGCCTGGTAGATTAGTGTGGCATTAGTGGCCGGTTCCTAGACTTTTGCTAAATAAAAATGGGTTCTGCCTGAGCATGAGACCTGTTGGGCAGCGTTCAACGTAAGGCAAATATCTACCTACCTAGACAGGATCAACCTACTGAAAACCATCTTATACAGGTGCAATGCGTGATTCTGGCTACTCACAACCATTTGTGTTGCAAGTACGTGTTTTATATTTCGCACAGTTTATCAGCAAATAGAGATAAAGTAGCTGAAATGATAAGTGGATATGTGCAACCAAAAATCGATGAGGCAGGACTTGTAAAAAAAATGCTTCAGCAGCGCCCGCAGAAGACTTTTACCTCATACTTTCAACTTGAATGCTTTTGTGTAATTAAAAAACGCAACGGTGAAGTTCTAAATCCTTGTTTCATCAATCAAAATTGAAATTGGAATGCAACCAACCAGCTAAGCGATCTCGATTGCCCTGCAAATGTGGTTAGAATAGAAGGAGCACTTAAATCGAACCCCGAAACCTTTGGTTGTTAATGTTAAATTTCCTTTTTCCCAAGAAGAATACATAAGACACACATGGATCGCTTCCCAAATGGAACATTTATTTCCAGAATCTGCAAATTTGAGAATTTTTGAGAAATTTCTAAAATGGAACATACCTTCTGAGTCTGTATGGATCGTCATGTGGAAATTTACGTTGAATTTCTTGATTTTAAAGGGAAAAAATTACACACTGAGGAGCAGAATTTAACACTTTACACTTTAACACAAACATTTAGCTAATTTTATTCAATTTAATTGCAATTTGAATAAACTTTTCACAAGGATTTATCACAAAAGAAGAAACAATTCGGGAATAAATTGACCATCTGTCAAATAAATGCGCGTTTAGTGTACCAAGTTGCGTTGAGCGGTTAAATTTGAATTTTTGAATTTGAAATTTGAAGCTTTTTGTTTTGCCTGAAAATCCTTAGACACCTGATCACAAACGTTTATTTAATAGATTTCTTATGATATTGGCATTTATTTGCAAAGTGTTGCATACGTATAAGAAAACGGATTGAACCTTGGAGCTGGGTCGTACCTTGATGGGTCTGGGACTACATCCTAAGTGATAACTTTACCAATTCAGTTGACGAAGTTTAGTTCGGCCGGCTACAACATCCACTGATCAGTAATAATCCCTTGAGCCGACTTTTGTTTTACTTACTTACATCCTGTTTCCTCCTAGGGATCTTATTGCATCTTCAATGTGCTCCAATTCGCTTTAGTTTTCCTAAACTCCGTGATTTTCCTTCGATCTTTCATTTTGAATTAGAGACTTGCATGACTTGACGCTGGTCAAGTCAAGTCGTATCGCCTTCTCGTCCTTGTCTGCCTTGATCTTGGTAGCGATCAATTCCCCTCCTTCCATCGTTTGACTTGATCCTCATCAAAAATAAGCAGATAAACTTCTATGACTTTCACCGGGTTTCGACTGGAACGGTGGACACCTACCAGCTCGTTGATTATTCTACAAACGGTTGTGCTAGAACGACAGTTGGCTGCTTCCTCTGCTTCTGTGACCAACGAGTTGATGTAATTGCACTTATCAAGTCGCACGCTGAGCTGCACTCTTCTCATCTTCATTTGATATTGGTGCTCTAGCTCGTTTCTCCCTTCTACTGAGCCAGCTGTAACACGAGATTAAGCCAATGTTCTTTCGTTAATTATGTCTCCGGGAATCTTCAATAAGTCGCATCCTATGCCACAACTGCCAAATTTGGACTATATTTTTAGGTCTAGCGTAGAAACACCTTTCACAGCACAACGACTTATGTTCTTGGATGGTTGTTGGGACCGATTTCTTTGACTCCTTGTGAAAAGTGGCTGTCATGTGATGGATAGACTGGATTTCATCCCCATGACCACTGTTCAGACGCCCGCAAGACTCCTAAAACATCAACTAATCGCCTAATGAAGAATCTGTTTAAACATTGATTGGCGGTTACCTTCGCTCAGAGTTTGTGCTCAAATATGGTGCCTCCCATGACTAGGTCTTTTTCTATTGACCTGACTAAGCCCTATCTTGTCCTTGTCTGCCTCTGCATTCAGGTCTCCAATTCTAATGACAATGTGTCCGTTTGTCAAACTCTAGTCGGAAATTTCGCTAATAAAATCATATCACCAAGTGACTCCCAAGAAACTGAGCTTTATCAGAAGACCCACTTCGAATTCTAGTGAATTTCGGGATGGTTTTCCAGTAAACTCCCCAACATAAAACCATCTTACTTCACCCACTTCCAAAAAGCCAAATTTCTGTCAAATCAACTCTCGTTCTAGCTGGAAAAAACTGGTATTCCAAAGCCCTTCACATCAACATTCAATGCTTTCTCTTTGTTCTTGGCCAATTCTGGCAGCCAAAAGCCAGTAATGTCGGTTTCACATGATTAACTTTGATAACGCAGAATTCTAACCCTTGTTACCAAGACTGGAATAGTAGCACTAGACTGTACATTAGACTAACAGTAATGGATCCGTAGAGATCCGAGTGTAGGCATCACGAGATGCAGCCAGCTCTTCAACCTAGTCTGGAATTAAAGAACTACACCGATCGAGAACTATCGTCTCAGTGAATGAACATGTCGCTGAGAGTCCGAAAACATTGGAGTGCCTTTCTCACAAATGACTTGCAGCTCCGTGCTTACAAAATCCAGTCGACGCAGGAGCAAGCTGACCATTCTAAACGCTGACAGTTCGTGAGATCATTACCCATTGCCAATACTTCAAGCAGATGGACATTGTCTACGGAAAAACTTGGATTGGGACTCTTCGTGCTACAGTTCGGAGTGGATATGGGCCTCAACCATCAAGCATCTTCAGCCAGCTCAATCTTTAGCTAACTGTCTCCAGTTTCGCAGGCTAAAATGGTTAAGATCCCTTTCCACCTGCATGCGTCACTTGAGTCGCGATCTTCAATCCATTCCTCGGGTGTCGACCCAGCCACCTCAGTCGTTGGACCATCACTCTTCGGCCTATATCGATGTCGTTGTACAAAAAAACAGCCAAAAGCAACTTCATCCATTTTCAGCAAAGTTAATGCCCCTGTGCCATAGCGCAAGACTGAGATAGTTAAGGTCCTATTAAGCGTCACTTTAGTATTTCGAGACAGGACTTTACTATTCATTTGCCTGCCTAGCCCACAGAAGCAGTGATTGGCAAAAGTTATTCTCCATTTGATCTCATCGCTGGTATCGTTGTCTGAAGTCCCTAACTATCTCAAAGTTACAAAGTCTATGCCGTTCGAGACGTCTATGTTTAGTGTCCTTTCTTGTTCACAGCATAAACGTTTCGTCACAACACTAACATAAGCGCCATTGACATCACGTCCTCGTCTGCATAGTTCATTTAAATTGTCTCCAATATCAGATTGAACTACCGCACAGATAGATAAAGCTTTCCATAGAACAATCATGGAACTGTGTACCTACCACCTTTTGTTGATTGGATTTTATGAAACTAAATCAATGATTTCAATCTATTACACGCACTTAACCATACAAAAATACATTCCATCCGACCATTACAATAGATAAATACTCGGATAAAGCTATTGATCCTATACCCATGGATCTGAAACTCATAAACAACCCTCTATATCCAACAAATCTCCAGCCACGATTACAACTATTATCAGATAATTATTCTATATCTTCCAAATAGAGAAGAAGTTTAATTGGCAATAAAAATGGGATACACCAGTTTTGTACTGGTTGTTCGGAAGCTACAAAATGCATATATGATACCTTGTTTGAGGAGTACTATCCTAGAAAAGCTCCAACTAATGCTCATGTGCAGATAAAAGCCCCCCAATCACTATACGAAATCGTTTCTCTGATAAACAACGAAACTCGCTCGGTAAGTGTTGCTAAGGTCGGGATGTGTTGCTCTTCGTTTATAAAAATTCCCTCCGTCTTATTGTCTCCGTAGTGTCCTTTTCAAATAAAAATACAAAAAAAAAACATCTCATAGTCCTTACCAATAACATTGTTATCCTTGTCAAATGAAAAAGAAATATTTACACATCTTAACCGAAATATAAAAAAAAAAAAAACAAATTTGTTGTTTTCACACAAAAGGATATACTAAAACTGGGATCTCCAGCATGCGCATAGTCCTTCAAATTATATTCCTTTCATCTCTCTTAAAAGAAAAAAAAAAATTTAATTCACAACCAAAAAGTGTTATCCTAGTGCAGTAATACCGTGTTGTGCGTGTGTCCTGTGTGTGTTTAATCAATTGTTATCCTTTTTTGATTATTTTTTATTTTTTATTTTTTTTAATGAAATGAGCCCCCATCCCTTTGAATTCGAGAGTGTAAAAAATGTGTTTCAATAATTCAGTGGCAGGAGTGTTTTGAAAATGCATCCTTGTAGTCCAAAAGTATACACGGGTATTTATTTATTTTTTTTTATATTTTTTATAAGAGTATACCTAAAGTAATAAACTCTTTAGGTCAAACTTATACAAGGAATTGCAAATAAATTTTTTTTAAATAAATAAATAAATATATATCTATATGTATGTGTACAAAATGGAGGAAATGTTTATTGTAATACTTCCGGAACTGTGAATTTGTACGAATTGTACATTTTGTGTCTGAGGTCAGGGCTACATCCGTATCCGTAACGTAGTAAATACTATGGTTACTACTACTTGAAAGCTTGAAAGGATTTATGTGAAAATTAAAAAAAAAAAAATCAAATGTGATGTAAGACAAATTGTTTATCAAACTCAGATACTTGAAGGGATATCAATTAAATGTAAGTAATCCTTTTTTTTTCTTTTCTTCTTTTACTTATGCAAATTATTTTGTCTTAGTTTACTTAAAACAATTTTTGTTGGCACACAAATTCCTTTTAGTTAAATGAAGGAATCCCATGTTTACTGATACATAAATCTCTACCCTCTCTCTCTGGTTTTGTTGGGGTGAAAAATATGTAAATGGCCAAGTCATTCAATTAGGTTTTGTTGATTTATTATGTTCATACTCCTTGAATGGATATTTAATTCGTCAAAATAAGAAGAAAAACTTAAACTTGTTCGTTTTTATTTTCTTTGTAAACTAAACCCCTAAAAGTTTCTTTTAACAATAAAAAAAAAAAAGTTTTAATGAAGAATAATTTTTTTGTTGTTTATCCTGTTGTTGGGGTTTGTTTTTGTATTGATGGAGGTCTGTTCAGATCCATTATTTTGATGAGTACTTTAGGGTTCGTTTTGTTTTATATGACCAGAACACGTATTTGTTTATTGTTTATTTGAAAACTACAATAGTTTTTCAACTTCCCATCTCCCGATTTGGGTCACAATACTTAGGTAAGCCTGGTCTAGAATAGATTCTGGACAAACAATGGGTTGACTTTTGTGAAAGAGTTCCAAGTTAATTCTTGAAATTGAATACAATCCTAAAAGGTTTTGGTATGTGACTGTTAAGTGAAAACAGTTTTATTCGGCGTTGTCTCATTGTCATTCAGAAGAAGAGTCACGAAGTGGCTTTGTTAAACAATTTGATATACGACCCCTTTTTTTGTTTGGGAGGGTGGGTGGGTGGGAAAATCTTCTTAAAGGCGGTGAAACTGAAGTAATTTTATCACAATAGTCATTGTGTTGACACTAGAATAGACGAGGATGAGATATTCCACCTGATACCTCTCCTGGGGAGGGGGGGGGCATTTAAAATGTTATATTTTAAGTGCGAAGGTATACGGAGCAAGCGCAAAAGAAAAGGATTTTAGTAACCCCCTTTGTTGTTTTCTCAACTTCTGCTACAGAAATTCCAAAGAATAGGTGTGTAGATACTTGTTAAGTCGCTTGGAACCATCATAGTTAGACTTATCCTCATCTACGCTTGGAGTAGTATGGTGGACTACGACGAGGCGATGGTGTAGTGGGTAGCTCGAGCCCGGTCAGGGAACAGCAAAAGGCACGAAAAATAACAAGCGAAACGAACAAAACCAGAGTTTCTCAAACCATTGCATCAAAAGAGGGGGCATCTGCCTGGAAGTACAATGGACCGAAACGTGTTTGAGTGCTCCTAGGATTTGGAAGTTCCTTTTTTAAATGGTGGACTACAACGATTTCAAAGATTAGCATGTTTCGGCATCACCAGCAGCCCAGAGGGACTTATTGGACTCAGTCCATTACACATCTTTGTCAAACAAGGTGACATACCTGTGACTTTCACGAGCTTGACATGATCAGTACGATATATCCGACTTCATGTCCAAAACGCTCTGTTTTGGTAGAAAGATTGAGATCGGGATCCTGGATCAGACTTCTTCGGAATCTGACGATCGGTTGCTGATTATTAAAGGACTAATTTGGACTACGGTGTTGGACCTGGTCTTTGTTGCTCTTATCACAGTCTTTCAGTCAGTCAAGCAGCGCTTAAAGCACTGAATTTTCAGTAAAGTAACTCAAAAGCCATTTCAGTGCTCTCCAAGACCTATCAGAACGAAACAAGGGTAGACTCGGGTTAATATCAGGACACAGAGGCATTGAAGGCAACGAAATCGGTGAATAACTGGCTTGGAAACGTTCTTTTGAAAGGTACGTGTGTGCCGTATCCCTAATTTCACGTTAGGAACTAGTCAAGGCAGCTGGGAGAAACGGAACGTTTTCCTTCAACTGGAAACAGTTGTGATCCTAAGTAAAGTTGGGGTCATGACAAAACTCAGGATCATGCTTGTGTAAGCTACTCTGTTGACGTCGTTTTCTTTTTTCGTATCACAATTGGCCTAGCATAGACAGCCACCGTTCTTAACCAAACCTTAGCTAAAAAATGTAGATTTTGACAAATTCGTTGAGTTCGTACTCGTTTCGGGCTTATTGATGAGCTCCTGACTCGTGAAAAGTATCTTCCCTTCCATTTGATCCGTTTAATAAGTTGCTACCATTTCGACAGACCAAGCATCCTAGCTTTGACCTCTCGGCTTACCACATCATTCCCTTTACCATCATAAGGAAAATCCAGTCTAATTGTGAAACTTGACAGAAACAACCTTACAGCGTCACAGCCCTCTTTGAAGTTTTCAGCTCCGTCTGAGCAAACGCCTACATCCAGCCCTCTTTCAACTCAGGGAAATCCTTGATTGTGAAGTTATCCCAAGGGAAAAGTTCGATATTTTTTTCTTCAACTTGTTGAGAAGCTGCTTTCCTAAGACCACGCACTAATTTTTTGTTTCCTCCAACATAGGTAGGTAGGTAGAAATGGTTGAAACTGGTGAGCCTGCCAAAGACATAAGTAGCGCTGATGCGCCGTTTTGATACCACAACTCACTTCCTCCGACATAACTTGGCTTTCTTCTTCGAAAAATTCTCATGAATTGTACCGCAAAATAAGTCATTCAGATACCTGAAAGTCCCTTGCAATGGACCTAATCCTGGTACCTGGTGAATATGATGTTTCACTTGTTTGAGAAGTTCCAAAGTTTCTTTGTTCGAACGTGTTAAATGGTTTTTACGCTCCGAAACAGGTAAAGCATTGCAAACAGAAGCATCCAACTCGACGTTAACCTTGAGACCAAACGTTCGAACGACTCTCAAAAGGCTGTGGTCTGGACGTATAGCAACAATCACGACTTGTCTTTTAAACTATTGATACATAATCACAACTACGACTGACCAAAGAGATGTCCTCAAAGAACTTCCACATGCATCCTGTATGCCAAAAGGTCTTCAGTCGACGTCTTTAGTTTCTTTATTCCGGTCGGATCGGAGGATTTATACAAATAAGTTCCGCTTGACTACAAACTCAAACCCTTTTAAAGGGTATTAAACAATTTTCCGGCCAACTGGTGCCATTAAACAAACTTCTAACCAAAACCGTTGTCTGTTCTCACATAAATTTTTCAAAAAAAAAACAAAACAAAAACAACGCCCACCTACCTTCAGCTCGAAAATTTAAGAAATATACATCCCGTCCCAACCTATGCTTGAATGAATATCCGTGAGAAGGAAATCTATAATCGTGGGCATAGATAACGATACCACCGCATTAGGATTCTGGCACATCCAATGCCACCTAGAGTCCCTTCGCCTCGGGACCGAATTAGTATTCAGTTGTTTACCGAATATGTTTATTCGAAGCAGGTGGTACACTGTGGTCTTTCACGACCTTTTGCATTTTTTTTTTAAATTATAGATGGTGTACCCAATCATCGTCTTGACGTCGACCAACTTTTGATAAAATTGGAAAACAAGTTCAAATGTAGGTTACACAATATTTCTCACACCAAGGCGGGCCTTATCAATCTTCTGTGAGTTACCTAACCTACCCTTGTGGTGGAAATCTCGAAAGATGGGACTCTTACACGACTTATAACACAACCAACCTAAGGAAGATCGACAAATCATTTCTATTTCATGTTCTCTGTCTGGGACACTGCAGCACTCCATCCTTCTTGATTTAAGGTACGGATCCACGACAGATCGATCCTTAAAACAAAGGTTCTGTCTTCCTAGTCGGCTCGAATCTGAAGGCAGTCATTGAAAGATCCTAGTAAGTTGGAGCATTTCGGTTCACACGCTGGATTTGACTTAGCCAGTCTAGTCGACGTGTTTGGACTGCATTCACAGCTTGATATAGCTTATAGGGTTCGTGGTTATATCTTCTCCTCAATTTTTTCCTCAAAAGTGTCCAATGTCAGCTTTGCCTTCCTAAGTGCTTATCGTCCAGCACTGGCAGGATCAGTGTCTTCTAAAGCATTTCATCCTTCGGTTAAGAAGTTTTGAACCCATTTGCTTCGTCAAACCGGTTTCCTAGGGTATGTCTTCGTCGAATTCTCACTTGGGCATCATTCGTAGAGTTGATGTTTACTCCGAGATAGGTGCACTCTTTGTTGGACGGATGCTTATTTGTTTGTTGACGACATGTTCTTGGTTTTGTCCTCATTTATTTCGTTTCGGCTTTTTTTCGATTTCACGCTCGGAGCAATCTCTAAAATCAATGTCGTATCCCAGCAGCTGAACGGATCTATTGAAGATAGTTCCTTCCGAAGTTGAAACTCGCCCTGCTCACTACTTGTTCTAACACGAGATTGAAGAAATCACGATATCTACTTCGCGATATCCGGTGCATGTTTGAAAAAGTTCAGGGAAACTATTTCCAGTTCAGCTGTACAGCTGGATCATAGACCATCGGCCCTGTTAAGGTCAAGACTCGACTTGCCTTAGTGTGAAGATTTGGTCCATTGTCGCAAGGATAGAAGCTACACTGGAAGGTGTCGATAAGTGTGTTGCAGAAGGCTTTCAAACGTTGAACAGGATCTTGTATCCGACTTTTATGTCTCGAAAGTTGGTGTAAGGAATAGAGTCGCCTTTCTTGTAAATGGGGAAATGGAGCTGATATTCCAGTCATCGGGCGTACTTTCGTCCACCCATACTTGGTGGATCATTTAGTTCATGCCGACGACCAAAACAAAAGCTGTACTTGTACCTCAATCAGATAGGTCTGAATGTCTGGTAAACAGGGATTCCTCTCATAGGACAGAACGGCTGCCTTAGAGTGGATATCATCGAAAAATTAACAGATGGCATGAAAAATCTTCGAATCCACCTCCGAGGGGGACGACACAATAGAAGAGACCAGGGACCTCAACCAACTTAGCGTTTGAAACTGGAGGCAGTTATCTAGAGATCAAATTGGCTGGAGACACTTGTTGGTTGAGACCCAAGTCCTCCCCAGACTGTAGCACCACCTCCCTTTACGTCGACGACACTCAATTTTTCAAAACCATTTCCCCTACCCAAGACTAGATTCTTATTCAACAAGAACGCGATAGTTTCTCATTCTGGTGCGCCTCAAAAATAGCTTGGAACTTAAAATAGCCAAGTGGCAATCCATCACCTTTTCACATAAGCGGCACCAATCCTCCCCTCAACTCGAACTTTTGTACAATCAATCGGTCTCCCCTGTTCAATGTCTTCGCAACCTCGGCATTTTGTGTGACAGGGAACTCAATTTCCTGTCACACATGGACGAGGTAATCCTTAAAGCCAACTCTTTACTTGGTTTTGTAAAACGGTGATCCAAAGAGTTCATCAACCCCTACGTGATGAGGTCCTACGTGATGATTTGTCCGCCCCCTCCTAGAGTACGCCAGCTAAGTATGGTTCCCGTATCATTGTGTTCATGTTTGAGAGCATCCAACGCCGTTTTCTTCTATTCGCTCTTCGAGGTCTAGCCTGGAATGACTTGCCTCCCTATCAAAACCGCCTCAACCTCATTAACTTGAATACCCTTGAGGAACGCAGAAATGCAGCCCTCAGGTCACGTTGAAAGTGCATCCCTTCACAAATCTATTTTCTTCAACCTCGTCAACCCTCGTAATCTACAAACTCCTTGTCTTTTCTATTTACCCACCCACCACACCTCTTATGGCTCGAACAAACCAATCTCCCATATGCTCCGAAAGATTAACTACAACTTTCGACTTCAACCCTTAAAATTGATCTCCTCCATCACCCCAAACTAATCTTAGTTTTTCAAGTTTAAATTTAAGTTTAAGTTAGTTCTAAGTTTGTTAAGCCTGATAAATGGGAACATTCGTTCCCACCAAAAGCAGGGATTTCGTGGATGCTCCCGATGGCTGCTCCACTGCTGGAAAGAGGCACACTCTGCTTTTAACCGGATACGCGGAGGGACACCTTTATGTGACATTTTTACGCTAAGTAACATGGGATGAGAGAACTATGGCGTATAAAGGGGGTATCGAAGCCCTTTAAAGAAATCAGGGACAACAACAAAGTGATGGGTGGAGTCACAGTGTTGTTGACGGCAGGTGATTTAAGAGCTTTTATCGATGGTCATCGGTAACATGAGAGTCAATGTAGGGGGTGATATTTTTCGTGGTCAGTCTTGCGGGTCTTTTGCTTAAAATAGCAAATGGCAAATTTTCAGAATTGGATGGTAAACTTATCATCCCTTCGAAAGTACATTCCCCACATCCATAATAAGTCTTATGGGAACGTGCTATTTTGACCACTACAAAACGACCAAGCTGCCGCCATCAATGACGTATCACAAAAGTCCTTCGAAGTGGCAATAATGGAATACAAATCAGTTTAACTCTGTGGTAAGTGCAGATGACGTTGTACACTCTTAAAACTTATGTATGTATGCTCCAGGGATGTTGTTGTTGAGACCACAATATTGACCAGACTGGTTCGAGGGAAGTTAGTTTTCCTTTAACATCCGATGACATCCCAATTTAAATTCAAGAAATCACAGTTCCATAAGTCTCAGGAGCTGGCATTAGGTTTGGCCGGCGTCGACTTGAGGAAGGACTGCTTTTCACACACGATACCAGTGACTCTTGCTTCATTCTGTCGATGATGTCAATGTCGACTGCGGAATCAAGTAGTTGTAGCGCTTGATGTGTTGGCCTGGGAATTTCGCACTTTTTTCTCCAGTACCAGGTTGAAGAATCTGCATTATAGTGCATCGCCTTGCTTAAATCCTCGGTCTCTGTGGTGCCTTTTACAACCTCAAAGGGGCGACGATCGTTCTACATTGTCATCCTACATTAGCTTATGAGTTGTTGACAGGAATTTCAAGCCGCGACATGGCTCATCTCTGTTTATATGTGACTTTGACACATGCAAAGTGGCTATCGATCTGGAATTCTTGAGTCTTCTCCAGGATTTGGTCGATTTTTCAGAACTAAATCCGCACTGATAATTCCCCACCAATTCGACGACTAGTCAATAGAGTTTTGTAGGCGTTACTTAGAAGACTTATGACGGTCTCCTTTCTTATGGTAGATGGTGATAAGTTTCCTATCATCGGCCATGCGTTCGACCATTTCTTACAGATGAGTTGGTGCAGGTATCCTACCATGTTATCGCCAATCACCCTAACTAGCTCAGTTCCTAATCTGGTGGTAGTTATAATGTCGTCCTCCAGGATTAGACTATCAGACTGCCTGTCAACGGAGTTTTGGCTTCGTCACCGTTTGACAGTGCTCGGGAATAGGCTTTGAGCACCAACTACTTTTGTACCACGTTTTGTGTCCTTGCAGACTTCGGTTTGGATAGTGAAACCTTCGGGTGCCCTCTTTGCTATTTTATAAAACTTCTGGATGTCGTCCCTGTGGCAACATCTCTTCATCCCTTCGATCTCACGTTTCTGATGCTTCTTTTTCCTTCAAAAAGTGTACGTGTTCCTCGTCCTTTCTTTTCTGCTCGTAGAGCTTGCGAGCGGTTCTCGTAATTGCCTGCCATTTTGTCTGCATTTGTCTGTGCTTATTCAGCATCAAAACAAAGGTTTCTTGCAGGTGGACATCACTGATGTCTTGTTGGCAGTGCTGCCAAATCGTCTTCTGCGTTTGCTGTTGCTGCTGTAGGAAAGTTCTAAGGAAACCCAATCAGTCAAACGCTTAGAGTCGTCTGCGATTGCAGCCTTTCAACGTTGAACTTCCTCACATTTGTGGTTCTTGTCCACTCCATACCTTTGCTTCAATTTGGTCATGAAACGAGTCCATGCTAGGCACTTTGGAACATTCGAACACTCAATACACCAGAAGAGTCTAGTCCACTAGACAGATCTAGGTCGGACAATGTTAGTCCGTCAACGACCAGATCTGATACTGGGGTTAAGAGGGTGGCCGGCTTGATGCTAACCAGTGTGTTCGGGGCCGATATATTACTGACCGCGGAGATGGAGTTTGATTCTGGAGGTGAAACTGTTGCACTAGGGGCCGGTATATCACTAACCGCCATAGGCAAAGGTGACTTCGATGGTGTGACGGCAAGGGTAGAGGGAGCAGGCTCTTCCTCGTCTTTTTTGTGGACGTGAAGGGTTATAGCTTCGAAGCCATAACTGACCGGTCCCTCAGCTTCTGCCAGTGGAGCCAGAGATTCCTTGTTGACAACAATCGTCGCCTGTCCAGAATTCCCCCTCGGCTCTTCCAGCTTGGTAATCTTCCAATTATGTGTCGGAAGATTGGGATTGGAGACCTGGAGGTTAGGTTAAGTTATAGGGGTGGCTGTACTTATGTATAGTCTCACTCGAATCTCAAAGGATCCATTGTGTTCCCCGGTGTGGTGTGGGGTACCGTAAAATAAATAGAACACAGATTATCGTTACCAATTGACCTCTCTGTACCAATCCGAGTTCCGAAGGAAATGTAGGATGGATCTCGGTGGCTTGTTTAACAATTTGTCCAGATCAATAACGAAATATTCTCCGAGGGTTCCCTTCCTGTTAAAGCTTGCGCATTCGCATAAGAAATGGAATTTGTCCTCCTCATCATCTACGTCGCCACATTCTCTGCATAAGTCCGTTGTATTCAAACGCATTCGGTTTAGATAAGCCGCTAGCAGACTTTAATCTGCCATAATACCTATGAGAGATGAGATAGGTGACTTCTGTTGAGTACGATGATTTCTTTGGTTGTTCTCCTATTAAGTTCTGTTCAGAGTGTCCTTGAGGTGTGGCATGTCGTGAGTGAATTCCATCTCTCCTTCGTAAGTTTTTGAAATTTCACTGTAATGCTCGACTTTTTTAGTTCCAATGTGCGTAGGAATACGTCATCGGCCATTGTCAGATCCATCCCAGAACCTATTCTTGCTAGCTCATCCGCCTTTTCATTCCCATGGATGCCCTTATGTTCCAGGACCCAAATGAGTGACATCGTGGCACATCGTTTTACAGATCTGATTGTTGTGGATGTGATGGCCTTGATGGCTGTACCTTCTTAGGAGCGTCTGTTGTGATAGTTCTCGCGAGGCTTCGGCGATTGCTAGAACTTCCACTCACAAGAAGAATTGATTGACGGTGGTTTGATCAGGTTGTGGATGTTCAGATGTGGGAACTACCACGTTTTGCTCCGCCACCACAAAGTCGATGAGTCATAATCCGTTTCCGTACATCTTGTCTTCCACCAAGAATCTCCTCCTTTCCAATCTTGAATATGAAGTGTTCAAAAACGATCTTAACGTCATATCTCGGACATTACTCGTTGGAGCTTGTAGAAGAGCTTGTAGAAACAATCTTTGGTGGCATCGTCTTTCCATTTTGCCAAAGGATAGGTACAAATGAGACTAATATTGTAGAACTGAGCTCTGATGAGGATCGTCATCACTTGCTCAGTTATGTGATTAAGTCTACCTTTGACAGCAAAGTCACATGCAAACAGTGGCTGTTTCTACTCGTGATGGCAGCCACGTTGGGTTGTTTTCTGACACCCGACCTACATCGGCTTTATAGCGATCGAGGATTTGGAGTTGCCTTCACAAGGTCTATTCGGAGGACAAACATGCATTTGGAGCAAATTTTTAAGTCGTTTTCCTCACTACAATTGCTGGTTAGGTTAGGTTAGGTTGGGCGGCTGTCTCCACTAAACAGCGACCCACTTAGGCCAGAATGAAGGCCTATTATGATACCGCGTGTAGAAGCGGGAAACCAGCCTCAGAAACCTCAAAAGAGGAATTTCTTATAGGATAAAAGGAGTAAAAGCTCTGGATAACGGTATCGGTGTAAACCCTCTACTGTGCCGCACGAAGTGCAGAACCAATTAGACCCCACTTACAAAACTCTTAATCCTAAAGATATCGAGTCTGGTTAGGTCGTTAAGGTTATTGAAGAAGTACTCTCCTAGTGTTTTCCTTCTCAACCTTAATAGAGCAGGGCACGTACAGAGAAGGTATGCAGTCGTTTCTTCTTCCTCCTCATCTCTGCAGCTTCTATAGCCATTCTGATGGCATGCTTGCCAATTAGACAATGCTCCGTAAGGGGTCCTATTATAATTCTTATAAGTTTCCTGTTCACGGACAGAAGTCTTCCTGTTCTCCTCAGATAGCTTCACAATCGAGGTGAGATACTACGATTGCTGAGTTCGTCAACAGTTTGACCAGTCTTTTGAAGTCTTTTGTAGATATTTTCCCCTTTTCCGGTCATCAAATCAGGATGTGATTTGAATCTTTAACAAGTTCTTCGTAGGCGCTTTTTGATTGGTATCCTACTTCCTGAGAAGACAGCTTAGAGGACATAGAGGACATAGTTAGTGGACCCAACGTTCGTCGTAAGTTTCTCTTTCGGTTCATCCAGGAGGCATGCTACACCCTTTATAGAAAGTAAGGCCTGCTGCTTTAATCAATCGACTTAAATATCGACTATGTATACTTACTTATGTCTTCACTCTTATTATTGCAAGGAGGGGGGACAGTTAATAATTCTTAAGTGCGTGTAAGGCAAGATTGAGTATATAAAAGGTATAAAAATACCGTTAAATACAAAATGATTTATATGACAAGTTTACAACTTACCAGGCATCATCATCTTTTTAATTCATCTCTTGTGCGCCATCCTAATTTCTTTTTCTGCTTGTTTCATCCTTGATGTGTACTTGTATCGTCCTTTTTGGTATTCATTTCGTGTTTCACATCTCATCCTCTCCTTCAGCATGGCAATTGTTTTTTTTTTTTTTTTTTTTCGGAAATCATTAAATTCGTAAATTCCCACCTTGACTTGACAACTGTAGTAGAGATACACTAGGAAGAGAGGGTTTTTCCAAACGATTAAGTGGACTTTTATGCTTCGACGACGACGACGACTGTGTCCTCTGTCTGGTTGTTCATTGTAACAAATCGTTAACCGCCCGTCATTATCCATCATTTTGGTATACGCAACAAAGAAGTCCAATTGGCCTATCATTCTCATTTAGGACCAACCAACCGACACGCACAGAAGAACTAAGGAACTTTAATGAGACTACATTTTCGAAGTATAATTTTGCGACGCTCCAACGATGCAAAGAACAACAGAATGCACACACAAGGATACTGGGCGCGTCAAAAGTGAAAAGGGAAGTTCTAGTTTTGTGTGCCTCCCTGACCCAATTTGACTTCTTCTTCAACTCTCAAGTTAGCTTATTCATAGAAAAAAACGACAAGATATACTCCAACCTATTGAACGAGTGACATGGCCATTATGAAAATGATTCCAGCATGCTGCAGAGTATTTTGATCAATCTTTCCCTAATGTACCATTTACTGGATTGAGGATAAGTTCATATGAGTTGATACAGTGCCTACATGCAATTTCTGGAGTGTTTTTGCCTCAGCTCCCAATGGAGTCGTCAATATCTGATGGTGAATGCATATAAATGGCAAATTTTTCTTGTGTCATCTGAAGCGGAAAACATTGTTTCCCAACTATTAGTGCGATTCCAGTTAGAGAGGATGAGATTTTGAATGTGAGAATTGCTGGATGGAGGAGGGATTTATGAAGGAAGAGGAATGATAGTAAAGTGTTTCAACTGTTTAGTTTACTCCTAGTTCCGCATGAGTTGGTTTTTGATAATGCAATCACGACACGATGGAGAAGTTACTTATTTAGCAAGTCAACGATCCTTGGAGGGCTTGAGCCGCTTTCCATCCCTCACGGTCCCAGGCACACTTCTTTCAGTTTACTAGACCGAGGTTTTTAGCGTCTGCGATTGAGTGATCTTTTAGCCGCCCTGACTGGTTCATTCTTCCTTTTTTTTGTGAACCAGGTGGCTGGGATTCGAAGACTCTCTTAGCTGGAGCATTCTCGTCAACTCGCTCGATGTGGCCCAGCCAGTGCAACAGCATATAGGTAGGTAGAAGTAGTTGTAAGGTCCTACCAGAAACACAAGTGCGCCGTTTTGGTACCACAACTCACGTGACCTGATTGGGTTAATAGATGTCGCTAAGAGCGTAGTTTTCAAATCCATCCTGTGGAGTTCAGAAAGTTGATGATGTTACAGAATTTGATGTCAGAATAGTTCCTTAAAAATGAGTTTGCCAAGTGCGCAAAGCCTGGCTCTGGCTAGTGCTGGGCAGTCACAAAGAAAGTGGAATAGGGGTTCCTTTTCATGTGAATTGTTGCAACTACGGCAGTGGAGGTTGAACGAAATGCATAACTCGGCAGCGTATGGGCCAATTGGCCAGTGGCCAGTGCTTATTGGTGTGATTCTTGCTGTCTCGGTGCGGGTTCTGTTGATTAAGTCATTCGTCCGGTTTTTATTGTAGGCGCACAGGTTTCTAGATTGTTCCACCAAGAGTTGGCAATAGAAAGGAAGTGTTGGAGAATTCTATCCTTAATGAGTCCCATCGGCGGCGTGCACATCTGGCTAGCCCGTCGGCTCTCTCAGTCCTCTTTATGTTACTGTGGCCGAGAACCCAGAGGAGAGTGATATTAAACCGAGCTCTTGCCTGCGTGATAATTTCCTTGCACTGTTCTAGTGTTCTATTTCAAGTTTAAAGGACGAAGTAAGTGTGTGGGCCGCTTTGATGACAGCCTGGCTGTCAATCAAGATTTATATGTTGTTTATGCTAAGTATCTTGCAAACCTCTCTAAATGCTAGAACATCTGCCTAGAAAACACTCGAAGAATCTAGCAGGCGGTACGATTTGGATACGTTCAGTTCCGCTAAGACCGCATTCCATCTTGGAGCCGTCGGTGAAGATCGATACTTTGAGTGAGTTATTGTTCCATTCCGTCCAGTAGACTTGAATGCTGCTCTTGAATTTGAGTTTAGGTATCATGTAGTCAGTTATGTTCGAGGCCAAATCCCTAGGCAACAGACACAAGAGCTTTGCTATGATCATAAAAAACAGATTAAAGAGCCTGATAGCACTACACGAAGCGATGTATTTGATGTGCAAGTCCAGGGGCAGGATATGCGACAACATATACCTTGTCTTAGACTTATTCATCATAAAACCAACTCGTTTTGCTTGTTCTTCAATCGACTTGAAAGCTTCAACAATGGAACGCTGAGAACAGGCGATGAACATGTGCCTTCAGTGTCTATGCCGGCCTTTCACACTTTAGTATCTGCTCCAGAACAAGATTGAAGAAATCACAGGATAAGTGCTTCTCCTTGCCAAAATCCGGTGTATGTTTGGAATAATTTCGAGGTTTTGAAATTGGAATTTTTGAAATTTAAGGAGCTCTACCTTAACCACCACCGATGCCGCAGATTTTGTTCCCAAGCTGCAACACAACCGGATCAGTTTTCTCGGTGCTCGATGCGATGAATGCTGTCATGACGGGACGATGAATATCGACTTTGAGCTCGTTGGTCTTTTTCAGGATTTGCTGCAGTGTGAGGATTTAGTGTTCTGTCGGTTAGCCCGGTCAGGAGCCACACTGATAGGTGCCGATGAGTGTGATACAAACCGGCGTTAGTCGTTCACATAGTACACTGGATACATCATTCTTGATCTTCCTAGATTGCAGTAACGTCGACCTTATACTGCGCCAGAATATTCGCGAGGTTATGAGGAGCTCCTGGAGTGTATATTGATCTAGGATTCCAAGAGGATTTACTTTTAAATCATTGTGCTTTTTCGCGCCGTGCCATCGCTCTAAATCGGGTCGCTTACTTCCGGGATTAACGGTCCAACAACGTCAAAACACCCTTGTTACGCGAGAACTATAGAGGCAAGGTGGTTTTACGTTGTTAAGCCATTAATCCCACCCAAAACAGCCAGTCCAGTCGGAGTAGAAAAAGTTTCCTCCTGTCAATAACAATGGCTGCACACATTAGTTCGAGTAAGCCATCCAGGGGTACCACATAGAGGCTGTATATCAACTTGAGTGGTACAGTTGGTGGATTCAACTCTTCCTCTTAACGCATGGAAATGCACATACAGAGTAAAGTTCTGATTGCCCTCTCGTTTATTTCCATTCAACTTGTTGACACCAGAAAAGGATATGAGATATGCCTTAGACAGTAAGAATGTATAAAACCTAATCCAGCAGCAATTTGTCGCGTATAATAATGTCATTAAAGGTCAAACTTAAAACAAGTGTCATGTATCCATGTGACATGTGTCAAAACATGACAGAGAAACTTTAAAGTTAACATTACACAAACAACACAACACAAATGTCAAAATGAAAAAGTGTCAAATGACAGGAAATGTTATCAAAAGTCTAAGTGACATTTTGTTTTCGAACTTTTAAAGAGTTTTGAATTGACAGAGGTACCCATACCCATATTCAACAACGTCATGTTCTAAATCTAGGCCGTTATTTATCAGATTTCACTTTAAGGTATTTCACGGGTGTTTTACGTTCCTTTAAACTTTCAAGGTTTACACGCTCATATGAGCAATAAAAATTAAGATTTTCAGATAGTCCACAACTGACAGATGGAATGGACACATTCAGTGAAACCTAAATCATGATTGTAAAGATGGTCGTCTCCCTTAAGACAAAATCAAAACGCAAAGCATTCAAGTAAACATTCATTATGATTATCTGTAACAGATTGTTCCCCTTTCCTTTTGTAATTATATTCAAGTATCTACCAATCGATTTAGATTTGACATTTACTCATGTTTCCCCAAATAAGTGCAACCGTTCAAAGTGTACGCACACACATAAATTCCTTCTCACTTAAACCGTTAATTCAGACAAAAGTTTCCTGTTTAGCAATAAAAATTGATTTGACCTTTTAAACAAAAAAATCTCCAACACTCCTCCGTCCCTCGTCCAGGATTTTATCCAATTGTTTCAGGGAAATTCGAAACGAGTTCAACAATTTGTTCCATTTCATTGCATTTGGAATCTGTTGTCGTTGTCCTCGTCCTCGGTGCTGAAATAGAAATTAATTGCTCTTATCGATATTATTGTGTGTTGGACAACAATATATAAGGAACTTTTTTGGAACTTCCCTAAATCGACAATTTTAACTTTGTTTGACGGCGGTGGTGCCTAGGACACTTTGAAGAAGCGCTTCTTGTGAGTTGGGAATTTTTTGCGAAAACAAAATGTGTGCGTGTGTGTAGGTATTTTTTTAAATCAAATTCCAGTCAACAATTCCTCGAAATTAGTAAGCGTTCAGCCATAGAACGGATGTGTGTATCATCATGGACAAATTGCATGAATACTAGAGTGGGGAATTATAGGAAATCCTTGAATGCAATAAATCTTAAATAATCCTTGTTTGGTTGTATGTTTGTTACTTCATGACGTAAAAACTACTCAATCAATTTCTTTTGAATTTTTGTACACAGGGAGGTAGTGTCTCAGGACAGAACATTGGCTATAATTTATCCTGTTCGACAAGGAAAAAATCTTAAATAATTTATATTATGTAAGAATGGTGGAGACTGCTCGAAGATTTGTTTATATAATAGAAAAAAGGCATCTCCTATTATTGATAGTTGGTCGTTAGAGTCTTTTAGAAGTTGTGCATGGGTAGGGTATGTCTAAAATGCTCTACTTCCGGTTTGGTAATCAATTATCCTTACAAAGAACAGTGAAAGATGAATTTTCTACGCTTTTATTGCAAGTTTATCCGGCCATTTATCTTTTGTGGACATGTCCGTTTTTAATCATCTTCTTTGTCCAATTGTGTGTCTATTCCTGACGAGAGCTGGCTATCAAATATAATCTAACCTAATCTAGCTTCCCGGCAAGGGTGCCTATTTTATTGTATGGATGCGCCAATGAATGTGGAGTCTTCTACATGATTTGCAGGCTTGAGGGCTTTTATCACTCTTCCCACAGGACTGCAATTTGGTATTACTTCGCGAAACTGCTTAGACAATTGTTATATGCTTCCTGAATCCTCTTCCTTTCCTCCATCCTTTTAAGCTCCTTTTATATATTTTCAATGAGTGGGCAGATTTCTCTCTAGCTTCGCTCTGACCGCAGGTTGGCTCTCCATTCTCCTGGACACGCTTGGCACAGTAATGAGCTATTGTATCCGAATCTTTGGACGTATTTGCTATAGCTGCCGTGGCCAGATAGGAACTGCGTGAGATCGTAGTTACCCAGATCTCTATCAATTTGGGCGAGCGCTACAGTCTAGGGTGGAACTAGGCCTCAACCAACAAGTGTCTCCAGCAAGCTCAATCTTTAGCTAGCTGCCTCCAGTTTCGCACGCTAAGTTGGTTGAAGCCCCGTTCCACTTGCGTGCCCCACCTGAGTCGCGATCTTTTTCTACTGTGCCGTACGGATTAGAAGATTTTTCGAACCGGAGCATTGATGTCCATCCGCTCTACATGAGCCAGTCACCTTAGTCGTTGGACCTTCACTCTTCTGGTTAAGTCGATGTCGCTGTAGAACCCTAAAAGCTCGTCGTTGTATCTTCTCCTCCACTCACCATCTATACAGACGGGACCGAAAATCACCCGAAGAATTTTCCCCTCACAGCAGACAACAGCAAGGGCGTCTGTTTGCCTTTCATAATGTTGTCCTACCGGTCTTGTCACATACCCATTGAAGCTGCCCTTTCTTCATCCTTGATTTACTTCTTATTGACGCAGGATTCTCCTATTGTAGATCCTCAGGATCTCGTCTGCTAGGATGTCTATAGCCATTCCGGCTATACTTCGCAAGCTGCTACGTCAGAGATCATGCAAAATCTGCTGATCGTCCTTAGGCTTGTACTCTGTACCTTGTAACCTTCATCGATAATGTTTCTATTTTCGAAAGTACTGTGTGTGTGAGTAGTCTACATGTGTTTCGGATTGAAACCTGTTACTCCTGTTTGATGGCTTCTTTGGATTTAATTGCTATGATTTCCAACGGTTTCGATGCTTTTTCTGTTGAAGATTAAGACCGCCTCCTTTATGTGATCAAGGTCTACAGATTCTGACAAGTGTTTTGTAAGTGTGTTATGTCACGATAATGACGGCAAATCTAAACACCTCCGGATAGGTAGGCGGCCTTGAAATCGATAAAAGATGGTGGGTATCCCTCTTTTCTTTTCTTTCTTTCTATTTCGCCCATTGGGGTCTACGTAGGTCTTCTTTCTTCCTATTAGCTTGCAGGGACGAGATTTTTGTCTGTGAACAGATGGTACACCGTGGGTTAGACAAGAACCACCCCCTCGTCCGACGAGCTGAGCCGAGCTTCAACAAACGTACCGCCATCCTTCTCACCGGCATCCAAGCCGCTTGCGGACCCTATCCTGGCTCACAACAATGGGTTTTCTCCAGGATCTGCTGCGTAGTGTAGAAAATTTGTCGACTTTCCGGACTTAAAATCGAACTGATAGGAGCCAATCAGACTATTTACACAATCGTTTAAGACGTTCACACTATAAGGCTTGTACACGATGCCGAAAAGGCTGACACCCCTGTCGTTGACTCACCTCCAGCTGCCCGGCCGGTAAGTCTTCAAATCCAGCAGCATTGTTGGATTTTAGCACGAATATTGCACCGAAGTTTCAGCTGCCATTGCCTAGGTCGAATGATTCGTTCTATCTCACTCTTTGAATGTATTCTTTGCCAAATCAGGAATTTCCAAGTTTGCAAGTGTGAAAAATAATAAGTCCTGTATTCGACTACTCACCTTGAAACAAAGAACATAACACAATCTAGACCCTAAGCTATTTAAGAAATTTTCTTTAAGGAAAATCGGTCCATCAATCTTTGAATAAACTGAAAACAAACAAACAAGGAAATTTAAAAACGTCTACTTACCCTTGGACTTGGATGTAAAGGGTAAAACAAGTGAAAGCAATTAAGAACCAAGGTCTCCCACCTTATAATCAACAGTATTCACCTCATCTGTTGTAGAAATATGATTATAAAATCCTATAAGACATCTTATGCTCATTAAAAAACACATGACATTATCATAATAGAAGACCTCAATGCCAGAACACCAGAAATAGCTCCCCAAACAGGAGCCATAACAAAGAAATTCACCGGAAAAATTAATGCACAAGGTAAAATATATATATATAGGTACGTGTATGTGATAGAGCTTTACAAACGACTTTTATAGATGGAAGCCCTGTGTAGAGGACTTTGATGGCAAAATTACGTATAAATTTTCTTGGAAAAATAAGGTACAGTTCATAGTCATAGATTATTACGGCGGATGGTAGGCAACACACACTTGGATCTCGGATCGTCTTCCAATTACAGTTAAAATTGGAATTAATGGCATCCAACAATGTATCGTTCGTTCCATGAGAATGTGGAAGAAGCTTCTTTTTTTCCTCATAAAACAGAGTTTACAAATGGAATTAGGTGATGTATGTACTTATGTGGGTTTTATTTTCAGGAAGCTGTGGCCACAGGCCATTTTAATCTGAGGTTGCTCTTTCCAAGATTTACAAGGAACTGGGGGAAGTATTGGGGTAGAAATGGTTCTCAAAGTCTTATCGAAACCAAAGGGGATACGGATAAGCAGGCCTTGACAGGCAATTTTTATTGCCATTCTGTGTTTAATTACTTGGCAGCTTTAGTAAGCATCTGACGCAGCTGTCAACTTGACAAGCTATCATTCAACTAAGTGTTCAAATGTCAACGTAAACTGGTTACAAGGTCATCTTAAATTCTTGGTGTGACAGCACTTACCTATTTTTTTTTTTTTTTGACATTTCTTGTCAAATTGACCATTAAGAAAGACGAATTACTCCATTTGTAGTGTATTGAACGATGCTGCCTCTGATGAGGACCTTCCTCCTGCTTTTACAACACACGTCAAGAAAATAGAGAAAGAAAGCAACAGAAAGCCTGAACGTCATCCGACCCTGAAGAAAGGCTTGACATCTTTAACGGAAGCTCATTCCTTTCTCACCAACTTAAGCATAACCGAGCGAGAAGCAGTTACAGCCTGTTAAAAACATGGAAAGGCTAGAGGACTTGATGGAATCTGTTCAGAATCTATCAAAAATTGCAAATGCTAAAGCCTGACTATGGAAATCCTCCAATGGCATCCTCCTGCTCGGAAACTTGTCCATATAGGGTAAAAAAATCAAGAAAATCAGTCCTTAACAGAGCCGACAGCCCTGAGGCTTAATTTACAAAATAATCGTAATGCGCAACAACGAAGTCATCACCATCGTGGAGCAAGCTGGCTTTCGAGTAGGTCAAACCCACATTGACAGTAGGTCAAACCCACATTGACAGTATATTCGCCTTAATAACTTTTATCCAAGACAGCTATGAAATAAGTCTTCGTCGTTTTTCTGGACCTCACTGCTGTGTACGACACAGTCTGGTGTACTGGAAAGTTATACAAACTTCTTTCAAGTATTCCTCAGCGACAGTTCAAGCGAACACTGGCAACTAAAGGAAGGGCTGCCACAAGAGTCGGCATCTCTTTTTCCTACGATATGCCGAGCACTACATCCAAAAAATTATCGTATACTGGCTACACAACATCGATACATGGACAATGGACTCACACAGTCTCAGCAGGTCCTGATTCTCTAGAATAGAAGATGGAGGAGACTTGTTCGTTGTGACGCCAAAAACCCTCCGAAGAACACAAAAGTTTCTACAGAGGAGCTAGAAATGACTGTAAACTCAACTTACTTACTTACTTAACCTTTAACATCCTCATCCATCCCGGACTCATTGGATTCAATTATCTAAACCAAGCGGCCTGAAATCCGCAACCGCTTATTCCTTAAAACAGGATCGGTCTTCCTTTTCATCTCGAATCTGGTGACCGGGACTCAAAGATTCACTTTGTCTTTCGCGTAATAAGTTTTGATCGCACATGTTTCGCCAAATCGAAGTAGCAACAGTTTTCAAGGGTGAGTGTCCGTCGAATCTTCACTTTAGGTGTCATTTGTGGGGTTGATTTTGATGCTAAGATAAACGAACTCCTTAACTACCTCGAAATTGTAGCTGTCAACTGTGATACTCTTTGGTGGAGGGATGCCTACGTTCAGCTGGGCGGATTTGCTGCTTCAGCACGAGGTTAAATGATGAGGCGTCTCCCTGCTAAAATCCGGAGCATATTTGAAAAAGGCGTCCTCCAGCGTTCAGCCAACAATGAATGCTATCATTATGCGGCTTTGAAGTCGATTTGGAGATTTACCATAAGGGGCCAACCCATAGAATTCATTCTCTTCATCGCATCAAAGTATGCATTGACGTTGACGTATACGCCGACGAGAGTTGAAAATTGAACTATCCCCACGATAATCCCCACTACAACGGCTTTGTGTCCCGTAGTAACACCAATAAGTTGTAAGCAGTCTTTTCTGTTAAGAGACAGCAAGAATGACGTGAACTTCGCGTCGGGAAATATCCATTTCATCTCCCTGCCATGGGGTGGAGAGGTTACATCATCGCTTGTCACGCTGAAGGTTCCAGATTCCAATCCCGATGTAAAAAAAAGTCGATCAACTGCGAAAAAAGCTGACGTCAACTCTACTGCACAAGCATAACACTGGCAGGAGGGTGGTCATATGGCTTGAAAGTGTTGATCGTACTAATGACATCGGGATGTTCGAAAGAAATACTGTGAATTATAAGCAATGGCAACAGTACCAATAATTCTCCCCATTCATTCTGCACACCACCCTCAAAGCAAAGATTGAAACCTAATACCACCTGAGTTTAAAAATCTCTACACCAACACTAACGCTATGTGAATAGCATCATAAGGGTATTTATAACCCCTTTAGCCCTAGTTAATTATGTTTGCTAGAACCCCAACCTTCAATAAAAGCCCTAGCCGAAATGACGCGCAAATTTAACGTGGGTTCAGGGCTAGGGAAGTTCTCCTCTGAACCCTGCCCTGAACCAAGCTCATCGGAGATCTGTATTCCACCAGAAATACTACCCGCAGAACCAACCGGAGCTTGCTATGAAGCGCTGGAGACTGCCTTTATTGATGTCAGCCAATTCGCTTAGGTTGTTGAAGTAGCTGGCCCCCAAGTATGCTCTTCTTCGAACTCAAAGGGCCGGGCATGTACAAAGAAGATGGAGATGGATGGATGTCTCCTCATCTTCCTCTCCTCCTCTTCCTTTTCAGGAACTTAGAAAAGGCTCAAAAAATACAGTCTTCCAACTAGACCTACATTCACAAACTGTTTTGGATCTAGTAGGACAATTGAGCAAGGCAGTTTAATGCTGTTCCTTTCCACAAAGACTCCAGCACCAACCAGAGTCATCACTGGTACAAGTAAAAACGTTTGCTTACACCTACATTTCAATTTTCTCAACTCTGCAGGATGAATATGAAAACTACACTCTAAGCTACGCCCATCAACATCCAGGTCACGTGAGTTGTGGTATCGAGACCGGGCATCTGCGCAACTTGTGTCTCTGGCAGGCTCACCAGTTTCAATCACTTCTACCTACCTACCTACATTTTGCCATTCTTCTGATAGTCAATATAAATTCGTCGTATCTGCAGGCAATGTTTGGTCAAACATCAAACCCCAAAGTCCCAGTTTGATTGTTAACTTCTTCACTGATTCATCACAATTGTGTTTAAGGGATAGTATGTCACCCCTATTGTAAAACAATAGACACGTGGCCGAACGATACCCCTATAATATCGTTTGTAAACCCCAAAAACTTACAACCCCCATAACAAATTTACGAACTTTGGTTACAGATAACCACTTTAGATGTGTGTTTTATGCTTTTTTTTTTGTTGTTAAATATCTATTATTAGCTAACAACGGTTATATTAACCAAATATCTACCACCACACATAGAATGCCCGACAAAGTAATAATTACCAACACCATCGGCTATTCTGTGGTTTCCAACACCTCACATCCGCCCTTCGTTCACATCTTGATTATTGTTATTTGGTTTCTGTGGTATTTGGGGTCAAAACGGGTGTGCGCCCCATGCCACAGTTTCTACAAACAATGTCGGTCAATCACCGGACTATCTGTAGATAGTAAGTAGACACCACGCAATAGATACATACTCTATTTTTGTTCAAACAATTGATGCAAATTTAATGAAGTCCATGTCAGTAAAGTTGATTGCTTTCGGAAGAATGGATCAAGATTGAATCGAAATAAGGATAGAATGTGTACATTGAAATAGATACTTATATTCACTTGTGTGTATTCTATAGATGAGTATCTGGAACATCAATTTATTGCATGTAGTGTAACATTCCACTATAAAATTTTCTCCAGAAAACGAATAACTTTTCTTGCCTTGAGGAAGGTCAGCTTTAACTTGTACATATAAGATGGATGGAGTAGTTCTATTTTAATGAAAATTCCTCCCTTCAGCATAGTCAACAGAAGCAGGAAGAGAGCAGCATTTCCAACCATCCAACATCTAAGAATGCAACGATGCATTTTTTCCTCCTCAGTTTCGAAGTTTTGATCAATAAAAAGTCAAAAGTTAAGGGAACTTTTTTCCGCAAACAAAAAGAAAATCATTTAAAGGATTTTTAAAGTGGGTAAAGGAGTCCAGTTTTCATTTCTATTTTTCCCCCACATAAAGTGGTTAATGGTACGTTTCTAGGATTCATATGTGGAAAAGTCACTGCAATCTCTGCACAAACGATTGTTTTCAGTATTTCGTACGTTTCTAAAACATTTTGTATTTTGCTATCGTCCAAGCTTTCTCAAGTCTTTCAAACGGGTCAAAGAGGGGGGGAGGGGGACATTCAAGTCAACCAGAAACCCCAAAGAAAAATCCAATCAATCCGATATTTCCTTTCTGTAACACAAAACCCAAAGAAAAACTGCATTTCCATTGATTTGACGTTTCTGTGGACTTTTGGGTTGTGCACACGTTTATTTAAAAAATGTGAAAGGTCAGTCTTTTGATGGAAATATTCTGGAAGTTCATTCTAAAATTCCACTCTTATGTGCTGATTGTGATACCCATGATATATTTTCTCCCATTAACAAAGATTCACAGGATAGCCTGCATCAGCAACACGGGAGCATTAAAAGCCACTCCCACAGACAATACTCAACCTTCTCCCGCTTGATTTACTTGTGCAGGAATCATCAACAAAAGGCGGCCTTCGCATAAGCCAAGCTGGAAACTGGGAACTCAGTCAGAAAGGGCTCGCACAGATCCTGCGCAAATTTGCTTACTTCGGTAGACCTTTCTCAATCTGTCTTTCCAGCAGAGATGAATGGCAGGCTAATCAGATATTAAATAACGATACAACAACCTCCGTCTATACGGATGGATCCTGGATGGATTGTTTTCCGAGACTCTCGGACTGTCTGGATCGATCAGACTCCCAGATCACAGTAGTGTCTACCAATGAAGGCGGCAGGCGACAATAAGAGCGATTGCGGCCATAGAAATAAAGTCGAAGCTTGTTAGTCGCTATCGCGAAGAGCTACCAGTTCTTGGCAGACAGCACAAAGTAAGACTCTGATGGGTCCCCGGCCACAAAGGGGTGCCTGGGAACGACACAGCTGATGAGCTGGCAAGGAAAGGATCCTCATTAGACTCCGATCAAGCAGACACCATAGCCAAAATCCCAACCTGTAACCTAGAACAAGAAATTGGGAGCAAAATCAAGAGAACTGCCAACGATATATGGAATGCGTCATAACCAGGAAGCTATGGCCATTCTACAATAAACAGAACACCGAAAGAATCCTGCAATTGAATAAAAAAATCCCTATCTTCTCTGATAGGTATCACCACCGGGTATAAACATGCTAAACTAAGAAGACTGGGATTGACCTATGCAGGGAATGCGGTGACGAGGAAGTAGATGAGGACACTCCACACTTTCTCTGCCGCTGTCCGACACTCTGCCATACAAGTTTTAAGATCCTAGGGAGGCACCTTTTCCAGGATCTAGAAGAACTGTCCAGCAAGCCGGTGCTGGATGTGATGGACAGATTCATCAGCGCTACGGGCTGACTTAATAGAGCTTAGGCTTATGGTTTCTACTAAGGGGGCTGCAACCCCCAGGGCATCACAATGAGTCTTAAGTGTGACGGGGAGAGGATTTCCTTCCCCGTCAACCCTCCTACCTAACCTCCGATCGTTCCTGAATGCGATAATGAAATTATTTACGGAGATTATTTTGGAACGTTTGACAGTCTGGATAGAAGCAAGCGAGGTCCAAGCTGGCTTTAGAAGAAACTATTCGACAGTTGACAACATTTTTATGTTGACTTGGACTAGATTGGACTGGAATGAACCTTTCAACCTGGACGATGTAGACCAACAATTCCGTCCACCCGACCTGGATGAAGTGAAGATAGCTATATCTAAGCTGCTGAAGCAGATGGCCTGACTGCCGAGCTCTTCAAAGCGGCAGGCGATGACTTGGTAAGAAGCATGCACCAACTCATCTGTAAAATATGGTCGGAAGAAAGTATGCCCTATAAATGGAATATCAGCATGTGTGTCCGATCCTCAAGAAAGGAGACCCTCCAGGAGACTGCGCCAACTACAGAGGTATTAGTCTTCTTAACATCGCCTACAAGATTCGATCTGCCGTATTGTGTGAACGTCTGAAGCCTCTCGTCAACAACCTGATTGGTCCTTATCAGTGTCCTCCATCGACCAAAAATTCACACTACGGCAGATGTTGGAAAAAACCCAGGAGCTCCAAATCGATGCACACCATCTATTCATCGACTTTGAGGCCGCGTATGACAGCATCTATAGAGACGAGCTATGTCTCGTTTTGGTATTTATGCCAAACTCGTCCGTTTGTTCAGGATAACGATGGAGAATGCACGCTGCTCCATCAAGTTCGGTAAAGAACTCACCGAGACCTTTGATGTCAAAAAAAGGATTTAGACAAGGCGATGCGCTGTCATGTGATTTTTTAAACATCATTCTTGAAAGAATAGTGCAAAACTCACGCGCCAACACAAGAGGCACAATTTTTCAAAAGTCCGTCCAAATACTCGCATACACCGATGATATTGACAAAATTGGAAGAAAGCAGCGTGATGTCAGTGGCGCTTTCGCGAGTATTGAGATGGAAGCGGCAAAGATGGGTTTAACGGTAAATGAGGGCAAGACCAAGTATATGCTGTCAACAAGAAAAGACACTCAACACGGACGTCTCGGCCAGAACGTCTCCTTCGACAGATATAACTTTGGTAGTTAAGGACATTGTCTGCCTAGGCTCCGCTATCTATTCAGACAACAACACCAGCGCTGAGATCAAACGAAGAATAACCCTTGCCAATCGCTGCTTCTTTGGGCTAAGAAGGCAATTGACTAGCAAAGTCCTCTCTCGAACAACAAAAGTGACCTTAATAATCCCAGTCCTGCTCTAAAACGCAGAGACATGGACTTTATTAAAAATGGATGAGGGTGCTCTTGGCTGCTTCGAGGGGAAAATTCTTTGCGTGATTTTCGGTCTCGTTAGTGGAGGAGGAGATACAACGACGAACACCGGTCCGAAAAATCTTCTAATCCGTCCCCGAGGGACAGCGCAGTAGAGGAAGACCGCGACTCCGAATCCGTCCGTACATCAGACGAGGTCAGAAGGTAATGCTTCGGGTTTGTGCTTCTCCCAGTCCTCCCTTAAGTATTTGAATAGCATTTCGTCTGAGAACATGCTGAAGGTTATGTCGTGCTTGAGTGTTTGAAGAAAGGATAAGTGAAAGAGTCGCTGATTGCCCAATTTGGCTTCCGTTTGTACGAAGTTTTGTAATGATGGTCAACGACGCAGTTGATTCCATCTGCAGAATTCTTCTACTCCCAACAATCCTTACAATGACAATGATCTCTTTAAACACAAACAAGTACACTACAGGACTTTAAAATAGTCCTTTCACACTTTAAATTCAACACGCATCCCCCCCTTTTTTTTATTTTAATTAATTTAATAATATTTTATTCAATTACTATGCACACAAAGGGGACACCGTTCGATTGTTTTTCTCTGGTTTTTGCTTTTCGAAAAAAAAATAAAAAAAAAGTAATTTCAATTAAAAATGAATTGAGTATTTTTTCAATTGGAATCAATAAAAGCATTTTTTCTCGTCAATTTTTGTCACAGATAATCCTTATTTGGTTAATCGAATCGATACCAATGCGAGGGTTACGCTTTTATTCACAATTACAGCAATGCAATGCTGGACATTCATATATGTAAGTGTTTCAATAAAAACGAAAGTGTTTTTTTTTTTTTTTAATTAAAAAAACGTGAGAATTATCCAATAAACAAGTTCGTAATTAACTCATTTAATAGAGAGAAAAGCAATTATAAGAAAATCGTTCGTAAATGGTGTCCCAACAAAAGGTAAATGATTTTAATTTGACGCCATTTCATTTGGGAATTTTTAATTTGACAAGTGACACTTGACATCTGTCATATATGCTAACTAGCTGTACCCGCGACCTTAAAATCTCTTGCTAGAAGGCTTGGCCCGCTACTATCTTAACGTGTGTTTTCAGTTGTTCGCCTGAAATTAATTTCAAAGTGGTCCACCAAAGATTTTGACCACGTCTCTATTTTGAACAGACTACACCACACCCAAGCTAAATTTCAATAAAAATATCCGTGTCACTATTCCCTCGAGGCGTTTCTACAGGACAATTCGATCCACTTTTACACCGATGCATCTAAAACCAATGAAGGTGTAGGTGGTAGTGTTTTCTCTGATAGGTTAAATCTCAGCCTCTCTTTCCGTCTTTCAAATCATTGCAGTGTGTTGCAGGCGAAAATATTGTCAGAAACCTTCTTCTCTTCATCAGAAGCTCCAATCGACTCAACGAGAGTTAAGGACATCTCTCCAGATCCATGTGGTACCACAATGGACCTATCACTGGTCTAAATGTAGTGGCAACAGCTGGCAGCCACTTCAACCTAACCTAACCTAATTAAATGTATAAAACATGCCAACAACGTTAATTAAAAGACAGGTCAAGGCACCTTTTAGAACACTGAAAGGTTCTGTATGACAGATGCAAGTCCTAGTATAACTTCACTCTAGTCTGAAAAAAAAAACCAAAGGTTTCCAATGCCCAAAAAGTCCAAAATGGATACCCACTATCCCTCTATCGATCTTAAGACAGCCTATTTCATCATTTATAAACTAAAGCTATGCAGAGCCATGTCTAGCCTGACTGCTTCATTTAGATTGTCAGAAAACGATTGAAACAAGGTGAAGCATTGCCATGTGACTTCTTGTACATCATATTTGAACGGATTGTGCAAAACTCACAAGCCACCACCAGAGGCACAATCTTTCAAAAGCGATATTGACATCAAGCCGGCCAAAATCGGTTTAATAGTAAACAAAGGCAAAAGGAGAAGCTCCTAACCTCGAAGAACCGGCCGGGACGTTACAGTGGACGTAAGTATAAAACGAGGTAGTTAAGAACTTTGTCAACCTTGGCTCTGCTATAACTTCTAAAAACGAACTATCACTAGAACTCTGGCCAAAAGCTAAGAATGCAATTCAATAGTAAGGCCCCATCCCTCTGTGTAGGATCCTGTCATGATAGCCCTTCTTTATGACGCTAAAGTACGGACCCTATTTTGAGCGAAAAATTCTTCCCGTTCGCATTGACGTGCTTTGGAGGAGGAGATTCAACGACAAACTATACAGGTTGTACCGGGACATGGACCTAGTTAAAAAACTAAAACGGCCTGGAAATGTAAACGAAAGGACACCAACGTACAGGCCTTAGTCTTTGAATCTCACTTGAAAGGACAATGCAGTAAAGATGGCCAGAAGACTGGGATTGAACACGGATGACCTATGCAGGGGGTGCGGTGACGAGGAAATAGATGAGGACACCCCACACTTTCTCTGCCACTGTCCGGCACTCTGCCATACAAGATTTATGATCCTAGGAAGGCACCTTTTCCAGGATCTAAAAGAACTGTCCAGCAAGTCGGTGCTTGACATACACAGCTTTACCAGCGCTGCGGGCTGGGTTGATAGAGCTTAAGCTTATGATTCCTAGTAAGGGAGCTGCAACCTCTAGGGCATCACAATGGGGCTACATTGACCTAAGTGTGACGGATAAAGGACTTCCTTTCCCGTCAACCCTCCAACCTTACCTAACCTAAAGATGGCACTCTGAAAATGAAAGGGAACCAACTTGAAGTGTGATAAGAATAGGGCTAACTGGAGAGGCTTGTGCGCTGAAGCCTACGTTAAACACAAACTGTGTTAGTGTCAACTAAGTCAGAAAGAAATTAACCGGAAAGTTAAGACCTTGTCAACAACTAAATTTAAAACGTCAAAAAAAAAAACGGAGATGGTCGTTAAAAGACGCGTTGAGATGCCAATTAGTCAATGTTTAGCCAATATGCCCAAAGTCGGTCACAATGTCGCCCGAAACATCACATAGTCCATTAAATTTAACCTTTCAAAAAGTGTTTTGCACGCCAAAGGTCAACAAAATAAAATAAAAAAGAAACCCTCAGAATCTTTCCTTTTCCGTTTGGCCTTTCACAAGAAAAAGATTTCGCCCATTAGTTTATAAAAAGAAACCTAGCACAACAATAGCGGTAACCTAATTTTCAATTCCTGAATCAAATCTTCAGTTTATCATGCTTCATTCCACTAAAAATTGCTTCGTCACATCAGCTGTGCATGACGATGTACAATCATCATCCATCGGAAGTCAGATAGTCGTCGCCAGTGTGCCACAAGTTTCCCATCTTTCAATGGCGGTGTTTGTCGTTGATTATCCGGACCATGAAGACATTCAAATAATAATTAAAGCGGAAAGGATGATGAAATATTATTTCAGAAGGAAAAAAAAAAGGACGAACACTACAGACGAAATTCCATTAATTAAAACGTCAAAGTTGACTTTTTTGAGAGTCATTTCCTCATGTTGCACACAATCACAACGAGCTGGCAGCATTGTTTTTGTGTTGAAAATTAGTTGGCCTTGGTTTCAATGAAATTCAACTTAAAAAACACACAAGATGCATAGTTGAGAGCTATAAGTTTAAAGTGGTTTAAGAAACTTTGAAACATAAATGTAAAGTCATTTGAAGATTAGCAAGTAAGGATCTTTGTGCACCACTAGGATTACGTATATTTCGTGTAAGGATGCACATTCAAGGAGTGGTTATGAACACTGAACTAATGGCGTCAATTGAAATTTTGAGGGTTGTTGAACATACCCATTAAATAACAAAACAACCATACAGTTGGACTGTTAACTTTATGCCTAAAACACAATAGCGCTTTGGCTTCAGCTTCGCCTGACGCTTTCCAGTTCAACCATTGGAATTCAATGAATCCTATCACAATGTTGCTTTCGCTTTGACTTTACGTCTTGCACTCGTAGAGAAAAGTTGAACTTTTGCTCGCTTTTGACATTTGAAAACTGCGAACAAAGGAAAAAAATTAAATAAAAGTCAAGCAGCAAACCAATTGGTTGGTGCGGCTGCTACAATCTAGAATTATTTACGTCATTTCAGATGTGTCATTTCAAAGCGAATGGAACGTGACGGTACCAAAGCCGAAGCCGAAGCGACATTGTGTTTTAGGCATTACAGATTGATTACCCGCTTTGCTTCTACTTAGACCAAAACACTTAACTATGGTGCTAAACCCTTGAAACCGAATGGAGAGCATCAAACTAAAGGAAAAATTGTGGTTTGACCTAAGCTGCAAAGAGGCTATCAGGAAGAATGCTAATTTACAATGGCATTCCAGCTGTCAACTCCTCAGACAAGGCCAATCTGCTTGCTGCACTCTTTGTAGCTAGCTCAACGCTCGCAGATTGTGCATTGTCTCCACCTGTACTAAAAAAAAAAGCGTAAGCTTTTTCATCTGTCCTACACCTCAGGTCTCTTTCCGATGGAAAACTGCATTTGTCCAGCCCGTGCCCAAAAAAGGGACGAATCTTCTTCTCCCTCCAACTATCGACCTATTGCACTTACGTCCCTTCTTTCCAAGGTCATGGAGACCCTGGCAAAATATCTCGACTTACGGAAACTCCTCAATGACCGGCAGTACGGTTTCCGTAGCAACTGGTCCACTGGCGATTTGATGGCTTATCTCACCGAGAAGTGGAACTAATATCTGCATCACCTTCGTGAAAGTAAGATTGTTGCGGTTGATATGCTGGTGTCCCCCAAGGCTCTGTTTTGTCTCCGATTCTTTTTCTCAATTTTTGTAATGATCTCTTGTTTGCAACTTCTAATACAATTTATTCCTTCGTCTAAGTCAGTACGGATTGACATTTAGACCATATTTACATCAAGACACCCATAGCTTTATACGGTAATACCCGGATATGTATTCCCTCGCTTAGGTGCGTTACCCGCATTGCTAACTAAAAATTTGAGGCTTCAAAACTTGTCAAGAATGTGAGCGGAGTACGGATGGGTAACTTCCACTCTTAAGTTTCTAAATAAATCAGAAAAACTCGCAAGACAGCTATCCGGGGAGCACTGTACATGTTCAGGAAGTTTGTCTCTGATAGACATGCCTGTAGAACAATCAATCTTCATAAGAACCCCTGTGAGCAGATTCATTCACATAAGAACACTTGGCATTTGTGATTTTTTTTTAAAAAATGATTCTGCGTAGTTTGAAGGACCTTTGGAAATAAGTGGGGACTTCAACCAAAGATGACACAGTCGTAGTGCATCCAATTGTCACCTATGAGTGACTAGTATGGTGGCCCGAGTTGAGCAAAGGCTAAAACCTTACGAAACTAAAAAAGCTCCAAAGAACAGCCCATGATTCCTAATAGGCGCATTGAGGTCGGCCCCAACGGATGCACTTACTGTGCTCCTGCATCTTCTGAGTCTCGACCTACACACAACAAAAAATGCACTATGCAGCGTAGTCAGACTCAAAGAATTTGGATGTTGGACTGAGGACTTCACGGCCCTATGGCCACAGCAACATCCTGGAATCAGTACCAAATGGCATGGTCACGTTTCCAAACGACTACATCACCCCCAAACTAAAAGTCCACGTAGGTTTTCCCATCAGATCTCAGTGGAAGTAAAACGAACTAGTAAAGGACTTCGACACGGTCATCTATACCGACGGATCAAAGATGAACTGCGAAGTGAAGGCCGGTGTCTACTCGGTATCACTGAAAACATCAAGTTCCAGGCACGCAACTCGGGCGTGACACAGCGCACAAACAAAACATTGCTATCCTCATAGATAGCCAAGCCGGTATTGACTCGGCTACCATATCCTCCAAACTGGTGCAGAAGTGCCGGAAGGAGCTTGCCCGCTTGGGTGAAAGCCTCAGGGTCACACTGATCTGGGTTCTGGGCAGATGAACTGACCTGACAGGGCTCAGCTCAATACGGCTTTCTCGCGGCAATGGTCCACATCCGACTAGGAGTGGTTAAAGGACAAATACACTCACACTTCCTGTAGAAGGCCAACCTCCAATGGAGGGGATTAACCAAAAATTAGAACAAAAGTTCTTCTAAACAGAATCCGCCCAGATATCACCAGAATAACGCCAATAATTATGGGAAATTGGCCAATTGAAGACCATGCGGCCAAGCTAGCTTCTATACAACCCCCACTGTCGCAGTTGCGGGAAAGAAAATGAGAAGGAAACTCTCTCCTAGTTTCTCTGTAAATGTACGGCAAAAGTAAGAGCCATTCATTCTTCGACGACCTCAGCGACATCTCGGGTAAAGGAAAACGAGATCTAATCCGTTTTCTAAACTCCACAGGCTTGATCTTGACACCGACTGTCTCACATTTTCAACAACAGGCTACACGAATCGTGGTAACAAAAAGGCACATTCTAGTGCTATCTGGGTTCTGTTAAACCTCCATCTCTACCTACCTGCCTACCTACCGTGGAGAACTTGCTTACTTACTTAGGTAGACTTGGTCTTCAACCAACAAGCCCCTCCAGTCAACTCGATCCTTAGCCAGCTATCTCCAGCTGCATACACCATCTAAGATGAGGTCGTCCTCTTCTGTGTACTTTCTCAGGAGTAGAGTAGAACTATTCAGGCTAGAGAGTCGTTGTTCATTTATTCTACCTAACCTAGCCCCACTAGAGTAGCGCCTGTTCGCCATAGTCGTCCTACGAGTTTTGCAGGAATACCACAACTAGACACGGCCCAACTAGCTCATCTCTCTGCTGTCACTGGTCTTCGGCCTTTGCTGTTGCGTCTGGAGGAGTTCTCGAGAGCTTTACTCCTGATCAGCAAAGCCTATTACAGTTGGTTGTGTTTGCATTGTAGCCTTTCAACATTGAACTTCCTGTCGATGTTAGCACCTCGGAACGTTCGAACATCCAATACATTGGAGGAGTGTCTTCCATCGATCAAAACTTTAAAGTTGGCTTGTAGATGTAGAAAGGCGCTATTTACCACCATCTTTTACCCCACCGCAAAGATGTGGGGCATCCCGAATCTATTTCCGGAGGTTCTGTGGTGTAGGCTATGCTTTCCGATGTTACTAACAAAAATTTCCTACTTCCCGACCTTAGTGTTGAAATCTCCCAGGACGATCTTAATGTCATATCTCGGACACTGCTTTTAGGTCTTCACAAGGAGTTCCTAGATACAATCCTCTGTGGCACTATGATTGACTTACTGGAAATAGAATTCAAGTTGGATGTAAGACTTTTCCATAAAATCGTACAAATTTCCTTCCGAATCCTTGACTAACTAATGACATACTCGTAGGAGAAAACTTTTTTTCCACCAACTTTATCCGAGTATGTGTAGAAATTCTTGGGAATAAACGCATTAAAACGCCAACTTTGACGCTTTAATTAATGACTACTACCACCAATTGCATTAGCATCCATTTTCTTTTTTTTTAAAGCTTATCATCCTTTTGTCTAAAATGCCGGCATACGTAGACGTCGACATGCAACGCCATTGGAAAATCCTGAAAAATGAAAAATTGTGTGTCAAATTGGCGTCAACAAGCGTCTAGCTTTCGTTGGATGACACAACTGATGTGACGAAGCAAATTTCATCACAAACAATGGAACACAGGAATAGGATTAACTCAAGATTCAATCCAAGGACATAAGCACGCAAAATTAGGTCGTTGGTGTCCTTATATAAACTAATTTAATGTGTGACGTATTTTTTTCCATAGGAAAGCGAAAAGCTCTTGATGACAGATGACAAAGCTGTCACTAAGTACTTTTATTACGGCTTTTCGGTCACCTTCGTTGTCCTTTTTGCCCTTTTCAAAAATTTACATAAATCCTTACGTTTGAAAAGGGTTATAGGACGACGAAAAAGAGTTTCAGTTGATTCTAAATATATGAAGGAATTCGTCACTTAGATACTTATAAGGTTAAGGTGTCAACGTGGTAAAGCTTTAAATTTCCTACAAAACTTGACGAATTTTATAGAAGGTTAGTGAAAAAGTAACTGCACAAGTGTAGGACTCGGTGTCATATACAGAGACTGACAGGATGAGAAACAGTTTGCATTGAACTTGCTTACTAAAGATGGCGCTACAGTTCGGGGTGGACTTGGGACTCAATCAACAAGCTTCTTCAGCCAGCTCAGTCTTTAGCTAGTTGCCTCCAGCTTCCCACGCTGTCTCTCAGCAGAAAAGATTGCAGTCATCTTATTGACGATATTACGGGACATTTCTCCTTTGCCAAACATCTCATCATGTTAGGTTTAAGTGGCACCACTGTCTGTGATGCTTGTAGAGAGGGCGACGACACTGCGGATTGTCCTGCCTTTGCTCCTATCAGGTGGCAGATTTTTGGGGCTGATGTGGTGAGTGCTGGTAACCTAAGCTCTTACTCGACTTTCTTAGACGAAGAAAACGCAGTTAAAGGGTTATACATGCTGATAGTACAATGGATCTGTTTTTGCGTCTGAGCGTGCTCCAGCGTGGTGTTCCAACACCCCGATAGAAGAAAAAAAAGTCCCTATTCCGCTACAGGAAGAGGAAGCCACTGTGGATTTGTTTTCTGGTGTTTTAAACTTCACAAGCTTTTCGGTTTTAGGAAAGGTTACCACTTCAGTTTTGACTATCACTTATACCTAATGTCTTAACTTATTCGCTAACGGTAAGAAGGAGTCTCTCTGCAGCTTTAATACCACTATAATTGAGTTTTTAAAGAATTTCGTTTAAGAAAACCGGGAAAAGTCAGCTTCACCACCTCCGGCCCGGTGGATGTGGAAAATCCTTTTTTATAATAAGCGCGCGCTAAAAGGGTTATGACTACCCTTAAACTGTTAGAGAACACAGGCGGAAAATCTTTGAATCCACCCCATAGGGACAATGTGGTAATAAAGGGAAAACCTTACACCCACTCTAACGTCTGTTTTGAAGATGTTCGCGCAAAAGTTTCACACTCACCCCTATAGAAACACGTCTCCCCCTTACAATCTTGTCTGATTGGCATAATGGCCCGAAAACTTTTCGTACTTGATAAAAAGAAATAATCAAAAAGTAAATATAAGTCGGTACCAAACTCAGGTTTACAATTCAATTATAAGAAAATATAACGCAAGGTAAGGGAAGAAGTACCTGTGTTCATCCCCTTCAATGACACAATGAATAAGCTACAAAATTAAAAGTGGTCGGTTCCAGGATGTCATGGACTATTTATGGAGTAAATTAATTAAACTCTATCTCTCTCTCTGTGCCGTTTGTTGAAGGTGCTTAAAGAAAAAAAAAAATACAAAGCTCCAAGCCCAAGCCAATTCAATCAATAACGTCCTTTTGGTGTTCCTGTTTCTCCTCCTCCTCCTTATTTCAGTTAAGTAATTCGATTAATTGCTAAAAGGAGAGAAGTATACACCGCCTTCGTCGTCTTATACATCTATGGGTACGTGTAATTAATCCACTCATTGAAATTTAAATTGATTTCTTCGAATAGATTTGTTTATGTACGGTTCTGCTTTAGTGAATAAAAATTGAAAATAAAAAATGTAAATTTAATTAGGAAACGTTCCTTTTTGGGTTTTTTTCTTGTTTTTTTTTTTTTTTTTTTTTGGAATAAAACATTTTGTCCATTACGTTTGTTTCGTCAACGAAATCGGATGTCAAAACGGAAATTAGCGCGCTATTTACATAATTTTATTTCGACACGATTGAGGTAAATGTTGATTTAATTATCAAAATTTTGTGTCGGGAAAATGATTTCCTTTTTCTATTTTTAAATTAAAATTCCCTTCATGTTTCTAATATTCACATGTGCATATGGTGTGACATAGCTCATGTGAGGTTTTTGAAAACCAATATTGGAATGTCAGGGTGTCAAAATAACATTAGTGATTCGGAATAATAATGAACAACATATGACGAATGGGTTTTTGTAATGTCAAAACAATAATACACAGCTTGAACATAACCTAGAAGCAAAAGTCAGAATTTAATCCGTCTCCATGAACCATTATTTAGGTTAGGTTAGGCAGGAGGGTTGACAGGGAAAGGTCAATATAAACCCATTGTAATGCCCTAGAGTGTGCAGCGAAGAAGAGTTGATAGGTTATGTAAGGTTAGGTTGAAGTGGCTGTCAGCTATTGCAAGCAAACTTAAGCCAGTGATAGGTCCATTGTGGATCTGAAGAGATCTCCAAACCTACTCTGATGAAGATAATGAGGCTTCTGACATCTTTATTTATCAGATCGCCTAAGTCGTTAGAGTCTTCTTTTACGTAACACTCTGGTGGATCCCGGGACACAAAGATATCCACGGGAGTGAAATGGCGGATGAATTAGCCAGGAATGGCTCGGAACAGGACCTATCATTGGTCGATCATTCAGTTCTGCCCCCCTAGCTCCAGCATTGCATTAGACTTTCATAGACAAGCTGTTGAGAGATGGAGCGCACTCTCATCATGCCGCACCTCCAGGAAACTCTGGACAAATATCGACAAGATAAAAACGCGGCACATTCTTGCGCTAAACAGATCAAACTTAGCCCTCTTCACAGGGATCATCACCGGCCACAACCTACTGGTGGCCCACCGTAGAAGAATACGTCTAAGTACAGACGAATTATGCAGAGGCTGCGGTAATACAGACGCGGAAGAGAACACAACCCACTTCATATGCGAATATCCCAGTCCCTATATAGAACAAGGAAGACGGCCCTCGGTGAATGCCACTTCAACGACCTGGGCGAGTTGTCCAATAAGCCACCCAAAGCCATTCTAAAATTCGCGACGAATTCAGGATGGTTCAGGGAGGCCGAACTTTCGTAACTGCACGATCCAGACCCTTCCACTCTTTCTTGTCTTTTCAGAATGGAGTTTCCAAGTCAGAGGAACGCAATGGATCCGTTAAAGATCCGAGTGAAGGCTGCATCACGCGATGCATCCACCTCTTTAACCTACCTTCCTACGTACGGGAGAGAGCTGGGCAGTTACAAAGAAGGTGGAGAATAGGTTTTTCCTCCTCTTCGTTCATCCAGTTTCTACAGAAATCGTTTGAATGCTTGCCTATTAGACTACGGATCTGATATGTGACCTGTTGAGAGCAATTCAATTCTTAGAGCTTTTTAGATCCAGCCGCGGCCAAATCTGCTTTGTCGCTGGACACATTGTACCACTGACTGGTCACCCTAGAATTTGCTCTCTCGATAGCATCCCACTCCACATGCAGCGATCGGTATACCCAAAGTGCCTTTTTCTGGAAGCATGGGCGAGTTCGTCTGCCTCACAGTTCCTTGGAATATCTCTATGACCCGGCACCCAACAAACGTGAATATTGAACTGCTCCGCCAACTCTACAAGAGATGATCGGCAATCTAGAGCTTCTAACGAGTTTGAAGAGACTGATTCCAGGGACCTGCTCGCTGCTTGACTGTTGGAAAAGATGCGTTTATCTGTGGAAGATATACACAGCCAAGATAAGCTTTGATCGCCAATATTTCCGCCTGGATCACGCTACAATGATTTGGAAGACGGAAAGAGAGGCTGAGATTAAGCGTACCACCACCTACACCCTCATTGGTTTTAGATCTCTCGGTGTAAAAGTGGATCGAATTGTTCTGAAGAATCACTCAAGAAGAGTTTATCCTCGCGGCAAAATCCCTACATAACCGAAAAGCCCCCGGACCTGACAGAATACCGACGGAAGTACCTAAAAACTACCAGAACTGCTGCTGGACATGTACGACAGCTGTTTTCAAGGAGAGGTCTTCCCCAAGAGTTGAGAGAAGCAACGTTTGGTACTGATGAGCAAAGGGAAAAGGAGATACGGATCTCCCATCAGCATGCTGGACACCGTAGGGAAAGTCTTGAAAAAATGCTGAATCCTAGGTACAGCAGGGGATCTGTCTTAACCACAACACGGTTTCAGAAGTGGTACGGATCTTCCAAACGGTTCAAGGAGGGAATCGCCATTCAAAAAAGTTAGTACAGCTAACAATTCTGTTTCGAAACGCCTTCAACTCAGACAGACGGGAAGACATGCGGAACGAGTTCGAAGACCTTTTTGATATTCCCAAGTATCTCTCTGCTATATAATACCACAGCAGGCACGCGAAGAAAGGAAGTCACTCTTGGAGCAGCACAGGGCTCAATCCTGGGACCCAACCTCGGGAACATTTCCCATGAAGCCATCCTTTGCATGGAGATGGCCGTGATTATGGCAAGGGACACCGTTTTTACACAAAGAAAACTCAACCAGGTCAAGAGACGGGTACTTCTCTGAATCGAAGCACCGATTGTCTCACACACAACAACAAACATCATCAACCAGGTCACACGAGTCGTGGTAACAAAAAGGGACATCTAGTGCTACTTGGGTTCATGTTGAACCGCCACCTCTATCTGCCCGTACCAAGCAAAGTTCTCCTTCAATTGGACAGTATTGAGGTTCCGAGCAAGATCGAGGTCATGGATGAACTTCAGGAGCGTGCTTGCGAATGATTGTTGTCCTTGGCTAGGAAAATTAACTCCTTCCCGAAGTGTTTTTGTCTGCCGCGACATTTGTAAGTCTCTTAGACTTTCAGACAAGGTCCGATGGTAGTTCAGTGTCCCGTAAGGAAGCCTTTAAGAAGCTTACCATCATGCTAGCTTACTGAGAGAAAGTCTTGACTTCTCGTGTTGGTTAAGGCGTTGATAAACTTTTTAGCTTAACGAAAGTCCTGTTGATGACTTCTTCCAAACAAAGTCCAATGGTAGTTCAGTGTCCCGTAAGGAAGTCTATAAGAAGCTTACCATCACGCTAGCCTACTGAGAGAAATTCTTGATTTATCAAAGTCTTGTTGATGAGTTTTATGAGCTCCAACTCTATGTGGGTGCGGGATAAGCCACAGAATGCGAATAGGTCTATTTATAAATGTTGTTTGAAATCCTTGTCTGGCCTTGTGTCCCGAAAGTCAACAGATTGTGATATTACTGTGAACAGCCAGCCGCTTGAAGGCATTTGTCCTTATTATTTAATAAATTCCATTAAAGTCGGCATAGAGCACATCTACATTCGAAATGTATCCCCGCAGACTCGCCCAGCTAAGTACGACTTTTAGATGTTTTCGTCAAACATAATTTTGTTCCAAGAAAGTTCATTTTCCCAGAATTTGTCTGGAAAATTAAATTTTGTTGACGAAATTACTAAAGGCACAGCAAAAACATTTCGAAATGTACCCGCCGCCGCAACCGTCACAGTTACTGTGTACCTACATACATAAGTATGTCTGAACTATTTTTAGGCGCAATTATATTTAATCCTTAATTTACAGAGAAACCCTGATACACTTGAGTATCCTGGCTAATTTAAAATATTTTAATTAACCCTCTTTAGATTCACCAAGTGGAAAGGATGTCGTTCCGTGAACCAATTACTCGATTACAATAGGGTATTAGCTATGCAGATGCAATCTCCATGATTATCCTTTAAAATTCCAATCTCCTTTGAAACATAACTTGGCGTTGGGTCAAATTTTTAAATGAAAAAGGAAGCGAATCGATACGTGTTAAAAAAAAAAAAAGGAATTGTTGGCAATCCCCATGTGAAAATTAATGCATTTGATAGTTGGCATGTCCTTTATGTATGCGTACATAGGTCCGCATTGTTCTTTTCAGAACAAAGTAAGGGATTTTGCAAGATTTATCTTTCGTTGAACATGGACACCAGCATTGAGTCCAGAACCTTTCAATAGACTTTGTATCAAATAGCATGTGATGAATTTGGGACGCGTTTTGACTAAGTCAAGCTAGACACATTGTTGTTGATTGCCGCATAAAGCTTAAAGTGTCAGGAAAGTCCAGACTTCGCTAAATCCTACTGAAAGCCTAAACTGTCCAAATTCATACCCTTACTTACTTACTTATCAAGTCAGCGACCCTTGGAGGGTCTGAGCCTGATCTAATTCCGCTTTCCATACTTCACCACGCTGCTTCCAGTTTACTAGACCAAGGATTCTGGGTCCGCGATCGCCTGATCTTTAAACCGGAGGTTCAGTCTTCCTTTTCTTCGTGATCCAGGTGGTTGGGATGCGAAGGCCGTCTTATCTGGAGCATTCTCGTCCATTCGCGACGGATTTTTGCCTTCCCGAATACATCCACATCTTTGTACAGCTCGTAGAGTTCGCGGTTATATCTTCTCCTCGATTTGCCCTCCTCGCAGACAGGACCAAATATTCGAAATTTTCTTTCGAAGGATCCCAAGATCTGCTCCGCTGTCTTACTAATTGTGCAGCATTCAGCTCCATAAAGCAAGATTGGCAAGATCAGGGTTTTGAAGAGCATGATTTTGGACCTTCGAGTAAGGAGTTTGGACCCTAGTTGTTTGGACTGAAGTAGCAGCGGTTGCCAAATCGATACCCACCACCTCTTTATTAATTTTAGAACCGCATTTATAGAAAAAAAAAGAAGCTTAGCAGAGCCATGTCTAGTCTTGGCATCCATGCTAAACTCGTCCATTTATGTATGCAGGATGGCGATGGAGAATGCACGCTGCTCCATCGAAGTTAGTAAAGATCTCAGCGAGATCTTCGATGTCAAACAAGGACTAAGACAAGCTGACAGACGTGTCATGTAATTTCTTCAACATTGTTCCTAAAAAATCACTCTAGAAAAATATAGCTTTGAGGTAGTTAGGGACTTTGTCTACCCAGACTCCGCTGTTAACTCCTCTGACAACGACACCAACGCTGAGATAAAACGCAGAAAAATTCCTGCCAATCGCTGTATGTTTGGACTATAAAGGCAATTGAGTCGCAAAGCCCTCTCACGAGTGACCAATGTGACTCTGTACAAAACCTTCATCATCCCAATCTTGCTCTATGACGCAGAGGCATGGTGAGGTGGTCCTCGGTTGTTTTGAAAGTAAAATCCGTCGTCTGCAGGAGGATATACAACAACGAAGTGTATGAGGCAGTTCAGATACAACTGCGAAAATAATAGGCGCTTCGGCCTAGAAAGTCTTCGAGTCCATCCCGGAGCGACGGCGCAGTAGAAAAGGACCGCGACTCAGGTGGCACGAGTTAAAAGGGACCTCAACCAACTTTTCGTACGAAACTATACATAGCTAGCTGAAGCTCGAACTAGCTGGAGACAGTAGTTTAATGAACCCACGTACATCCTCTTTCTATTTCCTCCTGAGGAGCCGGTTTTCGCCTCTCCTTTTCTGCTCGTAGAGCTCGTAAGCAGCTCTAGTATGCCTCTTGCTAAGCTGTACTCGTCGTCAAGCCAGAGGTTTCGTTTTGGTAGCCAAGTGAAACCAAGCACGTTAGAGGCGACATCTCTGTTGAATTTTTGGAAAAATGTTGAGACTTGAGACTGTTGGCCTAGGACCTCTTAAGAGATTAAGGTAGATTCAATTGGAAAAGGATTTAGCAAACTTTCTCATAGAATTTCCATGTTTTAGGGGTCGAAGTGGTCCGAGTTGATGTTGGCTCCTCGGATGGTTTGAACATCTATAACACTGAAGCAATCCCTTACGTCGATCACAATGTAGCCAATCTGTGGTCCCCTTATGAATTTCGAGATCCTGGACTGCTAATTGTTTAGCTACACGTAGCCTGTAAGTTCGAAGGGTTATTGCCTTTATTTCGTTTGCAGGGATCATCAACAGCAGATCCAACAATATCCGATAAAGAGAATATCGGCTGCATCTCTGCGTTCCTCAAGGGTATTCAAGTTAATGAGGCGGTTTTGATAGGGAGGCAAGTCATTCCAGGGCAGACCTTGAAGAGAGAATCGAAGAAAACGGAGCAAGATACTCTTGATTCTCAAAACATGATCACGATGATGCGGGGACCATACTTGACTGACGTACTCTAGGAGGCGCCGGACGAATGTAATGTACCTGGGACCTGGTCACGAATGGGTTGGTGAATTCTTTGGACCACCGTTTTACAAAAAAAAAGTGAAGAGATGACTTTAAGGATTATCTCGTGCATGTGTGACCGGAAATTGAGTTCCCTGTCACACAAAATGCCGAGATACAACAGGGGTCTCCCCTTGTGCAAGAGATAGAGTCGGGGAGGGGATTGGTGACGCTTATGTGAAAAGGAGATGGATTGGCATTTGGGTTTGTAAGGTTAGGTTAGGTAGGAGTGACAGGCCGCAGGTTGCAACCTCACTTAGACCAGATACGGTCCTTTATGTCACCACATGGATCTGTGTTTCACCGGAAATACTACCCGCAGAACCAGCCGGAGCTTGCTATGGAGCGCTGGAGGCTTCCTATGTTTATGTCAGCCAGTTCACTAAGGTTGTTAAAGGAAGCTGGCTCCAGCCTGTAGGCGTGTTTGCCAATGGTGCAATGTCCCGTTATGGATATGTTAAGTTCCAACCAATTTTTGAAACACATGAGGTTACAACCCATAGGCATCGCCAAGTTGACGCCACTGAGTACCTACTCTAAGGATTCGTTTAATTTTGTAAAAAAAAAACAAAAACTTTCCTGACAGACTGTCAACTCTACTGATGCAGTTCAAAGCGATGGTTCTTCTCTCGACAGAATTTTTTGCCAACCCTAGTTGTGTTTCCTTATCATTGGCATTTGCCCTATAGGATTGACACGTACATAAATAAACAAAAAATAAATGATTGTACACATAAAAATGGCACTTATGTACAAATGACTTCCGATCTCAAAACCATTTATCACATCAATGACACTTCAGCCCCGGTCCTGTAAATGAAAATATATCATCAACTATAAATCAATAAATTTCCCTTAAAATTGTGTGTGTCTCTTCTAAATGGTAATTTAAAATTTTTCATTTAATATTTATTTCCTTGCAGAGCAACATGGCATTAAGACTTCTTTGTATAATGGCAATATTCTATCCGGCAATATCTCCAGCTCGTTCGACGACATCACCACGTAAGTATTTATCCATAGAACCGACCATAGAATCAGACCTAACCAGACCCAACCAGACATACATTAGCCTTACGAATCCATAATAAATACTAACCACTTAATGTTAATACCTTGGGGCAGAATCAAAGGAAGCCCCCCCACCCACGAAATATAATCGACATGGAAATTTATATCGATAAAGGAATACAGTAACAACGATTTTTTTTTTTTTTTTTGGTAATAAAAACTGCTTGGAGGTTTGCGTGCCAACACGGATACCACAGGAAATAGGAAGATTCTGCTGAAATTAAAGCGTGTAGCACAAGGAGCACTTCTATGGTAGAAAAAATATTGAAACAAGTCTAGAGTTTAATTTTTATTTATAACAAGGATAATGGATCACGTTCGTTGTGAACAGGACCTACGTGCTTTTGGGGTCGTTCCATTGAGGTCGCACTTTGAGAAAACGTTGAATAGACCATTAAGTAGCTTAAGTTGGAGAGTGTTTTGTCGAATGAATAGTCGAAGTGTTTATATAAATAGATTTAAGGGTTGTTAGACACCCCCACACGATATGGTGGCATATTTTAACGTCTGGAAAAATGATGGCAAAACTTTGAATGAAAAATCGAAAGTTTCAAGCGATATTCGCAACAATGATTCTGTTTATCCTTTCGGAAGGTAAATGGTCAGGTTGACAGGGCAAGGAAGTCCTTCCTTCGTCATATTTAGATCAATGTAGATCCGTTGTTTGCTCTGCGACCTGAAAGATCTATTGTGCCTGGAGTCAGTTAGAGAAGGAGATCTTCGATCTCCCTAATGAAGTTGAGGATATCTCCAGTCGAGCCATTACGAATGTCCTCCGGTGTTAGGTTAAAGAGGTGGATGGATCACGTGATGCAGTCTTCACTCGGATCTCTAATAGATCCATTGCGTTCCTCTGACGTGGAGTGTCCATTCTGAAAAGACAAGAAAAAGTGGAAGGGTCTGGATGAGTGCAATAACGAACGTTCGGCTTCCCTTAACCATCCCGGATTCGTGGCGAATTTTAGAATGGCTTTGGTGGCTTGTTGGACAGCTTGCCCAGGTCGTTGAAGTGGCATTCACCGAGGGCCGTCTTCCTTGTTCTATATAGGCTGGGACATTCGCATAGGAAGAGGGTTGTGTTCTCTTCCGCGTCTGTATTACCGCAGTCACTGCATAATTCGTCTGTACTTAGACGTATTCTTCTACGGTGGGCCGCCAGTAGGTTGTGGCCGGTGATGATCCCTGTGAAGAGAGCTAAGTTTGATCTGTTTAGCGCAAGAATGTGCCCCGTTTTTATCTTGTCGATATTTGTCCAGAGTTTCCTGGAGGTGCGGCATGATGAGAGCGTGCTCTATCTCTCATCAGCTTATCTATGAAAGTCTCGTCCTCCGGTGTTAAGAATTCTTTGTGGAGAAAGCCTTTCCTGACTTTGCAGACAGCCACGCACTCACATAGTACGTGCTCCACTGATTCGTCTTCCTCTAAGCAGAGTCTGCATTCAGATTCCTGAACTATGTTTAGTTAGTGACATCTGAGGCTACAGTGACCGGTGAGGAAGCCGGCAAGTCTTCTGCTATCAGGAGTTTTGTTCAGAGGTCGGATGGTCCTTTTAGCCTCTCTAAGTCCCTGAGTGTTGTTCTATAAGAAGTTTCGTTTTTCCCAGCTGTCCAGACTCATTCTGAATGCAGAAGTAGGGATGCCACGGAAGGGTTCGGCACCTATGTATCTTTCAAAAGAACCTTTCCTGGCAAGTTGATCTGCAATTTTATTGCCTTCAATGCCTCTGTGTCCTGGTACCCACCAGAGCTTGACTTTATTTCGCTTTGAGCGATTTTGGAGAGTTTTGAAACAGCCTAGAACGGCCTTTGAGTTACAGTTATAGGAACTCAGTGCTTTGAGCGCTGCTTGACTATCGGTGAATATATTGATGGTTGTCCCCTTTATGCTTGAATCGAGAATGATAGTGGCGCAGGCCTGAAAGACGCTAGGACATATTCCAAGTGCCTTTGAGACTTTGTGATTAGGACCATAGATACTGGCACCAATATCGGAGTCCATCTTTGAACCATCACTATACCACTCTAGTCCTTTTATGTTCAGCAATGGATCTCCGGTTACCCAGGAGGTACGGTTCAGGATCTAAATCTCAAACTTCCTGTCAAAACAGAGTAACTTGGGCATAAAGTCCGATACCATGCTGATCATTTCAAGCTCGGGGAAGTCAGATAGGATAGCCACGTGACTCGTAGGTCTGCTTGGCTAGATTCCTGTTGATCCCAATTTGACTTGAGATTCACCATCGAAATTCCTAGCAGAAGTGACTGTATTGTTGGCCTTCTATACTGGCGGTCCTAAGATGGACCGGAAGTCGAGGTTTACTGCAAAGGTCTAGGAGTAAACCGTCTTTTAACATAAACAGCGATTACAGTGTCTTTAAAGCCAAAATGCACAGTAATTCTTTCGAACATCGCGATGTCATTAGTGCTTTAACTGCTTTAGCCGCCATTCGCTTCCCATAGCTATCAGTGTTGTCCTTAAAGCACCCGTTGTACAGATGCGTGGCAGTCTTTGGATCACATTACTCTTCTTGTCCAGTGCTGTCTACCAGACTAGTTCTACGTACATCAAGATGGGCCTCATTACTGCTGTATAGACCCAATGTACTATTTTGGGCTGCAGGCCCCACTTTGGGCCCCAAGCTCTACGTAGCGCGCGTAAAGTCTCTTTGCGGATGGGCATGTGTGCTCCGGGAAGGCCGTCTTTCTGTGGGTGTACTTCACAGTTACAGACTAGAACATCACGACGAACGAACTCTCCACTACGTGATGAGTAGGGTTGTGACCGGGGCTATCTCCTACAATACCGGCCAAAGGAGATAGCGCAGGTTTTGTCGCAAGACACGTAGGGTGGGCTAGCCAACCTTTTCCAACAACATCTGGTATGTTTCGGGTTCTTGACGGAGGTTCGTCCGGGAAAGATACGGGAAAAGAGAGTTAAGTCTAGTATAGGTTAAGCTTTAAGTATTAGTATAGCTTAGGCTCAGTTTAGGCTAGTTAGGGTAGTATCGCATGATTCTTTTCCTTTTTTCGACAGAATATTGGCATAGGTCCTTCGACAAATGATCTTCCCTTTGTTTTCGTTCTTCTCTCTCCGTCTGTTGTCTACCTAGGGTATTTGGGAACTTCCTCTTGCTTCTTTAGCTAGTTTCAATGGCACGAGATTTTGCGTGCTGAGAAGGTGGTACAAGGTAGGGTTGACAAGAACTACCTTCGTCCGACCCACCCAGGTGGGTCCACAATGGACTTTTGGCCTGTGGACTTATGACCCTGCGCCACCACTGTAGTGTTTACTTAGGCGAAAAGTCTTAAGTCGGGCAGTCTCTAGTAAACTCTAACCTAGGATGGCATATGCTTACCAATACCATCATATCAAGGAAGACTATAGCCTACACCCTTCGTAATCAAAGGAAATTTACAATCCTGCCTCAAGTCTTATCCAATTTCAACCGGAAAACCTCCGTTTTTCCAAATTTCAATATTTCTTTATGGAAAATAATTTCGTCCTTTACAACGATTGACATTCAATCAATTCATGTGCATCACATCACGTACCCTTACCCCACCCTGTTGCTGGGAATGTCAAGGATATACTCGTAATCAAAAACCACAGGAATTCGAACATTTCTTATTTAAATATCTCTCTCTGACATTCTCTGTCATTCGTCCTCTTCCTTCAAAAAGGATAAAAGAAATTTTATATTAAATTAAATTCATCCATGCATGTGTGTATGTATATGTAAAACTATCGATTATGTTAATGATGAATTTATTATTTTAAAAGGATTCATGCAGAGAGAGAGAGTCCTTAAACTTAAACTTAAACAGATGGTGACATGGTTAGTTTGTTTGTTCGCATATATGTGTCCATCAATAACATTCTTAGAATCCTTGTTTCCTTGAAGTGTTCCTGGAAGGAATGTACTTGTACATGGATACAATTAAAAATACTTAAATTATTCCATTAATACTGGCCGCAATTATTAACGCTTACAAATTGTAAATTACATCAGGACCAAGCTTGTAATAGTTTGCAAAGTTTTCCATCTTAAAAGTAATTCTTAACGAAAGTTTTGATTGTAAAAGTGTGTGTAAAAGTGGTTTGGTGTGGTCTACAATGAGAAGTTGTTAGACTAGTTCCATTGTGTTGTCATTAGGAGTGCTGGGGTGTGTTCAGCAACCTGTATCTGGCACTATTCGAAGGAGGAGTATAAATTAAAGGAAAACTTTATTTTTTTTCTTAGAATTTTCAATCGGAAGTCTGTTTATACATTTTAGTCTCTGCACACACACTCTTTGCAAATGATAGCTACCAGTGTTCGTTTATACAATTATAGATATACACATGTATGTACATGTCTTGGACTTTGTCGAGAGTGTGTAGAGTGGCGGAAAATGTTAGATAAGGTGTTTGGAGAATACTTAGGAGTTTATCAACACTTGAATACAGAGAGCTCTTAACGGACTTCCTGGAAAAATTGTGTCGGACTTTGAAGGGCAGGAAATTGAACAGATGGTGTGCCACAAGGTTCAAGTTTGAGTTTACTCTTGTAGAACATTATGTATGAGGTTACCGCGGAATTTTTAGACGAAATCGTCGCAATTTTAGTTGTCGAACTCGTGAAGAATCCAGGTCTAGCTTTTCGCATCCGGTTAGGTTGGACGTATTATATTTTTTCCCCACGAATAGAAGGGACCTACAGTTTTTATTGCCGACTTCGAACGGCGGATTGAGAAGCTTTTTTATGACAAATTACACTCTCTTTGCCTCCCGAGAGATAGATAGTGCAACGAAAACTTTTTGGCTGTTTTTCTAAGGCTCGAACCTGCGTCGGCTCAGCCCAACCACTGACTCACAGCCACAACCACTCCCACGCTAAATGGAGATCATAAACTAAAAAGTAAGGAAATAAACGGCATCAGGGTAGGTGGACACAAAATTAAGTCTGGATATCGACTAAGAAATACTTAGACCCCTGGTGAATGTTAGTGGCCGATAAATGGTCCAACTTAAAGTGGCGCTACAGTTCGGGGTGAACCTAGGCCGCAACCAACAAGCTTCTTCAGTTAGCCCGATCTTTTCATCAATCAATGTGTGAGACTCAGTCCGTTCTCTCACATCATCGGACAGTCGAGCTATCATAAAAGCACTTGACTCGACTGTCATCAAATTCAAATTAGTCCTAGAAACCCGCAATGTAATCGCAGACCGTGTTCTCAGCGGACACTGCTGTCTGAACAAACACCTTCACCGCATGAACCTTGTTATAAATTTAAGCTGTAGACTCTGCTTTGAGAGTGAAGAGACCTTTCTACACATCTTCACGGAATGCCCAGCTCTCTTCTAACTTAGAAAAAGTAGTCTCGGCAACGAAGTCATCCCTATGGAACAACTCGCTGCCATCCACCCAAAGAAGTTCCTTAACTTCCTGATATCCTCTGGGACGAGACAATTCATCCAAAAATACTAGGGAAGGCACTATAATAAATCATAATAGTCCAGTCTTTAGCTAACCGCCTTCAGTTATGCACTCCAAGTTGGTTAATGTCCCCTTCAACTTGTGCGCGACACCTTAGGCACGGGGGCGGAATGTCCGTGCCTTAGTTTAATGGTAGTCATAAATCCTATAGCCCGTAATGAAGGCGAAACCTTTCTATCACTTTCTCAATCTTTCCAGCGTAATCCACGAGCCGAAGAGAAAGCCGCAGGAATCACCATAAGTCAGCACTGCTGCAACTCCTAAATAATCGACTTCAAAGACGATAGTGCATCGACAATTCATACCTCTGTCACGGTTGCAAAAGTCCACTATCAAGAGGCTCCTAGTAGGGAACCCTTACGGGTAAAGAAACAAGATTCATATTGTCGGAAGCATCGATGTAGGAAGAACATATTCTAGTCGTGGATTTGGTAAAGGATCTAGGTTAAGTTATGTATGTGGGCCGGAGAAGGGGAGTTCTTCAGCGCCACACTCAGGTCTCTAAGACTCAATGTGCCACCCATAGGGAAGAAATCTTACCCTTAAACGCTACTCGCATAAACAAGTGTACTAGTAACTACTTACTGCGTCAGTGGTATAAACCATCCTGTGGATTTGATAAAGCTCGAGATCCCGGAAGAAATTTCGAGGCATTTGTGTCTTAGATGGTACAGGCCGGAGAAGTGGGTTATGTCCTCATGGACTTCCTAGTCTCCGCAGCCTCTACACAGGTCTTCTTCCGTAATACGGAGTCTCTTTATGTGGTACCGCAGAGTGTTATAACCCGTAATCACACCTACAAGGTGTATAAGACTGGCGGTCCTCCCCTTCTTCCTTGTGATGGCACAAATTACTAATGAGGACCATCTGTTATTTGCCTCCCTTTGAGCTTTGTTCCCTGCTTCGAACTTCAATGAGCAAGGCGGGATATTCACCGCGAGGTCGGCTTGTCCTAGACTTAATGCCGAATCCGCTATAGCCAATTCGTCAGCATTCTCATTCCCTGATTTGTCCTCATGTCCAGGGACCCAGCAGCAGAGCGTAACCTTGTGCTGTGTTCCAAGAACCGTGAGCTCTTCTCGACAGCACCTCATAAGCTTCTATTTCATTTCCATAGCTGAAATTGCTTTTATTGCTGCGGTATTGCCTTCATCGAAGTCTCACGGGCGGTTGTTGTCACTGCTAAGATCTCCGCTTGGAAAACACTGCTGTGGTTCGGAAGGCGGACAGATTTTCTAATTCCCAGCGATTCCGAGAAGATTCCTGCACCAACGCCAATGTCTAGTTTAAATCCGTCGGTATAGACGGCTATTGACTGCGTATTAGGTGCTTAATCGCTTTTCCATTCTTCCCAACGCTTAAAAATCAAGTCTTTCGAAGTCTAGGAATATCGTTGTGTAGTCAGTTGTAGGCGCATTACCTAGATATTTCTGGAGGATCGTAGTGTAACCCACTGTATTTGACTTCCAGCCGTCGGAGTCGGCTTATTCTTAAGACACTAATGGCTGCTGATTGTTGTATAAAGGTATCTAGAGGTGGCAGGTTAAGGATGCCCTCGAGTCCCGCTGTGGGTGTTGGTCTCCTTGCACTGCTAGTGCCAATGCACGCTAGTCTTTATACCTTCGTGATGGCCATTAGGTTGGTGGATTTACAGACTGCCTGCCACCAAACAAGGCTTCCGTAGGTCAGAATGAGTCTTACTATAGCCGTGTACATCCCTAGAATGATTTTGGGATTTGGCCCCCAGGTTTTACCAAATATTCTGCTGCACGCGCAGTTCAGTCTCCATTTAAGTTTCTCATCAAGCACCAGTCCTAGGTATCTGGCACTATCTGAGAAGGATCTAAAACAGAGCTACTGCTTCTGTTCACAGTCTTTACAGACAATGGACCTGCAGTCCTCGGAATGGAGAAGAAATGCTTTAAATAAATTTCGAAAGTTTTTCAATTAGAAAATTGCATTCATAAATGAAACTGCTTTCTGATAAGAAATCAAGTCCAACATTCCAAGCTAAACCACTAAAAAGTATGCCAACAGGATAATTCTAAACATATTGCTATGGCCGCCCCTCCCCCACCTTCACATATTTGATGCAAGACTTTCCATGTCCTTTACTCTGAAAACAAATTCCTTTCCCAGCAGTTTGCCAATGCAATATACAACTTTTCTGGCTTCGTTCCCTAGTTAAACATTTAAGAGGAAGTAAAGTTAGGTAAATCTCCTCAACCCATGCAACATTGGGAATTTACCCGTCGTCGCAACGGTAATTCTGTTGCATGCAAAGTGTCAAAAGTTTGTGTAACACACAAACTTTTGCTTTAACTCATCAAACCGGGACTTGTTGAATATTTTCCATGAAATAAGCTATAGAATCGATGCCATGCGAAGTTTATGGAAACTAATAACAAGGACTATAGAGATGCTTAAAGATATAGGTACCCTTGATCACAGATGAATTAGGGCCAACTGGTCGAGAGTCAATTCCCAAGGAAAACCTTTTAATTACTTTGAGTATCGAGACACCACACGCCATTTTTATACCACATTACTGTCATTATTACTTCACCTCCACCACACCACAAACCCCCAATTTCTCTGTGCTGTGTGTATGCTGTGTGGACTCCTCGGCTTATATTCGCTGTAAAACTTTTTTACTTCATGAGGTACCACCGCATTAGGGTGCCGAGAGGGTGGTGGCTGATTAGTGAAGAAATATGTGGCGGAAGTCAGATAAATATCGTGAGCTCGTTGTGCGTTGAACGTAATGAAGTGGCTCAACTTTAAGAGATATTTCAAATTAATGTATGCACAACTTTTGGGAGTTTAAGAACTTTTATTTTAAAAAGACAATCTGCGAGGGCATGTAACTTCTGGCTTTGTCAATTTAAATAATTCTCTAATCAACGGTGTTACTGAGCCCAGTGGTGATGATGGAGCAGTGATTGTGTGCTTGTCCCCTCCATTTGGAAGTTAGAGGAAATAATTAATGCAAAGATGATAATGAGAACGCCAACAAAAAAACAAAAAAGACTTCAAGGCTTAACGAGAGCAAGAAACCCAAGGCGTGTTCGAAGTGCATCCGTTGCCATTTCACAGGAAAGGGAGATGGACCAACAATTGCTTCTGTGCTTCGGCAGAAGTTATTTTCTGGTCATGGTTTGATCTCTTCTTTTCGAACTTGATGAGTTTTTAAGAACTTCTTAGGTCATTCATCCAAGTCGTTGAAATGCAACTTTTTGATAACCCTTCATATCTTAGAACAACCTTCAGTATTGTGTCTTCTTTTAAGAATGGCATGTCCTGCCTTTACAAGGTTAGGTTAGTTTGGAGTGGCAGGCTGTAGATTGCAACCTCACTTAGACCAAATAAGGTCTTTTGTGTTACCACATGGAAGAGTCAGAGCTTGCTTTAAAACGCTGGAAGCTTCCTAAGCTGATATCAGCCAGTTCGCTTAGATTGTGAAGTAAGCTGGCTCCTAAGTTCGAGCTGAGAGGGCCAGACATATACAAAGAAGGTGGAGAATCTTCTCCTCGTCCATGCAGCTTCTGCAAAGTCATTGTAGATTAAGCCCAGCCTATTGGCGTGCTTGCCGATAATGCAGGGTCCCGTTCCGTTTACAAAAGCTTTTAAAAAGTTGCCACCTATTTCGCATTTTCATTTCGGTGTGTGGCCTCTCTACATTTCTTCACAATTGACCACCCTTCCGAGCGCAGTTCATCTCAAACCTCTAACCTAATGCCATTGCTAATTGTACCACGCCAATGCCGTCCAACACTGTAGTAGGAAATATGTAAGCCATCGTCCATTGATTCCAAAAAGCAGGTACCATCCTTCATCATTTCGTCGTAAGTCACTTACTCATCCAGCCAGGGTCTGAGCCGCTTTGCATCCTTCTCAGTCCCATGTACGCTGCTTTTAGTTTACTAGACCAAAGTTTCTAGTTTGATCTTTAAACCGATGGTTCGGTCTTCCCTTTCTTCGTGAACCAAGTGACTGCGATTCGAAGACCCGCTTAACTGGAGCATTCTCGTCCATTCATTCGCTCTATGTAGCCGAGCCGATGGATTTTATCTTGCCAAACAACATCCACATCTTTGGAAGTAGGTTCTGTCTTTCCTCATCATTCCATTGCTCGAGATTCGAAGAAGACGGTTATGTTCGGGCAAGGCTTCTAGTTGGTTTTGAAAGTTTTGTTCTAGTTGATTTTGAAAGTCTTGTTCCTAAGCGATGGACAAATGCTTCTTTATTTGTTGACAAACTGCATTTGATGTTGTCTTGGCCTTATCAAGACCAACCTTGAGTTCAAAAAGCTTCGGAAGGCAACCCTGAACATTATCTACTGCTCTAGAGAACGACTTAAGAAGTCACAAAATGGCTATAAATGCTTGTTTCCATCTTTTTTTTCTCGAGGGTTTTGAGCTTAGCCATTGCCTAATTGAACTCGTTATCGTCTTGAATGTACTTGTCCTCTCTAAGCCACTTGTATGCCTTGGTAGTTCTTGCAAAACAATGACTTGTTCACACTTTGTGGAGGCTTCTGTGATCCGAGAGGCAGATTTATGTAGATGTGTGTTGTATGACTTAAGAAAGAGTATCTATATGTGACAGTATACTCATAAATAGGCTTAAGGATAAACTTAAATGAATTCGAAGCATGACGAGTATTGTGGATTAATTGTTGAATGAGCGCATGAAACTAGCTATTTCGCTAGAACACTGTTTGTAGAAGAATCGTTTCTTCGGTGTTCAAGCGAAGCCCTGTCACCTATAAGTCGTTCGAAAGAAATACTGTGAATTATAAGCAATGGTAACAGTACCAATAATTCTCCCCAGTCTTTCTGGACACCACCCTCGGAGTAAAAAGACTGAAACCTGATATCACCTGAGTTTCAAAATCAACACTAGCGCTGTGTGAATAGCGCATCATAAGGGTATTCATAACCCCTTTAGCGCTAGTGAATTATATATGAAAAGTCTTAACCCGTATTTTTGAATTCAATTTAGAAAGTACAGGGTGGCTTTTAGTGCACCAGACCAGATGTGAGCGTTATACTCGAGCTTTGGGCGTATGAACGTCTTTTAGATTGAGGCCAGATCGGAAGTGATAAATAATTTTTCGCATCATTTAAGGAAGCCTAGACATTTCGGAGCATTTTTGGTCGTTCCAGTGAGGTAAGCCATCAAATCATCGGTGGACCTGAGTTTTTGTTTATCAAAATATTGAGCTGATGATCTATCAGCCCGTCCATAAACTTGGAAAAAAGGAACGTAAGTGTAAGGAGTTTGGTAGTTGGAGGGAAAAGAAGATTCGCCTTTTTCGGGGACGGGCTGCTCGACGCTCTCGAGTACAGACGGAGACAAAGAACAATCTAGAAGCGTTGAGCTAGCTGCAAAGTGCCACTATGGTCTGATGTATGTTGGTGGCTGATAAATGGTCACAAGTGAGTAAAGTCGATTGAAGCTGTTGGCAAGATTTGTTGCTTTAAAAGTGCCCTATGCATCATCACCAACCTCGAACCAGTGTTCTTAAAATTTAGCTCAAGGTAAAACAGATATCTCAGGGTTAAGTATCAAGGAACATTTGTTTAAATGGAACATGTATTGTTACTAGTCTTAAAGTTGCGTCAAATAGAGAGCATTCTAACCACCATGGTGAATATATTTTACAAGAAGAGCATGTTTTCTGCTCTAAAACTTCGTTTTGAAGAGTCTATCATTCACATGGTGCCTCTTTCTTCACCCCGGAGACAGGAGTGAGGCCTGTTTTATGTCACAATGGAGGGCTAGGTAGTCCGTAAAGCTAAAGTAAAGTCAAGTCTTGTGCTGCCTACAGTTTCAATTTTCAAATCCGAAAGGTGTTTTGGGAAGTTTCTAAAGACAATTTGCATTTGCGAAAGTTTGTTATTTCTTGCTCAGAGAAGGTGCAATTCTAGATCGAGATTGCTGTACAGTTCGTCATCCAATGCGCAAGTGCGCAGCATATAGATTGGCCTTATCTGAGGGTCTGACAAGCTGGAATGTCATTGTAAATGAGGGTTCGAATTGATGACGAGATACAATTCTTCATGTTTCCCACGGAACAATGTAGTATTTCTTCACAAAAATGTCAAGTCTGCTGAATCTACAGGGCTATTCGAGAATGGCAGCGCTAAGGCCTTAGACGACATAATGAACCCAGAAAAGGTGGACTCCAAATTAGTAGTTCTTTTCAACTGCAACTGTTGGCGGAGGCGTCTTTAGAATTTTTTAAGCAGACTCAGAATAAATCTAGCAAATGTTGGCTGACACGAAATGACAAAACGAGGGAATGAACAGAGATGAACACAAATGAACTGAAATAAACATTGAATTCGTTAAAATCTTTTATAAAACTGTCTAGCCGACTTTAGACCTCTCTCCCTCTCTCCCTCTCTCTCTAATTCTAAATTTAGCATTTCATTCGAATCTTATTAATTTTATTTTTCAGTAAAACGCCCAAAAGCTGGTGATCCATTTGATCTTTTCCCAAAGAACTTCTGGCAAGAGTTCTCATCACCGTTCACAGACACTCCAGGTGAAGAAGAGTTCGAAGCAATGGAAACTACAACGCATGAGCCATTTCCCTTTTTCGCCGATCCATATACTACAGTCAATATAAGTGCTCAATTGGGAACAAATGTTTACCTTCATTGTCGAGTCAATGATCTACAAGGAAAAACTGTAAAATGAATTGAATCCTTATATTCCTTGTTACTTGTATTTTTCTTTTGAAAAGGTTTCTTGGATGCGAAGGAAGGGAGATGATTTAACTTTAATAACATTTGGCCGGCATACATACAGCAGTGATTCGAGATATTCTTTCGATTTTGATGAACCTAATGATTGGAAACTATTGATTCAGTATGCTAATGAACGAGATGAAGGTCCCTATGAGTGTCAAGTTTCATCACATCCTCCTTTGGTGTTGTTAGTCTATCTTACAGTTATCGGTATGTTTGACTTTAATGTTTTCTTAAACAAATTTCATGTGACATTTATATTTACAGTTCCACAAGTACAAATAGTTGACGAAAGGGGATCTTCGACACCAGAAAAATATTACAAAACTGGCAGCACTATTGAACTTCAATGTGATATTACTAAGATTCCACAGCCATCATCTTATATTACCTGGAAGCACGGAAATCGAATGTTAAACTATGATACTAGTCGTGGGGGAATCAGGTAAGTCAAGCTTGACAAGTCGGCGTCGTGTGAAAATGTAAAAGACCGTTGAGAAGGCAAAAGAAGTCTGCAAAAGCCTTGAAACTTTGAAATAAAGTCAGAGCTGAAAACGGGCTTCCCGATATACATACTTAAGGGCGATAACGACTCAAGGAAAAACTCATGAATTCCATCTTCAAAGCTTACTTGGCATTTTAAGAATGCTGTTGTTCCTATCGGAGTCGTGAGTCAGCACTGAAGCTCTTAGTTAAACAAGAAGCAATGCTTCTGGTTTGCGTTTATGATATAAGTAGCATCCTCTTGGTTGCAGTGATTCAAAAAAATCTTCCGCAAAATTTACTCTCGACAAACAAACTCCTTAAGGATATTTTGCATTGAGAAGCTTCCTAACCCGCCGTTTGAACTTTCCTTTAAATTTCTTTGCTAGATGGATAGAATGGAGCTTCAAACTCGAGGAAAAGTCACTCCCGTCCTCATATACGGAGAATGGAGGCCCCAGCAACGTCGAATGTGGCGCAAAGTTGAACCAAAAAAAAATTATTTTGTTCCCTCCGACCCCGGACCTGCTCGGAAAGCGTTCATTTTTTTTTCTCGTCTTTCCTTTAAATTTCTTCGCTAGATGGGTAGAATGGAGCTTCAAACTCGGGGAAAAGTCACTCCCGTCCTCAGATATGGAGAATGGAGGCCCCAGCAACGTCGAATGCGGCGCGAGGTAGACCTCGTTGCAACGCCTTCTTATATGCTTCATCTTTTGTCTTCTTCTTCTGCATGCACTCTTCATCATACCACGGATTTCTTGTCGGGAGTGGTCGGTAGCCTGGAGTTGCTTCGGCTTCTTGAATAGTAATGCAGTTTGTCGTAGGCCAAAGAAATACTGTGAATTATAAGCAATGGCAACAGTAGCAATAATTCCCTCCTCAGTCATTCTGGACACCACCCTCGGAGCAAAAAAGACTGAAACCGAATACCTTCTGTGTTTCAAAATCACTACACCAACCCTAGCGCTGTTTGAATGGCATCATAAGGGTATTCATAAGCCCTTTAGCGCTAGTGAATTATAAAAAAAAAATAACTTTTCTCTCCGTAGTCTCTGGCTATCTCCGGTGTGCTCAAGGATCCAATGTTATTCCTCTGGCTGCTTCGTGTCTTAACCTTGACTTTCGTTGCATTCTTAATTAATTAGTTATTAACTTTTTGGTTACCGATGCCCACCTATGATTGTATACGTATTGAAACTTTTTCAGTGTCAAAACGGATATATTACCAGGTCGAGTGCTAAGTCGTCTTTACATCGCAAACGCTAATAAGCATGATACAGGAAATTACACTTGCATGCTTAGCAATGTCATTGCTGTCACTGTGGCAGTACATGTTTTAAACGGTAAGAAATTCAAATTATTTCTTTTTAAACTTTTAAAAATATTGTCAACATCTTTCCCTTGATATAATTTTTAGGAGAAGAACCAGCAGCTATGCAGCATTCCTGCGGAACAAAGGTGGTTTCTCTAATCTGGGTTGTGGCAATTGCCTTTTTATTAGGTTTATACCCAATTCGATGACAGCTTTAAGGTCCACTATAAACAAAAACAAAAAAATATTAATAAATACCACAATTTTATCTCCAATAGGTTGTTTTATACACACACAGATATAATAATAATAATTAAACTAATTCTTAATATACAAAAATGAGAATAAAAACAAAATACTTATTAGGATATATTTACATATATATAGAACGAAAAGAACGAGGAGTATGAATGACAACATACATATGAATTATTACGAATTATTTTATATTGAAATTTTAAATAAAAATAAAACAAATGTGTGTAGACAAATTATTTAACGAAAAAAAAAGTTAAATTTGTTAAACATACATATTTATTTATAAGGTATTAAAATAATTTCATTAATATTTTAACATAATCAAATTGTACTTAAAAAAAAACATAAGAATGCAATGGCGTACATGCAAAACCTATTGAAATTTATAGCAAAGGACGACGAAGTCTAACTTTAAGCACGCTCCTTAGTAGAATTCAATGTACACGTGAACTTTAAAACAAAAAAAAAAAACGAAAAAAGGTTTAAAAAAAGAAAATCAAAATGCTAAACTTAAACCTGAGGAAATTATTGAAACAAATTTAAACTATTTAATTACACATTTTATATATAAATAAGATTGTTAAGTTTATTTTAAATCATTTTGTGTCAAAGGAAAACCCAAAACTTAAGAGGAAAGCTGAGATATGTTAGCTTGCCGTCATACCCCCAGAATCAGCTTTAAATGAAAAGGCTTGCAGATTCCTGACTAAAATGAAATGTGGTTGTGATTTAATTTTTCCAAATTTAGACCTTTTCACGCTATGCTTAGTCCTGGCTACCTCTTTCTTTTTATTCAGTTCTTTGTACATCGAATCGGAGTTTACCTATGATTTCTTGAAAATGATTAGATTATATCAGTATCTTAGATATCCCCTTCAGGTTCAACCCTTAATGAGAAGCTTCCATCCAAAATATAGGGCCAAACAAGTACAAACTAGATCAAGAATAGTCTTCTGCTTTCTCTTTCGTTTCTTCATTTCCATTTATCAGGCCAGCAACCCTTTTTCCATCCTTCATGGTTCCAGGCACACTGCTTTTAGTTTACTAAACCGAGGTTTCCAGCGTCCACGATTGCTTGATCTTGTCACCTTTTTCGTGAATCAGGTGGCTGGGATTCAGAGACCCATTCGTCCATTCGCTTAATGTGGCAGAGCCAGTGCAGTTGACGAAGTTTTGCCTTCCGGACTATATCCACATCTTTATACAGCTCGTAGAGTTTGCAGTTATATCTTCTCCTTCATTCGCCGTCCTCGCAGACAGGACCAAACAATAGAATTCTTCCTTCGAAGAATCCTTAGATCTTATCGTCCAGCATTGAGCGCCATAAAGCAAAACTGAAAAATTAGAGCCTTGTAAAGCATGATTTTGTATCTTCGAAAACGGAGTTTGGACTCTGGTTGTTTGGTCAACCACAAAAGTCCTACAAAAATCATGGAGACCTATGTTTTCATATCAATGAGGGAGTGTCCTAGAATGACACCTACTCTTGTGTTCTTCTTAGCCAAAGCCCGACTTGACTAGTGACACGACACTAAGTGGCCCAGACACTTTTCAATAGAACCTACAAAGTTGTGAATCTTAGCAGATGAGCGGCAACCTAGGACGATTTGAAACTTTACAACAGTTCACTCATAGTTATCAAGAGATGCCGCCGTAACTCAGTGCTTAGTACGTTGGACCACTGAGAATTTTTTGTTTTTTTTATCGAGCCACCACCCCTACCACTCTTGGGAAAGTTATAAAATACTTTACTTGAATGGTTACGAGAAGCTAAGCTTTGGTGCCCTATTTAACCAAAAAGAAGGCTTTCTAAGATCAACTTTATGACTTCGATAACAGACTTTGGTGGTGGATGCATTATCGAATTATAAGGAAAGTAAACTGATGCCAATCTTCCATCGCCATCCTCTCATAGCTTGTAGCTACAAAAATCAGATCTAGATCATCAAATTTCCCTAGCTTGGTTGCTGACAGAAAGTTTGGTACGCTGAGACGAGCCCTTTACCTTCTAAACAGCTCATCACAGAGAAGAGAGACGCCACAGCTTACTTAATTATGATAGCGCTACAGTTCGGGGCGGATCTGGGCCTCAACCAGTTCATCTGCTCTACGTGTCCCAGCCATCTTAGTCGTTGTATTTGAACTTTTCCGACTAGGTCGATGTCACTGTACAGCCTATACAGTTGGTCGTTCTATCTTCTTCTGCCGGAGGACTCTATAAACACCTCCTAAATCTGCTGTAAGCTGTGAAAATATAATCATACAAGTAATGCTCTGCATTTTCTAAACTTCTAGGCATGGCATCTGTTTTTAAGATGCTGAGCTAAGTTTTATGGAAAGACAGCGGACCAACAAACGGAGATTGAGTTTCTCGTTAGGTTAAGTTAAATAGATGGATTGGCGAGAGGAGAGAGGACCTGTTTCCCCACACCCAGGTCTGTAGAGACCCATTGTAATTCCAATTGACGGAGAACGTGTAACTTGCTCGCGGAACAGTCCCGAAAGCATTCTTGTATTACCCTAGGATTTCAAAACACCTTGAAGCTTTAATATATCTACAGATGTCCTTGCTTGGACAGTGGCAGTGACATGTAATAGCGCAGACTATCACGCCTACAAACCTTCATCAGCATGTTAGTTCGGGCCTTGTTAAATATTCTTCTCGTTACTTTACAGGAATCCAGGGAACTCCATCTTCTGTTCGCCTCCGACTTTTACCGAGAAATACTTTCCTTTCCAATTCTTCAGCTTTCTCATTCCCTGATATGCCTTTATATCCAGGAACCCGGCAAAACTATGCCTGTTTACTATTGAGGACCTGGGCCTCAACCAACAAGCGTCTCCAGCCAGCTCGATCTTAAGCTAACTGCCTCCAGTTTCGCACGCTAAGTTGGTTGAGGTCCCCTTCCAATTACGTGCGCCACCTTAGTCGCGGTCTTCCTCTACTGCGCTGTCCCTCGGGGGCCGATTCGAAGTTTTTTCAGACCGGAGCATTGGTGTCCATCCGCTCTCTTGTTGTTCGAGAGAGGGCTTTGCTAGTCAATTGCCTTCTTAGCCCAAAGAAGCAGCGATTGGCAAGGGTTATTCTTCGTTTGATCTCAGCGCTGGTGTCGTTGTCTAAATTGATAGGTAAACAAAGTCCGTAACTACCTCAAAGTTATATCTGTCGAGGGTAACATTCTGTACGAGACGTCGGTATTGAGTTTCCTTTCTTGTTGGCTCTGTATAGCTCGTCCCTATAGATGCTGTCATATGCTGTTGGAGTGTACCCTAATCCAGAGAGACACCCGAATCATGTCCAATACTGCTTTACAACACCCATTTTATTATTATTTAATAACAAAACGAATTATGGAATTGATTTAGAATAAAAATTCGTTGCCCCTAAAGTAGATTATCAATAAATTAAATACAGCACTAGCAGCAAAGCTGCATTAGTTTATGTTAAAAACATGTACAATCGTTATAAGATTTCAGGCGCAAATAATAAGCATATAATTTGCTTATTTAAATAAAAAAAAAACAAAAAAATATATTAAACTAAGAATAATGTTTGAGTGAGAAAATAAACAATACTTATAAATATTAGATATTAGATAAATATTTACATTGTACCATTATAATGTATAAAAACAAAGAGATATGCATTTTTTTTAAAAAACAAATATTTAAAAAAAGAAAAAACCTATTAACATTTTTTTGAACTCAAGTGGTTGTCTACCTAATTCCCTTAATTATAATTAAAAACAAAAAAAAAATGAAATAAAATAAAAGTTCCAATTTTAGATTTTGCTAGCTGCAATAAACGTATAATAAATTTGTAGTTTTTAATAAATTCGTCCTCATAACCAAATCCGTAGATAGAGGCACTCCGCAGGGTGGAGTTATTTCACCACTTCTATGGCTTCTCGTCATTAACAATATCTTGACGGGCGTTCGATTACATTGGAATCAAGGCAGTCGTGGTTATTTACGTATCACAGATGTTCCTCTCAGTGAGAGGACTCTGACTAAGCTCAGCGCTTGGGCCATAAGCTGTGGACTGGGCGTTATACCGAGCAAAACTTAACTGATGCTTTTTACAACCAATTATTATACAAAATACCGACTTTCAAGCTTCCACGCCTTAACAACCAAACAATCACTCTATCCCCCAGTGCAAGGTATCTTGGTGTCATACTTGACCCCAAGCTCAACTGGAAACTCAACATAGAACACAGAATAAAGAAGACATGCGTCGCTTTCTACGCCTATAGTAAGACCTTTGGCAAAAGGTGGGGACTTAAACATAAGATGGTCCTCTGGATGTGTGGTGGCCCACCTTAAGTAAAGCTTACAATTACAACATCACAAAACTTAGTAGAGTCCAACGAACAGCTGGTATTGGAAACACAGGAGCGATTCGTTCGAGCCCGTCAGAAGCTCTTAACGTGGTCCTCCATATCCTGCCCCTGGACTTGCACATCAAATACATCGTCTCGTGTAGTGCTATAAGACTCAAAGAATCTGGTCTTTGGTCCTCTAAACCCAATGGCCATAGTAAGACTCTAGCCATAGTAAGGTACTAGCAATTAGAGAAGCCTGCAAGATACTTAGTCTCAGCCCTACCACCTCAAACAGCATAGGAATCTTATTGATAGCCAGGCTGCCATCAAAGCGCTCCACTCACTTACTTCGTCCTCTAAACTAGTTGCGCAGTGTAAGGAAACTTTAACTCGGTTTAATATCACTCTCCTCTGAGTTCCCGGCCACAGCAACATAGAGGGGAACGAAAGAGCCGACGCGTTTGCCAGATGTGGTTCCACTCTGGATGTCTCCCTTGCGAAGTCTGTCTGCTCCCCTATGGTACTCATTAAGGGTACAATTTTCCAACACTTTCTCGCTATTGCCAACTCTAGGTGGAAAAGTCTAGTAACCTGTACCATATTCACACAGATATGGCCCACCTATAATAAAAGCAGAACGAATGGCCTTTTTAATAGGAGTCGCATCGAGAGCACGGGCCACTGGCCAATTGGTCCACACGCTACCAAATAAGGCATCTTGTTCAACCCCCACTGCCGTAGTTGCGGCAATTCACACGAAAAGGAAACCATATTTCACTTTCTCTGCGACGGCTTCTGGAGGAGGAGGTTCTACGACGAATTATACAACCTAGTCAAAAAGCTACGCATTGGTGGTTTAAGTTGGCTAGGATATGTAGAGCGAATTGACACCAACGCTTCGGCGCAAAGAGTCTTCGAATCCAACTCGGAGGGACAACACAGTAGAGGAAGAATACGCCTAAGGTGACGCGTACAAGTAGAAGAGGACCTCAACCAACTTGGAGTGCGCAACTGGAGGCGATTAGATAAGGAGGAGATAACTGAAGAAGATTGTTGGTTGAGGCCCAGGTTCACCCCGAACTGTAGCTCCATCTAAGTAAGTAAGTAATAATATGGCTCTGCGACAGACGCATATGGTACTGCGACCTAAAAGATCGACTACGAAATTCTCGATCTTCCTAATGAATTTGAGGATATCTCCAGTTGAGGCATTACGAATGTCTTCCGGTGTTAGAAATTCCTTGCGCAGACAGCTACACATTCACATAGTACGTGTTCCGCTCATTCGTCTTCCTCTAAGCAAAGTCAACATTCAGATTCCTGAACTGAGGCTGCAGTGACCGGTGAGGAAGCCGGCAAGCCATCTGATACCGTCCCTTTTGTAATTGATGATATTTTTTGTGGTTTTGTTCAGGAATCAGATGGTTCTTTTAGACTGTCTAAGTCCCTGAATGTTATTCCAGTAGGATAAGAAGTTTTGCTTTTCCCAGTTGTCCAGACTTGTTCTGATCGCGGAAGTAGGGACGCCGCAGAAGAATTCAGTACCTATGTATCTTTCAAAAGAACCTTTCCTGGCAAGTTGGTCTACGATTTGATTGCCTTCAATGCCTCTGTGTCTTAGTACCCATTAGGGTTTGACTTTTTTTCGCTTTGAAAGGTCTTGGAGAGTATTGAAGCAGCCTGAAACAGCCTTTGAGTTGCAGTAATGGGAATTCAGTGCTTTATGTGTGGCTTGACTTTCGATGAATATATTGATGGTTGCCCTCTTTATGTCGGAGTCGAGAATGATATTGCCGCAGATATCGATGGAATGTAGTTCTGCTTGAAAGACACTAGGGCATCATTCCAAGTGCCTTTGAGACTTTCATCTCAACAGTGTAACCTATAAATCTGAAGTAATAGTGAGTATAGTTTGCTGGTCGTAAAGAAGTCTTACCTAGTATTATCCACATGAGCTACAAAGCGTTTTTCTTCAAGCCCAAGCGTTTCATCAACAAAATTCTTAGCCTCATCCTTTGTAAGAAGAATAAGACACTTCTATAGCTTAACTTAAGATACTCAAAAACACTTTACAATCAGGCTCTACCCCATTTTATTAATAGATATTTTTTTACATATTTTTTTGCATAGCAACAATAGTGAAGTCGTCCTCGGGTGCAATCAATATTTCATATTTCTTAGTTGCCATACGCATGAACGCCAAATCATCAGTTGAGTCAAGGTCTCGTACAGCACTTCTAGCTGAGCTCACAAGTGGTCCAGATATTTGTTTAATGCCTTGAGTTACTGAATTATCAACTGTAGACTTCAGAACAACTCCATTGCGATTGTTGATGATAACATGTCCACTACATTTTTCTATGATTCGATCTGTGTTTTGTTCATTATTGCGTATAACATCTTCCAAGGACATTTTAACTTGAATTAATCACCGTTTTGTATTTGCTACACAAATAAAAAAAAATATAAAAAATATAAGTTTGAGTATATTTGTCTGGACGACTTATATTGAAGTGATTTATTTATTTATTTTATTTTTTAATTTGTTTTTTGTCACTTAAGTGATGGAGAGCTTGGATTGTCAGCACTCACCACGCAGGAACAGAATCAGATACACCGAATATCCGCAATCTAATTCTAGCAAAAGCAGGTCACTCACATAGCAAGTGTTCTGTAGGGTCGTCGTTCTCCCGCAGATGGCAGTGTCACATGGACCTAACACATAGAGGTGCTTGGACCTTAGGTTAGGTTAGGTACGAGTGGCAGGCCGCAGGTTGCAACCTCACTTAGACCAGATAAGGTCCTTTGTGTTACCACATGGATCTGTATTTCACCGGATATACTACCTGCAGAACCAGCCGGAGCTTGTTATGAAGCGCTGGAGGCTACCTATGTTTATGTCAGCCAGTTCACTTAGGTTGTGAAACAAGCTGGCTTCTAAGTATACTCTGGGAGAGCCAGACATGCAACTTCTGCAGAAGTCGTTGTAAAGGATGCCCAGCCTATAGGCGTGTTTACCAAAGGTGCAGTGTCCCGTTATGACACCTACTACGGTGCTTATTAGCAAACTTTTCCGTCTGATGAAACAGTGGGAACGATTGAGATCCAGCTTTGGCCAAATCTGCTTGGTGATAAGACAGGTGCTACCTGCTGTCCATCTATGATTGGCGGTTGTGCCCCCTCTGGCGAATTCATCCGCCATGCAGTTGCCTGCAATGTTTCTGTGCCCGGCACCCATATAAGGTGAATTTTGAATTAGAAGCAGATGGATCCCTTCGTTCAGAATAGTGGAGTGTCCATTCCATTCCAACCCGTAGGTTGGACCAATGGTGAAGTTCTTTGGCCCTTGAGAAGGCTAGACAATTTTCTGCAACTTTTGCTGCTAAACACATTCGTTTTATTCATCAGCAACCTAAAGAATCATACCACCTTCAATTGTATTCACTAGACACCCAACCGTCAATGGAAGCCCCTAACCGAGACTAAGCTAACTAAACCCAACAATAGCTTTGGCCCTGAGAAAACCTCCTCTTCTTCGCTTGCTAGCTCATTGGAGGTCCTTCTCTCTGTTATCTCCTAATATTGCGGAACAGAAGTCAACACAGCCACGGTTTCGTTGAACTGCTAAGCGAGTTGACACAGGTTCGAATCTCAGCACAAAAACCAAAATTGTTTTCCTACCTCCGAGAGCTTCTCAATCCGCCATTGGGAGTCGACAATAAAACTGTAGGCCCCTTCCATCCGTGCGAAAATATAACACGCACAACATAAATGGTTGCGAGAAAAAAGGCCTTGGACCTTTACGTACTATCGCTTCAAATATTTGATTTGCTATGGAACCCAAACAAGCCATCCAACCGAATAAAAGGAAGTTTTGGATTCTCGGGACAGCATACAAAAGATAGGTGTATGCTTGCCTAATGAAAAATAAAATATAACGTCAAACTTCTGTCCAATTTTGGACGAACACGAGTCAAGTTGAATTCATTGCATCACGCATATCCACAACACAGGATTCGTTTCGTAGTCCAGTGTAAAGTCCAGTACCAGAAACCACTTTTATAAATATCAAGAGGAGAGGTTCATTAAAACTCCGAGACTATTGTTTGGAGCTTTGCTAAAGCATCATTAAAGTATCTTGACGAAAGTTTATTCTACCAAACAACCAACGCGTATAATAGGAAGGCTCTTGTGATTGTTGTGTAGATCCAATCGCCTTTCCTGGGTGAAAAGCCCCACATCTTGCCTAAACACCTTTGCATTGCCAGAAAATCGACAGTGATTTGGAAGTTTTACTTGAAGTGCTTTGTTCAGCAACGTTTACTGTCTAACATTACTCTCGTTGGAGAGCTGGATAGTGAGCACTGGCTGAGTCAGACCAGTTATTTTCTTCCTTCTCGAAAAAAAGAACAACCTGAGTTTTGGGTGGATTAGCTGAAAGTCTATACCTAGCCTCTGTCACGTCCATGGCCTTAAAACAAACAGTCGCTAGGCACGATCCGACACACAGAACACCAACATCATCAAAGAAACTTTAATTTTAATTTATTCAGAACCTGTTAACCTCAAGCTAGAGGCGATGTAAATATGGCTGACACCTTATAAAGTTTCAGCACGAATTGTCGGATAATCGCGACTCTACTGTAAAATTTTTGAATTTTCTTACCCTGTTGAACGCACTCTCGGAAAGTCAGTAAGTGGTAAGTGACATTTCTGACAACTGACAGTTGCATTTGAGAAGAAAACACGTGTGGTGCAGGAAAGTTTAAATTCACTTGTTTAGATAAAAATATTTTTCGAATCTTGTGTTAACAACTTGAGTTCCAAAATGGGAAAAGCAAAGAAAATCAACAAAACGAAGGCAAACACACAAATTCCTTTGGACAAACAAATGACACAGGGAAAAGTTTCCAAAACAAAGCGAGACAAACTAAAACTTCGCGCAGAAGAGAAATCGGTGAGGAATTTACAGAAATCGGCTAGGAATCAGTGTTCATTATTCCAAGTCCGTACTATTTCTATCATCGACTACAAATTATACACTTTCAGGTCGTTGATAGCAAAACAAGTCACAAGATTCTGTTAGCTGCTAAACAGCAACAACTGGATCTGACTGAGGAGAACTTCCCCGACACCCTGGGTGCCACTAGCAAAAGCAGAAGATTTAACTTGGGTGCATCCCTTCCAGAATTCAATGAAAACGATGAGACCGCCGACGTGACAGCAGATGATTTCATGGATGATTTGCAAATAGCCGATGACGACACAGAAGCTTTTGAACGTTTCCAAAACACCACCGGATCGAAAAGGACTTTGAATTTGTCGGAAATAATCAAACAGAAAATTGCTGAAAAACAGGGCGACATTCAGTCGAAACTAAGTGATCAAGGATCACTGAAAATCGAAGACATCGATCCGAGGTAAGAGACACCATAGACTTGAAAAAAAATTGAGCTGAGATCTGAATTTTAGGGTCCGGGAGATGTACGAAGGCGTTAGAGATGTGATGAAGCGGTACAAAAGTGGAAAGGTCCCTAAAGCGTTCAAAATAATACCCAAACTACGCAACTGGGAGCAGATTCTTTTCATAACCGAACCACACAACTGGAGTGCAGCTGCTATGTTTCAAGGCACAAGGTAACATTAGTTCATGTATTCCTCTGACTTTGTAACTAATTAAATGGCTTTGCTGTTTAGAACATTTTGTTCTGTCCTCTCACAGGCTATGGCACAACGTTTCTACAACCTAGTACTTCTACCCCGTGTCCGAGACGATCTATGCGAGTACAAAAAGCTCAACATGCACCTGTACAACGCCCTGAAAAGAGCTCTTTTCAAACCAGCTGCGTTCATGAAGGGAATAATCCTTCCTCTATTGGAGTCCGGCGATTGTACTCTACGTGAGGCTATTATTTTTGGCAGTGTCATTGCCAAAAATGGAATCCCCGTACTGCATTCGGCTGCATGTCTTTTAAAAATCTGTGAAATGGGCTACACTGGTGCAAATTCGATTTTCATAAGGATATTCCTCGAGAAGAGATATGCCCTACCGTATCGAGTTGTGGACGCAGCCGTTTTTCATTTTCTCCGCTTCGAACAGGACAAACGAGAGATGCCAGTTCTGTGGCATCAAAGTTTGCTTGCATTTGTGCAGCGATACAAGAACGATATATCATCTGAACAGAGAGAAGCGCTATTGGGGCTCTTAAAGTGAGTTATGGTTATAAGTTTAGACTTATTTTATTTTGTGTGGTTATTTTTCAACAGGAAACACTCACATCCAAGGATTACATCAGAAGTAAAGCGAGAGCTGCAATCGGCTACATGCCGTGATGTTGAACTCATGGAATTTGATGACGCAAAGGCTGCTGTGCCGCTGGAACAGTACACAGATGCAGACGTAGACTTCTCATAATATTGTTGCTATTTATATTGAAATATATATTTCTCACACCATCCATGCGTTTGGAAATTTGTAAACTCCTTCACCGAATTCCAACTTATAGGCGCTTGAGAGAATTTTGTTTGCTGGTTGACGTTCTTCGAAAGTCTTGGGGATTAGACTCATCAATAGGAGTCTTCAGTGAAAGTTACGACTAAGAACTTAAGGATCTCGACTGAATCACCCACTGGCGCTCAAAGACTTCTATAAATTCCTGACCTTTCCTTGTACCTGGAGCAACAGATTTACAACAAGAACTGTATCCAGGGTGATTGATGAGAAATAAATTATTAATGAAAATTGGAATTTTCTGAATTTTGTTCGCTTTATCAACGCATAACGGCACATGTTACAAAAGGTTCGTATATGCCATTTTGTAGAGCAACCTTGAAAGCATATGACTACATACAAAGTTTTTCCCTTCCGACAGCCCTTACCCGTCTTAGAGAGGAAATAAACAAATATTTGGTAGTCATTTTTTCGTGATTTTTTCATGTTTTGACATATTCTCGCATAATGGTACATGCTACACAATTTTGAGAAACCTCATATTGTAGAGCAACCTTGAAAGCACAAGGCTTCATACAAACTTATTCCCTTCCGACATCCTTTACCCCTCTTAGAGAGGAAACAAACAAATATGGCGCCACACATCTGGGAGCCATTTCATCGTGATTTTGTCATGTTTTGACATATTCTCACAACGGTACATGCTACAAAATTTTAGGGGACGCCATTTTGTAGAGCAACCTTGAAAGCACATAACTACATACAAACGTTTTCCCTTCCGACATTCTTAACCCTCCTTAGAGAGAAAATAAAAAATGATGACGCCAAAAATCTGGACGAAATACCTACTAAAATGTCTGAGCGCCTAGTACTTCAGAACAAATTTTGTATGGGAAATCGAAAATTGGAAAGGCAAACTGCGTCATACGTTGGAAAACTCTTTAAAAATTTTAATATCTCGGCTTCTAGAGCATGTACCTGAAATAAACGTCAAATGAAAGAGCGGAGCGCCTTTTTTATGGAGAAAATAATAAGGCCACTCATTTCGAGAGGGTGGATATTTTTATTTATCATTGTAGAAGAATTTCTAAGGTGTCTACAATCTTTAGAAAGACAGATGGAATGACTAGACTTCCAGCGATGATCCTGGCTGAAGAATTCTTCCCCTATGACCCTGAATAAAACTACCGCCTGAAGGGAAGAGTAGGATTTATACTTGAGGTTCAGGTTCAGTATAGAAACTTTCAAAAAAACCATTTTTTATGCAAAACTATTTATTTGTCTTACATCTATCGTTCATACACCCATCTAATCGCAAATCACATTTAAATGATGCCTCCTCTGGTGGATTTTCATGTTGCCTCTCTGAGCGAACGACTTTTCACAGTATTCACACTTAAACTGCTGACTACAATCGTGAGTTCTCATATGCTTTCGCAGGTCCGTAGAATTTGTAAACTTCTTATCACAGCACGTACACATGTAATTACGTTCTTGTGTATGCGATCTCATGTGTATTTTAAGCGAACCCGATTGATTGTAGGCTTTTTGACAAAGGGGACACTGGAAGGGACGCTCCTTTGTATGAATTCTCAAGTGTGTACGATAGTTTGCCACTTGAACGAAACTTTTGCCACAATAAGTGCAAACATACTTCTTTACGTTTGCATGCAATCGTAGATGATCGACGAGATTAGACCTTCTACGAAATTTTCTACCACAAACTTGGCAGTCATACTTGCCAGGATTTCGTTCAGTATTATTCGATTTAATGCTATTTGTATTGGACTTTGTTGGAGGATCACTTCGCATAGTATTTTTCGAATGATGTTCAATAAGAAATGAAACAGCATCGGTGCTCATGTCAATTTCAAGCTCTTTCGCATTTTCCTCATCATGTTCATCAAGTGCACCTGTGTCGGCTGTTTCAACATTTGTTGTCTCATCGTCATCTAAACTCGACTGCAATTGGACTTCATCTTGCTCAACGGCAACAATTTTTATATCAACCGTCTGCGGACCAAGTTCATAGAAACTCTTATAAGAGTCAAGTGCCTGATTTTTGAATCGAAATGCATCCAACAATCGTGTGTTACATGATGCGCACAAAGATTGACTCATTCCATCGTCACTGTTAACCTCGAAAAAGGAAAAAACAAACAGCGATTAGTGATTTTGAAATTGATTTGATTAAGTTTGTAATACTTTTAGACAAGTTATAAATTCTAATGCTTCATGCAATAGAACTCCGTCTTCTATTTCATCGTTGAGGATATTTAGGTCTGCATCCAAAGAATTGCATATTCTACAAGGATCTTCCTCGACGATGTCAACGATGTATTCCTCTGCAGACGATTTTCTGGTATCGCGGGCTGGCCTTTCCATTTTTACAAGACATTACAGGACTCGGAGGTCCAACGAACTTACAAATTAATTAAAACTTCGCAAAATGTAAACAGAACAAAAGTGACAGCTGTCACTATTCAAGTGTTGTTTTTATTCCGTCAGCTTGAGAGTAAAAAAGACAACGATAGAGGCACCTGATGATTCGCAGTTTGAGTGATGCTGGTTCTTATTCAGATGGTGGTTACAGTAGCGGCCATTGTTTGTTTACTTTCTCACAACTAACCTCAACATATTCGAACTACCACCCGTTAAAAATTACTCAAGACTTCCGTGTGTTCGCAAAGTGCCCATGAAATGAAAATATATTACGTTAACCTTAATTAAATGATGTACAGTGCATAAAGCAGGAAGCAGCCTTCAATCTTCACCATCCACAGTAATCACAACTTTTTTCAAAGGCTCCGCCTCATCGTCTGTGAATGGCTTTTGATCCTCGCCATTCGTTATTGATATGATCTCGTAGTTACTACTGTCCTGTGTCAGTTCGGACATTTCAAAGAGAACTGGAGAGAGGATTTGCCTGGTCACCTCCAGGCTTTCTATGCGAGTGGTCTCAAGGCTATAGAAACCATTTTCATCGATGCGATATGTAAAACGCTTGTGACCCGAAGGCAACTGATAGTTATGCTTTGCGATCAGATGCTTCGATAGAAGTTTCCCGTATTTGAATAGCTTGTCACAACAATGACAGAAATAGATGAACGGACTGTTGGCGTGAACTTCAAGGTAGTGCTGGAATTAGAAGAGTTTGAAGCATTCATTTGTGAAGCGACTCACTGTTGCCACTTACCCTTCGAAGGGAACTATACGTTTTCACTGTATAATTGCAACCGGTCTTCCCGCAACGTTGCATTATTTTGCTGTGGACTTGTCGTTTGTGCTTAGTCAAGTCAGACTTTGTCACACATGTATACTGGCATTCGGTACAACTGATCGGGCGATCTTTCAAGTGACGATAACGAATGTGCGTCGCTAGGGAATTGGAGGAGTTACACGTCATATCACACATTGAACACTTAAAACAGTTCACATGGATCACAACATGATTCCGCAGAAGCTTCTCAGTGGCATAGAATTTAAAACACTGGCCGCATTGATACTTGTGTGCTGGAAGGACAATTTTGTTAAAACAGAAGGCAAGGGTGAATCAAAAACTCACTGTTATTGATCTCCTGCCGTCGACAATGATCAAACAATGTGGTCTTCGTGCGAAAAAGCTCTCCGCATTGAGAGCATCCGAACAGCTTCTGATTGGAATGCATTCGTGTGTGCTCCACAAGTCTGTATTTATTGAGAAATACTTTTTTACAATACTGCCAGTTGCACCTCGCCTTTGGCTGGTTCTCGTCAGGTGTTTTCAGCATATCATAGTCGAAGGATGAATGTTTCGCAATGTGGTCTTGGAATTCGACAATCGACTCAAAGATACGCTTACAATTCAACCACATGCATTCAAAGTCTCGGTCCAATTTCGGCAGTACGTTTCTATTCTCATCGCTATGAGAACACAATGGAACACTAGCCTTTTGACACTCCTCTCGGCCTATTTTCAACAAGCACGTATGGTAGGCATGATAGTAGACATGTCGCCGGAAATTAGCCAAACAGCTACTAGAGAATTCACAAGAATCCCATTGGCAATTGCGATGAACTGAAAATACCACAAATATTGCTTCATTCGTACTTGTACTGTGTGGGTTGAGGTTTCTTACCTCTCAACTCATCATTTCCTAAGTGATCTCGCAAGTGTTGATCCAGATCCAAGATAGTGTCGGATTTCTTTTTACATTTTTGCCAACAGCAAGCGAATTCCACCTGAAATGAGGGAATTCTTAAGAAATATCCTTGCAGGCAATTAAGTTTGCTTACCTCGTTGAGTTTCTCCAACTTAACTCGGGTTTTCGCGGTGAATTTCTGAGATGGCCTCGTCACTATCTTTGGTTTTATAGATCTTTCCACTTTCGGCGTGAATTTAGACATTTGTTAAGTAAATAATTAAATAAATTAATTGTAAATACTTTAGCCCGCCTTTGGTATCACGTTTGGGCCCGTAGGAGAGTCTACACAAAAAGAATTGTCACTTTTGACAGAAAAATAGCAGTAGTTTCCTTGGTTTTGTTCGTTTAAAGTGTTATACTGTCGAGAGGGTTTGTACTCCGTCACGGTAAAAAAAAGATTAATGGAGACATGTACTAAGTTTGTCCTAAGTAACTGAAGAATTTTTCGAAATGTCATTGCGAATTGATAATAGAACTTGATGAAGGTAAAAGTCCCTATTTCGCACCGCCCCGTGATCGAGGACAGGCAACGTCTTTGACGGCAAGGCGAGAGGACTGAATGGCTGCCGGAATAAGCAACCAAACCATCTATGCTGGCCATCAGTGTAATTCCTAGTCCTTAGCTTGGGAAAACAACCTTAAAACCGGATGAACTACATCGGCAACAGCTAGTAGCGTCTGTTTCCTATATTGGACTTCTACAAAAGGCGTCTGTTTTCCCACAGTGGGCGACCTCAATTCAGTGTGTATTCGACCATCCAAAGGGCCGGTTAGCCTGTCGAATCCTAAGCTTATTGGGTTATTAATCATATCTTGGAAAGCACCAACAGCGGAACAAGAAATGATATGACAACAGATGCAACTGGGTCCCTAGAAGGTAACCATATGGAGAATCCTTCTACTGCTTCGGCTGCATCAAACCGCACATCGTTTCGTGCACTAACTAGCGTCAACCGAGGCGTCACAATAAATGAATCATCAACAGGTTTAAGAAATCTTTCTGCCACTGCAGATGGAAAACATACAAAACGTGGTCACAGCTGAAATACCTAGCTGCATACCGGGAAAGATGGAAGAGATTTGATGCCGCTCTATGCCCCGTCCGGGGTTGAAGGAACTGGATGATGTACTAACTTGCCTGCTTGTCTTACTTTTCATTTCTTGTGGTTCGAGCCATACAACGGATTTTTCCTTCTCTGCAGAATTTTCTAGTCCCTAATCGAGAGGTGCAATCTTTGGATTCAATGATTGGTCCTGTCTAAGTGCAAAAAGTGTAAAAGCTGCGAAATCTGTGAGCTGTATCATGATGTAATTGTAGTCTGAACTCAAAGGCCTTCATCTTCCGTATCCCTTCCACAACTCCCAGTCAGAGGTGCCTCCGAAATTCTCCAGGTTTGGCAGCGTGAGTATACACAGTAAGGATATGTACAGCTATTACATCTTCTAGACACAATCTGCAAGGAAAGTGCCTGGAGTTTCCTGGTTCTGTGGACATCGCTACCAACCATTCGAGAGTTTCCAGCTTAGAATTTCTACCTTGGTGCAGCTGGTAGACATTTCAATCGACATTTTGGATATATTCTCACACCTCAGATGTTCATTCGCAGTCCCCTTATCGATCGTGTCTTTCGTCATTTCTCCACCTAGAGTAGAGACTGTTTCGGGACTCAGAAACTCAATGGCTGACCCATTTGATGCCTGCGTATCCTCTAACCCAGGCCAGTATCAAATTATTTTAAAATCCAGTCTTACGTGGCCAACTTAAGGTTTAATTATCCCTGGATCACAAAAGTGTCAATAGAAATAAGAAAGCTTTAGAACTAGACAAGCAACATTTTGAAGTAAGTGGTCCCTTTACCTTTTGCTGTAATCGTTGCTACTTCCCCGTGAACCCTGACACGACTATTGCATCTCTCCGATGGGATTTCTACTTCTACACATCGATTCATCGTTTACAAAAAGAATACCACGAGCAGAATTCACCAGCTTTTCAACCCCTGGCACCTATCTATTGGGCAGTAGGGGATCATGCAACAAATTAAACTGCAATCCATATTGTTCGATTACGACTCCATGCAGTGCACAAAGTCTGAATCAAAGATCGTGCCTGAGCCGGAACCTAAACCCGAACCAAAGCCTAATATCATGCAACACCGTGGTTTCAAATTGAACCGCCTTTAGCGCGATTTGTAAAAAAATAAAATCAAACTCACTGTTGCTGATTTCCTGCCGCCAGCAATGTTCAAACATTATAGTCTTCGAGCGGAAGAGCTCCCCACATTGAAAACATCCAAACAACTTCTGGTTCGAATGCATTCGTGTGTGCTCCACCAATCTGTACTTGTTGTTAAAGGTTTTCTTACATCCTTTCCAGTTACATCTGACCTTGGGCTGGTACTCGTCGGATGTTTTCAACTTATCATAGTCTGCTGACGAATGTCTTGCTATGTGTTCCTGGAATTTGACAATCGACTCGAAAGTACGCTTACAATTCGACCACATGCATTTAAAGTCTTGTTCCAGTTCTGGCAGTTTGTTTCTATTCTTTTCGCTGTGTTTACATACGGCGACACCCGACTTTTTACACTCTTCTCGGCCGATTATCAACAAACACATATGATAGCCGTGATAGTACACATGCCGTCGTAAATCAGCTGCACATCTAAAGGAAGATTCACAAGAATTCCATTGACAATTGCAGAAAACTAAAAAAACAAAAACACCACAAATCCTTCCTTATTAGAACTTCTACCAAGTGGAGCACAAGGATTTACCTTTAAATTCATCGTTCTCTAAGTGATTTTGCAAGTGTTGATCCATGTCCGGGATAGTTTCAAGATTTTCTGAACAATTTTGCCAACAGCAAGTGAATACCGCCTGCAATGAGGTATTTTTTGTTCAAGAAATACACTTGCAGACCCAGTTTACGCACCTCGTTGGGGTTTTTTAATTTAACTTTTGGTTTCACTGCAATCTTCCGATTCCGAGTCTTTCGTTTCATTTTCTTTTCTACTTTCGGCATGAATTCTCAAAATTGTTTATTCCCAGACAAACACAATTTAATTTCCGATTAATCGAATCGATCCAGACAGAGAGACGTCAGGTTTGACAGCTTAAACAGATGTTGAGATGGACATAAGTTTTGTTCGTTTCAAATGCTATGCTGTCAAAATAGTGTGCTCTGTTCGTAGAATTTCAACTCTCAGGAACTATGGATGGCTTCCCAATTCACCTAGGAGGTCCTGTCAGTATATTTTCTCGTTGAAGTCCCCAAGGCTAGAGATTCGATATAGAATCTGCGCGTTCTGGACAACCAAAAAGCGCTTTTATACTGTCAAATTTGTACTGAGATGACACTAAACTGATTCGTTCGTTCGTGTTCATCTAATAAAGGGAGCTGCAGTCTCCAGTTTTCAACGTAAGCCGTCGTTCTGAAGTAAGCTTGGGCGATCTCAACATTAAACACAAGCCGTGGAAAGCGTGAAAATTCCTCCTTTGACTAGGAACTCTCCCAACACCGAATAATGGTCTTGTACTATCGGCAATTGACACCTAGAAAGGCTTTCAGCGAATCTGGCAACATCGTAGCTAATAGAACCAACCGATTGTAGCTCCGCCAGCACTTATCACTTGGAACTCCCTAGATTTGTACAATTAAAATAGTCGTGTTTGGATGACACTTTAAGCTTATAAAGTTCCTCACGAACGCGGACCAAAACACCAACACTGCCCATGCCCCCACCCTTCACAACACAAAACACTACCATTTCTTCTTCTACATTTCATTATTACCTCTTTATTTCAACAAATTTACTTAGCATGAGCTTGAGTCTTCCTCATTTGGGTGAGGATGTTGGAAAGTTCTTCACGCTTCCTCTTGGCGCGAATGTGTGTTCCCAATCGTCGCTTTAAGAATTTCAAAGCGCGCTTATCCTTGGACACCTTCAACAATTCCATGGTTCTCTTCTCATAAGGAGCATGACCAACAACCTCCCGAACCAGATCCCTCATGAATTTGGTGTGACGGGTTTGAATCTAAAAACAAAAACAAAAAGCACATCAGTACAAAAATATTCTTTTCGAATTCAGCTAAAGATTAATAGAAGCAAAACTAAGCTCAGTGCCAGTATATAACCAGTGCCCATAGTTCCATCGGAAGGCTTAAATTCTCCAAAAGAATATTGGAGAATCGCCACCTGGCGATGGAAACTGTTATGGTTGTCTGTGAATGGTTTATGGATCATCATTGGTACGCTTTTGTTTGCAGAGAAGATTAAAGATTTTTTTCTGTTTAACTTACGTTCTTTAGGCGAGAACCACGAAGGCCCTTGACTTTCTTGTCGCCGGTATATTTAACATTCTTTATTTTGGTTGTTTTGTGTCCCCGGTTGAGACCTATACAAAGTTCATAGCGAACAGCCATTTTGCTGGAAAATTAAGAAGAAAATGTTTAATTAGAATTCAATAGAAAGAAAAAGAATAATATGTCTGTCAAGTTTAGAGGGAAAATTAGTTAAAATCACTTCGGATGGATTGAGAAAGTTTGGAAAATTATTTAGATTGTAGTATGCGAACATTACCTCAAGACGTCAATAGGCGGAAAGACTCAACATTAGCCATGTTGCTGGTACGCCATTTTCGATAAGTCGATAAAGCTGTCAAAATTTATCGAAATGACAAGGGCAGTGTTCAGCGAATATCTTGAAAATGAAAAAAAAAAAAAAGTAAAAATGTTAAATGCAAAGGAAACTAGATTTGGGTTTTAATTTTTTGACTTAAAATAAAAGAATCATTTAAAAAATTCAGAAATCTTAATAGTAATTATCTTTATATAGAATTTAGATATGTTATTTGTCCTTCCACCCTGCTCTTGCCTCCCGCTGCAACCTTTCTCTTCGTGGCTTTGATCAGCAATCGCTTGATGAGCCTGTCGAATCGCAGAGAATCCCGTAATAGAACTTCAGCTCAAGGCCTGCAAGATATAAGCAAAATGCAAGGCCGGCGTAGGAAAAATTACGGTGCATATTGCAATTGGCAAATGTTTTTTTTTTACGTGAGTAAAACTTTGTCAAAAATCGTCTTTTCTATAAAGAAAATTTAAAAAAAAGTGTTGATACCTTTCAGTAAGTCTCTGGACTGTTGTTACCTCCCCAATTTGCCAGTCGCCAATACCTTAGCTTTTTCCTCGTAAAAAACTCCTCAGTTTGCCCTAGTTCAAGGCGTCTTTAGTAAGAATTTTGGACCAATATATGTATAGCATCCCACGGTTTCTATAGAATTTTTGTTCTATCCCCAGTTTGACTCAATTTGCCTTTTTATTTGACAGTATCTTGAGAAATAGGTCCGAGTGCCTAGATTATCAAAATAAGGTATGTTTATTGGAATGTATAAGCCTCCATCTCGTCCCAATTAGCCATGAAAGAGGAGAACAAACAATTTCCATCTTTTTCTCCTCCTTACAACTTCGTCATCCAGGGTGCTATCTTAAGTGTCGAGTCGTTTCTCGAGTACTTTACGGTTGTCAATATGTGCTTCCTTGGACTATCTCAATATGCAAGCAGTTCACACCTCAAGTATGGAAGTGGAGAACAATCGCCTTGACAGCCCAGAATCACGTAGACCTTCTTTGATAAATATAGAAACCCTGTTTGTCCAAGTAAAAGTTACTTTCCTGAGACGAGTGAAGACACATCGTGCTCCATAAGCTCCAAGTTCTAAGTTTAAGCAGTCGCACTAGTTCACTCATTTAAACCCAACCCACCCGTCGAGTAAAACACACAAAAACCGGAATTACCAAATTTCTTTAACTTAGTTTATTCAAGTGGTAAAAAGTCCTGCACATTACTTCTTTTCGCTTGAAACGGAACTCTTGGATTCTCTTATTGAAGCTGAACGCCTTCTCTTGGCTTCCTCACGCTTGACTTTAGATTCCTTCTTCCTTTGGGCCAACAATTTGGCATAATCGGCTGCAGCTTCCTTGGATGCAGTTTGACGTTTCTTCTTCAATGCTAAACGTCTGCGCTTCCTTTGCAAAACAACGGGTGTTACCAAACGCTGAATTTTGGGTGCCTTTGATGTTGCCTTCTTGTTGTCCTTAGCAGGCAGAGGGCGACGCACCACAAACCGCCGTACATCATCTTCCTTGGTCAAATTGTATAATTTACGAATTTTGCTGGCGCGCTTTGGTCCCAATCGACGTGGTACAACAGTATCGGTCAATCCGGGAATTTCCTTCTCACCCTTGCGAACAATAACCAAAGCCAAGACTGACATATTGGCATCGACAATGCAACCACGAACCGATTTCCTCTTACGTTCTCCTGTACGACGTGGACGATAGCATGAATGTCCCTTCTTCAGCAACAAACGAACACGGCCTGTAAACACGAAATCATAAGTTTCCATTTGATTCATAAGGAAATAAAACACAAGAGACATACCGTGAGTGAGGACACCTTGCTTCATGGGGAAACCTTGTTTATCATTTCCTCCGGTGATACGAAGAATGTATCCAACCCATTCATCACCGAGAACATCGGCTTCCACTTGGGTTCCCATACGCTTTTCATAGAAAATACGTAATTTATGTTCATCAACAACTTCGAAGAGTTTCTGGCATCCCGTAGCCGGGTAGGAGATATTGAGCTGCGCAAAGAGAAACAAGAAACATTTGAAGAGTTCACACAGCGAAAATGTAATCTAAGAAATTCTCAGCCATCAGTAGTCACAAGTTTATAAATTTGGATTTTCTGAATAGCTGAAGATTTGTGCAGTTATTTTTTGAAATATTTGCAATAAAAACATATGGATTTTCTTAAGAAATTTAAAATTTTTTAACACACCTTCATTTTGTAGATCTATTCCCGTAGAACAGCAAACTAAAAGGAACTGAAGACATTTCAAATTCAGGCGACAAACATATGACTGGCTTCTGTCATTCTTAAGGGGTGATTACATTGGGTAATAGTAGCGAATTTATAAAGCGCTGGTAGCATTCTTTATAAAAATTATTGGACATGCACCAAGAACTTGTTTTGAAAAAAATAAACAAACTAATTCAACTGAATTAAAACTGTTTAAATGATTGTTGTAAGAGATATGAAATAAATTAAGTGAAGAATTGGACTAGACATTAAATGGAACCTTTCAAAACTTTGATTTAAGTCAAGAAAACAGTATAGTTCCTTGGAATGTCAATTAAGTTGTGCATATTTACATCCTCTTAAAAGGCTTCAACATCAGCTACGGTCTAGATTTTGAATTATCGCTAGTACTTCATTGAAAGGGACATTCTCATGTCTCCATTATTCTTCGCATATTATTGAATTCCTGTAGCCACAGTTACACAAAGTTTGGTGAGCTTGAGCTTAGTGATGTAAGGAAAAGAACGATCAAATTACTTACGAACAAGTTCTGAGTGTCCTGTTGAATCTCCTTAATTTATTTTGAACTAGAATTCATCTGTAAAGCTGACCACAATACTAATGTACTGAACACAAGCGTCCACCTAACTACCGAAGTGTACAGAAAGTGTAATCAGAACAATGCAACCGGACGTCCAGTAAACATTTCTCCAGATGTTTGAGTCTTCAGAAAAATATTTGAGTCATAAAGAGGTCCTTCAAGTCATCGTTCCATGCGGCTACTTCGTTGAAGTTGTTTCGCAGAAAGCCAGCAAGACGTGTTTATGAATGCATGACACGGCCTGTATTTGCTTTGTGATGCTTAAGTTGAGTTAAGAAGGGTATACGATGGTCAGAGAAAAGCCATACATTTATAACTTATCTCTGACGATGGTGTACCTCAGAGATACAACGACGAACTGTACAGCGACATCGACTTGGCCATAAGAATAAGGGTCCAACGAATGTGGGGGCTGGGTCATGTAGAGCGGATGAACACCAGTGCTTTCATCCGAAAAATCTTCGAATCTGCCCCCGAGAGACAGCGCAGTAGAGGAAGACCGCGACTCAGATGGCGCACGCAAGTGGAAAGGGACTTCAACAAACCTGGCATGCGAAACTGGAGGCAGCTAGTTAAAGATCGAGCTGACTGAAGACGCTTGTTGGTTGAGGTCCAGGTCCACCCCGGACTGTAGGCGTTCTTCTCCCAGATTTCCAGAGTAATTTGCTTACTTCGGTGACGTTACAATTCAAGGTTAACGTTGGCTTCTAACTAGCTCGATCATTAGCTAACTACCTCTAGTTACGCACTCCTAGTTCTTCTTCTAGTGCGTTTTCCCTCTGAGTTAACTTCGAAGACTCTGTGCTTTACATGAAGCACTTTCAAACGTCCAACGTTAAGGGCATTCCCTAAATGAAGCTCTTTGACAAGTTTAGATCCTTAGTCAACCTTTTCCTCAAAAGGTCACCAACGTAAGCAGGACCAAATATGTTTCATGCGAAGAAGTCTCCGCTAGGAACGACCAAGAATCTCATCGTCCACCTTCGAATGCGTTCATATTTCAGTAGGACTGTGATGATTCTAGTATTTTATATAGAGTTTTCTTAAGTTGCTTGGCATAAGCCCAATCGGATTGACAAGAGTTATTCTTCGTTTGACTTCTGATGAAATGTTGTCAGAAGGTAGACAAAGACCCTTTAAAGCTGTCCACTGTGACATTTCGTCGAAGTTAGGTGCCCCTTCTTGTTGAGAGCAAGTAATTGGTTTTGCCCTTCATTGACCGTTTCCGAGATTTCCAATTAGAATAAGAAAGTGGTATCCCTCCTCCGGCTACAGTCAACTTGGAACTTCGAAAAACCACTCTTCTACACGATTATCAAATTGTCTGGCATCACTTTTAATATAAATTCGCTGTCAGTGTACTTAAACTTCGAATTTCTTGACTAATAAAAAAAAAAGTTTTTTTTTTGTCGATTTCTCGGTGGTGCACCAGTGGTGTATGTAGTTCGCAAGAATATATTATATTTTTCCTAAAGAGACTTTCCACAACTCACTGCAGTTCACCAAACAAAAGAATCATAGAAATCCCAACCAAATCATATCGATCTCTATAGATTCTGCAGAGCCACCCAATACGTGTAAATTATAAAAAAACATGTCTGGCTTTAATGACAACCCATTCGGAGAGCCATTGGTAGATAATCCCTTTGAGGTATGTAATTTGTACAGATTCTGTTATCACTCTTTGGGTGCAATTAAGACTGAGTAACTATGACTCACTTTCGTTTTGAAAACAATTTTAGGATCCATCCATTCAGCAAATAACTAGAAACACACCCAATATTCAAAGTTCATTGGAGGATTACAATCCGTTTGGGCAAGAACAGGCAAAACCACAATTACGAATTAATTCGGCCAATAATGCAGCTGTTGTTCAGCCATCGTCTCAGAATATGGTGCCAGCACCAGTGCCAGCGGCAGCAGCTAACAATAACAGTAGAGCGGCTGCAAGTACGAGTTTGCAGATAACCACAGAGGAGCTACAGGTAAATAATCGTATCTCATCATAAATGTGGATCAGCAGATTTTCTTTTGCTTCAAACACATTTAATGGGAAGAAAGTGCGTTGCAACGTTTCGTTTCTTTGGGAGTTTAACAATTGTGATTTGCTGCGGTCATAGTTGGATAATAGCCTGCAATATGGTGGGCAGTTTGTGGAAACCAATATGGAGTTGGTATGACGTAGCGGATGATTATACATTGCGTGTCAATTTTTGGATATATTTAGGTGATCACAGCCGAAATGGAGGAGGGTATTCTTTAAGACTGAGTTGATATGAATGGGCCTTTCCGGCTTTGAGATGTCAGTACCCCTTGTTGGTTCACATTCTTTTAATTTTTTGAAATTCGGACAGCAACTCTGTTCCTTTGAAGGCTTATTTTTCGTTCATTGCAGTTAGTGAAATGACTTAAGGACAAAACGCTATGCGAGATTTAATATCATGTCGCTTCCGACTGTTCAAATGTTTGTTCAGGCTTCCTAGATTCACTGCGCGCACTTACATAAGAATACATGTGAACAGTTTTATCGTAAGCAAATGCTTCTCATATCGTATCGTTTTATCGCATCACTGTGCGCGTCGCTTTAGTAATGTAGAATTTGCCAGTCATGATCCAAGAACGTTTTTCTCTAATAGTTGTGCTTTCCATCAACTTAGAGGAGGAAATGAAAAAATGGACTTGCTTCCGCTAGATTTTTTGCTAGTTTCTGTCGTCATTTTCGTCTCACAATTGTCGGAGAAAAGAAGATGCATCCTTATAGAAGTATGTGCTAGTTATATCGATTTGAGATGTCCTATTACTTTCTTTTGGAACAGTTTATTGTGGATAATCGTTTGCGACTTAATCGACAAGGAAAGTATAAATTCTTTGCTTAGAGACGCTTCAAGACGCAGATCCCTGTAGATAATTTCTGTGTTCTTAACCTTGTGGCATTTGAGGATGATGGAGTTTTGACAGACGCCCGTCTGGAGGAATTTGTTCCATTTTCGACACTTTCTTGTAAGAAACTACACTCCGAGCTAAAGGTTTCTAAACTTTTTCGGTTTTTTTTTTGGAAAATGTCTTCTTTTTATAGCGAATGATTTGTCAACTTCTATTTTTCTCAGTTGGGTAGGTTTCTCTTCTTCCTTTTGTTACGAAACATTGTTTCTGTTAACTGATCTTAAGCAGAGGTGTCTCGGTATTCAGGTGAGGCAGACTGCTTTTTTGGTTTTCGGAAGATTTTTCACATCTGTTCGAGCAAATATCGATTTGTCTCTTTTAACTGTGGCTTGTGGTGAGCATTTTCTCTCAGATTGGCGAATGCCTCTGTTTTCGAACACTGTCACAAAAGGCTTCGCGAACAGAGAAATCAATCTGTGGGCTACTCCAGGTTACTTGCTGGAGCTGTTTGGTTATGATAATATCCGATTGGGTTTTTTGTCGCATCGAATATCTTCTTGTGACATGGAGGTGTTGATGTTGATTCAACAAGAATTTTACTATCAATCCTTTCGCTAATGATAGCTCTTCCAAATATGCATTGTTCGGTATTTTCCAAGGCGTTTAGGCTTATATATTCTTTATTATCACACAGAGACACATTGTTTGCTTGTTTGTAAACACCAATGGTTTTACTAACGGATTATTGGTCATCGTTCGAAACTAAAGATAAGAGAACAGGTCGGTGATTTCTTTTTGTCAACATTTACTGCGTTAGTCACTTTTCTTTGGAGGCGTCATCTAATGTATGTATTTGCTCGCAGATTGTTTAGTTTGTACACTAAAACTGGGGTATAAATTCGTTAGCTTTAAACTAGATTATGTGCCAAGGGAAGATTATCGGATTAGTGTTTGGAAGAAACTTTCAAAGAGGGCAATCACCTTATGTTAGCGCATACTTGTATATCAACCTTTGTTTTGAAGTCGTTCACGTCATCAGTTTAGAAGGCAATGTGAGTACGGGTATTCAACTTTGTAGCAGAAGTAAAACATGTGTCTTATCTAGGTCAATTGGGTTACACGACTGCATGACGTATGCAATTTTATCTCGTGCCTTATGTGAGTTTCTTAACTCCATACCGACGAACTGCTCAATCCCTATCATCGTGGCTTAGAAATTGACGCCCACCATCCGTCATATCAGCTGTCAATGGTTTGCATTTGATGGTTAAGCGCCGGATTCACCTTCACAACTGTTTATCAACGCCAAGGGTTCCTAATTTGGTTGATTCTGACTCAAGCGATGTACAAGTTTCAAGATACTAGACTTTTTTCCAAAGAAAGCATTTCGTCGACTATTTTGATTTGTGTCCAGAAATCCCTAATTGCATAGCGAAGTTTTGAAAGTTTTCAACCCCAAGCAGGTAAACACCTTTAGCATGGACTAAATGTTTGAGATAAGATGTCGTTGCATTTTCTTGAGTTTTTTTTCTTTTGCAGCAGCTATATTTCTACATTTCTTCTGTGGTCAGGTCGGTTTCTGGGCCCAGGAAGAGTGCTACATCTATGTGACACCCTCAGAGAGTCACTGGACACAGAGTGGATGGTTTGGCTAAGCAACTGAAGACGTGTTCAGTGCTTAGCGTGGCATTCTGGCAGTCCGGGCATATGTTCTCTGTGCTGGGGTCGAGATTAGCTAGGTAACCATTGAGGAGATGGCACAAGTCTGAGTGCAATGGAATAGGATGAGTTTTTTTCAAGAACTTTTTTCTTGAGCAAAACGAATTCAATTCTTCGTCAATTCAATTACGAAGTCGATGCGTTTCTCGATAATGATTCGAAAGAGGTTTATGGAGTCTACGCAGGAAAATTACGAGCGGAAGTCTGTCCTTTCGCGATTAACTGTTGGGTATAGGTGATTCTGTCCTAAGTAAATATCGCTCCAAATTCAAGGTTACTCTTGCTTAGAAGGTAGATTCTAGCATCCTTTTGCAACTTCACACTGGACAGAAACTGCAACGGTGAGCCAGCTACCACATGATTTCGGTTGGTTTCAGAGTGAACCTGACGCTGGTTTAAGTGGGCTTGGACTGATTGTAGGAGCCTACCAATACTTTGTTCACGATTTGATAAAACAATCTTCCTGAATACAATCGTATTGTCCTTCCTTTACTTGGCGCGCTCCATGCACGATTTAAAATGAAGGAGAAAGGTGGAATTTTGCACGATGCAACACAGCTTAACACTTTTATTTAGCTTTTGTCTTAAACATGTAATAAATGCTAATTATTTGCTATTTAATCCACAGCGACGTCAAGAAGAATTGGACAGAAAAGCAGCTGAACTAGATAGACGTGAACAACAGCTGAATGGCGCCAACTTGCCACAACTTAACAACTGGCCACCTCTACCTGATAACTTCTGTATTAAGCCATGCTTTTATCAGGACTTTAATCTAGAAATACCATCAGCGTTTCAACGACTTGTAAAGCATTTGTATTACGCCTGGATGTGTACGTATCCACTAGCTAAGCACAAACATTTCAAATTCTAACAATCAAATGCTTTCCATTCCAGTTTACACTCTGACGATGATGGTGAATATCATTGGTGGCCTAATAATACTTTTGCACAGCGGGCAATTTACAAATTTCGGACTTTCGATCTTTTATGCCTTTCTGTTTACTCCTGCGTCGTACATTTGTTGGTATGCAAACGTAAAAGGTGTTTATGCCTCCTTCTTAACTAACAAGACTTCCATTTTCGTTTTAGGTTCCGTCCAGCGTATAAGGCTTTCAAGAATGACTCAAGTTTCAATTTCATGGTTTTCTTTTTCGTTTACTTTTTCCAAACGCTGATGACGATTTTCCAAACCATCGGCGTTCCCAGCACCGGATATTGCGGCTTCATCGTTGCCATCAGTCAATTCGACTCAAGTGCCGAGGGCATCATTTGCGGTCTCTTGCTGTTAATGATCGCAATCTGTTTTGCAATCACCACTGCTGCTAACATCCTGATGATAACCAAAGTAAGTTAAACACACACTCTATGCATAGCCATTCCAGTCTATCACATGTCTTTGCTTTCCACAGATTCATTCGATTTACCGAAGTTCAGGCGCTAGCTTCTCCAAGGCACAAGCTGAATTCGCGACCGAATTCATGCGCAACCAACACGTTCAGCAGGCCACAACATCAGCCATGAACTCGGCTGTTAACTCGCAATTCAATAGCAACCGATACTAAAGTAAATCGAAAATTTCATTATATCTAGAGAGTGTCCCGACGACGGGCCAAATTATGTTCTTCACGATAACTGCATAAACTGAAATTTTAACTATAATTTAATACGTCCTTGACTTGCATGAACTACTAAACAAACAAACAAAAGGAATATAATTTCGTCTTACGTAAGAACTTTTCGGTTTTAGTGTCAAAAATTATCAAAAATAAAACCGTTTCAAGCTTCACTGTGTATGTAATTAATTTTTTGTAATTTACTCAAATTTGGCGTCCAAAGTTTCAAAGTTTAGTTATATATAAGGAGTTTGTTATAATTTTTTTTCTTTTTTGTTTTGTTAAAAGTATAAAATTATAGAGAATAAATATTATTTATAAAAAGAATTAACATTCGATAACAGTTTACATGTGTTAGATTGCATATATAAAATAATTTATGTTCCATTGTAATCCATTATGAAAAAAAAAAAAAGAACTAAAATACATTAGTCTGTATAAAAATAATAATATGTTCTGTTGTTTGGTTTAAAATGGTTATGCCGCGTGTCTCTAAACGAGCCCCTTGTCGAATTAGCCAGACAAAAGCTCTCAACGTACAGACAGACGGTAGGAAGTGCTTATATTTGTTAAATTCCTGATTAAGACTGATGCTCTGTTGAAAGTAAATCATAAATGGCAATATCGTGACTATTGCAACAATGCTAAGCTAATTTGCCCTGCTCTCGATGCTAAGAATTTGACTAAATAGGGACCAGATCACGAAATTAACTAACCAACGTTGAGAAAACTCAACCCCGCATGGTGGTCAAATGAGCTTTCAACCTTACGCAAAAACGCCAGAACACTGTATAATCTGGCCAAACGCACAAAAAAATCCCGTAGACTGGGACCGATACAAAGAAAGCAAGGGTACCTTAAAAAAAGAACAATTTATGTAAAAAAAGGAATTTCTGTAGCGAAATCGAATCTACCAAAGACGCAGCAAGACTGCGAAGGGTCCTTTCAAAAACACCCGCCATCCCAGGTTTCATAAAAAAACCTGACGGCTCCTGGACCGCATCATGCTTCGAGACCCTAGAACTCCTGTTCAGGACTCATTTTCCAGGATGCATCTTAATGGAGACTCAATCCATAGACAGTGCCCAAAACACTATGGCTGGCACAAACTCAATACTGAACCTTCTCCCCATACAAGGCACCCGGCTCTATGATGCTTATCAGCACTAAGGCATACATCACTCCGTGGCTCGTAGACATCTTTCGAGGTTGCTTTAACTGTACATACGTACCGCAAGCCAGGAGAGAAGTCAAGGTAATATTCATTCCAAAAGCAGGAAAACCTAGCCACACAAACCTCAAAGATTTCAGGCCCATAAGCCTAACCTCTTTCCCCCTGAAAACACTAGAGAGACTAATATACGTACACATTCGCTTCAAGTTAAGCCCTATAGACCTTTCCCCAGTTGAACATGCCTACACTAGAGGCCCTGTGTGAAGTGGCAGCGTCAATCGAGAGATCGCTCAACCACAAAGAATTTACGCTAGCGGCCTTTCTGGACATAGAAGGAGCCTTCAACAATGTGAAAACTGAAGCAATAAGAATAGCACTAGACCAACTCAACATCAACCCCACCCTCTCAGACTGGAGACAGTGTATGCTCAAGACGAGACACATTAGCTCAGAACTGGGAGATTGCCAGGTGCTATATGGTTTTAGGAGTAGACTGGGGTGCAATCTTAGCACTGAGTAGTATCGAAATGGGCCTACCTTTGGTGTAAGTGTACCTCTTCTCGAAGGACTACTTCTAACACTCACTAACTTGATGTAAACAAGTTATTTGATATAGTTCTTGCATTGCAACAATAGAATTAGAAAAAAAAAGAGGCAACCATTGGAGGCCGCCTTAAACCACAAAGGATGCATAATGCCACATTCTTAGTTTTGGCTGCCTAACATGCGTCAGTGCCATAAGAACCACTTCGATTCTCAAACTATTTAAAGAAAGCCAAATAGATCCGAGCAAGATAGGAGAAAATAGAGAGCAAATCAGATCAGGTGCTTTGCGAAATCTCTTTCTTGAGTTCCCGAATCTGGCCATAGCTCGGTGCAATGAATGCTGGCGTACGCATTCCGGTGGAGTGCAAAGCTTATATGCCACCCGAAGCAAATTCTCAAAGTACCGCCCTAAAATATAATACTCCATTCGAATATATACTTACGAAAATTACGGAAAGCAGGCCACAGTCAAACTGCTATTAAAGCCCTTCCATCTTAAGTAGTAAAGTTACAACTTTTATAACGCTCAAAGCATTCACCGCCCATGGGGCAGCACCGTACGTACTTTTTCAGGGCTTCTTCGTGTGGTTTAAACTTCTGTTGATGCTTGTAGTGGTCACTTTGGCAATTTCAGATGGTGATACATTGCTTAGAATCATTGAATGAGAATGTGAGCAGTATGCCCTTCACTTAGGCCTCAGTCGGGTCTGTTTTGTTTCCTTGTTTTCGCATTTAAAATGTAGGAATAGGTCAGGTTTGGTCAGGATGAGTGTTGGGAAGGATTTAAAGGAAAAGGATGCAATTATGTAGTTGACCCTGGTGTTTATGTGATCTGGAGAATCTTCTCGTTTCCTTGGTAAAAGCCAGACACCGATGTATTAATGCATGAAGTAGGCGTAATTCGAAGACGGTGACGGTGGTCGACGATCAAGAACTCAAAAAACGTAGATGACACTGCAAGTGATCGTTGCTTCAGGTCCGGTATTCACATGGAACCCAGGGTCTTCTTCTTCTTCTTCGCAGTTCGCTCTATCGTTTGCGAACCTCATTTTTGGTTCTCTCGACGGTAAGAGACACCATGAGAACCGGCTGCACGTGTTTAGTAGCATGAGGTTCCTTTTCTGTGTCGTCCCACCGAGGTAGACTCGAAGACTCTTATCTTAGTTATTGTATCTGGACTCTAGGTCGATGACGTTGAACAGCTATTGTAGTTTGTCATTGTATCTTCTGCTTTACTCTCCATCTAAGCACATGGTATCGAAGATCACCTGAAACTTAAATCACCTCTCAAAACCTATCACCTATCTAGACTGTCTCACTCAGGGAGCTCCAAACACTCTCACTCACCGTCCGTAGGGAGGACCTAGCTTGACCTAGTTCTCATCCTACGCACCAGCAATCATCTTGCTGGACTATCACACTCAGGGAGGTCCAAACATTCTCACCCACCGTCCGTAAGGAGGACCTAGCTTAACTATCACTGTCACGTCCGTGGGGGGACCTAGCTCTAACCATTTGTATGCTAAGCCTATACAACTGTTTTTCCATCTTGTTTGTATTGTCTGCGTTTTCGTTCTTGTCACTCAGAGGGCTAGCCTCGAAATAGTCTTTTATGTTCGATTTTTTGTTGTTAGAGGTCATGTTCTGGTCCCACGAGTAAGCCGGTAAGAAGATGTCCATCACAGCATAGTCGGTTTTACTGAGATAAGGCCCTGCCAAGGCACTTGAAGGAGCTCGTTAGCGGCTGATTTAACCTTCAGTCTCGCATCCTTGGGCACGGTTTACTATACCCTCACACCACCACTGGAATTAGGTTGACTACTCTTTAGCTTCTTACCCTCTGCCAGAGATCTTAAAGCTTGGGTGCCCCTGCGATCGCCCTCCGGAATCATTTGGTCGTACTGGGCGTCTTCACCACGTCAAGATAATGAGCCGAAGAAAACGTAAAGGATCTTAATTAATGCTTTCGCAGGTAATCCTTTGATGGTGTTGGGGAGTATAAGGATAAAAATAAATAGAGAACCCAACAAGTAGGTAGAGCTGGCGGTTCAGCATGAACCCAAGTGGCACTAGGTGTGCCTTTTTGTTACCACGACTCGTATGACCTGGTTCATAATGTGTGTGAGACAATCGGTGCCTAGATCCAGCCTGTGGAGTTAAGAAAGAGGATTAGATCCCGTATCCCTTTACCCGAGATGTCATTAAGGTCGTCGAAGAATGTTTAGTTTAGTGCACGCAGTCTGGCTCTTGTTAACTCCCGACATTTTCAGAAGAAATGGGAGAGAGTTTCTTTCTCATTTTCGTTCTCTCAACTGCGGCAGTGGGGGTTGTAAGGGATACCTAGTTTGGCCGCATGGACTCCAATTGGCCAATGCCCCGTGACTATTGCCGTGACTCTGGCGATGTCTGAACGAGTTCTGTTAATTCTTTTCTTCTGCTCTTATCGTAGGTCGTACAGTTGGTTAACCCCATCCATTGGAGGTTTGCCTTCTGTAGGAAGTGTGAGTGGATCTGTCCTTTAACCGCTCCTAGCGGGATATCGACACTTGCCGCGAATGAGGCGTGTAGGGCTGAGCCCTGCTTGGCCAGTTCGTCAGCACGTTCGTTTCGCAGTGTGGCCCTGAAACGTTCACTCAAGCGGGCAAGCTTGTTCCAGCACTCCTGAACCAGTTTGAAGGATATGGTAGCCGAGTCAATGGCTTTGATAGCGTTTTGTTTGTGCGTTGTAGTAGTAGTAGTTCTGCCTGGAAAACGCTGGCAAAATCTAGCAAGCGGTTAGATATTGATATTTTCAGTGATTCCGAGTAGACACCGGCCCCCACACCACAGACTATCTTTGATCCGTTGGTGTAGATGGCAGTGTCGAAGCTCTTCACACCTTCGTTTTTCTTCCACTGAGCTCGGGTAGAAAATCCTACCTGGGAGGTTTGAAACGTGACCATGCCATTAGGTAACGAATCCAGAATGTTGTTGTGGCCGTAGGGCCTTGCAGTCCAACACCCAGATTCTCTGAGTCTGACTGCGCTGCATAATGCGGTGTCTTTTGTCTGTAGATCGAGAGGCAAAAGATGCAGGAGCACAGTAAGGGCATCCGTTGGCGCCGACCTCAGAGCACCCGTGGTGCCTATACTGGCTGTTCTTTGGAGTTTTTTTCATCTTTGGTTGAAGTTCCTACTTCTTTCCAAAGGTTTTGCTGCAGGCATAGAAGGCAACACAGGCCTTCCTTACTCTGTATGCCATGTTTAGCTTCCAGTTAAGTTTTGGGTCAAGCATGATACCGAGATACCTGGCGCTGGAGGATAGTGTGAGTGGTTGGCAATTAAGACGTGGAAGGGTAAAATAGGGTATTTCAGTTTTGGTAGTGAATAGCATCAGCTCCGTTTTGCTCGGGTTTACGTCGAAGCCGCTGCTTACAGCCCAGGTGTTTACCTTGTCTAGAGCAGTCCCTATGATTTCGCTGACGCTAGTATCACAACGTCATCCGCATACGCGACAACTTTGACCCCTTCTCTGTCTAGTTTTAGAACCGAACAAAATCTGTGTTTCTCCAAAAAACTTGACAGCCCGTCAAAATAATAGACAGTCAAAATAATTCGAACAGATCTAATAATTCAACGATTTAAAAAAAAAAAAAACGACAAATTACTTAAATGCTACTGTAAGACTACCAACTACCACCCTATCGAGCGGGAGAGCTTTTTTTCAACAAAAAAAAAAAAAATCGAAAAGGATGTCATCCCTTAGATATCCACGAGGTGTACTCACGCACAGTGATAAAGCAAATTCTCTAATTACACACAATACAGCGCTTCTCTTCTTATTTTCCTTGAACATAACATTCACCTGCGTCTTAACGAACACTGCCTTTTAAATTGAATTCACAAGACAAATTGCACACAATCCTCGTATTGATATCCTCTGCATGGTTGTTGTTTTTTTTTTTCCTTCTTCTGGAGAGAGAATAATGACTCTCGCCTAGTGCTTGCGTGCGCATGTGTTCCTGAATTCAAAGTTGTTTTTTTTTTTTTTTTTAAAGAATATGCTTTTCTTTTCAGCTCTCATTTCCGGCGGCGACAACGATGAAGACACGATTTATAAGCTTTTCATCGTATCTCACATAGATAGAGAGAGAGATTCTCATTGAATCTGAATCTGACATCCTATGAACAGTTAGTATAACTGGCTGATAAGTTTCAGTGCCAAATAACAAATCGTAATGTGCGGTAATAAGTTTGCCCAATGGGCTTCATTATTTCTCTGTTCTTAGGTTGGTTTTTTTTTTTAAATGAACAAAAAAAATTTTAAATTCAATAACATCCCTCTCACAGTGAATTTGAAATAGGGATACGAAATCTTAAAAAAAAAACCCACCCAACCACAACCCTACTCAAACCCGCAAAAAAAAAAAAAAAAAAAAAAATTTCAAATGAACTCTCTTTAGGTCGAACGGAAAAGTATCTAATATCTGTCGTTGTACACAAGAATGTGATGTGATTATTATATGCCTTTGATTCGGTTCTTAAAATTCCACCAGACATTGTGATGTCTGACAAGAAAAAGCGAAAGAAAAAAATTGATAGAAAAAGAATTACTCTTGTTAAAATTTTATTAAAATCACAGTTAAGGGTAATTTTTGTACATTAAGTGGGCTCTCTGTGCCTAGTGTGTCGTCCTCAGTGCGTGTGTCCTTAGTGTTTTTGTCTATAAATGCGCGCAATAATCTATAACAATGGTTATATTTATGCCCAATTGAAAAGTTGTAGGTTCTTCGAAGGTAATTAATCCGTCTTATGTAATGATAAAATAAAAAAAAAATTGAATAAAAGGTTAAATAAAACCCGCTTAAATCTATTTTATTTATTTATTTATTTTTTTTGTATTTAAATTGTTTAGACATATTTTAGTTTGTACGTGTGCTGTGTGTATAGTGCGACAAACGGTGGTGTATGTATAAATAAAAAAAGTTTTTCTTTTTTCATTTTTCCTTTTTTTTTTTGGAGAAATGTGCTTTCTTTCTTGTTCGTGATTTTGACTTAAACACGTTATGTAACATCTTTTTTGGATATAAGTGACATTCTTTTGGTTTTCTTCTTCTGGTATGTACCTACGTTGTTTCTTTTATTTTTTTCCTTTTAAATATCTATATACAAGTGAAAAATAAAAGAAAAATAACAAAAACTATGTCTTTTTGTTAAAATTAAATTCAAATCCAATTAACGTTTTTTTTTCTTTCTTTTCATTAATTGGTCTAGTAATTGATCCTGTTTCTAGCTACAAAAAAAAAAGTCACAATTGACCTTTTGTTTGGAAAAGATTAGAAGTCATGATGAAGCTATTTTGTAAAAAGACAAACGGTCTGAATAAATAATTTAGCATTTGATTACCTTGTTTTCCATACTTTGAAGGGGCGACTGAGTAGGAGTGGAGAAGTGCTTAAGTTTTTGTTAAACTCGTTTCACCTTTAAGTTAATGAATTCCGTGGAAAATGGTATCATCAACCCTCGGTTAATTGCGTCCGGTCCCGCGTGTTATGGGTAGTCCTTTTCCTGGTGCTTTTAATGGTTATCACTGTGTTATCATTTTTGTGTGCTCCAACCCAATGTGGGGGCTGTTGTCACTTAGAGGTTTAGATAATTTACATTTTGCTTTTTAATTCAGGGGGGGTTGGGGTAGTGCTAAATATTATCGTGTTTATAGTTCTAAAGAATATAAGAATGAAGTGTATGATTTGAGTGTTTCATTGTGTGCAAGTAAACCCGAAAAGGACGAGGGGGGTGAGAGACAGTCTGGCGTTAGGACGCGCAGTTAAATGCTCTTTTTTTTGTAACAAACGAAATCGATTGAAATAGTTAGAAATTGGAGAAGGAACGGGAATGGAAACAATCTTGAAAATGTCATTTTTTCGCAGACGTTGGCAGTAAATGTGTCAATCCTCCCACAATACTGGTGCGGGGGAGAGACATTCATTGCTTTTGTTATGAAACTAGGTCAGACTAGGTAGTGTTACTTGGTGCATTAGCAGGGTTTTGTGGGTTGCACCCTTAAAATATCTCTCTTCGTTGCTACCTTGATTGGACAATAAAAAAAGGAAAAGAAAAAAAAAGTTTACACTCCTTCCTGCACAGTGTAACGGAGGAGATAAATTTGACCTTGGATTGATGAGTAAAAGGATGGAAAAGTGAAAATTATCGTAGTAATTTCGCAGCATAATTCAACCTTTAGTGTGACATACCTTCATAATAATCTAATCTCATGGAGAACTTTACTATTCGCCTAAGAAGATACCCCTGCTTTTCAATGTCATCAATTCCGGGTACATTAGCTTAGGGTTTCTAGTCATCTTTTTGGCTCTTTTCCATTCTCCAGCCCAAGATTGCTCTTTTGTTCTTTACTTAGTACAGTACATAGTCTATCAGAAGATCCATCTTCTTCAAATCGTGTCTAAAGCTGCCATGTTCCATGAGCCTTGCTATAACTCACAACCCTCAATCACTAATATATTCACCGATAGCCAAGCAGCGTTTAAAGCACTAAGTTCTCATTTCTGCAACTCAAAAGCCATTTCTAGCTACTTTAAGGCTCTCTAAGACCTATCAAAACGAAACCAGGACACAGAGGCATTAAAGACAATAAAATTGCTGACCAACCATAGGTGCCGAACCCTTCTGTGGCATCTCTTATTCCGCTGGAAATTCCGGAACCTTTTCCTGATTGGACCACATTCACGAACTCAGACAGGACAATGGGGTCATCCGACCCCTAAACAAAACGACAATGAACATATTTTATCACAAATGTGAGAGAGTCTACATAGCTCTTTGATTCCACATCACCACAATTTACAAGCATTTAAAACCAACGTGCATTGGCACCTCCTTTGTTCATTCTCTTCCTCTCAGGAAACTGCAGCTTTAGATATCACCCTCATTTACTGAATCAGCGAATCAGACGAATCCGCAGAACACGTATACTGACACCTAAAGATATTCTCAACTTTATAAGAAAGTCTTACAGGCTTCCCCCACATTAGATCCAACAGATCTCAGTCATCATTCCTCGTTCAGAACCAAGACATTTTGTGGCTGCTTCCAATTCATTTCGCTGAGTTACTGGACACATTCGAAAGCCAGCAACGTATTGATATCCGGTAGCTACACAACACGGAGTGATATACTTATAAGGTTTGCAGTTATGCTCCATAGAAAGTGTTAAAACACAACCCTGTGGCCATCCCCTGTTGACTTCGACATCTGCATATTTACTGTCCGGCTTTTGTTGACATTATTTCCACTCAGCTTCCAATGAGTGGGTTGATTTGATCCTGTGTCCTCTCTACCGCCTTCCTCATCGGTCACTGCAGCCTCAGATATCACTTACATAAACTAAATATAGTTCAGGAATCTGAATGCAGACTCTGCTTAGAGGAAGATGAATCAGCGGAACACGTACTATGTGAGTCCGTGGCTGTCTGCAGTTAGGAAACGCTTTCTCCGCAAGGAATTCCGGAGGACATTCGTAATGCCTCGACTGGAGATATCCTCAACTTCATTAAGAAGAAGAAGATCTCCTTGTTCAATTGGCTTCAGGCACAACGCAGTGTCATATGGGCCAGTCGCAGAGCCTAATTAATAATAATAAACTAAACATGTTCCTTCTAAGTATATCCTGTCAACTGCAACGACAATATCCATGTTCATCGTCATTGCTACACCTTTTTAGCAACGCAAACAACTTCATGTCGCTCTAGTTCCACAGCATTGCATTGGCTGTTGCAACTGTCAAGGTCGTCCCTAGAACTTAAGACCTATTATTCTAACAAGTCTAACTGAAATGCAAGGAAATACTATTTGAGATCCATATGCGTAAACTTGCTCTGAGACTGCATCTCTGTAGGAATGATGTCCGCTGTTTAGGGGATGCATTTCCAGCATTTTGCTCTTCTCACACAGACTTTTTTAGATGGCTCTACAGTTCAGAGTGAACCAGTTCTGCAATCAACAAACTTCTCCAGATAGCACGGTCCTTAGCCAGTTGCCTCGAGTTTCGAACGCCGAGTTGGTTGAGGTCATCTTCCCACTTGGACACGAAGTTGAAGATGAGAACGTACTTTTCAGCGTAGTGCCGCAGGGATGGAGTCAAGTACAGTCGATCTACATGACCTAGCCCTAGTTGATGTCGCTGTATGCATGGTTCAATCTTCTTCCCCATCAATGCAGATAAATCGAACGTAGAACTTTTCTCTTGAAGATTCCAAGTACACTTTCATTACCTTTTGACAAAATCCATGCTTCTGCACGATACAGTAGGACGGGCTTAGCGTTTCATTGGCTCTTCTTGATAGGGCGCTGCCTCCTAGACTTTTGACAAAGTCCATACTTCTGCACGATACAGCAGGAGGGGTACAGTATTTCCTTGGCTCTTCTTGATAGGGCCTTACCTCCTAAAGCTAAAGCAATTTGAAAGTGTTACATCTCTACGCTGATTTTGTTACAAGATTTGCTAGCAGAACTTACCTAGATGAACTCCTTCTCTACCTGAAGGTTATAGTTGTCCTTCTTCGGCTTTGTTTCTCGGTGTTCCTATAAAGTCTTCTTCTTGTGTACATCTTGTAGCTGTTAGTCCGTTCCATTGTTTTCAATAGAAAAGATGTCTGTCTGAGCGGCCTGAAGGACTGGGAAAGTGCATTTCCATCAGAAGTTTATTTCTCAGTCGTATCCGTCGATTTTGGAAACTATATCTCTAGGGATTATCCTCTGGAATGCTCTGCATATTCGATTGACTAGCTAATTCTGTCGGTGCTTCTTTGGAATCCATTTGCTTTTCGAACGTCGTCGATAGCTTTGAAATACTTTCCGACACCTATCTCACAACCCCCTGAAACAAATGGATCAGATAGACAGAGATGTCTATGATCTACCTAGTCAACTTGTGGGCTTTCCTCGAATGGACGTCACCAGCGGTCTAGTTTCGCTTGAGTTGTGTGTTTCTGTACAAGGGTGACAGGCCTTCCTCGACATGGAATTCTACAATATCCGTCTTCCTCTACTTAAGTTCTTCGTTCGATGATAGGATTCGGACATCAATTAGACCTCAAGCGCTCAGCTTCTATCCACATTCTCTGCGGTATAAACAAGTGCTCCAAACTTGACTTAGAAAAACGTAGAATATCGACAAGATTAAGGCTCATCAGCTCCCTTTCTCGAGGGATTTAATTGCCCGGAGTTTGGTGAAAGCCTGGAGTAAAGTTTGTGAAGCTCTAAACGAGTTCTAAGATGATTATCAAAGTTCTTTTTCCTAAGCTTGGAAATTGTCTAGTCCTGCTCGCCTTTCGTGCCTTTACTGTATACGAGTACCAAGCTATTTCGTATGATCATGCATCCTGACATTCCGCAATTCCTTGACATTTATAGGAAAGGTTCAGCCTTTTGCTTCGTTTCCAACTTGAGTGCAAGATGATGATGTGTCCGAAATTATATTCGCATCTTGGAACAGCTTATCGGCATCTGTTCTGGTTTCCTGCGTTTCGTCAACTTCTTGGCATCGTATAGTTAGGTAGGTTGAAGAGGTGGCTGCCTCTCGTAGTGATGATCTCTATGGATCTATTGTGTACCTCCAACATGGAATGTCCGGTCTGAAACGACAAAAAGAAAGGAAAGGTCTGGCTTCCCTGAACCTTCCTGAATTCGTTGTGAATTATAGTTTAAGGTTTTTGATGGCTTCTTAGACAGGTCGCCTAGGTCGTTGAAGTAGTATTTATACTAGTGGCGGCCCACCTTTGAAGAATGCGTTTAAGCACACGCGACTTATGCAAAGGTTGTGGGAATATAGACGTGGAAGAATGCCCCAGCCTGCACAGAACAATAAAGACGGTCCAGGTCGTTGAAATAGTATTCACGGAGGACCATCTGACCGTGGCCTCCCTGAACTTTCCTTAATTCGTTGTGAATTTTATGTTTGGGTTTTTGGTGGCTTCTTAGACAGGTCGCATTCTTCAAAGGTGGGCCGCCACTAGGTATCATATAACAAAACTTGTCAGAATCCGTCCTTAGTAGAACTTTGGGGTAATGTTAGGTAGATAGGCGTCCCATGGGACTCACTTAGGCTCAGAGCTCGTTGTGATAACCCCGTTGGGGTAAGAATCAACAGCGTTTTTCTGTGGTCAATCTCATAGTCAGGGATCTGAGTCATGTTGCCAAGGCTTATCGCGTTTTATTGGCAAAGAATCACCTCGATATAAGCAACCTTGACGACTTATTGTTGGACACAAGGCCCCATTGAGAGTTCATTCGCCACCATCTTTGTTTGGAAACTATGATGCAATTCCTAAGCTTGCATAGGTATAGGGGAGACCTTAGTTTCGAATGGGAAATCCGCTCCATGTACGGCTCCCAAATTCAATCAAACCATCCTTCTTCTAAGGGATTTTTGCTGCGTTTCTTGAGAAACTGGACAGTTTATGACATAATTTGTAGAAGTCTCTAAAAATGTTCGTTCCAGCTGTCCTCATCTCATTCCGATAGATTTCCTTATTGTTCCATTGGTTCCAGATGGCCAAATCAAAAATATCCCACGGCATCAAGTGGTACATGCCGTCCTGCTGACTTTGCACTTGAAGCTATTTGTGGTGCGAAAATTTAAAAAAAAAATAAATACGGTTCACTGAATCTTTTGTGACAAAGTCAGATGAGTGGCTATGTGGCTTTTATTTGTATAAAAGCCATCCACCATGCATGAAGGGACAACGTGATGTATTACTACCCACAGATACACATTGTTATCCATCCAAGTTTTCGATCTAAAATTAGCCAACGGATATAAGATTAATGGATGAGCTGCATCCCGCCGACAGAATTGTGTATTTACATTATAAAACCGATTTGCACTTAATTTACATCTTCAAGTATCTATCTATCTATTTCACGTGAGTTTTGATTGAATATTATGGATTTAGTTGTACAAAAATTCAAGCGGAATGTTTACGTCTTCCTGTTGTAGAACATTTTTGAGGCGTGAGGTAACTTTTTGGTTTTTGTCAGAAGAAAACGAAGAGTAGAGTGTATTTTACAGTTTGGATTGCAGTAGCAGTGCCATGTGCGACAAGAGTGCTAATCAAGACCTAAGCATCCTAAGCCGGAGAAGTAGGAAATGCCATCACCAAAGAGCTATTAGGTGGTCGGAGCTTCAAACAACACGCGGTACAAAGACGGTTCCCTTCGTATTTCGAATGGGAATGAGCTTGGACGAGAGCTGACGACAACATTAAATGAGCCTTTTGAACCACCAGGCTTGGTTCAAGCAGTGCGAATTGATGGCATTCCTGTCGAGCTCCTTCCAGCTGCGCCAAGCAAATTGGCCGACATCGTCTATCCACTTATAAGGTAAGGAAGGCTTGGAAAGTGAACATTTCTCAGAAGAGTGAAGCAAAAGATGACCATCAAGCCTTCCAAAAAGGGTAACCTAATGGAATGTGGAAACTGGAGAGGTATGTGGACGCCAAATTAGTAGCGACAAACTTTCGCTCTGGTTCCTTCCTGCATTGATCACATATACGCCTTACAGATCGTTATAGAACAATGGAGAGAAGAGGATAGACCACACCATCTTGAGGCGTACCCCTCCGAATTGTTGCCTCGCCTAGCTTCAATTTAGAGATTCGTGAGTGCCCGCTGGTTTGAGGTCGTTAAAGCCTCCCTGGGAAGGCCACCATGATGAATTTTTTTTGAATTCTAAGGATTTTTCGATGGTGCGTACTGGCGAATGTAGAGCGGTTTGGATAGACAGGATGTTTGAAGTATTTATGCTGCGGCGAATGTGTATGTGTCTAGCAGTTTCTCTAGAATTTTTCAGACGAAACGACGACGGACTTGGGGATATAGACTAGTTCAATGCATTTTTTGAAGATGACAGTTAGCCAGGGAAGGATTAGGTCCACAGTGTGCTGGATCTCATCGGGTACTGCTGACTAAAATTGCTTGAATCCGCGTATTTTCCAGATAATTCTGTTCAAGATTCGAGTTGCTTGCCGATGTTCCTATCGAGGTTGCACCGGACTCATTAGTGGCTTTGCAGCTGCTGGGGAAGTGAGTATAGGTCAAGGGATTAGGCATTGGAGAAGGACCAAGAACCGTCGATTCTTTTCAGATGACTAGGAGGTTCTTGGGGTGGTAGCTAGGATTTTTCTGAGCCTCTTCCATTTTCCCGCAAAATAATCTCCATGACATCCATTGGACTTCGTGATCCAGTCGTGAGTCTTCCGAGACGACTTTGTTGACGAGCTGCAAACAGTTCTTACAAGAGGTTTGGATTTCCTGATTCCACCTTGACGGTTCGGGATTTCCCCTTGGTTTGCTTACAGGATACGACATAAGCCGTGTTTTTTTGATAATTATACTCACTGCAGTCAAAAACGATCTATACTCACTTCATCCACAGTAGCAGCCGCACCAACCAATTGGTTTGCGGCTCGATTTATTTTTCTTCATTTGACAGTTTGCAAATGTCAAAACCGAGGAAAAGCAACAAATACGATCGGCTAAGAGCTAATTTATTAGATTTTTCGCGCTCTGGTGGTCAACTTATGTAGGTCTATCGTCACTTGCTGCTACTGGGAAAGCTATCGCCACTTGGTGTGTTGTTATTGCTTTGCGTGTAAAATTTTACTGGGCTGGGTATACAGCTATCAAAAAAGCAGGGCTATTTTATTGAAGGCATCTGGGAGCTTCCTTACTAGGGAGTCTAGGGTTCTAGCCCGTAAACATTTGATTGTCCTTCCCTCGAATGATCTTTTTGAGTGTCGGCCTGGACTTGATCAGGTGTTCTGTATTGGTTTCGCCAAGATTGTTGATCGCCATCTTCCTTAGTTTGTTCCCGATTAATCTTTTGATGAGGATCGATCACGCGGAAGCAAGTTTCCGTCGCCGGTTCCTTTCTTAAAGCAGTTGCCTCTTACCGACGTTCATAGATCGCGGTCGACCTGTTGCCCTGTCTGATAAAAGCTTTGTCTTTATCATCAAGAGAAGCCGGATCTTTGCCTTTTGGAAAACCTTCGAGATATCCTTATCCCGTTGTGTTGTCTAGTGGATTAATAGGTTTCAAGGTTGTCTCTTCTGGTTTTCGGTTTCAGGTAGCAATTCGTTCTTCATATCAAGGCCTTAAGCACATCTGTCATTTGTCAGTCATCACTGCTGACCTGTAAAGTTCGATAAGAATGCTTAAAACCCTACAAGCTTGACTCGTTTGTGCGCCTTGAACTGTGCTATGACCAAACTGTCAAAAAGCAAAACCACTTAACTTGTCAACAAGGCAATTTGGTCTCTCCCCACCAACCAATGACGTCTTAAATCCAAACACTTGACAGAATGGCAAAAAGGATAAAGCATCCTTCGCATATCTTTCTCAGCTCTATGACATTGAATAATGCCCTCAACTCAACTGAAAGGCCTTAAATTAATACTTAGAGTACATACTTTCGAAAATTGTGTCTGAATTGGCGAGACAATGTGCCTTACAATCTTCCCTGACCATGCATACACAGTCAATGAATAAGAAAACATCCATCAATCTCGATACGGTTAAAGGTTCAGTACACTCTATATCAATCGCTCCAAGACCATGTTAACAGACCGTGTATAGATATTGATTTTCTATAGCCCCTATCTGTGTTTCGAAATCGGTTTTTGCCGACTTTTACTGCACAGATGCATTAATGTATTGACAAATCACTCGAATGGAAGAAGCCCTGTATATCTGGTACCTCCAGAGGTAACACATCCAATGCCTTAATTAAAATGAATTTAATAGAACATATTCTTGATTGCATCTTGACAGTGTTTAGTGTTACATCAATGGGACGGACGAGTACAAAATTGAATTGCATCCATGAAAGCGCTTTGGATGTGCTTTCTTGCTCTTGACACAGATTATGTTCTTGTGAATGGGGGTTTTCCGACGACGACGACGACGCAACCAAGTGGAACTAAGAACGTAAAATCTAAATCTTGCTGCAGGGGGGATATCGCTCGTAAACATTTTGTCCTGGATGTACTTTCCTTTACGATACGGTACTGAATTCATTTCTAAAGTACAAGTACTGTTAGGTATTATAGACTTTGGGATTCATCTGGTGGATGACTTAAGTGGCGTCGATGAAATATTGAAGGACACGATTTGTTTGTTTGTATGGATTCAATTTATGACAGGACATACCTGAAATTTTAGACGTAATGGGATTGTGGTTTAAGGAAAAGCTTTTGACTGGTCGTAGATGAACACAACTTCCTGTTGTACTAAGGAACTGAGGAGATTTGTGAATAGTGATCAACTTTAGAAGGTCTTTTGTGAAAAGAATAACCTCGAGAGTAAGACAGCTCATAGAGGGCCAAGGCCTAGCTTCTCACAATCAGTTATGTTGTGCGTGTTATATCTTTCGAAAGAATGGAAGGGACCTACAGTTTTATTGCCGACTCCGAATGGTGGATTGAGAAGGTTTGTCATATCTGCGAAGAGGTGGTGCCGCGTTGGTTGGCTTTTTGAGGATCGAACCTGTGTCCTCTCGTTTAGCAGTCTAACGCACTAACCACTAAGCCACGGCGACCACTAGGGTTCATCTATAAATAATGTCTGAGCCAGTCTTAGGGTAACACGTTTGAATTGACTGCCCAACGCTATCTTTTTTGACATAAACGGTCTCAGTTAAGTCAATAATCAACTTTGGGGAGCTGGATGCTTGGCTTCAATCAAGTTGTTGATGAGCTGAACTCGTCAGAAGAGAGTTCTCGTCTTCTTATGCTGAATCGCTTTATAAGCTGCCACGTAAGCAATTTCAGTCCACATTTCCTGCGGGGCTGGCATGTACATACATAATTATGGGGATGCTTTCGTTTTCCCTAGGTTAGGTTAGGTTAGGTGGGAGGGGAAGGAAGTCCTTTGCCCGTCACGCTTAGGGCAATGTAGACCCATTGTGATGCCCTAGGGATTGCAGCCGCCTTACTAGGAACCATAAGCCTAAGCTCTATCAAGCCAACCCGCAGCGCTGATGAATCTGTATATGTCAAGCACCGACTTGCTGGACAGTTCTTTTAAATCCTGGAAAAGGTGCCTTCCAAGGATCTTAAATCTTGTTTGGCAGAGAGCCAGACAGTGGCAGAGAAAGTGTGGAGTGTCCTTATCTACTTCCTCGTCACCGCATCCCCTGCATAGGTCGTCTTGTAGTAGTGCCTTCATTGCAACCTGTTTGGCAACCGTTGTCACTGCCAGGACCTCCACTTGGAAGACTCTACTGTTTGATTGAACCAGACAGTCCGAGAGTCTCGGAGAAGAATCCAGCGCCCACGCCTATGTCCATTTTGGATCCATCCGTACAGACGGAGGTTTTTGTGTCGTTGTTCAGTATCTGGTTAGCCTACCATTCATCTCTGCTCGAAAGACAGGTTGAGAAAGGTCTTTCGTTTTCGCTAAGTTAACCTCAAAGTACTTACTTCGCTAACACCACGGAAGACGTTTTCAAGTGCTCTGACTTCATAGCATGTCCAACTTGGATTACTCACATGCTTAAAGCTATGTAAATGTGCACGGAAGCACCCATGTCCGGCCAACAGGGTTTCCATTCCAGAGATCAACTTATGAGTCGGTCGTCCTTTTTCTGAGTTCCTCCACAGAGTTCAGGCACGTTTTGCCTTTGTCTACTTTCTGGGTAGTTCTTTCGGACTTCGTTTGCAAAACATGCTTGCATTGGATGAACAGTTTCGGGTGCGAGCTAATAGACGTGACTACCCTCACTAAGAGTCATCTTGAGCCACAGCTTAGTCGCTCTGTATTATGCATAGTTCACGGTAATCCAAACGCTCTTCGAACGGTCTGAAATTGACCATAGCTCCGAAGTACTTTAAGAAGATCTCTGACCATTCCTGTGTTTTCCAATCGTCAAAGTGACAGTTTCTCTTATTCTTTTGCTGCATCCGTCTTAGGGTCTGTAAGAGGCAATTCATCGGGTGTAAACTTATTCCTATTTCACATGATTGGTTATCGTCATAAGAGGGGTCTTAGGACTGATCACAAGAGAATACTGCCTTATAAGCTCTTTCCACTGTTTGGCGTTCGATTACTTTCTCGGACGACCAATTTGATTGAGTCTTTTGTGAAGCCTACTTTCCTAAGTCCATATCGAGATGTAGAGTGTTCCCTGGCGTCACTTACTTAAAGTTGGTCACATCGATCGTTAGTTAGCTGCTTTCAGTTTCGCACGTTAAGTTGGTTGAGGTCACCTTTTACTTGCATGCGCCACCTTAGTCGTGAGCTTCCTCTACTCCAATCGTGCCAAATTGGGCTTTTTCTACCGTGGAAACTGTCGGAAATACTTATTTGTACATATATCGCACGATACAAGATGTCATTTTTGTCGTGTTGTTTCGCCGTAAAATAGGACAAGTCAAGGTTATCTTGTCAGCTTTTCCAGCAAACGCTTGTAAGCCATGCCTAATGGACTCGTTTCAGCATAATTATCTTCAGAAAACATTCGATTTTGCTGCTCTGAATCACTGTGATCAGCTCTTCCTTCAGCTCTTTGGCTTAACTCTTTGGATTTTTCCACCAGTAGAACTGCTGATGTTGGTTTCATGCACTCCATCTTGACATAAAGCCTCAATCGAGTCATCCTGTCGCTTGTTTGAGACTAAACACATCGGACGTGGCGTTCTTCCTCACTAGTCTTCTGTGATCAAAGTTGGAAACTCTGGATTTCTTGAGGGAGGCAGTCCTTGTCTTGGCTCTGTTATCTGAGCTAGCTACATGGCAGTTGCTTGCAATGTAAGCATTCTGGTTGACAATTTGTTGGTCAGGAGACTGTCAAAATGTTTAAAAGTTTGCAGAGGGGTTCTTTCCTTAATCCTCAGTGACTCTGTACTATAAGGTTTCCCTATTCGTTTCTGCAGATTTTGCTTCGGAATTTGAAGTCTTGGCTTAAGCTCTTTCCTTTCTTTCAGAAAAGTCGGTGTTCCTCCCTTCTCTCTTGTTCTAAAATCGTTCGAGGAGCTCTCATTTTCCTTCTCATCCCTGCTATGGACGGCTCTTGCCTTTTTACATGTGCCTTCCTGCCTGATACTGGTGACGCTCTAGACCCTCGATATTAAATCTTCTTAAATCTTCCGTGCTAGACAAGAAAGTTTTAATGCCTTTAGGACACTTCCCTTTTTATTCGGGTCTTTAGCAGGCTTTAAGGTGAGTTTGCAGTCATTTCTAGCCTGTGTATCTACGTAATGCAAAGGTCTCTTCCGTTTTCCGGATGCCAATCCTACTTGTCGGATTGAACTAGAGCTTTGGCTTTCAGCTAATGGAATCGAAGAACGGCATTCTCCTACTGTCGAACCTTTCGGTCTGGAGTGTATTGGCCGTGGTTGCTAACATCAGGAATGCGTGTTGACTTGTCTACAAGTTATAGTTATAGTTATGGTCATGTGTTTGAAAGGGCTACAGGCTTTGGTGCTGCGGTTTCTCTTCAGAATTCTATTTTGTCTTCTCTTAAAGAAGAATGTCAGGAAGTTTAGGAACTTTTCTGGGTAGATGGCAGCAAGCTGTTCTTTTGGGATAAATTTGCCATCAAGGATTGTCTTTTGAAAGAGGACTGGAGGACTGGAGAGAGGCTTGAATATGCTGCAAGATTCATGTTGTGTAGAAGTCTATTTAGGTGTCACTGTCTGCTGAAAATTCCAATGAGGACTCTATCGAGATTCACAATGAAACTGATATAGGGATTAGCAGCTTTCAGCATGCTTGTCCTGATCTGTTAAGCTAGGGTTCTTATCTTGATTTACTTTCTCTTCAGAAAGGTTAGAAAGGTTCGAGTCCAATTAATGCTGTGCGTGTCCAGGAATCCAGTAAAGGATTACCATCTTGTAACTAGCGAGGTGTGGGATCACCTTGTAAGTTTCTAGGACAGGCTTGCAGTTGATGGCAGGCGGGTTGAACCACCGAGAAGTTTTCTCCAAAATGTGGGAGATTTGGTTGATGGCAAAGACCTCAGCTTGTAATATATACGAGTATTCACCAAGACTAACTGAAAAGTTCACGCAAGATGATTCCCTTAAAGTCTACAAGCTAAGTCAGGTTGTTCATCTCACTAAAGGTCTCTGTTTAACGACTTTTTGGTGCTGTTCCAAAGCTAGTTCTTGAGCTAATTCATGAGAGGATATTCGTTGGAGATTCAGAAATTTCGTCAACGTCAGTTCTTTTCCTGAAATGGAGGTAAGGTCAGGTTATAGGGGTAGCCGAACCTTATAATATACAGCTTCACTCGGATCTCAAAGGATCCATTGTGTTCTCTGGTATGGGATAGTAAGCTGCCTTAAGTTGGTTGAGGTCCCCTTCCATTAGCGTCGCGGTCTTCTTCGAGTGCGCTCCCGGACCGAAGCATTGGTGTCCACCCGCTCTACCTATACATGACTCAGCCACCTCAGTCGTTGGACCTTCACTCTTCTGGCTAAGTCGCGATGTCGCTGTACAGCCTGTACAGTTCGTCGTTGTATCTCCTCCTCCACTCTCTGTATTCTCATAGGATGTGGAATGTGTCCTCCTCGGTGCCTATGCCAGCAGGGTATGACCTGTCATAACGCGTATAACAAGTGATAGATAACTTTTGTTGAGTGCGATGATCCTTGAGATGGGACATCCCTCCTTTTGGTGATGCTGGACTTTTGAAGTTCTAGTGATGGTAGGATTAAGCCATCAGTGGACTGAAAACGGATAACCTGTGCAGAGGATGTGGTGTTGGAGAAGTAGATGAAGATTCTCCACATTTTCTTTAGATTTAAGATCGTGGGAAGACACATTTTGCAGGATCTAGAAGAACTTTCCAACAAGTTAGTGCTGGACACACACTGATCTATCAGCATCTCGGGGTGGCTTGATAACACATAGTGGAACCTATTGCACCACAATGGGTCTACACTGACTTAAGTGTGACGGGGGAAGGACTTGCTTGCCCTGTCAACCCTCCTACAAAACCTAACCTTAAGACTCATCGGCCATTATCAGGCCCATCTTTGAACCCATTTTAGTGAGATTATCCGCCTTTCATCCCAAATGATTGCGGTTAGCAGTAAAGGACATGTGGATGTGCTGACATTGATGGCTGCTTGACTATGTAGATGTCGATGCATCTTCTTGGGAGTGTCTGCTGAGATAGTTCTCACGAGGCCTTGACAATTGCTAGAACTTTCGCCTGGGACATGGACCTTGCGATGCCTGACTCTGATGCGTAGATTTAGATCCCAGAGTCTGCACCTAAATCCATTTTTGACATTTGTGACCTCATCGTCTGTCCAGCTACCCCTGGAGGGATATTTTAATTCGAGGTTTAGGCTGAACTCAGTGATTGGTATTAAGTAGTCAGTTTTGGCTTCGCTCCTCTGGTGATTGCTTGGTTGGCCTAAAGCTTTCCCTCTGTTCAGGACCCAACCACTGTAAGAGCATCGATATCGTAGGACACAATCTCTTCATGATTTGTTAGTTCATTATTGTATGTGTGTGTAACAAACTTTTTCTAAACAAAACCTTTTCTCGAGGGTGTCCTTCCTATAATCAGTTGTTTGCTCCTTCTTCCTCTGTTCATTCTTTTTTCTCCTTCCTCCTCCAATGATTTGTCGTCATGACAGTAAACGACCAGCCAGGGCATTTAGTATTGTCAATACAATCGTAACACTCACATAATGATGAAGTGCCAGAACAAAATTCCCTATATCCCCTTTATCGAAGCATTGTAGGACACAATTTTTGTTCACAGCAGTGGTTGTCTGAATCATTCACGGTTAAAGGAGCAAAAATGTGGATACACTTCGAGTGTGGTTGTACCAATATCGGAAATCAAAAATGAATTATTTCTTTAATACCTGCGGTGACCTACAATACCCAATTGAATGAATCCAGTCAATACAAAGCAAAAAAAACGAGTGATGTATGTGTGTGTGTAAACGAGGAAAATCATTCAACCCCCCCCCCCAGGAGTGAGTAAACAGCAAAATAATTCTCCATTGCCACAACATTGCATCCGACAAAGAAAAAAAAAAAGGAGAAATCCATTCTCATTCAGTCGACAACGACAACGAAGACGACGATGATGTTCGATTTTTTCTGTTTTGGCACAACAACAACAAACAAGAAAAAACGAAATCCTTGTGCCATCGTACGTACACACTTGTACAATCGCTTCAGGCTTTTTGGGCGGCCCCTCTTCTCATTCCCAAATTGAAGGATCCGTTGAAAGGGAATCACATTTTGTATTCGCAAGGAACATTGAATAGGCTGTTACAAAGGGCTGAAAGGAAAATAAATGTAGAAAAAGGATGTTTCGAAGAAATGACAGTAAAGATGAGGTATGTATGGAAGTGTGTGTATATTGCGTACGTGTTGGGTAGAGGAGAGTGTATAGTTTCGTGCGAAAATTTTCGTTTTTTTTTTCTCGAACCCTCCGAGCAAACTACCATTACACTCAATTAATATCGACTTATAGCCGTTTCGGGAATGATTCATTTGGCATTATATTTTATTTGCGAAGAATTTATCTCACATCGTTACCTTAAAAAGGATATTATACCGTAAATGCACGTGAATGGATTTCAATTATTAATATAAAAAAAAAAAGAAGAAGATTGTGCCCGCGGAAGAGCCTTTAAGGAAACTAAGATTGAAAACTTACCAAGATCCTTCGGTTGTTTATTTGTATTTTTGTTTTTTTGTTTTTTTTACATGGGCATATGAATTTTTAACGATGAACAATGGAAGTCCTTAACGTCAGGATGAATGTTGAAATGTATTACTCTCACGAAAACAGGAGGCAGGATATTTAACAAAATGAATCTCCTGTTTGCAAGCTTCGGTTGGCTGCCATTGTTGAGAAGAATTCCACGCTATTGGGTTAATAACGATTGATCCTGCGAAAGGTTTTCTTTATAATAGAAGGTCAAGAGTAAAAAGTTTTTGGCACGATAGGTCCTTGAGAACCGTGCCCTGGTATCCATTTATCTTGTGTGAATTTTCTTGTTCGTTGTCTAATGAGCTAGTCCAATTACATGCAAGAAAGCTGTGTAATGTGGTTAGAAGGACGAAAGATCCCGATGACTGAGATCGCTACAAAGCATGCAAGGGTCGTTTCAAAAATAGAGCCACTTACGCCAAAAGGGTCGTGTGGAAGAAATTCTACAGCGAAATTGAATCTACAAAAGACGATCCGAGGCTAAGAAAAGTGGTGTCAAAAGGTTCTTGGACAGCATCCCACTTGGAAACACTGACAAATGCTCAATAACTCCCATTTTCCAGGACACATTTCCCACCAACACACCCCCTACGGAGAGGGTCTTGGATAGAATTCAACCTGGAAACACTGAAAAATCCTCATTGACACCCATTTTCCAGGACGTTCTTCCACCAACACACTCCCTACAGAGTCTTGACAGAATCCAACCTGGAAACACTTAAAATCCTCATTGATACCCATTTTCCAGGATGTTCTTTCACCAGGTCACCCCCTACGGAGAGGGTCTTGACCAAATCCAACCTGGAAACTCTTGAAATCCTCATTGACACCCATTTTCCAGGATGTTCTTTCACCAAGACACCCCCTACGGAGAGGATCTTGACAGAATACAAAACATCACATCCGTTCCAAACTGAATCCAAGAGATGTTTCACAAGCGCAGCACGCGTACATGAAAGACAAATCGATGAAAATGGCGCTGCATAAAGTGGTGGCAATGAGCAAAAAGTCGCTCCACTACAAATAATTTACTCTTGTGGCCTTCCTGGATATTGAAGGAGCCTTTAACAATGTCACATCAGGAGCTATTAGAACATCACTAGACTTACTACAAATAAACCCAATCGTATCTGATGCCGAGATGTCTAAGCATGCCCTGGCCTCCCGAAACACTCCACAGGGAAGAGTCCTCTCTAATCGAGAGTAATCTTTTGGGCCCCCCTGAGGTGGTGTCTCTGATATTTAGACTGGCCACATCTAAATTGCCGAGACGTTTGATCGTCCTATACGCGTTTGTGAGTCTTTTTTCCTCTTGGGTCAACTTCCTCCTCGGACCCTGAGACTGTTTTTTGGGTTGAGGCCTGGTTTCCACCGGGCGGGAGGCTGTTGTTGCCCTGGCCTCAGAAGGGGCTACATCTTAAGGAAAGGGCGTAGAATCACATATGGCTTATTTTTGCGATGGCGGTAACATAATTTTCTGTGCTTTAGCACGACATATAATTATCTTCCTCCAGTATTCGTCTTTCCTCACTGAAGTCAATGCTCCCTTCATCATCGGTGACCCTATTGGCGAGGGGAAGTTCCTCTTCAGCCAAAGTAGCGGATGTCTTCTACACTACCGATGTGTCCTGTTGTTGTTGTTGTTGATTTTCTTTTTGTTTTGTTGTTGGTGGCCGACGACGTAGTCATAGAACAGCTACAGTCAGCCCTAAACACTCTAAGCAACTGGGCCAAATGATGCCGCCTTAACATAAATCTGCAGAAAACAGTACTGGTCTGGAACTGGCAACAGAATCTTCGGTAAAAAATGGGGGCCCAAACCTGCCACTATCTACTGGATGTACATAGCCGTAATAAGGCCCATACTCACGTATGCATGCCTTGTCTGGTGGCCAGCTGCAGTAAAGACTACAAATCTGAACATCCTTACGAAGATTCAGCCACTGGCTTGCGCAGGAACCACAGATGCAATTAGAACAACACCGACTGCAGTCTTCGAGATGAGGGGGGCTGTCGATCTTTTCACAAAGGAAGTGGTCGCGAAAAGTGCGCTTCACCTACAACAATTCAACCTTTGGAAACAAGGCCTGATAGGCCTTCAAGCAATCACCAAATGGGTGAACATTGAAGCCGAAACCGACTTTTTAACACCGATCCCGGAATTCACCCTAAACCTCGAACTCAAAATTCCCTCCAGAGGGAGCTGGACAGACGGAGAGGTCATAAACCCCAACGACATATCCATTTTCACGGATGGGTCAAAAATGGTTGCGGGTATAGGATCAGAGATCTATGCACCGGAACGAAATATCGCACGGTCGATAAGACTTCCAACTATGGGCGGAAGTTCTAGCAATCGCTGAAGCCTCGCGAGAACTATCTCAACGGGCTCGACATATACATACGTCGATAGTCAAGCAGCCATCAAAACCATCACATCCACAACGATCAGATCCAAAATCGTGAAAGGCTGCCAAGACGAGCTCGGTCGGCTTTTTCCGGATTTAATGTCGGACCACTTCTTGCTAGTTCGTCAACGTTCCCTGGTACGTCCTATGCCTAGGGACCTAGCAGAGCGTAACCTTGTGCTGTGTTCCAAGAACCCTAAGCTCTTTGAGACAGTCGGGAGTGCCTAGATCCAGCTTGTGGAGTTTAGAAAACAGATTAGATCTCGTATCCCTAGTCTCGTTCTAGTCTTGTTGTAGGTGTAGGTCGGCGATATCTTCCTTGATATGGCTCAGTTGGTTAACCTCCATCTGCAGGAGTTGATTTATCCTTTAACCGCTCCTAGCTCCTAGCGGGATGTGGGTTCTTCCCTCGAGTGAGCCATGTAGAGCTGAGTTGCACTGGGTGATTGATCCATAATGATATGGATGGAGGCTCTGTTCGACCCTTGCCGCAAGTGAGCCGTGGTGTAGAGCTGGTCCAACAGTCTGTCTTAAAAATTACTTAATTGTATAAAGCTCCAGATAAGAGTTGATCTCTCAGAAATAAGCACTTACAGACCTTAATCAACTGTAATGAGAAGAACTTAAAAGAGATTCAAGCCTAATTCAGTGAAATTTTGAACCTCTTTCCAATGACAAACTAATCCCTAAGGAGTACGTGAATATTTGTTTAATAGAAATCTATTAACTTGTTAATTTCTCCAGCTACTCCAGACAAGTAAAGCAAACATCAGTACACAACTCTCTAATGGGAACACAAAATCGTAAAGGGAAAACTTTTATGAACTTCTCCCTTGTGTCGTGTCGTTTCGGTCGATAATCCTCATTACCTCAGTTCTCCCCCCCCCCCCAAAAAAAAACCAAAATTGTTATTTTTCTCCACCACTAACCTTATTGCAACCCATTTATTCCATGGGACATCCACCTCAGCTCTAATTAGTTATATATACTCTCCTACAGATGAAGATTTATTTCCCCTAAACTACCACCTGGATACAAACAACAACATGCTCCTGGATGACATTTATTGCCTTCACACAGTTAATGTTTATTATACGGTACTTTGCTTGGTTGAGCTCATTTCTGAGATAATTGTTGGCACGTGTATGCCCCCTGAAATCCGCTAAAAGTGTGATTGAGTGTGATTGAGTATCAAAACAAACAAAATTTTAATCGGATTTCAGATTTTGAAATTTTATTGATAGTCCCCCAACCCCCTGCCCACACTATAATCCATCCCTTGGTTACATTTTATGTTTTTTATTTTACTATCATTTCAGATCGTAGCGGAGGACTTGACGAGTGTTAAATTTTGCATATTCCAATCTCCAAAATGAAGTGATATAAAACCTAGGAATTGGATGTCTCCGGATACAGATAGAAATCTTTTCAACAATGAAACTTAGTGTTAGCGCGTATCGCGCACATGCATCTGCACATAAGAAGATACTATCGAACAGTTATCATTCGCAACATAACTACGGCAGTACAGCAGCAGCATCGGCATCCACACCAACTACTTTTTTTACGGTAAGAGAGACCCATAGGTACCGGTACCGGTAACCCCCACGACGTACCTTTTAATTTGCACGCTCTTTAATATGCCATACATGTGTATAATTAATTTGTTTGGAGTTGGTGGTGATTAACTAATTTGTTTTATTTACTCCTACTTACCCCCATTGTCGTCGTTCACATTTGGAAACACACACACATAGACAGTTTATAAGTTAATTCATTGTAATCGAGACAGACCCGGGGGGTATGTATATTTAGATCGACGATGACAGGAGTAAAAGTTTCATTGGGGGCAATAACTTTTGGCCTTTTGAACTTTTCCGTTTGAAAATTCAACCAGCACAGGTGTTTAAGTTTGAAATCACTTGTTCAACCTTACCTGAGGGTATCTTTTAAAAAAAAAAACAAAAATCCTCTTAAGCACTTAAGTTTAAAGTGGTTAACCGTGTATACCATCACAGGTGATGGGTGTGCATTGTTAAATTTAAAGTTGTCATTTCCTCTATTTGATTGTGTGTGTGTGTATGTAGGAGGAGAGTATCTTCTGTTTAAATGCAAAACAAAGTCGAAGGAGGAACACAAACAAGGAGATTAATAAGTAAAAGGAACGCGCAAATAAAAATAGGACACATACACAGGGGAACTAGATGGAGATGGATGTCGGGTATAGAAATTCAGTTAAAGAAAAATGTTACACAACGGAAAGTCGATTATTTATCATTAGACAGAGGCGGCATAAAGAGAAAGGCAGAAAGAAGAAATAAAATCCTTGAAATAGGTTTAGAAAATGTATGCAAGGACTTGAATCATTGTAGCCAGCCCTATTGTGGGAGCATCTATAATTCCCTTTGGATATCGAATCGCATTGAATCGTGGGTAAATCTTAAAATTTAATTCACAAGCGTGACGCCTGTCGAGGTGTTGGAATACCACGCTGGAGACAAAAATAGGTTCCATTGTACTGTCGTTTTTCTAAGGGAGCGGGGGTGTATTCTCCAAGGATGTGAACATAAACATCTCTTTGCGTTCCCCTGACCATTGCAGTGTCTTCCAAGCCTAAGGTGTAATGTTCTGTCCACTCTTGATGCCACAATTTTTACTGACAGTCAGGCGGCGATAAAATCGCCTTTAACTCAGAAACACAACCCTAAATTGCTACTTGTCTCTAAACGAGCTGGCTGAGCAATTCAAAATTCACTTTATATGGGTGCCGGGACATAGGGACATTCCAGGCAAGAACATGGCTGATGAACTCGCCAAAGAGGGTACAACACTACTAATTCTTCCGGAATAGGGGCGTTTAAGCATGCCTCTCGTCACCTGCAAATTGCTACTTCAAAGAAACGCGACCGATATCGCCAATCACAGGTGGACAGTAGGTAACACCTGCCTTATCATCCAGCAGATTTGGCCAAAGCTGAATCTCAAACGCTCTCACTGTCTCATCAGACAGAAAAGACTGCTCAAAAAGTACCATAGAATGTGTCATAATGGGACGCCTATAGGATGGGTCTCCTCAACAATGACTTTTACAGAAGTTGCATGGACGAGGAGGAAGAAAAGACAATTCTCCACCTTTTTTGTACATGTCCAGCCCTCTCAACTCGTAGAAGAGCATACTTAGGAGCCAGCTTCTTCCACAATCTAAACAAACCGGCTCAGCATAGACAGCCTCCAGAGCTTCATAAGACAATTACATGTCCAGCCCTCCCAGCTCGTAGAAGAGTATACCTAGGAGCCAGCTTCTTCCACAACCTAAACGAACTGGCTCAGCTTAGACAGCCTTCAGCGCTTTATAGCAAGCTACGGCTGGTTCTGTGGGTAGTGTTACTGGTTGAACTTGCAGCCTGTCACAACAACCTAACACGTTGAGATGTTTGGCAAAGGCACAGTGTCCCGTAATAACCCCAGTAAGGTGTTTGCAGTCTTTTCTGCTGGAAGACAACAAGAATTTCGCGGACTTCTTAAGGACATCGGAAAATAGTGGTTTAATCTGCCTGCATCCTGGAGGGTTATGTCATCTACAGTTGTGTTTGCTAGAAACCTTAACATCGATGGAAGCCTTAAACGAAGATTTGGGCAAATCCAACCGGGGTTTAGGGCCGGAGTAGTTCTCCGATGAGCTTCCTACGTAAGGTAACCCCAGGCACTCAGACAAGGCTTAGCATATTTAGTCTTCCAACCGAATTCAAAGTAGTCCTGCATTCTCAAACTATTAAGACCTTGTAAGAGGATTGAGCAAGGCCTTAAGCGCAGCCTTACTATTGCTGCAGACGCAGGCTTCTGGGAGAAGTGATTTCTAGGGAAGACAAACCTGATTCCATTGGACGCCGATTTGTGTTACACAGCACAAGGTTTAGCTCTAATGGGTCCCTAGGCATGAGGAAATACCAGGGAATGAAAATGCTGCCGAATTTGCAAGAAGAGGATCAGCACCAAGTCCAGAACAAGCCGGGCAATTGGTGAACATGCCGTCTTGCTCATTGAAGCTCGAAGCAGGAAATAAAACTCCAAGAGAGGCAAACAACAGATAGTTCTCTTTAGAAGTCATGGCCTATAGTCGACAGACTCATACAAAAAGAGTACAAATCTCTTTCCACCTTTAAAGGTGTGATGACGGTAACTCCTCTTCGCCTGCCTACGTACCAAACCTAACCTTGGGTATGACAAAAATGTCCGTGTGGACGTCAACAATTTGCGGTTTCATTATCCAAATACCAATCAGGTTAAGAACTGTTTGCAGTGCTAGAGCCATCTGTACAGAAAAAATTAGTTAAGTTCTTAAGGAGGCAACCTGGTGTTTTCCATTTGACTCATCTCATTTCATAACTTGCTGCCAAGCATGACGTCGAAAAAGTGCTTCGTCGTGTCAGACTCGAGTGGTAGCAAATTTCGCAAAGCGTTAAGAGCGTCGGTAGGAGTGGTCCGCGTGGCTCAAGTCATCCCAAGGCAGCCTTCTCTTTCTAGCCTGGTGTGTGTAGTGGGGGCAGGTTTGACTGCCACAATACTGTAGACGCAAGATTGGTCCATTGGATAGTTACATAGCGTCTCGACTCCTTTTTTTTCAGAGCATTTTGAGGACTGAACCATAGACTGAGGTTAACGTGGTCTGCATCCCAAAATCAGCACAAACCTCGAACACCTTCCGACAAGATCTCAGGGCAATAAGTTTGACCGCTTTTTTATCAAAAAACTCCCTAGAACAGGAGGGTTTCTTCCCATCGTTGCAGTTCTTAACGAACTTGTCTTCGTTTTGAAAAACACAAGATGTAGTGTCATTGCCTATTTAGACGACGCGACATTGTGCCAAGTTGGTCTCATAAGCACAAGCCAGTGGACGTAAAAGTCAATTCGGTTAGAACCAGTTCACGAACAAAAACAAAATTCCAAGTATAATGGCTCCAAGACTAAAGGCCTCTACCTACTCCTAGCTTCTAAGAAACCCAATCGAAGAACAAAAATGTTCCTTGGCTGACTTATTCTTAGTGTTCATCAGCCTTCTCAGAGTGTGACCTTCAAAAGCTGTCATCGGGTAACATAACCTTAATCGCAGTCGCATGGGTGGCTTTTCTCTCTGCTGAGACCTCTACTTTGATAACACCATTGTGATCTGGAAGACTGATTGGTGTGGATAGGTCCAATGTGTAGGAGAATGTCCATTTTGGACTCATTAGTGTGGACAGCTTGAGGTAAACTCCCTCGAGGCCTCACACCTTCCATAAATTACAAGCTTACAATTTAGAAATCTAGTTTATGTTCTACTTTGCATACATGTGGACTTCGGGCTTCGAGATGGTTTTGCCTCAGGCCTTTGCGAGACAGCGAGACAGCACTCTCTATTCGGATGTAAGCTGGGAATAGGTCTTGTGAAATCCATGTGAGGCGGTCTGAAGTTCGCAGCTTGTCGATTTCTGACCGTCTATTGAGAGATTAAGAATGGTTTTGAATCCCGCCTTTGGCATAGTTCTCGTAAGACTTGTAGCACCAGTGGACGCCAGCCTTAATATGTATGAGATGGTTGTGAGGTTTGTGTTTTTGCTGGGGGCTTGCTGCCTTTAAACAAAAAATCATTTAAGCCTTCTTCAGCTTTCAAACAGAGGTATACCTAGCAAGTTCGTCAGCTTTTTCGTTTATGTCTAAGCCGCTCTGTCCTGAAGCACAAAGATGTGACAACCAACCTCTTTAGCAGACAAGCTTGCTGCAGCATTGCTGTACAAGTTAAGAGGTTTGTCTTTCGCTGGAAGACATTGGGTAAAATCCTACATTCAAAAGGACTTTCGTAGGTTAAGGGTACATTTTTAAATCGTGACTTTGTCGGAATCTTCCAATTCCCCTCTGGTTGAGAACACCACCGTGAAATCTATTGGGACCGCAACCAACAGTGAGGCTTAGAAGGGCTGTGTTGGTTAGGCAAGATGGCTGTCCTAGAAGAGTCTTGATACCCTTGGAGTAAAGTTGGGACGAGTATGATACCACTTAGATGGATCGGAAATTAAATTGAGCTTATCCGGAAACCTAGGTGCGTTGGAGATCAATCGAAACCAAGTTCTATAAAGATCGTTGCTGATGTGATTCGACGTATCTTGCCGGTTGAATGCGGTGTCCCCCTAAGGATTCTTATGCCTTGTGTAGTTGGAGTCCTAAGCATGGATTTTATCTTACAAAAATGTGGAATGAACCCATCATGTGCCTAAAACATGTATCCGTTTGGAAAAACACTTTTTATCGCCCCTTATTACATCTTGTCGTAAAACGAAGTCTTCTGATGTTTATATCAAGACATTTCATAAAACAAGAGAAGCAAGGAATACTAATGAGTAACTGAGAAGGAGCTGTTTACTTAGCCATAAAAGGCGTTACTTTTTTTTAAAAGCAATCACATTGCACAGTGTTTAGGTTTTTTTTTGTTTAAAAGGACAAGCTACGTAGAAATGTAGACACGTGACACTTTATAATGGCTATCGAGTCCGCCTTCGCTAATTAATTGTGTTTAACTTGTTATAATTTGGAATGAACCCGCTCCTTATCGTCCTTATTCAGTTCAAACGAATGTTACACTTTGAATAGATTTTTATTTAGAATTTTTATTCTACTTTCGAAAATACAGTATGTCCTGATTCCTGCTTCAATCTTCAAGGATTCCAGTTTATACTTTGCAACTAAAATGCATTCATAGAAAGTTTGTAAGGATTTTTATTGTTAAGGACAAAATACAAAAACAATAGGGACAACGACGCCGGCAAGAGCATAAACTATTGTAACAAATTGAAACAAAAGAGAACCGTGCAATAGAAATATACATATGACCTTCTATAGGTGCTATTAGGAGTACTTCATGTGTTGACTTACTGCCCTTATTAAATGCCGACGGGCTAGAGAATGGGAAATATAAATATAAAAGGACTTGCTGTTGGGGGAAGTAATTTTTGAAATACTGTTCAAGTGCTGAATTCGTTTTTGTTTTCCATTGTATTGAGCAAGGATAGTTGACCTTCATTTTAGGACCTAGGGTCGATGTAATACGAAAAGAAGAAGGTAGTTGGCAGTTTTTGTGCGCAGGTTAGGTTGAAGTGACTGCCAGCTAAAGCCAGCACACTTAACATTAAAGAGAGGCTTAAGAGAGCAACGATACCCTTCTACGTCTGTAGCAGGACATTCCAAAAAAACCTGGGTCCCCAGCCCTAAAATTATCATGTGGCTTTACACGGCAGTAGTAAGGCCAATACTAACCTACAGTAACCTGGTGTGGTGACAGGCAGTGTGCAAAACCACTAACCTTAAACTATTAACAAAGATTCAAAGGAAAGTCTGCATCAGCACCACTGGAGTATTAAGAACCACCCCCACAGCGAGACTTGAGACAATGCTCAACCTTACTTGTGCAAGAATCAGCAGCAAAAAGCGCCTTTCGCATAAGCCAAATTGGAAGCTGGGAACCCATTCAGACAGGGCCCTGTGTGCACAGACTACATGTTGCCTTACTTAGACTTCGATTGACCTTTCTCAACCTGCCTTCCCAACAGAGATGAATGACAGGCTAATCAGATACTGAATAATGACACAACAATCTCCGTCTATACGGATGGATCCAAAGTGGACATAGGCGTGGGCGCTGGATTCTTTTCCAAGATTCTCGGACTGTCTGGATCGATCAGACTCTCAAACCACAGTAGTGTCTTCCAATGAAGGCGGCAGGCGGCAATAAGAGCGATTTCTACCATAAAAATAAAGTCGAAGCTTGTTAGTCGCTGTCACAAAGAGCTGGGGATTCTTGGCAGACAGCACAAAGTAAGACTCTGCTGGATCCCCGACCACGAAGGGGTGTCTGAAAACGAGACAGCTGATGAGCTGGCAAGGAAAGGATTCTCATTAGACCAAGCAGATGGCTGGCTTGATAGAGCTTAGGTTTATGGTTCCTAGTAAGGGAGCTGCAACTCCTAGGGTATCACAACGGATCTGCATTGACCTAACCTAACGTAACCTTGTTGTTATATTCTCCTAAGTGAAGTTTTCTTTTGCAGGAGAGAGAGCTAAGCAGCAACAAAGAAGGTGTCCTCTTCGTCAATGCAGCTTCTACGAAAATCGTTTGAATGTAAGCCAAGACTTGTTGCAGTGGCTTGCCTATAAGACAGTGTTCCGATCTGTGTCTCCATCTGTTGCGAGAAATTAAATTCTTGGGCGTTTCAGATCCAGCTTCGTTGGCCATTTTCATTGCTAGACAAGTTATACCACTTGTCCTCCCAGAGTTTGTTCTCTCGTAGCAATCGGTATACCCAACGTGACTTTATTTGGAAGTATGGGGTGTTCGTCTGCCTTATTGTTCCCGGATACCCAACAAAAGGGAATTTTTAATGGATCCACCATCTCTATGCAAGACGGTCAGCAATCTAGAGCTTACTATTCAGTTTAGAGAAAATGATTCCCGGGACTTGCTTGCTGCTTGACTGGCCGAAAAGATGTGGAATGTGGATAGGTATAGGATATCACGTTTTTCTATCGTCAAAAGAGGGTGACGACGGAAAAAGAGGCTGAGGTTGAGGTTATCAGCTTTTGATTCGCCGGTGTGGAAGTGGATCGAACTATCTTCCAGAAAAACATCTTCCATCCAGAATAGAGGGAATGGCAACTAGGAAGTTCCTATTAAAGTTCAGTGTGGATGTGGTGTAGTTTGTGTTTTCTGGGAAGATTATGACTTTTTCAGAATAAAATCTTTAGTGGCCTTGAAGTTATGAACAGAGAAGGTTGCTGTGATTTTAGTCGAAAGCACTAGGTCAGAAAGGGATACCTACATAATACACAAGTGAAAAATCCCCAAACCCAAAAATCCCCAACTTTTGAAAAATCCCCAAAGAAAATCTCCAAACTGTCCTGCAATTACCGCTCCGCTTTTCTGCTCTATTACTTGCCTGGCGAAGGCGATATAAGGCCATAACTCGGAATATAACAAAAACCTGTGCTTCTAAACGATTTTGGACATAAAGGGACCAGAGTAGCGAAGCGGTGCAATACAGATTCCCAATATGGGGATTTTGGTTTTGGAGATTTTGGTTTGGGGATTTTAGTTTGGGGTTTTTAATTTTGGAGTTTTCGTACCCAACCCGGGCAGAAACTGAGCCTAAAATTTGGTAATTATACGCCTCTTTCTCCACTGAGCATCTAAGTCTAAGATACTCTCTGGATTTCTTCAGAATCCCTCACCTCAATTCCCTGTGTTATCGCCAGCATTTGGTTAAAGTATCTCTGGATTGCTAACCAGTTTTAGCCTTTGGTATTCTTTTACTTGATTTCTATTTGTGCCGAGGTCTAGCAAGTGGCGTATTAGTTTCTAATCTACTTGCCTTTATAGTTGGAGAGTTATGAGGTAAACAAAGATGGCCACAAGGTCTGGTGTACACAGGTCAAGTTTTGACAAACTTGTGGGAAACCCAGGCCTACCTTCTCGCAACGAGTCAAGTTGTGCGTGTTGTATTTTTCGCACGTTTGGTAGGGATCTACTTACACTTCTTTTTGCCGACTTCGAACGGCGGATTGAGAACCTTTTTTATGACAAGAGGTGGTGTTTTGCAGTCCAATGCAATAATTACTGAGAAACGACGACCGACGAGACACTCCTAGCGTTTCAATCTCTTGTTTCTTGGACTTATTAGCCTATCCTCAGACAATTTGGTCAAAATCTTTCTCAGAAAAATATTCCACAGCCTCGGAGTAAGATCCATTCATATCTGTGTTATGCCAGAGAAGCTGTGGCTACCTAGCACACAGCTCTCGTTCCTTTAGTTAAGTCTCACTATTGGCCAAAGAAGACTCTCAAGGTACAAGACGGTACGAAGCTTAAATATAGATGACAACATGCTGACTATTGCGAAGCTCATCCGGCCCGCCCTTGATCTTAAAAGATCAAAAGCATTAATTTGACCAAAAAGAGACCAGCTCTCGAAACTAACGTAAGTCTTCCTAGAACACTGCCAGACATGCTCAGCGTTAAGGCGTTGTATGCCACGATTTCTGTACAAGGTGTACGAGACGAGGAAGAGGAAGAAAAAGATCCTATTGTACCTAGTCCTCACAGGACACTACAAGACATGTTCAGCATTTAGGCATTGTATGCAACGATTTCTGTACGAGTCGTACGAGACGAGGGAGATCCTACTGTACCTGGTCCTCACAGGGCACTGCCAGACATGCATAGCGTTTAGGCATTGTATTCAACGTTTTCTGCACGAGTTGTACGAGACAAGGAAGAGGAAAAGGAAGATCCTATTGTACCTGGACCTCACAGGACACTGCCAGAAATGCTCAACGCTTAGGCAGTGTATGCAACGATTTCCATACGAACTGTATGAGACGACGATCTCTGCTAACATCAAGATCTTAATGATCAAAACTGCTACGTTAGGTTTCAGAAGAAGACTAGGGTCGAACCCTAGCACTCAGTTGTACCACAATGGATCTACTTTTGGTCTAAGTGTACCTTTTCTTGGAGGACCACTTCTAACTAACTAACTAAGTGGTGCCGCAGATGGTCGTATCGCTGAGACCTTATACAGTGAAGTGCTTGGCAAAAGCACAGTTACCCGTAGGAACGTCATTAAGTTGTCTCTGACTTGCTGTGGATTTCCCACAGATGGCGGGGTCTTTTGGATTTGTTTATTTGTATCCTAGACACGCTAACTTCGATTGTGTTTAGGTAGGTAGGTAGGTTGAAGAGGTGGATGCATCGCGTGATGCAGCCTTATCTCGAATCCATTGTGTTCCTCTGACGTGGAGTGTCCATTCTGAAAAGGCGAATAGAAGAGAAAAGTCGGGGTGAGTGCGATCACGATCGTTTGAACGGGAACGGGTCACGTGAGTTGTGGTATCAAAACGGCACATCCGCGCTACTTGTGTCTCTGGCAGGTTCACCAGATACAAGCACTTCTACCTACCTACCCCCCAGAACCATCCTGAATTCGTAGTAAATTCTAGAATGACTTTTGGTGGCTTGTTAGACAGGTCGCCTAGGTCGTTGAAATAGTATTCACTGAGGACCGTCTTCGTTGTGTTTAATGACAATGAAAACCCTCAGAATTCTCTTCTGAATTTTGTCACTGTCCTGAGACACAAACAAGATTTAGTGAGTTCAACCTTCCGATCGAATTTTGTAAGGATTGAGCCAGACTGTCATCACAGACGCATGCATAATTGATGGAATCTATCCTAATTTCTAATTTCAGATGAAGACTCCACAGTGCAATACAAATAAAGATGAAAGTGCTATCGAAGACAATGTCAGTCCAACGTTAACAGTCGGTTCACCAAATGAGCTGATCACAGCAGAAAGTTCACCGCCCAAAGAGGACAACGACAGCAGCAATACCCTCCTATCGCCAGAGAATAAAAGTCCATGTCACAGGTAAGCGTCGCGTCCCACAAAAAGGAGTGTAAATATAGGGATAGTTTGGCAAAAAACCCTTTTTGTACATAAAAAAAAAAAATTCCGTCTAATTCATATACATTTACACCATCCAATCATATTTCATGTTTTTTTTTCTTTTGTATAAATCAAGAGTTTCTCCTTCGTTACATTTATATATATATACAAATATACATACCTATACATATATGCAAAATTTATTTAGGAAAAGAAAAATGCGTAAGTTAAATCACCGTCAAGCAGCGGTTAAGACACTAGGTTCACCTTCATCATCTACATGCTCTCAAACAAACGACACAATCAGATACGATTCACTTAAGCGACGAACTGAAGCTCAAAGGCTTAATAACCTTAGAACTGACTCAACTGAAAGAGACAGACTTAATCAAGAGCATCAGTATCAACATTATTGCTCCGAAACTAACAACATCAATTCGAATTCGAACAACAGTAACGCTGAGAACCCACGCAGTTCTCAACGTCCTAGCACCTCATCTTGCACCAAGGGTGTACAAGGTTGGCGTAACCTTAGAGCTGTAATGCTATACTATTGCTCTTTGCGAAGAATCAAAAGGAACGGTGCCAATTATACAAATATAAATCTATTTTCTGTGTTTTATATATACTATATCGCAACGTAGAATTATTTTAATTTTTTTAATTTTTAATTTTTAATTTTAAAATTTTTAACTGAGTGTGTACCAGTCGATGTATATTTACATGGAATCAAACCTTCTCCTTCTAACTGATGTTTGACATAAAAAAAATAAATGGGTTTCGGAACATTAAACATTTTGTATAAACGTATCTATATAACTGTGTTGTCCTATAAACTTTAGACTTTTGTTTCCTATAACCATAGGAGAGATTGCATTTTAGTGTGTCGTCCTTTAGAGCCTTCTTTTGATAAAATATTTTACACTTTAAGTGTTATAACTTCTGCATTGGAAAATATACGTAAGCCAATATCTAGTTTAGTCGCATGAAAAGTCTATACAAGTTCTTCCTTGTCCTTATCTACTTCTCCTATATATTTATTTATCTTGTATGTATTTTTCTTACAAGGTTTATGCATATTTGTTTTATACTCTTTAAGAACTTTTTTGAATTTTGTCTAAGCTTGGGTTGAACCGAGACAGTAGAAGTTTATTTTTTTTTTTAAATTTAGTTTTAGAAATCTTTTTTTTTTTTTTTAGACCTAAACGACTTAAATGGATTAGGCTTGAAGGAGACGCGAAAGATTTAACCATCTGGATCTATGCTATGATTGCCAAAATGTGAAAACAAAGCTTTAATGAAACCTTGGAAATTTTCTTAGTTAGTTCAAGCATCCCTTGATATTATTCTCCTCTAGATCCCTGGCCACAGTAACCTAGAGAGGAATGAGAGAGCCTACGCGCTAGTCAGATGTGGTTCAACATTTAAAGCCTCTCAGTTTGATTCCCGATGGGACTCAGCAAGGGTAGAATTCTCCAAAATTGTCTCTCTATTGCCAACTCTAGGTCGAACAGTCTAGAAGAGCCAGACTGTTCCAGACAGATATGGCCCGCCGACAATAAAAACAGGACGAAAGACTTAATCCATAGAACCCGTACCGAGCCAGCAATAAGCACGGACCACTGGTCAATTGGTCCATACGCTACCAAGTGAGGCATTCCGTTCAACCCCTACTGCCGTAGTTGTAACAATTCACACGAAAAGGAAACCCTATTCCACTTTATCTGTGACTGCCCGGCACTAGCCAAAGCCAGGCATCGTACACTTGGCAAAACCTTTAAGGAATTTCTGGAGCATTATTAACTTTCTGAACTCCACAGGATGGATATGAAAACTACGCTCCTAGCCACACCCATCATCCCATCCAAGTCACGTAAGGTGTGGTATTAAAAAGGTGCACGTGCGCTACTTGCGTTTCTGGTAGGACCTTAACGGACAACCACTTCTATCTACTTAGGTTAGGTTAGATTGAAGTGGCTGTCGGCTGATTGCCAGCACACTTAGACCAGTGATAGGTCCATTGTGATCCCACATGGATCTGGGGAGATATCTTCACCAACTCTACCTACCTACCTATCCAGGGATGTTTGCTGTTTCCTGCATTTTCCTCGTTCTCTCTCCTTTCTCGCTCTAGTCGTCTCAACTCTTTGCATATACCTTTGGCATAGGAACTCACTGTGCTGCTCTTCCTCATAACCACATTAGATGCTTAAGGAGACAGTTAAAGTCGGTAGACTCGTTTCGATACTGCTTTGCCAAATTGTAGGAAGATGCATGGACTTGACAGAGTCTTGACTATGGATAAACCAAAAACAATTTCGCTCGGGGCTCAGATTGTCCATAAGTGTCTTGCAAACCTTCAGGAATGTCAATAAATCTTCCTGAAAAATCATGGCAGAGTTTGATAGGCAACAAGAACACAAGTTTTCTTTTGTGATCCTTAGCCAGTCGCCTTCGATTTGTATACCTTAAGTTGTGTGGATTCCTTCTTCAACCGTGCACGTCACATGGGATGTGGTCTTTCTCTACCGGGTTATACATCTGATGGAATCGAAGACTTGTCAGGCCTCAATCAACAGACTATTTAGATCGTTAGACAGTCGCATCCAGTCTTTGAACATCGATTGGTTTGAGGTCCCTTTGCAACTGTGCGTGCCACTTAAGCTCTGATCCTCCTTAACTCTGTAACTTTTCCAGTAGAGTTGAGGACTTTTTAGGAATGGGGTCAATGGACCTCCAGAACCCGTCAACGCAAACAGGACCGAATATCTTACGAAGAACTTTTCACCCAAAGCGACCAAGAGTACCTTTATCCGCCTTTGCATTCCTGATACCATTACCACGTTATCTACAAACAGGACCACATTGACCACATTTTGTCGGTGTCCCTCTTCGTCTAGTTTTTGTTCATGACTCTGAGCTGAAGTTTAATGTAGACAAACACTACTACTACTTATTCTTATTGTTGCTTGTACTAGATTTGCCGATTACCTTGGCTTAAGTAGGCTATTCAACTTTTGGAGAAGAGTTGTAGATGGTGGGCAACAAGTTGGTTTATTTGGTATACCATGTCGACTTTTCGACATTTTAAGAAGGTTATAGAAGGTTAAGTTGGATTAGTTTGGGTGGACAATTAGGCCAAAACAAGGACCCATTGTGATGCTACGTAGAGAAACCGGATAATCAGCATCAAAATAAAAACTCTGGGTAACCGTAACGGACTTTAACCCAAACTGAAACAACCTATGCGTCCAACCCATGCTCCACCATGGTATCGCCATCCTGGCATTTCATCCTGGGTGGGTTTTCAGCCGTAGCTGCCTCCTGGACCGTAACCGTAACAGTGTAAACACAAACAAAACTCTTAATATTATAAAGATATCGAGGCTGGCTAGGTCGTTGAGGAGACATCGAAGAAGTACTCTCCTAGGGTTTTCCTCCTCAGCCTTGATGGGGCAGGTTAGGTGCAAGGAAGGTGTGTAATCGTTTCTTCCTCCTTTTCGTTTCTACAGCTTTGACAGAAATCGATAGATAGGACGCTCATTCCGATGGCATGCCTGCCCCGTAAGGGCTCTTACTATATATATTTCCTATTCATGGACAGAAGTCTTTTCGTTCTTCTCAAATCCAGGTTAAACCAGATCTGCTTTGACACAAGATAAGAGTGTTCCACCTGCTATTAGCTATTCTTCTACCTTCAGTATGAAGATGAGATTTTATCGATTCTAGAGAGGGAGGCAGTTGCCCTCCATTTTAAGAAAGCATTCGGCCTGCGCCTTTCTTTGCTAGCTCGTTCGATCTGCAGTTGCTTGGAATGTCTCTGTGTCCTGAAACCCAGCTCAGGGAAACGTCGCACCTGTCAGCGACCTGCGTCATTGCTTTTACAGCATGGATCGTACTGTCGGTGATTCCAAGGCTTTTTATCGCTGCCTGACTATGTATGTATAGTACAAGCGTGCTACCATCTACCGTGTTTATTGAAGGTCAAGCCCAAGCTTCTCGGACTTCCGTAATTTCCGCCTGAATAACGCTACACTGATCCAGCAATCGTTTGTCAATATTTAAGTCAGGTGCACTGGAGAAGACTGTGTATATCTCTGTCGTAGATTCGTCTAAGACCGCTCCAGATTCCTAAACACTTCTGCTAGGAATTCTAGTCTTGAATTTGACGTTGAAGTCTATATAGGGGACGATATATTTTTTTGTTTGGGTGCGCCCATGGATGTGGTACTAGTAGTCCGGGTTACCAGCATGCCCGAATCGCAGACCTGAGTTACTCAATGCCAGGAATGTGTCTACCTGCTAATCCATACCCAGCACACTTCAACCACTCTCCCCGCGGGGCTGGTAAGCATTTAGCTATACTTCGTGTGTTTCCGTTTCTGCTCTCCTTGCTATCTCGAGTTCTTTTTGCACATTCCAATCCAATTCTTCTCTGACCGCACCGTATGGTCTATGAGGACCTGTTATTCCTCCATTCTGCGAAACGACTCCAATGGAATACTGCGTGCTTCGTGTCTTGTTTTTGATCTGGATAATCTGGGCAAAGAGGTGAGCTCTCGTGTCCAAATCTGTGTAAGTATATACGTGACCGGATAGGAACTGCGTTAGGTGGTAATGCAGTCCCCATGCACCCGCTTTGTCCAGGCTTCGATGATGGGAATCAACTTGTAGGTCCACCTGCCTTTCGTAGTGTTCTCCCACCTGGCTTGCCACATAGCTATTGACGTTACATTCTCCTCTTGACAACACCTGCCTCCCGTTGGCTCGAAGCTCTCCTTTCATGGATCTTTAGCATCTTGCGTGCGAAGATGTTGATCGGAATCGTTCCGGCTGTAACACAGTCCCCGCTTCATCCGATAATGTTCGGAAGCCGCTGATTGTTCTTATCGCTTAGAGCCTGTATGTTGCCGTACATTTTCTCCGTGTCTCCTAAGTTGCTAACGCCGCCGTCCAAACTGGTATAGTTTTTTTTTTTTTTATATATTTTTCCTTTTATTATTTTCATAAAAATACAAGGAAGTTAAATTTCACTACAACTAGTCGATGTGACTAACGAGCAGTTTATCTTTAGATACAAAATAAAAAAAAATTTAAAAACTAGATGATACCAACCAAATCGTGCGGTTTTGTACGGTGGAGCCTTCTTACATGTTCATTTTGATCGAGGAGTCTGCATGCCTCTGCATTTACATGTTGACTGAGTCTTGTTGCATGAGCTGTTCTTGGCACACCCCCATAGCTGGATACCGTAAGTCCAAACCGGTTTGATAACTTGCTTGTAGAGAAGCAATTTGTTGTGTATTGACAGGACTGACCCCCTGCCAATAAGCCAGTTCATTTTTCGGATTTCGATGTCGAGTTCCTCTTTTTTCTTCTTGACATGTTTTTTCCAGCGAAGCTTGGCGTCCAAGGTCATGTCCAGGTATTTGGCGGTGTTTGCATATGGTATCTGCGTGGTGTCATTTATTTTAATGGGCCACTTTTTTGTCCAATTTTCGATGTCGTTTATCACGACTTGAAGTTTGTACGTAGATTCCTCAGCTGTTTCACCGATGGCTAGTATAGCAGTATCGTCAGCAAATGTGGCGATTATATTGCTTGGAGGTGTAGGAAGATCATTGGTGAATAGTAGGTATAAGGTTGGACCTAAGATGCTGCCTTGAGGAACGACTGCTTTTATTTCCTTAAGGTCCGAATAAGCATCGTCTTGTTTAATTCGGAAGAATCGATGTGTCAGGTAGGATTTTAGTATGTTGCAGTATTGAACTGGGAGTGATTTTTTGTACAAGTTTGTACAGGAGTCCTTCATGCCAAACTTTGTCAAAGGCCTGTGCTACATCGAGAAAAACAGCAAAGTAAACCTTCCTTTCTTCTAGCGACTTTTCTATTGTGTCGGTGATTCTATGAACTTGATCTATAGTTGAGTGGCTATCTCAAAAGCCAAATTGATGGTTTGGAATAAGATGTTTTCATTCAATAATTGGTTTCAGTCGTTTTGGAAATATCCTTTCAAGCAATTTTGACATTATTGGAAGAAGGGATATAGGTCTGTACGATCCCACGTCATACGGGGATTTGCCTGGTTTGAGAACCATGATCACCTCGGCTACTTTCCAATGACAAGAAAACGTGTTTTAGTCGAATGCAGGCTTGCATGAGATTGGTAAGTTTGACGATTCCTTTGTGTGGGAGTTGTTTTAAAATTTCACCCGTGATCATATCATACCCAGGGGCTTTCTTTAGCTTGATGTTTTTTTGGACTTCATTCTTAATTTCAGATAGTGTAACTGGAGGAATATCTTCTTCTTCTTGACAGGGTACCTCCCTTAATATATCACTTTGACTGGTAAAGTAAAAAAGTATAGTAGCACCGAGCTAGCCATTCTCCAGGTCCTCCGATGTTTGGATAGGGGACGATGCAGTCCGTTCTGTTAGGAATAGTGATCCCTGGCTCGTATTATAAGAAACATTTCAACAAATTTAGGCATTTGTCAATAATTCCCTCAAACCTCTCCCAACCCCCGAATAAATAAAAAAAATAAAAAAAAAAAAAAGCATTTTTAACAACAAAGCATTTTATTTTAATCCTATAGGTAAAATTATACGTCATCTCATACATGCTTAAACATCTTCTAGAAGACGTCAGTAAAAATTAGAAAAAAAAAAATAAAAGTAAACTTGGGGAATGATTTAAGAAAAAAAACTGCACTGAAAAAAAAAGCCAATTATTACGACTTGTCAGAGATAAAAGACATCAAAAGACGATTCACCTGTAAATAAGATATCTGATGGATTTGCTTTTAAAGTATGTTGTCTCACAAGTTTTGATTTATTTATTTGAAATACTTTGTAACTTTGTCACCAATTTTTTTTTTTTTATTTGTAATTGTATACTTCACCGTGTACAATTGCTTATACACTTTGACCCGCTTATTGTATAAATTTGTTCACAAAATGTATGTTCAATTGCACCTTCGTCACTAAAACTTATTGTAAATGTTTAAGTACATTAAAACAATTTGCAATTAAAGCACACGTAGACTTTGGATCTTAAAATGCTTCAAATGTGAAATATAACTTTTCCTAGGTTTAAACTAACTGAAGTCGTGTGTGTTAGATGTCAGTCAATTCGTACTATTTTCAGATTTCACCAGTTTTGAGGGAGAAACCCTCGGAGATGCGGAAAAAAACTGACCTAGTGTGTTTCTTTCTTGTGCTAGACGAAGTTTATCTTCGACAAGAGATCCTTCTATAGTTTAGCTTTCCTTAGAAAATTAAGAGAATCCAAAGCAGATAAGGGATGGTAAGTCGCTCCTTCTTTCTGTTGTGGATCAGTGCCTTACAAGGTTTAAGAACACCCGCGTCGTTTGAGGTCTCCTGATTTTCTTTGCAAAATCTTCAAGTTTCATTGCTCTATTGACCTTTTAGGAAGCTCGTCAGTATTTTCGGACGATATTTCTGCCGAGAAGAGATAATTAAACAAATTGGCGCATCTATGTACCAAGTTGCTGCCAGACCTAACTATTCCACTGGGAACTGATCAAACTTCGAGAGCGAACAACTTGGTCGTGGTCTCACCTGTAACGTCTGCATTTACCTACGGTTACAGTTTAAAACTTTGTCAATGGCAGTGACTTTCCAAGTATTCAACTGCATTACTGTGGCGTCTTTTGAGCGAAACTATTCCAAAATTTCCTGTCTAATTTCTGCAGCAATTCCTACTTCACCAGCATTGATTTTGAACTTCTGATCATGCCGTCAAACCTACCTTGTGGTACTAATCCATTCGTATTTTTCCGAATTTACTGAATTTTGAAACTCCACACCTCCTAAACGGATCCATTCCTCAGTCACCACTAGTATGACTGCTTCCTGTCGCCCGATGTCATTCATGCCGACTTCGATCGTTGGTTTACTTAAACAAGGTGAGGAGTCAAACTTAGAAGCTTAAACTATGAAAGTTTCGAACCTCATAAGAAGGCCATCTCGTCCAATCTCTAGATCTCGTCGACAGCCTTCACTTGAACCTCTTATATTTCAAAACATGATCCCAATGCCAAGATTTTAAAGAGAGTCTTCTCAATGTAGAGTGAGAACTGCTTCATGTTCTCATAGTTTATTGATCCAATCTTGAAGAGCTGTGGTAACTGTAGGACGTGCTCCATCGCTGGACGTAGCTTCTTCAAGTTCGAAATTCCTTGACTATCTTGCCTCATCTGGTTCATGATTTTCTCAGCTTTGATCACTGGTCCCGGTTTTTCACCAGGTCGCTTCTTAAAGAAGATCTATTGCATCTTTCCAATGGAAGTTTCACGTGGTCAAGCTGAGTCCAGATGCTTGAGGTTAGATACCATTGTCGCAACTTTCTCGCGGCAGATCTTCAAGAAGAACATTCCCAGATTCATTTCTGATCATTACATGTAGTCTTTGTCCTACTTCCTACAAATTTTAAAGGATACCTCTCCTACACAGGGCAAACCAAAGAAAAGTCCATAAACAGCAGTAAAAAAGTTGGTCTAAGATGATCCACAAGACTTTCATGCAGCCAGCCCAGCATGGAGTAGCCTTCAGTTCACCAGCTTTATTAAATGCTCTTTCTTTCCATACTTCCAAGACGGTTTCGAGGATACCTTCTTCAGTCTGGAAAAGGTCTACTGATGCGTAAGACATGCGGCAAATATATGTCCCACATTCTTCTTCTCATGAGTGCTTTGATAGCCCAAAGGATCGCAGTGTGGCTTCGTGTTTTAAAAAGTTCAAGCTTTGGAAGAATATTTTTTCCATGTGTAAGGACGCTTCAGTCCGAGTTCGACATGGTCTTCAACCAACAAGTCTCTTTAGCTAGCCATGTGGATTGAGGTCCTTTTTAATTCATATTTCCCTTTGTCTAATGCCTCCGTTGTGGGTTGGAAAACTTTAAGGGCATTTTTTTCACACGTGGCAGGATGTGCAGTTCGTCGTTGTATCTCTTCTTCCTTTAAAAGTCTATGGAAACGTCTCGAAATAGCCAACAGAATCCTGATCCATTTGTCGTAATGTACAAGGATTCAAGCTTGAGTAGGGAGTTCGTTGAGAAGCTTGTTTGGTCTTCTACACTTGATGCCTGTGGCATTGAATTCCTTAAGCGTTTACAGAATACTTGATCAGGAAATCTTCTGGTGGTCTGTTGTGATTGCAACCATTTGAAAACAAACGCCCTCATAGCTCTTCTTTGGCGCTCTACCTTGGCTGGAATACTTGACCCCTCCCTCTGAATTTGGCTTGTGATCTATTGAAGACTTTTTGATGGTGCTACCAAAGGTTATATTCTAGAACATTGCTCATACTTACTTAGGTGGCGCTACAGTTCGGGGTGAACCTGGGCTTCAACCAACAAGCTTCTCCAGTTAGCCCGGTCCTTAGCTAACCGCCTCTAGTTACGCACTCCAAGTTGGTTGAGGTCCCCTTCTACTTGTGCGCGCTACCTTAGGTGAGGTCTTCCTCTACTGCGTTGTTCCTCCGAGTTGGATTCGAAAACTCTTCGGGCCGGAGCGTTGGACATTGCTCGTACACCTGGACAAAATGTCGAACACCCAGTTATCTCATTATGGGCACTGCCTTTGATGGGTCTAGGGTTTTCATCTTCTACAAGACTCATCTAAATTAATTTTGTAACGTGCCCACCTTCTTAGATGTCCATTCGTGGGCCCCTTTTCGATCAAATCCATCACCATTTCTCTGGACGCACTAATGGAGGTGAAATCTTGCACCATTCTCCGGTGATCTTCACCCACACACCTAACCACACCTCTGCACTGTTCTACCACTCTGTCCGCGAGACTGGTAAGCAACTTATGCTATGTCATCTGCGTCCGGCGTTTCGCCTCTTCTTAGTTCTCCTGAGTTTCATCTATACGCTCGTTATGGAGGAGCAAATCCCTATCCAGTCATCCTCTCACCTCATCATACGTCATAAAGGCCTGACAGGATCATTCTTCCATCTGTGAAACGCCTGCAGTGGAACATTGCGTGCTACACGTCTTCTTCTGGGCAGAAGGGCGGTTTCCAACTCTGCAGAAATGTTTTCGATAGCCGCCCTACAGGATCTGTATAGAGTCACTGTCAAATCACAGCTGACAAATGATTTGAAACGGACTCCAAGATAGTAATTACAGTTTCTGCGTGCTCTCTTTGTCCAGACTTCGACGGTGGGAATCAATTTGCGGGTCCATCTTCCTTTTGCCAAGTTATTCCACCTGGATTGAAACAATGCTACAGTTGTTGCCCTTTCTTCAGCGTCTTGGCGTCTAAGTTAGACTCTTTTGCATCTCGTTGGCAAAAATGCCGATTCCTCTACCTAGGACAGCAAGTGGACCCAGAAACTCGCCAGGTTGTCCGCCTTTGGTTTTTTTTTTTCGGTGCACGCTTGTTGTCTAACCCAAGCCGTTGTCAAGCCATCTTGAATTGGACAGTCATTGGGTGTGCCAGTGATGAATTGACCTCGGTCTGCTCCTTGCGTCGCTGCTTGGTTGTCCAATGAGATGAAGTTGTTTCCTACCTCGAGCAAGTGGTAGATACAGTGCCAACATCTTGGCTTGAAGTACTGAGGTTTTTGGCTCTAGACTGATCGGCGTAGGGACATAAGTCTTCAGTTAGTGGGACATCAATCCAAAATCGAATAATATATGCCCATCCCTCCGCTGGCTAAGTCTAGATCCGTACTCTACTACTACTCGCTTATAAAGTCCCATCTGTGGCATTTACAAACCTACATCTGCATGCTGTTACCCAAGACCAGTATAAGAAGGTTAACCAAGCACTCTGTCATATTTTGAGTACTTCACCCACTGTCGGGTCTTAAATCATATAAAATTGAAGCCTTCCTTCATCCTGCCACAAATTCCGCCACTTAATCCAATGTCAATACTGCCACGATATGCCCACAACCCACAACCCACAATCCACCCTCCTCCATCAATCCATTGTAATCATGTTTTCATTCTCATTTTCAGAGAATTACCAAAAGAACGAACAAACTGAATCTGTTTAAACGGGTCTTTCTTGGTGTATATAACCTTTAGGTTTTCGACATCTCAAATGTGACAGTTCTGTTTATTTACACATTCAGCGAGGCAGGCTGATGGAGGCTGTGCGCGCCTTCATCACTGAAGATGATTTCTTTGGAAAAAAAAATCCACCATCGTTTTGTGTTTGTTTTCCCCGTTTTCCTGGAAATGTTGAACAGAGTCCCGAATTCGTATTTAATTCCTGTGAAAATGTGTAAATGCTGAAATTTCCTTTAACAAAAAAAAAAAAATGGTTCCTAATATATTCACTAGCTGTTAAAGGCGACGTCACATCATGATTTACTTTGAAAGCGTTTTAGATTTATTTAAAAGGAATTGTTGGTTTTTATGAATAAAATTATGAACAAGCTTAAGGGACGACAGTTTGGGGATTTTCGATGGGAGGGTTTGTCTAAAATTGAGGGTGTTATTGTGATTTAAGTAGCATTATGTTCCACTAGTTGGTATAAAGTTGAAGTAGGTTACGATTGGAGCTCGGAGATTGACTCTGGGAATCATACATTTTTAAGCTTCGATGTGTAAGTCGAAGAGGAAAGGGCTACCTCTGATCACTGCGGTAATCGATTGTGCATATTCCGTTGAGTCTATCATAGATCGAGCTACTACTAGATTCGTTGGCAGTTTCACAACACCTCATGTGTTTAAAATAGCTTGCCAGAGAACCGGCTTACTTTTGTCCTGCAAAGTCTTCCAATAAAACCCTCGTTTTTACGTGGCCCAGATCTTTTTGCGGTTAACAATATACATACATAGTTAAATCTGCCTCCAGATTCCAGCGCAAATTTGTTCATCTTCCCATCTGCTTCAGGCAAAGAACGTATGGTTTGCGTCGTCTGCTTAAGAGTCGTCGTCCTGGCAAGCTGGACTATACTTGTTTTGTCCATTTTATAGAGGTAGGCGTTGAAATGTCCAGTTTACTTCACAGTGTCCCCGTCCCTTTCGTTTGGGATAAGCCTCGCCGTCCATTGCTCTCTACTTTCTGAGATTCAGCTCTGTTGCCACTGTTGTTTGGTGAGCTCTCTTGCCTCATGTGTTACCGTCTTTTTGTCGTGGACGTACTTTCTCAATCCTTGACTGTCTCCGACTCCCTTCGGTACGAACTTCCAATCATAGATAACTTCCAATCTCTGTATTGCAGCCATTTGCGTCCTGAATTTCTCTTGCTGAAGTGTGTGGGCCCATATTCCACAGTCATACAGGAGGATGGCTTTCCTTTGTTGGCCATATGACCACCTTACTTACTTACTTAAGGTGACGCTACAGTCCGGGGTGGACCTGGGCCTCAATCAACAAGTTTCTTCAACCAGTTCGATCTTTAGCTAGCTACTTCCAGTTTCGCATGTTTAGTTGGTTGAGGTCCCCTTCAACTTGCGTGTGCTGTACAGCCCGTACAGTTCGTCGGCTTATATCCTCTTCCACTCACCATCTATGCAGACGGGACCAACGTATGTATGACCACCTCCTTTTGCCATATTATCACCTTCGCAGCTCGTTCAGATGCAGACCTAATCTGTTCCAAGAAAGTGAGCTTCGAGTTAAGAGGGAGCCCCAGATACTTCATCGCTCATTACTTCGGATTCAACTTGAATATCGACGATAGTCTGGATCCTTTTCCTAGTCAAAAGGACTATCTCTATCTTTTCTGTGGCTAGACCATGTTCTTCTTCCATCCAGAGATGTACCCGTCTCATGATTGAGTTTTCTTTAAGCGTTTTCGATTTATTTTGCTGTAATCACCGAGGCGATATCATCTACCTATACATACCCTAACCCTACTAGGAAAGTGTCTTCGGGCAACTTCATACAAAGGATGCCATCGTGGGAGACGTTCCGCTATACTTAGTGAGCTCAAAAAGCTAATTGAAGTGTATCTTAACAAAAGGGATACCACCAGGCTTGCAAATACGATTTTCCGTAGGCTGGTAGGCTTCATCTGTGGCTACTTGTACCGTCGCTTACACGAGTAGATGAGGTTAGTAGCCTAGGCAAGCGAAAATTTTGTTACTTACTCTGGTCTCTGGGACGCCATAGTTTACAATTTTCTTAAAATCCCTGGAGACGTTGCTATCAGTTCGCCAGTCCAAGTATCCTGACAAATATTCGGTCTCTTTTGTCGTTTCGAACCTGAGGTCTAGGATTGGAAAATTCTCTTAGCTGGAGGGCTGTTTGCACGAACTGTTCGAGTCAAGGTATCTGACATGATTTAGCTTTTTGAACAACATCCACATCTGGACGAGGTCTTGTAAAGGATGGAGGTATATCTCGATAGTTCGACTTTTTTTTTCAAATAAGGGGGATGTAGAGCTGAGCCTTCATTGATGGGGCACGGAATTGCATCCAGTGGCTTTGTTGTTCCTAAGCTTCTTGATTATGATGCCTTACTATCGTTTTTGGAATATGTGGACTTACATATGCCAGAAGTTCACCTCTGCAGGCCTACCGTCTTGATTGGGAAGAAACAAAGGCATTGCAACTGGTTCGAACGAAGTAAAACCGATGCCAATCGAGGTGTCCGCTGGACTTTTTGCTGTTTCTTGAGGTGATAAGCTGTAGTCCGTGAAGAAGACTAGCATCATGCTCCCTCAATGGAAGAAGTTATTGAATTCTGTTTTGAATTTTGTGGGCTAATGAGTCTTGAGAGGCTTTCTATGTCCTTTGGATAATCTAGAGAAAGGCAACGGGTGAATAAAGGAAGATTAAAATCCACGTCTGGAAAGTTCGTCACCGACTCCAATGCCACTGATGCCCTAATGGCTAGGACTCCAGGTGAAAGTGATTTGTTAAGGGGAATCAAGCGGCTTCAAAAATAGAAATTAAGCAGGCAAGCGTCGCCATTGTGGGATTTTTATAAAACTCCATGAGATCGGGCCAAGCGGGACTCCCCAAACCACTCCGAGTTTCGAAGAAATTTCAGAATGATCTTTGGTAACGAGAATGTATTATGCTTACGTCGTCACAGTTTCCAGATGGACCACCGGTATGTCGACCGAAAATGTGTCTTAAATTGGTCTGTGGAAGCATGCTCCATATCCTATCAGCAAGTCTTCGAAAATGCATGCCTACGCTGGGTTTTAAGATTTCTCTTGATGGAAAACGAATTTGGTCCAAGTTGTGTCCGTCTAGCATTAGTGTTGTGACTTATTCGGCTTCTTTCCTCTAGATTTCTTGTTGGCGTCCCAGGGTTTCAAACAAAACATTAAAATGAATGAAAATAAGCCCAATGATGGTCGTAATACCCTCTTGCACGCTTTAAAGGCGATAGCTGCCTTCTTTGTACAGGGTGCGCCATATTTTATTTCGGTATCTGAATATTGAATAAACTTAAAAAAAAAAAAACAATTTATTTGGACTAGTTTTTGAATACAACATCAATCAAGTGGCCGCCTATATTGACCAAAGCAACAGGTGCCCTTTTTGCTGCGTTTTCCATCATTTTTTCGAACATCACGGGCGGTTAAGCGATGATTTCGGCACGAATGTTTGTTTTGAGCTCGTCAATGGTCTGAGGCTTGCTGGCGTATATTTTGCCTTTCAAGTAAACCCATGAAAAGAAGTCCGAAGGGGTCAAATCTGGAGATCTGGGTGGCCAGTCAATGTCGCCATTTTTTAACAGCACACGTCCAGAAAATTTTCGTTGCAGAAACTCCATTTTTTGATTTGCAATGTGACATGGTGCACCGTCTTGTTGAAACTAGTAACCGTCCAGATCTTTTTCACGCATTTGTCCCAACATCCACCGATAACGATTCCCATCGACTGTTTCGCCTTCTCTGAAGAAAAATATCCCAATGATGGTTTTGGCCCAAAAGCCGGCCCAAACAGTCACTTTTTGGTTATGCAATGGTGTTTCACGGATCTCGTGTGGATTCCCCGTTCCCCAAATGTGGCAATTTTGCTTGTTAACGACGCTAGAGAGTGTGAAATGGGCCTCGTCGGTCATCAAAATTGGCTTCCAAAAATCAGATTCAGTATCAACCATTCGAGCGACTGTTTGGCCGTACTCCAAGCGACGTGGACGGTCTGTCGGCAATATTCTTTGAGTCAATTGGACTTAAGACGGAAACAAATGGAAATAATCCTTCAAGGTGGTTCCACTGACACCAAAATGACGATACGACACATGTGGTTTCTCGACAACACTCTCTCTTACCGCTTCAACCAGTCAATTGGGACGTCTTGGGCGTTGATGAATGGCATGTCGACGATCTCCCACTGCTCCCGTGCTCAACAAAATTCAACACCAAACGACGAATAGTGTTGTCAGACGGTGCTTGTTGGCCACGATATTTTTGACGATAATATGCACGTTGAGTTAACACAACTGAAGGACTATTTTCAATGTACAGCGTCACTATTTCGGCGCGTTGTTTCGGTGTGAAGCAATTCATGGTTAAAATTGTACCCAAGTCGGTTGATAAATGTCAAAGTTATTCAATGTTTACATACATACCGACATAAAAGATGGCACACCCGGTATATTTTAGAGTTGTTCTCTCAATTGTAAAACTTTACTGAAATCCCTTCGAGCTGCGATCTGTCAGAATCCATACCGATATGGATTAGTCTTAGCCTGAACTAACGCTTCTTCCAGTTCACTGGATCAGAATCCATAAAATGACAAATTCCACTCATCAAAACTTATAAACAAATCCAGTCTGCCTTTGGAAACATGATAACTTTTGGCACACGGAATTATAAAACCTCTTCCTGGCAACAAGACTCATGGATCAGGTCGCAACCAGACCAAATTTTTAAAATATTTATGCATAATTTCCAAATTCTGTTCACGACGACCCTAATATAAACATTCCGTAACCGATAAACCGGAACCCGTAGACAATAGAAACGTATATTTAGCCGCATCGTCAGCTAATTGAATGTTATAGAAAAATTAACGAGTACATTTCTCCATTATAGAATTTCTTAATTTAAATTTAGAACCAAAAAAAAACAAAAATACAAAGAAACTATTAATATTGAACTTGTATCATAGTTTCAAAGAAAAGAGAGGCAGGGTTCATGTATCTGGGACGTCAGATGAAATATACAAAAATTTTTGTGGGAAAAATATTGTTATAACAAAAAAAAAAAAAAAGTACCTAGTATCTTATTGCAAAAACTTAAATGTGAGGCCAGCTAATCTTTTTGGGTTTATCCAGGAAATCACAAGAGGCAGATGGAAATGCAGATCCAGATAGCGATTGGTAAGTTTAAATTACATTTATTGCCAAAAAGGCATAAATGTAATTATATTAATAGAATTTGATATAAGAAAATAAAAACAAAAAGCGCTTTTTATTTTATTTTTTTAAATTGCCAAATGCTAATAATGTTTCAAGCAAAGTTATATAAGCCAGCACAATTTATTAATGCAAGAGTGACAAATTTTAGTGGAAAAAACACTTATATAATAATTGTTTTGTTAGTTTTTATATTTTAAATCAAAGAATAATCAAAAAGTTTTTCATTAGAAAACATCGAGAGATATATACATTTTTTTGCTTAAACAATAAATTTTGTTCAATGGATATTTTTTTGGTTTATTTTTTGTGTGCAATGTTTTTATATACGCTTTGGGATTTTGGGAATTAAATTTTTTTTTGATGAAGTTGCAGGGTTGTACTTAATTTTAAAATAATTTTTTCAGACATGAAATACAAAATATGTAGTTCATTTGGCGAGAATAATATTCAAATTTAATGCTTAAGTGTACACGACATGCAAAAATTAAATTTTAATGTGAGCGTGACATAAATTTGTCGTCAGAACATGTCGTGTACTCACTATATTATATGACAGTTACATGTGTCCACATTTAAATGTAGGTTAGGTTATGTTGAAGTGGCTGCCAGCTATAGCCAGCACATTTAGACCAGTGATAGGTCCTTGTGATACCACATGGACTGAAGAAATCTCCATACCTACTCGTTAAATCAATTGGAGCTTTTTATGAAGCGAAGGAGGTTTCTGATATCCGTGTTTATCTCTTAAGTCGTTAAACTAAAATTCCCTTAAGTGGAGTCTTCTTTTAAGGGAGAGAGCTGGGCAGTTGCAAAGAAGAGTGGCGAATAGTTTCCTCCTCCTCTTCGTTCATGCAGTTGCTACAGAAATCGTTTGAGTGGATGCCCAACCTTGTTGCATGCTTGCCTATTAGACAGTATCCCGTGATGACACCTATTACAGATCTGATATGCAATCTGTTGAAAGAAATCAAATCCTTAGAGCGTTTCAGAACCAGCCGTGGCCAAATCCGCTTTGTCGCTAGACACGTTATACCATTTGTCCACCTAGAGTTTAAGTTTACATGTAGCGATCGGTATACCCAGGGTGGCTCTTTCTGTAACCACGTGTACGGTTGTTCCATATCTGGCGAGTTCATCAGCCTTACTGTTCCCTGGAATATCCCTATGCCCCGGTACCCAACAAAGGTGAATATTGAACTGCTCCGCCATCTCTATAAGAGATGATCGGCAATCTAGAACTTTAAACGACTTTGAAGGGACTGATTCCAGAGACCTGATCGCTGCCTGACTGTCTAAAAAGATACGTATATCTGTGGAAGATGTCACGTTTTTCTTCAGCCAAGATAAGACTTCGCCAATATTTCCGCCTGGAGCACGCTACAATGATTTGGAAGACGGAAAGAGTGGCTGAGATTAGGCCTATCGGAGAAAACATCACCACTTACAGTCCCTACCCTTCCACTCTTTCTTGTCTTTTCAGAATGGACATTCCACGTCAGAGGAACACAATAGATCCATTAGAGATCCGAGTGAAGGCTGCACCACGCGATGCTTCCATCTCTTTAACCTACCTACCAAGATCCGTCGGGATGAAAGTGGATCGCATTGTCCTGAAGAAATGACTCATTCTCCCAGAGTGCCCTCGAGGGAATGGTATTGAAATTAAGCTTTGGTGTGGTGTAGTCTATGTTTCCAGGAAAGATTTTGAATTTGTTCAAAATGGAGGCGTGGCCAAAATCTTTGGTAGACCACTGTAAAATTGATTTAAGGCGAACAGCCGAGTTAGCAGCCATTTGTCTGCCAAGGATATCAAGGGGTATTAGATGAAACAAAATGTTCAGTCCTGCGGAGGGTTTCGTACGAACAGCCCCGCTTATGCACAAACATGCTGATCGCTGGACCTTGCTTAGATGATCTCGCTTTATGGTCTTATCTAAGGCGGTCCAACTACTTTCAAATCCGATAGTGCATCCGCAATTGCTGATGTGTTGACGTTGTCGTAAGCTCCTTCTATGTCTAGGAATGCCACCATATTGTACTCCTTATGATGCAGGGAATACTCAATTTTACTTATAATCGTGTGTAAAGCCGTTTCCACTCATTTACCCTTGCAGTAAGCATGTTGAGACGGTGACAGGAGTTTAGTATCAATACTGCCACATAAATGGATATCAATCAGTCGCTCTAAAGTTTTTAGAAGGAATGAAGATAGGGTTATGGGTCTAAGGTCTTTTGGACAATATTTAAATGTTAGTACTCATGGGAACCGATGCGCACATAATAAAATGTGAACTACCACTTTTCAAAATCCACTTTTTCAGTATGCGGCTTAACCAAGGCGAGCAAATAATCCAATTGTTTGGCCAACATGCGTACGAAACTCCGACATAAATTAGGTTTGTCGGCACGCAATTCGATCACTCTTCCGTCTCGCGAAGCCGCAGCCATTCGATCAATACCTGCTATCTTCAGCGGCTTAGGACTTATTGATGGTCATGACAAAAGAAACCTTGATTGGGAACTGAAATCAAAAGGATCACGGTGCTCCCTCTTTAACCCCCAATTAGATGTAAATTTAAATTTTTTGTTTTGAATCAATCTTACAAAACACCACGGGATAGGCGAAGCAGGATTAAAGCAAGAGAATCGAAGAATACCTAGATTCATTGTGAACCTCCTAACTCCTAACCTTAGAGTACTAATTGGATTTCTCAGCGGTCACAACCGTCTGAACAAACACCTACATCGCATGAACCTTACAACAGATTCAGCTGTAGACTCTGCTTTGAGAGTGAAGAGACCCTTCCAAATGGAATGCCCGGCTCTCTTTCAAATTTAGAAAGAGAATCCTACGGAGCAGCTTTTGCTATGGACTCAGAAAAGTTCCTTAACATCCTAACATCTTCTGGATTGAAATAATATTTTTTTTTTAAATTTGAAGTCTAAACGCCTCTGCATGCAAATGAAAAAAATGTAAAGTTCCACATGGCGTATACTCGCTATATTTCTGCGAGTAACATTAAATGTCAGAAAATTTGAAAAAAAAAGATTTCAAAAAAGTTCACTTGACTTTTGGGATGAGTATCGGTCTTTTGATCGAGGCGTAGAGCCAATGAGTAATCCGAGGTTATAAACCGAATTTATTCCCAATAATTGGGTTAAGTTTCCAGCTAAATTTCTTATCCAAAATAGGATCCAAATATTTTAGTTTGTTGGAGAAAGTTAAGCTTACACCATTAAGGGAAGGAGGGTCAATTGAATATTTCCTAGAAAAGAGTACATGTTCAATTTGGTGGGGGTTTACTTGAAATTGTTGCTCAACGCGATGCAAAACAATGTCCAACAAGCAACGTGAGCCTGGTGACTTGTTGAGCAGCGATCTCTAACTACTTCCAACGTGTTGCTTGGACAAAGTTGAGAACCTCGTCTACTAAAGTTGAATGCATTGAACGCAAAATGTATGAGTGATCGGAACGTCTTTAATGGGCTATCTCTTGCAGCATCGGCCATGGTAGACAGCGCAGGCTGTGTCGTAAGGCACGTTGGGTGGGCTAGCCAACCTTTGCCAACAACATCTGGCATGTCTCGGATTCTTGACGAACCTTATCCGGGGGAGATACGGGAAAAGATAATGCACCTAGGGCTAAGCTAAGGATAGTGGTAAGATAGATAGGCCTAGTATAGGTTTAGCTTTAAGTGTTAGCATAGTTAAGGTTTAGTTAAGGCTAGTTAGGGTAGTTCGCGAGATTCTTTTCCGTCCGTCTGACGTAAATTTAGGGTATTAGGGAACTTTTTCTTCTTCAGCTAGCTACAAAGGCACGAGATTTTGTGTGTTGAGCAGGTGGTGCAAGATGGGGTTGACAAGAACCACCCCCGTCCGACGAGCTGAGCTGAGCAACGACAAGCGTGCCGCCGTATTCCTCACCTACACCGAAGTTGCCTCCGTGGCTCTACCCCGGCTCACAACAATGACGTCCACGTAATGACGTTTTGTAATTAAGTGGAAACCACATAGATGGCAGAAGTCACCAAATGTCAAATGTTAACTGACGCGTTGCATGCAAATCATTTTTCGTTAAATAAAATACGAAAGTGATGTTTCTTTCGCGTACTTTTTAGATCTTCTCTTTAAATGCTGTCGTAGACGGTCTTAAAATGCTGGTTCGTACCGATTTGGACTTCTTAAGTTTTCTCCACTATCCGCTGAAGTGTTGAAAATTTGATCGCATTGATAGAGCCCAATCAGATTGTGTTCTAGTTTAAGGGTAGTCATAATCCCTTTAGTGCGTGCTAATTATAGAAAAAAAAAAGAAAAAAAAATGAGCTTGTGCACGATACTGTGGAGGCTTATGTCATTTTGTTTTCCACGGTTAAGCGGATTTCCTTTTTTGTGTTAGTCATACTCGGTCATCGAGAGCCATTCGTAGCTCTAGCTCTAGCTATATGTCCATATTTGTTAAGCACTAAAAGTATCTTCGAATTCTTCTCGGATTCTGTATACTGTCCGCCAAATCCGTCACGTTCACAGGAAGGTTGTAAGACTTTTTTTTTCTGTTGGAATATCACACTGGAGAACTCAGATAAGAAACAGGTACATTGTACACCTGTAAGACTTAGTGCCTGGAAAATCTGTGCTTTACTAGTGATGTCATTTCTTTCCTATCACAATCTGATGGGTGGAGTGACCCGCCTTTTGCTGATGTCCACAGTTCCTTTCTTCGTATAATTATTTTTTGACCACTTTATGTCAACTAAAAGTTCACCTTTTGCCGCTTTTTTTTATAGTCGATCTTGCTCTGAAGACTGGCCAATAGCTTCCACGATATGAAGCTTCTATGTGTCGTATGGATCAGCAGCAGTCATACGCCGGACTCATGAATGTTTCCGGTTGGTTAAGAACAAAGTAAAAGTGCTATGTGTCAAGGAATGATACACTCTTGCGTTGAATCATCTTATTTTGTCAAGATTTTTCTCCCACGCCAGAGGAGTTTGGAATTTGATGACCTAGAGTCGAAAAGAGTCCCAAGATCGATAAGGAACGCGACGTGTTTTAGTCGTTTGTTTTCTATAATTTTTTTTTTCCTCAGAAAGGTCTGTTCTATTTTTAAATTTAAGAAAAAATTGGAGAGCTGACCATTTCGAAAGAATTGTAGGAATTCCCAAGGCGGGTCTACAGCCATAATATTCTGTTTTCAAAGTCTTTAGTTAAATTGGTCTGCACATCACATTTTATCATCGATTCGGCCTTGTTTGAATGTCCTTTCTGAACACAAGAGATAAATTAAAGTTTATAAAACTTTGGGTAAAAAACTTCGACAGAGTAGTGCGAATATATAATTTATTCTTTAATGATAATATTAACTTAAATCTTTTCCTCGTGTACTTTTAGGAATTTGAAAAAATATTTGCACTTCTCTATTTTACTTCACAAGTAGTAGCTTCACCTTCAAGTTAAGAAAACTAAATTTAATTCAATTTGCATTACATACTCGTAAGCGCACATACACATCCTTTTTCAATTGATTTCTTCAACATATTAAGCAATTTAAATTCTCAGTAGAGGAACACATATATCAAACTTTCTTTCTCATATCCTTAAGGCACAACTACAACGCTGTAATTGAATTTAAAAAAGGCAACGCTATCGCTTTCTAGTCCACTTTAAGAAAAGAAAAAGAAAAAGAAAACAAATTACCTACATATTCTTATATATTTCAGGCACGTCGCTATAGAACCTCCAGACAACGTTATATGTGTATGATTGTTTGTAGTCCTGTTTAAATTGTTTATTTGTAAACTGATCCGGAAGTATGCAGTACAGGTACGAGTATGTTTGTTCGGGTATTGAGACTTCTTAAACTATCATGAACTGAACGCAATCATTTTCATGCCAATTTCGCTGAACGCACGAATACTTTTTGGCTGTCAATTTTTACTTTAAGGTGGAATCACATGAATGAGGGTTATTGTATATTTTTTTTAGGAATATTGATTGGCAGGACTGTTGGAGTTTGAAAAATTCCCAAGAAATATGAATCCATGACTCTTAGAAGTGATTTACAACCCTTCTGACCTCACACCTCTGGATTACCTACCTAACCAAACAAAAGTTGTGGCAAATGCAGAAGCTCCATTAATGGCAGCTGTACTCTGGATTAAATTACTATATGGCCACTCCCGTGTCTTATGCAGATTCCATGATCGAACTCACTCGTTCAACTCTTTCAAAAGGTCACAAGTCACAATTCCCACAGGAGAACTGGCACAACTTCAAGAAATTCGTCGTTAAGCCGACGTGACGTCTAAAACAAATAATGATGTAGGCTGCGATATTCACTCTTTCAAACTCAATATAAACCAGACGATCGCCTTCCTAATTACTGAAGCATTTTCCAAGCGGAATTTATGGCAATAAACGAAGCTTTATCTTGCTTCTATGGGGGATCGGGAATATTTTTCAGTATTTTTGACAGACTCTAGGAGATAACCGATCACTTTTCTGTCCATCACCAATATTCTCAGCAGGAAAGTGTCGAATTGCAACGTAGCCCCTGCAAGACTATGTCAAAAATTACTGAGGGCATCTAGTTAAGTCTGGTATCTAAAAAGACTCTTTAATGTAGTCTTGTAGTGGCTGGACAGTGGCAGAGGAAAAGTTTTAAGGTCCTCCGCTTCCTCCTCGCAGTGTACGTGCTTATTGAGATTTATGTGCTCTGTAAGAAGACCCACCACTGATCTCAATCGTGTTCATCGCTTTCCTTCGGAGAATATTGTTTGATTTGGCGATGAGGGATTTACCCACTCTGCATGTCTTCAGGTCTTCCCAGTTTTTCATTTTGCTGAGTAGATGTCCAACCCAACCCCCTTTGGATCGTGAAAACTTTTGCCTGAAAGACTGTGACATGAGGTTCGGGTTTGATTTGGTTTGAAGCATCATACTCCCCGCCTCGATTCGTTAGCGATATTGGAATCGTCTGTGGTATAGTGCTATTCCTTTGTGGTGTCCTGTGTTGCTATTCATGACACTCTCGAGGGAAAAGTCGCTAAGAAGTTGTCGAAGAAGTTGAAGATCTTGTCAACAACGTCACTTGAGTGCGCTCTTAACTTTTTGTGGACGATTTTTTTTTGTTTGCCTTTGCCTACAGAGCCATTTTCGTTGCCACCACCTGACACCTTTTATTTTTTCAATCCGGCAAGTGATCTACTTTTCGGGTTGCTCTTCAAGACACTCTTCAGTGCTTTGTCTCTTATCCACATGGGAGTGACAGAGTGTAGATAGGTTGAGGAGGTGATTGCATCTCGAATGATACAGCCTTCTCTCGGATCTCTACGGATTCATTGTTTAGAATGTCCAGTCCGAGTGTGAAGACAAAGAAGAAAAGTCTATGTTAGTATGTCCTTCGGGCTCCCTAAACTATCTCGAATTGGACATGCATTTTAAAATGGTTTTTGGAGGCCAGGTTGTTGAAGTAGTATTCATTAAGGGCCGCCTTGGGCTGGAGCTCTCTTTTAAGTCTGTATTGCCACAGCCTCTGCATAAATCGTCTTTACTTCAATGCTTTCTTCTTAGTTGGACATCCACAAAGTTGTGGTCGGCGATAATCCCTATGAAGAGCGTTAAGTTTGATCTGTTGAGCGCAAGAATTCCTGTATTTTGTTAATGTTTATCCAGAGTTTTCTGGAGATGCGGCATGGTGAGAGTGCGCTCCATCTCTTGTCAGCTTGTCTTTGAAAGTCAAGACAGTACTAAGGGTTTGACCAATGATAGGTCCTGCTCTGAACCCTACCCAGTTTAATCATCCGCCATTTTGATCCTCTTGATACCATTGTGTCCCGGAACCCACCAACAATTTACAAGTTTTGACTTTACTGCTGGAGCCATTCCATCGCTCTTTGATGGCAGCTTGATTGTCTATGTAAATGTCAATAACTTTCCTAGAGGCTAGCTATGGCGACCTCGCTCATGCGATTAAACGCCGTTGGATTTATTTTTATTGGATTACGTTAATTCGTTGGTTTATGCCAACAAAAGAAGGATCCCAAGATCTACTTCGCTGTCTTACTTATCATCCAGCATTCCGCTCCATAAAGCATGACTGGCAAGATCAGGGTTTTGTAGAGCCTTTCACATTATCCGCTCCAGCACAAGATTAAAGAAGTCACACGACAGCGCGTCTCCTCGCCGAAATCCGGTGCATGTTTGAAATAATTCGGAGGTTCTATTCCCAAGCTGCATGATGCATTGCGAGTTCTCTAGCGTGGCACAACACAACCGGATCAGTTTTTTCGGGATCCCGAATTCGGCCATCGCGTTATGTAGTTCGGTGCGATGAATGCTGCCGTTTGCGGCTTTGAAGTCGATGAAACAATATTGAATATCGACTTGGAACTCGTTGGTCTTTTCCAGGATTTGTCGCAGTGTGAAGATTTGGTCTATCGTCGATTTGCCACACTGATAGGTGCCGATGAGTGTGGTGCAAAACGGCTTTAGTCGTTCACACAGTACACTGGATATGAACTTGTAGGCTACATTAAGCAGGGATATGACTCGGTAGTTCTTACAAGACTTGGGTTCGCCTTTTTTGAAGATGGGGCAGATAGAGCTGATAGTCCAGTTGTCAGGCATGTTTTGCAGATGATCTGTTGCATTTTCCCTAACAAAACATTGTCACCAGCTTTGAAGAGCTCTGACGGTAATCCGTCCGAACCCGCGGCCTTTTTGTTCTTCAGCTTTTTAATGGCTGTGACGACTTCCTCTAGGCTGGGTGGGAGAGCTACTTCATCGACTGAAGTTGAGTTTTCTTCATACTCTATCACTCTCTGCTGGAAATGCTGCTTAAATACATCCACAATTCCCTGCGGGTCGGTGACAAGATTACCCTCACTGTTTCGAAGGGCCTGAGTTCCTGGTCTGTAGTCTGCAGCCAGGCTTTTAGCTTTTTGATAAGAGTTTCACATTTTGTTATTCCTCCTGCCTTTTTCGATATCCTTGAGCTGGGAGACTGCAAAGGCTCTTTTCTTTTTTCGCAGTATCTTTGTCTTTTCCCTTCTTTTGGCTCTGTACTCGTCCCACGTTGCCCGGGTTGTTCTTTGCAACGTCTTCTTATATGCTTCATCTGTTGCCTTCTTCTTTTAAATGCACTCTTCATCATACCACGGATTTTTTGTCAGGGGGGGGGGGGGTTGGTAGCCAAGAGTTACTTCGGCTACTTCCTAAATAGAAGTGCAGCATTATAACCATTGTGGTCATATGAACAAGATCGAATACTTAAATGTGAAATGTGTACTTAACCTGAAATAAATTTCAGCCCGCTATCTCAATTATTCTGTGTTTCATTTAAAAACAAAATTGTCATGTCCTTGTTGCAAAACCCTTTAGTTTTGCCCAACTTGCGATCTTTCGATGGCCCATATCGCCTGCTCTACAGAAATTTTCTACTTTCGCTATCTAATTTAAAGCTTCTTTTGAAGACATCGTCTGTGTAATAAGTGTTATAAGATTTAATGCGCCTTAAATATAAAAATGATTACAAAACTGTTCGACAATACAAATTTAATTTTTTTCTCTTTATTGTAAGTTCCTTTAGGGTTTTTGGGTATCTTCCCTCAAATATAAGTTTTTTAACTGCATTTACATTTATAATTTAAAAAACGTAGTCTTGTAGCTTTTATTTTATAGGGTTTTTCTAAAAACGACCAACTTTCAGATCAGAAATTCAATGTCATCATCTTGAACCGCAGGAACTCAAATTATGTATGATATTCGAAAAAACCAAAAATTTAAATTTAGTTGCATGTAGCAGTGATTTTCTGTGCATGATGTGTTATTTTTGTGTGTAAATATCTATACCGTTGTACTCTTTTTAAAAGAAAAAAACTGTTTGCATAACTATTGCTGTTATTTTTTTTTAAATATTGTCACGTCGTTTATGTATAAAAAAAAAAGAAGAAAACAAAACATAAGTGTTTGTACGAGGATATAAGGATTGTTCATGATTTCTGTTTTTGACTCATTGTGTAGCCTTGCATTTGGGATTGAATTTATATTTATATATTGTTAAGGTTTTTTTTTTCTTTTGGAAAATAAAGAAAACTAATTTAATTTTAATTTCCATTCATCAATTAGGAATAAGTCAAATCAACGGTGGATGAAGCTGCGGACCACAGTACAAATATCATCAGCAATTCAAAAGAAACCGCCACTCAAGCGAGAGGACTCCTTCCTAAAAAGATTTTCTACACGACAAATACCTGAAACACAAGTAAGTTAAATTATTAATTTTAATTAAATTATGGTATAGAGTTTGAAGCCCAGTTATTAAAAAAAAAAAAGAAGAAAGACGTGGTGTTTGGAAATTTAAAAAACAACAGCATTTAATGAGCAATTCTTGCAATTCAAATCGTAAGGCTTTCTAGACTCTTCGAGGCTTGGCGTCCATTCAAACGATTTCTGTAGAAGCTGCATGGACAAAGGGGAGGAGGAGGAAACTATTCCCCACCTTCTTTGTAACTGTCCAGCTCTCTTCCTTAAAAGAAGACTCCATTCAGGGGAATTACACTTTAAAGACTTAGGCGATCTGATAAATATGGATATCAGAAACCTCCTTCGTTTCATAAAAGCTCCACCTTACCTAACCTAGACTCTTTGAGTGTATTCCACTCGGCTGTAAGAAAATATTAAGTCTGAGCTCCATATTTAGGAGTGGTGCTAAACAGGAAACTAAACTGGAACCTAGACATTAACGAAAGACTGAAGAAAGTACTTGCCAGAGAAAACCCTTTTTCAAGGAACTGTCTGAGATTTCCCACATAAAATTCTGCGACATCATCAACTTTCTTAATTCCACAGGATAGATCTGAAAACTACACTCTCAGCTACGCTCATCAACATCCAGGTCACGTGAGTTGTGGTATCAAAACGGCGCATCCGCGCTACTTGTGTTTCTGGCAAGCTTACCAGTTTCAACCACTTCTACCTACCTGAGGAAAGCAACGATAGCCTTCTACGTTTGAAACGGGATATTCGGAAAAACCTGGGGTCACAGCCCTAAAATTATCATGTGTCTTTACACGGTAGAAGTAAGACCAATATTAACCTGCGGAGGCCTGGTGTGCAAAATGACTAACTTTAAGTTAATAACCAAGATTCGAAGGATAGCTTGCATCAGCACCACTGGAGTAATGAGAACCATGGAGGTGTCTCAGCGGAACTTGAGACAATACTGAATCTACTTCCGCTTGATTTACTTGTTCAAGAAGTAGCAGCAAAAAACACCCTTCACATAAGCCAAATTGGGAACTCAGTCTGTCAGGGTATGCACAGATCTAACGCCTTGCTCAGGTTTTGATAGACCATTCTCAACCTGTTTTCCCAGCAGGGATGAGTGACAAGCTAATCAGGTGGATCCAAAATGGACACAGGCATGGGTGCTGGATACTTTTCCGAGACTGTCGGATTGTTCGGATCGTTCAGACTCCCAGACTACAGTAGTATCTTTCAAGCGGGGGTCCTGCTTTAGCAATGAAGGCAATTACCACACGATGATATTACCTTTTTCATTGATAGCCAGGCGGCGATAAGAGCGATTTCTGTCGTAGAAGTACAATCGAAGCTTGAAAGTCGTTGTCGCAGGCAGAACAATGTAAGATTCTGCTGGATCCCTAGTCCCAAAGGGGGTGCTGGTAACGACGCAGCTGATGAGATGGCAAGGAAATGATTTTCATTAGAACCTGACCTCAAACAGGAAGTTGGGAACAAAATTCAAAGGACTGCTAATGACAGATGGAATGTGCTCAGCTTCTGTGTAATAACTAGGAAACTATGGCCATTTTACAACAGACAGAAACCTGAAAGAATCCTGCAAATTGATACAAAAAAATCAAAAATGAACATGCTGAACTACGAAAAGAGAACACTCCACACTTTCTTTGCAATTGTCCAGCACTCTGCCAAATAAGATTTAAGATCCTACGAACAGACCTTTTTCAGGATCTAAAAGAACTGTCCAATAAGTCTGTGTTTGACTTATACAAATTCATCAGCGCCACGGGCTGGCTTGATAGAGGGCTGAAACCCCTAGGGCATCACAATGGGTCCGCATTGACCCAATCAACTCTCAAACTTCCTACCTAACCAAACCGAACCTAAGTCTGAGCTGCACAACCAAAAACAACATTAGAATCTTTATTTACAGGCAGGCTGCCATCAAAGCGCTCCATTCAAAGATTTCGTCCTTTAAAGTCATAGAACAGTGCAAGGAAATGAATACCGATGCACGTGCTCCGTTTAATTTTAGTTTCCTGAGGGTTTCCGCCCATAGTAACAAAGAGGAGAATGGGAGAGCCGGCTTAACCTTTGATGGAGGGAATCCGCCTTACCCGATTGGATCTGCTTAACTCCGCAAGTGAATCTCTCATATTGTCAGCTCTAGGTGGAACTGCCTAAAAAACTGGCCCATGTCGACAGATATCAGATTCAAAGTTGTAAAACGTTGCCACGAAGACCTAAAATCACTTAGTGCTAAGGGCATAGGCATTCATGGGAATGAAAAGGTGGATGAGCTCATTAGAATGGATTCTGAGATGGACCTGATTATGTCCAATGACTCAATCCTACCACCACTTGAACTGCAAAAGTCCAGCATCACCGTGAAATTTCAAAAAGTAGCGAATGAGAGATGGATTGCACTCACGATCCGCCGCACCTCAAGGACGCTCTGGACGGAATCTAATGAAAGGAAAGCTGGGAGTATTCCTACGAAGACCTCAAAGAAACTATTAAGCACGATTTTTACAGTAGAAGGAGCTTTGTCTGTGGGTCTAAATGGTTTTGTAAAAAGTGTCGAACAGGAAAGGGTCCACACCGACACGGTAGGTATGTAGGTTGAAGAGGTGGATGCACCGCGTGATGCAGCCTTCACTCGGATCTCTAACAGATCCATTGTGTTCCTTCGACGTGAAATGTCCATTCTGAAAAGATAAAAAGGAGGGAAAGGTCTGGGTGAGTACCTGAGCCTCCCTGAACCATCCTGAATTCGTACTAAATTTTAGAATGACTTTTGTTGGCTTCTTAGACAGGTCACCCAAGTCGTTGACATAGTATTCCCCGAGGACCACCTTCCTTGTTCTGTATAGGCTGGGACGCTGGGACATTCGCATAGGAAGTGGATTGTGTTTTCTTCCGCGTCTGCATTACCGGAGCCTTTGTACTTAAACGCATTCTTCTAAGGTGGACCGCCAGTAGATTGTGGTCTGTGATGATCCCTGTGAAGAGAGCTAAACTTGATCTGTTTAGCGCAAGAATGTGCCCCGTTTTTATTTTGTTTCCTAGAAATGCGGCATGATGAGAGTGCTTTCCACAGAATTGGATGATCGACCAGTAATAGGTCCTATTCCGAGCCCTCCTTCGCTAATTCATCCGCCATCTCATTCCCGTGGATACCTTTGTGTCCCAAAGTGTGACGTTGTGGTTCACGGTGAGGGTTTTGAGCTCTTCGCCGCCTTAATAGCGGCTTGTCTGTCTATGTAAATGTGGATAGCTTTTCTAGAGACTAGCTTATTTGATAGTTCACAGGCTGCCTCGGCGAAGGCTAGGAGTTTCACTTGGAACACACTCCCGTGGTTCGAAGTCTTATTGACCTCTTTATGTTGGGTTCTAGTGAGTAGATCCCAGAGCTTACTCCTTCTTCGGTTTTTGACCCGTCTGTGAAAATCGTCGGGTTGATAGCCTTCCCGCTGGCCCCCCACCACACCGACACACCGACGAGGTAAGGTCATGCAAGGTTTCTGGTCCTCTATGTCCGATGCCCTTCGTGGTACCACAATGGACTTGCATTTTGGTCTAATTGTGCCTCTATAACCTAACCTACGAAGTACACCTCTGTGTTTAATATGTCAACTTGTCTTATAGTCAAGCATGCAACAAGGCTTGGCGTTCGTTCAAACGATTTTTGTAGAAGCTGCATATCCCACCTTCTTTTTAGCTACCCATCTCTCTCTCCCAAAAGAACGTTCCACTTAGAAGAATTCTACTTGAACGACTTCGGCGACCTGATAAATACAGATGTCAGAAGCCTCCTTCGCTTGATCAGATGCTCAAACTGCTAGGTAAGGAGATCTCTCCAGATCCTCTTAGTGTGCTGGCAACAGCTGGCAAAACACTCTGATAGTCCAACCAGGAAAAATATAATCAATATCCGCGGTAAGCTTGGGCATAGATCTTAAACTAAAGGAAGTCTTTCAAAGATTTCTGTCATCGTAAGTCGTCCAAAGTTTGTGTTCATAATCAGATTCACTACACACTTCAAAATCACATACAACATTGTCAAGGACACCTTCAATATCGACAAAAATAAAAAAAAACTTTAGTTTGAAGTCAATTAGTTGTGTGTTGTCATAGCATTGCGTGACGCCAGCAACTGTCACAATTATTTCAGGGTTGCGCATGAAAGACTAGACAAATATTGCTAAAATGTATTCCAAGTGACAATTTGGTGACGTATTTCATCGTGACACGAAGGTTACGTTAATTTATCAAATGTCAGTCAAGGTTTTGTTTTGAAAGGAACAAAATGATAAATTTTTAATAAGCTTTCGCAAGATTATAGAAAATTGTTTACCATGGGATTCACAACAGCTGTGTCAGTTGTTAAATTGACTTGCAAGACAGTAACACCGTGGTCATTTGCACCATACAAGCTTAATAACTACTAAACACGAAACAATATCGAATGCAATGCATTTTTAATCACAATTTCAAAAGTTGTTTACTTTAAACTATCAATTGTCGAGGTAGAGCCTTAAATTCGTCCTCGAAAAGGAAATCGAATAGACATGTGTATTAAAACATAAAAAAAAAATGTATGGCCAGTGGAAAAGTTCATCCAATGTTTTGTAACATATCAATAGGCCTTCTCCCGAATTGAGGAAACTTTTTTCATGTTGATTCCCTAATTTGGCACACAACCCTCTTTTTCATTTGAGCATAATAACGGTGGCGCTCGCTACCCTGTTTTTAGTGTTTGTTGTTTGATGATACTTTTATAGCGTGTTTTTATTATACATATGTACATAATATTAAACATCACCTACTTTGTAATTGTATACAATACACACGAGGACGTATGGATGTTTTTGGGATTATAACGAGGACACGATTTGAAGACCAAGACCGATAATTTACGATTATGGATTGAGCTTTTTGTTTTGCCACAGGGATGATATTTTAATGCGCGCAAAGAAAACAGAAGATGTTAAGGCGGAATTAATTGAGGAAATATTCGTAAATGTGTTACAAAAGAATGCACATTAATAGTAGGTTAGCTGGTTAGGTTAAGTAAAAGAATTCATTTTGACACTTAATTGACATTTTATGATTTGCTGACGGTTATGAATATTTTTGGTGATGTGGCAACTCTGACTTTCATTAAGGGGTGTCACGTGGCGATGGAAATGTTGGTTGACACGCCACGGATGACGTAGATACGTGAGTGACGTCAGAAATGCCTTTATTTTCCCTCTGACATTTAGAATTCGGTAGAAGAAAAGTTAAACCCTATCCCACGGATCCCATTTTGGCCGTAGAATGGTTTTTAAGTGAATAGCATTGCTTCTGGTTATCTCGGACAGCATTAAGTATGCAATTTTCCCATCAGCCTTTCTAAATATTAGAAGCTATCAGCTCTATCTGCGGGCTGTCCTGTTCGGGTTACATCTCCAACAAAGGCGTGAGCTGGGCCTCAGTCAGAGGATTGGAAATTGAATAAAACTAGAGTATGACCATAATTATTAGCACAGCCATCATAATGGACCTATTTCTGTTTTTTGTTGGGGTATTGGAACACCACGCTGGAGCACAGGTATAACCCTTTTACTGTGTTTTCTTCGTTTAGAGTAAGAGCTTCAGTACTTATCACATCAGCCTCAAAAATCTGCCACCTGATACGAGTAAAGACGGGAGAATCACATAGGGAATGTTCCGCAGTGTCATCTCTCTCTTCAAAAGCGTGACATCTTCGCCAAACATCTCAACGTGTTAGTGTTCCAGTCTTTTCTGCTGAAAAACAGCAAGAATGCTGGGGTCTTCTTAACGACGTCGGGAAGGATCTGTTTAGTCCGCCTGCATCTTGGAGAGTCATGCCTCCTACAGTTGTGTTTGCTAGAAACCCAACCATCGGTAGAAGTCCTAACCAAAGATATGGGCGAACCTAACGTGGGTTCAAGTCCGGAGAAGAACTTATTTCCGGTAATGCTTCCGCTGTGTCCGGGGACCCTGACATGGCTTAGAAAATTCAGTGTTCCCACCGAATTCAAACTAGATCTGCATTCTCGAACTATTTTGGATCTATATAGTATGAGGATTGAGCAAGGGCTTAATCGTAGCCTGACTGCCGCTACAGACTCCGTAACCTCCACTTGTTACCCAAGATAATACTTTGGCTATATGCAATGATTGACAGACTGATGATCTCAAGCGTGGTCTGGGGGACAAAGACTAAGCGTCCAACGCCTTGCACAACTCTTACTGCTACCCTCAATGTCGTCTTGGGCTTATCACCATTACAAAACGTCGTACGAATTGAAGCCAAGCTAGGCATTCACCGACTCATTCATTCAAAGTCCCATATACGAGGTCACTCATCCTTGCTTGAAACACTGAAGCATAACATAACCTTCAGCATGTTCTCAGACAGAATGCTACCCAGATACGGTGATACCCAGATATATACTGCCTCCCTTAGCTGCATAACCCGCATTGCTAACCAAACATTTCAGGCTTCAAAAATGATCAGCAATGTAAGCGGTTACGGATAGGTAACTCCCCCTTTTAACTGCCCATTAAATCAGAAAAACTCCCAAGGCGACTATCCGGAAAGCACAGATCACCCTCAGCCTGACCTTGTCTGGTATATAAACGGAACCGAAATGGAAACAGAAATTGGTTCCGGGATTTTTGGAGAATCGCCATGTGCGATCTTCTCGTCCACATTCCAAGCTGAGGTCTTTGCCATCAATCAGTGTGTAAGACTTCATCAAGCCTCCCACAGCTTGGAGAAAACTGTCTTTATCTTCTTAGACCTGCAAGTTGCCCTTAAAGTGATTGACTCACCTGTAATCAAATCCAAGTTGATCCTAGAAGCCTAAAATATGATCTTGGACCTAGCTGCAAACAACATGGTTCCTGCTTGTAGAGAATTTGCAGGCAATGAAAAAGCCGACTCACTGGTAAAAGATGGCGCATCATTGGACCCGAACCCTTCTGTGGAGTAAGCAAATCACTTTTCATTAGACATGCGGAAAGACTTTGCTTGCAAGTCTGCCTAAACACACCAGAACAAGCGTGTATTTTATGTTGCCCTCGTTCGTCATTTAACTCATCTTCGCCGCTTCTCCTTGAACACTTGCGAACGCGCTACAAAAACCACACTGCATTCTTCTGATTATGTGGTTATGACTGTGGCCTCACATGGTCCAATTACCACTTAAAGCCGGGAGCTACCTCTGAACCCATCCCACTCTTCAACAACGAACCGTACAGGCAGCTCGCATTGCTCCTCCAAATAGGTGTATAAAGACCTGCGCACACCCAAACGCATCTTTCAGCGCTTCAGAGATCTTCCGGAGAGCAAACCGTCTGAAGGGATGAAAGCTAAAATAGCCTGAAGCCAGAGACTTCGTCGACAAGGCACAGGCTGGGAGACTAACGGCGGCTCTTCCTCAAAGCACCAGAGATTGTTGGGAGAATCCGTTTCGGATCCTAAAAGGGCCAAGGTGCATATCACCAGCACCTTTTCCAGACCCTCCAAATCCTACAGAAATGTCCTCAAAGACAAGTTTGTGCTTGCGGTGATAGACAGAAGCGATGTAGATGGAACGATTGCCCCTGAAAAGTGGAGAATGATACCGGCTAAACTGGCAACAGTTTTCCTTGGTATCAAGAAGGAAAATCTGGGCCCACCTCCTAGTTGTCGCAACGGCGGATGGCATCAGGGCCATGTGAACCTGATCGTTTACACCGATCAAAGATCTTGTGATATCTACAGGCTGGCTATCAGCAAACTTGGGGAGGTATGGCCGGATTCTAAGCTCGAGGTTGTTGCAAGGGAGGACATCCCGAGCAGACCAAGAACTGGATGAAATACTCCAGATCATTCAAGTCTACAATCCAACGATCCCTACACATAACTGAAAGGTCGCTAAGCTGGAGAAGCAAAAGGTCAAATCGTCATAAATAATGAGTCTTATGTTCCTTGGGCGAAGACTGAAGGTCTATAGCTCGTCTGTAGTGACGTCTGCTGCCGTCCCTTAAATCGATAAAGAGGTAGTGGATATTAAGCAAGATCTGTTGCTGTATGAATATTTGGTCGGTAGTGGACTTTTCTGGCCCAAATCCGGTACCATCAGGTTCAGGTTGTTGAGAATGCAATGCCTCTCTTGTTCGCGCAGTTTAGAGGGTCTTCTTTCTTGAGCTTTTGGATAGTGAATCCTTCGATATTTGCAAAGTTTAATACCTGTCAGACTGTGGAACTCTCTTTATTTTTGTTTTTCAGGAAACAGTTGAAGATACCGGATCCGAGAGCGCTTCGGGTGATATAAATAAGAAGGCCAAACGAAGACGTCGATATTTACAAAAGCGGCGGTCTGTTGTCAATCCGGACGAGAATTTCTATTTCTATTGGCTAATGGTGCTAACCGTATCTGTTTTATATAATTTATGGACGTTAATTGTTCGACAGAGTTTTCCCGAACTGCAAGTAAGTCTAAGGACCTTTCTTCTATTGGTTATGTCACGTATCTATCCAATTCCATTACAGAGTGCAGTTCCGAGATTCTGGTTGCTGTGTGATATTCTAACTGATGTTGTTTTTGTTCTAGATATAGTTGTTCAATTGCGTACAGGATATCTGGAACAGGGTCTAATGGTAAGGACACACATTTTAATAAATCAATCAAACAAGACAAATATGAATTTTTTTTTTCATTTATTTATTTATTAGGTATATGACGACGGTAAACTTGCCTGTCATTATATACGTTCCAGAGATTTTTTCCTCGATTTAGCCGCTTTGATCCCATTAGATTTACTACAGCTGAAGATTGGATCCCATCCACTTTTACGTTTTACGCGCTTTTTAAAAGTAATAATTTTGCACTATATATTTATGAAAACACATTGGTTTGCTGTAGCTTTACTAAAAGTGATTTAATTTAAAGGTTTATCGTTCCATAAAATTTTACTACATTGTCGAAAGTCGTACGGTTTGGCCAAATTTGTGGCGCGTTGTCAATTTAATTCATATCCTTTTGATTCTTGCACACTGGTTTGGCTGCTTTTATTATTTATTATCCGAAGCGGAAGGATTTCAAGTAAAAACAAAAAAATGAAATATATTAAATTAAATTGAATGGCTTTGAGATTGATTTTGTTTAAAAATTGATTTTGTTTATAGGGCGACTGGGTGTATCCCTATCGTCCGGGTGATTATGCAACTTTAACACGAAAATATCTTGGAAGTCTGTACTGGTCGACATTGACGTTGACTACAATTGGGGATCTACCGACACCCGAAACAAATGCTGAGTAAGTTTAACTTAAAAAAAAAAATGATTAAATATAATTTTTAAGGATTTTGAATGGAGGTTATTACACAAAAAATTTTAAATTAGTTTTCGTTTTATTTGTTTTTATTGTTTTGTTGGAGTTTTAAAGGACTCTGTCATTAAATGTCAGCAGCATGATTGTTTAGAAGAAAGTTTTCATCCTTCATTCACTTTTCCCTTTCCCTTTCTGTACGTTGATTTGATTTGAGTGACAACTGAAATTGGATAGCCTCAGTAGTTGCATCACGATTTAACTTCCTAGACCTTAAAAGACCAATTTCTGTAACAAGCTTCATTCTAAGCTTATGTGAAACTGCCTCAAGTGAAACACAAAATAAATCAAGACACCTCTTTATACGTGCGTTGCATCTAACGTCTTTCAACCAAGTTCGGTTTCTACGAAACCTTGTGAACTATTTCAGACTCCAAGAGCTTTGTATTCGTAGCAAGCAAGACTATTTTTATCGTTCTTTTCTTATATTTGTATCCGAGGTTTGTGGTTGCTTCGTAACTATGGTTTTTTTTTTCCATGGCCGGGCAGTTACCCCGGCGGCACAACCCCCAACCTGGAGGGCCAGTTCCATCGTAGAAAGATTGGCAAGTCGAGTCCGGATGGACATCGACCAGTACCCGACGGTTACCACTTGGAGGTAAAATACGCACAATTGATGTGTAGAAACAGTTACAACACTGGGCATCGCCAAGTTGACACCTCTCAGTGCCTACCCTATTTCTACAACATCCAACCATATATATCCATATATCCATGCTCCGTAGAGCAGTCAATACCTCGGGTATTCATATGTTCCGAAACTATTCCATTTGTTGACACATTACGTACAGAGCCGGTGAGTAACTTTGGGCGTGTAATCCCATTTGCGACCGATGGTTCTCTTGTAAAGGGCTATCAAAACTTTTTTGACTTGGTCTGTGGTAGTGGGTTTTCAACATAACTTCTTGTCGAAAATGACGCCAAGAAATTTGGCCTCATTGGAAAAAGTTAGTCTTATGCCGTTGAGTTTTGAAGGAATGGTTGCAAGAGAAGAGAACTAGCTCTATTTTGTGTGGGTTTACCTGAAGCCCAGATTCATCTACTTAGTACACGACAATCCAAAAACGTCTGTACCTTAAGTGTCAGCTCCGATAGTCGAGATGGTAGAAGGTACAGTCTTCATAACGAATTTCACTAATTTTTTACAAAAAAAAAAAAACAGCGCGGACTTCATGTAGACATCGGTAATGGGTAAACATTCGTTTGATCTACCTTCATCTAGGAGACTCAAATCACATACAGTTGGGTTTGCTGGAAACTCAATCGTTCAAGAAAGAGCTGTGCTACTCATCTTTGCCTTCTTATCCCAAAGAAACTGCCACTAGCAAGAGTTATTCTTCTTTTGATCTCAACACTGGTGTCATTGTCCGAGTTTATAGCGAAGCCTATAGACAAAGTCGCTAACTTCATCAAAGATGTATCTGTCTACGGTGACGTTCTGTCTAAGAAGTCGATGTTTGGTGTCCTGTCTTGTTGAGAACATATACATGGACCGTTAAACTCGTCCTCGTCGCTTCCGTCTCAATACTCACGAAAGCGCTACTGACATCAAGCTGCAATCTTATGTCAATATCGTCGGCGTGTGCTAGTAATTGGGCGGACTTCGGAAAGATTGTGCCTCTGGTGTTGGTGCGTGAGTTTTGCCCACTTATTTTAATAACGATGTAAAAGAAGTCGCATAGTCTGATTCTTTTTTTGACATCAAAGGTCTAGGTGAAGTTTTTACCGACCTTGATGGATGAGTTTGGCAGGGATACCAAAACTAGACATTGGTCTGTATAGCTCGTCTCGATAAATGTTGTCATACGCGGCTTAAAATGGATAAAGAGGTTGTGGATATCGATTTGGAGCTCATAGGTTGGTCGATGGTGGACTTTCTACTAAAATGGACCAATCAGATTGTTGAGAAACAGTTTGAGGGGTTCACACAACATGACAGATCAGATATTGTAGGTGATGTTAAGAAGTTAGACGCCTCTGTAGTTGGCGCAGTTCAGAGGGTCGTTTTTCTTTGATAGCGGACAAACAATGCTTAGGTTCTATTTATCAGACATACTTTAGGTTAGGTAGGTAGATGTCCCGTACGACTCACTTAGGATCAGAGCATCACAATGGATTCATACTTTCATCCGACCATAACTTACAGACGGCTTGGTGTAAGCTCCTTACCATGATATATCCTTCCGATTTGATCAACTTAGCAGCTAGGCCTATAATTTCAGCAGCTTTGTTGAACTTAAGCTAAAAAATGGTTACCTTCACTTCGTCCAAATCGAGTGGATGGAATTATTGGTCCACATCGTCCAGGCGAATGGTTCAATCTGCCTTACAGCGGGATTCGGTTCATAGCGGAAATAGTTCTCCCACATCCTCAGCATCGACTTAGTTGTTCTCTTGATCGTCTTTGTAGGTTTTGGCTCATTTTCTGTAGCCTTGAGAGGTTCGTTTACCCTTTGATAAAACTTCCGAACGATCGCTCGCTTCTCATTGTCATTCTTTTTCCTTCTGCTCGTAGAGCTCCCGAGCTTTTCTAGTCCTTCTATGTCTTTGTATACCTCTTGCTTAGCTGCGCATGCTTGCCGCCCCTCGTCGTCAAACAAGGAGTTTCATTGCGGTGACCGAGTAAAACTCACCACGTCAATGCCACTGATCTTGATTCTGACAGCCTTAAGGATTAAGGGAAACTCGATCGAAACAGGATTTATCGATCTCTTGCGATTGTAGCCGTCTTGTATGTATAACCGAGGCTTGTAAGGATTGAATCTTTAGCTGGTTTGAAATATGTATCCTCACCTAGACAATCCTTATCGTAAGCCTGTCCTATACAGTCTTTTTCTAAAAAAAAAAAAACTCAAGTGTAATCAAAATCTTTAACAAAATTTTATTTTAAAGACCATCTTACTCGGTGGACGGCCCTAGATCCCTACCAAGACGTGGTATTAAATCAAGATTACTTCAGTTCGGTTCAAATTACGGGTATGACATCAATAAATCTAAATGTTTAAACAAAATATTATATTAGTGATCGTTGGGGCTGTCCGCCTAGTAACCTTGTGGTATAACCTTTAATAATGAATGTAAAACATCTAACAAAAAAACTACTTTGAATCAAAGTTTTCGAATAGAATTTTCTGAAAGCGACAGCCTTCAACGGTTAATTAATATAATATGTCCCATGAATGTCTTAAAATAAAATTCGAAAACTTTGAATTTTTAAGTGGGATACCACAATCTTGAGCTTCAAAAACTGTTTTTTTTTTCTTTTTCTTTTGCAGATATATTTTTACGATTGTTAGCTACTTAATAGGTGTGTTTATTTTTGCAACCATTGTTGGGCAAGTTGGAAACGTGATAACAAATCGCAATGCGAATCGTTTGGAATTCGAAAGACTTCTGGACGGTGCCAAGACGTATATGCGTCATCATAAAGTACCGGGCGGTATGAAACGAAGAGTTTTACGCTGGTACGATTATAGTTGGTCCCGCGGTCGAATACAAGGCGGTGGCGATATAAATACAGCGTTGGGCCTGTTGCCCGACAAATTGAAAACCGAATTGGCCTTACATGTTAATCTAAGTGTTCTGAAAAAAGTAACTATTTTTCAAGAGTGTCAGCCAGAGTTCCTACACGATTTAGTGTTAAAAATGAAAGCGTATATTTTTACACCGGGTGACTCGATATGTCGCAAGGGCGAGGTGGCCCGAGAGATGTTTATCATAGCCGATGGTATACTGGAGGTGCTGAGTGAGACTGGTAAGGTCCTGACAACAATGAAGGCCGGTGATTTTTTTGGTGAAATAGGAATTCTCAATTTGGACGGCTTGAATAAGTAAGTGGTCTTGTTGAGTTTGTGTGGACTTATGACGTTTTTTATTCTCTTAGACGGACAGCGGATGTTCGATCGGTTGGATATTCGGAGTTATTTTCACTGTCTAGGGAGGATGTGTTGGCGGCGATGAAGGACTATCCCGAGGCCCAGGAAATTTTACAGTCTTTGGGTAGAAAACGTCTTATGGAAGTGCGGTGTGTTAATAAGCGACATGCGAAAGCGCAAAGCGATAAGGAGGCGGCAAATCGTGCATCACAAGCGCATGCTCACGGTGATCAAGCTCAACCTCATCATCATCCCGGTGAAAGTGCCTCAAGAAGTATGGTAGATAAGATACGACGTGACGTGAAGGGTTTTAAAAGTGTTCTCAAGAAGTCACGGTAGGTATGATGTAGTTTCTTCCCTGATTGTAACTTACTTGTTGTTCCCGATCTTATAGAGCCTTGAGGAGGAGTAATGAGTCCCTAGAAATGCAGCCACTTCATAGTGTTCCGCCAAAGACTGAGAAATCTTCACTAAAGCGGATCTCACGGGTTTATTCGGACGAGAATGATCGGCATGAAGATCCGCCAGATCACCGTGAGAAGACACCCAGTCCGATTGGAGCTGGGCTGCCTCTGCTGCAGCGCCTTCGTTTGCTGAAAGAAAAACAGGTACAGATACTTAACGCTTATTGTATCGTTATGTGGTAGAAATGCTTTAGGATGTCATGCAAAGCGGTAATTTGAACTTATGAACACCTTCAATTATTTGTAACCTGCTTAAAATTTTTTATTTTCTTTTGGGTATGTACAGCAATCCCTTGGTTATCGTGCGATAAAAGATCGGTTTTCAGGGTCTTACTCAGCACAATCGTAGGATGGGTTGTCTAAAATAGGTGTTCAGTTTTCTTTGTGGCTTTGCTTCCTCTGGTATGAGCAGTCGAAGTATGACGTTCTACAGTAGAGAGCTCAATACCGAACCAAGTGGCACCCCACCCCACCTGTTTTATCTTAAAGTCCAGCTTTATAACGGAGCAATATTATTTAGCATCTTTCTTGCTTTCTGGCTTCTTGCCTATGGCCATGTAAACGACTGTTGAGTGTGACTTTCGAAAGGTGGATCGATCCAGAACTTGTCATTCCACACTTTGAAATTGTAACACTAATGTAAGTGGCGGGAGCTTCTGGCGAATTGGGGAGTCTCTACTTTGCCCTTGCCACGATGCTTTGGAACTTAGAGGTCTACAGGTTGATGAACCATTTCGGCTTAGCCGTTTTTCTTTTCTTTTCTTGGAGCTTCCCAGGATTGGTATAGTTTTTTTTAATTTTCCAGGACATATCCGTGTTCACCTTTGCTCAACCGATTGTTTGTTTCCCTGGCTAACGTCTGTTATCTCTGTACCTCCATTTGAAGGGCTCTAGTCTTTTTCACTTGCTTGCCAGTTTCTTGGTCACCATTTGACAGATTTTGTATTTTTTGCCACGACGAATTACATTCTTTTCGAGTTGTTTTTCCAGTCATTCTTGAGTGTTTTGTCTCTCCTCTTGATGTTTTGAAGAGGAAGTGCTTAATGTACCGTCAGGGGTGACCAAGTTCCCCCAATGTGTCGGACTTTTATCGACTAAATCTTCTTTTTCTTTAGGCGAACGAATCCTGGAACTGCTTCTTGCATAACTTCAAGGTGGTGCTCCTTTTCCTTACCTCTATGCGCTTTACTCTTCTATGGTCTTGATGGATTTATATGCTGTTCTCTTCGGTTTATCTTAAGCACTTCCTCGATGTAGGAGCACATCCTTTCCAGTTTTCCTTCCGTGCGTTTGGTGTTGTCTTGAGTCGAGTCGCCATTCTGACATGCTGGGCTCGCTGTTTTTTCCATTCTGTCTAGATACTCGTTAAAGCACCCATGACCGGCAAGAAATTGTGTAAGGTCCAATCCACCATGTTTCCGATCAGTCTTGCAGTCCCTTAGTTTCACTGTTCCATCATTCTTGCCAGCAACGCATCTACTGTTTCCGTTTCCCAAATTTGGCTTTCCTTTCGTTCGTACTGCTAGGTGGTCAATGTGGGTTATACCCGCGACGAGAACGATTAGTTCTGAGACTGTTTCGATAGGAGCTAGCCACCCGAAGAGCTCTTCTTCTCTGTACAGCTGTCATTTGTTTTCTCTACTTTTCGAGCAGGAGCGTATCAGTTTAGACGCCATGAGTAGTTTGCGCTTGCTTGCCGTAGGATCTCCCAGGTTTATCATTAGTTTGCTCAACGCTGTGGTGATCTATGTAATCCTTTCGAACGTGTATACTTGATCTACTGCCAATTCGTGAGCCAGCTAAGGCCTACCCGCATGTCAAATACAAGAGAAATACATCTGCTAGTCAGCAGAGCCATCTCTGTCTTTTCTGTTGCTAAGCTCAGCCTATAGTCTTGCATCTTGAACAAGACATGACTTGATGTGGGCTTCCTCAGTGTCCCGGGCTGTAATCACTGCCACGATATTGTCAGCATAATCAACCACATACGTTTGCTGAGGCATCTCAATTCGGAGCACTCAATTGAAGGAAATATTCCACAAGTCGGGTCACAGGATTGAGCCTTTTGCGGCGCTGGTGGTAACTTTCTTACTGTGGAGTCCCTCTATAGTTTCATAATTTACCTCTCTCTAAGGTAACCCTTCACCATTTGTGATATAACCTTGAGCTGTGTTCCAAGATCCCTGAGCTCCTCCCGACACAACTTCACAAGCTTTGATTTCACTTTTATAGCAGAGATTGCCTCTATAACTGCCTGGCTGTCAATGAAAAAGGTGATATCAAGCCGTACTGTCTTCATCGCAGTCTTACGAGTGGCTAAGATCTCCACTTGGAAACTCTTGCTGTAGTTCCGAAGGCAGACAGATTTGCTTATTTTCCAGCGGTTCGGAGAAGATCCGTCGGTATAGACGGTTATGGATTGCGTATTGGATGTTTGACCACTTTTCCATTGTTCCTGCTTGTGAGCGTGCTTAAAAATGGTCTAGGTATGGCGTTGTGAAATCAGTAATTGTCTTTAGGATCGTACTCCTCCAATGGCCACAACATGCTCAGGTATAGATAACATGAAGAAACTACTTCTAGACGATGATGACATCTGCAGAGGATGTGGTGATGAAGAGGCTCAGGAGGACACGGCCCTCTTCCTCTGTCATTGTCCAAACCCCTGGCAACTGAGAAACGGAACCCTGGGCAAATTCTTCTTCGATCACACAGACGAGCTATCGGATGGATCACGGTCAGGCCAGCTCAAAATTGCCAGGGCGTCTGGATTACTAGAACCAAAATGCGGTAGGAAACTTTTATGAGTATCACAAGGATGAGGATGTAACCGTTCTCATCGGCCCGCAAACCTAACCTACCCTAACCCATGACCTGTATTCTGTTTCCAACCGCTCGGATTGGCTTATTCTCAATGCACTATTGGCCGCAGATAGTTGTATAAAGATATCTAGAGGAAGTAGGTTGAGGATAGCCGGTTGTAGGTGGTTTAGCTGGCGGCTTGCCATCAAAAGAGGCTACCAAAGGCCGGTATGGGTTTTACATCCACAGAATTATTTTGAGATTTGGTTCCGAGGTTTTCCCAAATATTGTGCTGCGAGTTGAAGGCTATCGTGGCTTTTTTGAATTCTTTCATTGATGTTCAGCCTCCAGTTGAGTTTCTTGTCGATCACCGGTCCTAGATATCTGGCACTGTCCGAGATCCTCAGACGAATGCCCCCTACAGAAGGTGTAACAAATTGTGGTTATTTTTCTTGAATTGGTAAACAGTACAAGCTCGGTTTTCTGGGGATTAACTGAGAGTCCATATTTTCCGGTCCAGGTATCTAGGATCTTAAATGTCCCTGTTGTGTGCTCGCTGAGGGTAGGGTGATAGGTAGGGGTGGGGGTTCAGCATGAACCCAAGTAGCATTAGATATGCCTTTTCATTACCACGACTTGTGTGATCTGTCTGATGATATGGGTTGTTTGAGATTCGAGACAGTCGGTGCCTCGATCGTCGTTGAGGTACGCAGACTGACTCTTGCTAGTGCCGAACATTTGCAGAGGAAATGGGAGAGAGTTTGCGCAACTACCGCAGTGGGGGTTACATACATGGAATACCTAGTTTTGGCCGCATGGTCTCCAATTGGCCAATGCCCCGTTATTATCGCCGTTATTCTGGTGATATCTGGGCGGGTTCTGTTTATTATATAGTAGCTGAAGATAGGGAGGAATTTTCCTTCTGCGAGCAGCACGACGTCATCCGCGTAAGCTCCCCAAGACAGAGTTTCTAGGTTCCGTATGTATTAGTCCAGGGATTGCTGTATAAAAATCGTCTTAAAATTTAAATGTAGAGTAAGTGCGCTTCTGTTTGCTATAGCATGTGTATATTGTCATGCTGAACTATACAAAGTGATTCTGTGGTTAAAGTGGTTCAAGCCACTTAAGATCATTTAAAAGGGCAACACATTTACTGTACATCAATCAGTTAAAATCTAAGGACATGTCGTAAGTAAATGAAAGAAACAAAAATATGTGCTGTGAACGTGCATGTAGCGCTTCAAAAGCTTTGTCCAAACGTTTATTTTTCAAATGAAAGTCACCAGGAATATTAATTTTTATTTTTTTTAAATTCAATGTCACGCTATAAGAGTGCAAGCATATATAATTTAAAATAAAAAAACAATTTTTTTGTACACAAAATATTTTTATTTGCAAGTACCTACCCAATTTTTTTATGTCGTCTACCCCACTCCTAAAGTAGTTTTGTATGTGTTTTTATGTGTTTTGCACTAGGATCGCGAAGAGCGAGAAGTTAAGTCCACACCACCACAGAAATCTCCACCTCACTCAATTGTAACATCTACGTTGTCACCACAGGAATCGATACAAGAGGAACCGGATCAGGAGATGATTGAGGCACCACCAATATTGCAGCGATTGCAGCAGTTAAGGGCTAAAAATGAAATGAATGCGAAAGAGTCTATACTAACGGTAATTATTTGCACAATTTTTTAGTTTGATATTTAAGTGCACCGATCCAATTTTAATTGTCCAACTAAAGGGTCTTTCATTAAGTGCTTCCTATCTTTAAATTTAAATAAAACATGGTGTGTGTGAGATATCATCGATATTTTTTATTCGTTTGAAAGGGCTATCGATGCCGTTATATATGGAATATAACATCATTCAAATGTCCGCCGCGGCTTCTCTGGGTGGCGGGTATCCGATATGTCCAATCTTCCATGACTCTGGCGCATAAATCAGGCTGAATTTGACCGATAGCATGGGTTATGTTGGCTTTGAGGGGCGCTGGGGTTTGTGACTTATTTGCAAAGCCCCACAACGGGGTCAAATCGCACGATCTCGGTGGCCAGTTCACATCACCTCCACGTGAGATGACCATGCCCTCGAATCGGTCGTGCAAAATTTCCAATGTGGCGCGAGCTGTGTGGCACGTAGTGCCGTCCCGTTGAGACCACATGTCGTTGGTGTCCATATCATCCAATTAAGGCCAAAATAAGTTGGTAATCATCGACCTATAGCGCTCGCCGTTGACGGTGATGGCCTAGTCATCGTCGTTCTCACCGATGACGCCGCCAGCCTAAAATCCACACCAAACAGTGAATTTTTCGGGATGCATTGGACGCTCTTGGATCTCATGTGGATTGGTATCGTCCCAAATTCGACAATTCTGCTTGTTGACTTACCCATTCATCTAGAAATGGGCCTCATCGCTGAAGATGATTTTTCGATGAAAATTAGGGTCAGTTTCCAACTGCTCCAGAGCCCATTCAGAGAACACACGTCTTTGTCCATGGTCGTTTACCTTAAGCTCCTGGGTCAGTTGAATTTTGTACGGGTGCCGGCCCAAGTCTCGACGCAAAATTCGCCAAGTTGTGTTCTGCGAAAGACCGAGTTCTCGTGAGCGACGCGAAATCCACAGCTTCGGATTCTCCTGCACACTCTCACACTCGTTTCGTCGACGTACGGGTGTTGGTCGATCGTTTACTGGACTCAAATATATCCACCACACTGCGAATAGTCCTCTCGGAAGGACGATTGTGGCGACCGTAAAATGGACGAAGCGCGCGGAACGTTGCCCGAACAGAACACCCATTTTGATAAAACAATTTTATTATTTTCACGTGTTGTTGAACGCTATATCCGTCCAATTTGACGGATGTAGCTTCAACAGTATGGCCGCTATCAACTGTCAAAGTTCGGAAGTCCCTATTGAAAGACCCTCTATTTAGTTGGAAGAACTTAGCCAACAACTCCATAGTTTTAAGGACAGTTTGCTCATATATGAGGACGTCACTAGACGTACTTACCAACTAGGGTCACAGTCTTTACACTCAATTTCTTGTCTTGGTGTTGGAATACCACGCTGAAGCACTCAGACACAAAACAGGTCCAGTACTACTAGCTATATAGGTACAACCTTTTTACTGTGTCTCTTCGTCTTTCTTAGAAAGTCGAGTAAGAGTTTCAGTGGAAAGGAGCTTAGCAAGCACTCATCACATTTACCACCTGATACGAGCAAAGGCAGGACAGTCACATGGAAAGTCGTCACTTGCTCTATAAGCGTCACAAATAAAGGTACCACATTAGCCTAACTCGTTGAGATGTTTGGCAAAGGCGTAGTGATCCAGTCGTTTCTGCTGAAAGACAGCAAGAATGCCGCGGACTTCTTACAGACATCAGGAAGGATCTGTTTAGTTTGCCTGCATCCTGGAGAGTCAAACTGCCTACAGTTGCTTTTGCTAGAAACCTAATCATCGATAGAAGTCCTAACAGAAGATAAGGGCAAACCTTACGTGGGCGTAGGGCCGTAAAAGTTCTCATCTGAATCTTGCCTCGCACGTTCATCGGAGAACTTATTTCCGGTAATTCTTTCGCTGTGTCCAGGGACCCAGATAAGGCTTAACAACTTCAGTCCTCCAATCGAATTCAAACTAGACCTGCATTTTCGAACAATTTTGGATTGAATAAGACCACAAGCGCAGCCTAACTGTCGCTATAGACACAATATAGTTCGCAGCCATAAGTATTGAAAAAACTCTTCACTTTGAAGACAGACACATATACTTATACCAATGTGCAGTCTAACGTTGTCGCTTTCCACAAAGACTCCAGCACCTGAGCCATCACTGGTTTTGTAAAACTTCGACTACATGCCTTACCCGACTCAGAATGTGGTGAAAACCAATCTTGTACACACTAGTCTTGATTTCGGAACCATTGCGTATGGTATATCCATAAGATTTGAGTCAAAGGTCCTCAAAACTCCAGTGAGTGTTATACCAGAAAACACTTCTCTTCGAACGGAAGATGACTCTGATTGTTAAGGTGCAGCGCAGGCCAGTTTTTTAAAGCTTATTCCACTAGACAACCGACGTATATGCTAAGGAAGATCTTACAATCGCTTTATAGGGTTATAAAACAGTTTTCGGTGATAAGCCACATGTCCTGCCGAAAGCGCCCTGGCACTGCCAGAGCCGCTTTAAACTCGATCTTTTTCGACCAAGGAAGTTGCCTGCTCAAGATTACTCCTAAATAATTCGCTTCATTGGCGATTGGGATTCTGACCCCTGTGAAGACTGTCAGTCCAGCCAGCTTCCTCTTTCTAGTGAAGAGAACGACTTAAGTTTTAAGAGGATTAACTAGAAATTCATTCCGAGTGCACCATCCGTCAATCACATTCAGGGTTATCTGCGCCTTAGAGCAGACAGTTCGCCTGAGCCTGAGTGTAAATGCGAGAACTGTTGACATCTACTTGTTTGTAGCATCAGCATCAGAGCATAAAACCGAGGGAGTATCTTTCCCTTTCAAGGGCCACCAAAGGATAGGAATTCAGCGCCAGTCTCGTTGGCAAATATTACCACCATCTCTTGTGGAACGCTTTTTCGCCATCGTGATCAGAGTCTTTCTTATGCGACGACAAGCAAATATTGTGGACTTCACATCTTAATTACTAACCTTCAATGGCGCTACAATCCGAGGCGGACCTGGGCCTCAATCAACAAGCGTCTTCATCCAGCTTGATCGTTAGAATTCACATCAGTATCACGGATTTCTAACAAAAACAAGAACGGAATCCACTTTGGTGTCCTTTGGTCTCTTATCGTTCGTTAACTCCTTCCAGGATTATTCGAGCCATTTTTTTTTTTTTTGACAAGGAACGCGTAAAGCCACCATAGGGTGGATTGGTGGATTCAACTCTTCCAGTAGCATGGGCGAGATGCCAGGTATGATCCCTATCACTGTTGACATACGGCCTCCATGTTGCGCCCCTTGATAGCTATCTCAGCATCTGCTGAATAGTGTACGAATGTATGCAGTCTGGTTCTAGGGAAAAGGACACTTTTTTTCTACCCCGATCGGATTGCCGGCTGTGAATTGCTACGAGAGAACATATTGCCTCGCAAAAAAACGGACCCGATTTAGAACGATTATACGGTTCGTAAAAGGACAATTATTTAAGAGCATGCTCCTGAAATGTTTGAGAAAGGATCATGCCTGGGACTGTGAAGGATGGAAGGCGGAATTAGTTCAGGCTCAGACCCTCCACGATTCACTGGTTTGATAGGTTACTGCATGAATAGCCAACAATAATCCGCATTGATCATCGTCAGAGTAAGGTTAGGTTAGGTTGAGTGACTGTCCCTACTCAGCAAGGACACACTAAGGCTAGAACAAGGCCCGTTGTGATACCACGTATAAAAAGCGGGTGACGAGCATCAGAGACCTGTGTCGCAACCGTCAGAGTTGCTCCAAGATTCCTTATGCGTTTAAGAATTTGTGGCTCGTTGGAGCTTTCATCTGAATGGCCCAGCCACTAAAAAGTGATGCTTCTGAAAATCGTCTAAACTGATCCTCGTTTAAGATCAGCAGGCTACCATCTAAACCTTTCACTATGTATTGTTTAAAGTTCTAAGCGGCTATTAGGTCCTTCTGTAACCGATTTGCAACTTCTTTGACTTGTCTTGCGAAGCCGTTGATGCGCTTTCGTTTCGTTATGTCAAGACTCAGTTCCCTTCGTCGCCTCTCTATAGCTGATCGTTACATGTTTTTGGTACAGTTCGGTCTACATTTCTGTCGGAGTGTAATACTGGAAACGGCATCGATACCATCAGCAACTCGTGTCCGTGCATCCTGGACTCCCAGAACCGTCAGATGTATTGACTTTTGGTGTTGCTTTTGCATCAGTTGACGATAGGTTATGGACCTATCGCTGATTCACCCATTCCCCCTCAATCGGCTTTTGTGTAAAAGCTAGGCTTATGTACGAAGCTATTAAGCTATTAGGCTCATCCTAATGGTTGATCCTGCTTTTGCGGTTGAAGATAATTTTTCTCGAGACCCGTCGCTAGGTCTAAGTTCTTCAAACACTCAATCCGTCACAGGACTAGTTTTGAATACTTTTGCGACTTGTTATGATCTTTGCTTTAGGTTTCCTAACCTTCCCTTAACCCGAAAAACTGATTCTTTTTTTCTTTTTTTTCAGGAACCAAGTGGAATAACTGGAGCACTACCAATTCATGAGACGACATCACTAGGAGTAACATCACCATCCTTCCACCAAACGACAGAATGTCCACAATTACCACCACGTGCTCCTCAAAAACCGGAGAACACAACTCCAGCCGTCAGCAGCAGTGATCACAGCACTGTCAATTTAACTGCGTTAACAATTTCAAAACCTACCATGAAGGTGTCATTCAAACAAAGGATCCAGCAGTTACAATCTGGCACAACTGATCACAGTGCTCCGCCAAGTGTCAAAGTTGCAGTTCCCGAACCATCTGCGAAACCCCCTGACATCCATGAACGCAACAAAATGTCCAAAATTATACCGACAATATCGAACAACATTACGAAAGCATCAACCAGTTTAACTCTGTGCGCCCAGAAGTTAAGCAAATCCGCCGTCTACTCATCGGAAACCTCAATCCGACCATGGTCCAAGCTAAAATTCGCCACATTGATGCCATCCAATAGTTACACGAGCCTAACGAACTACGGCACTGGGAACGAGTTCAAGTCGATAAAAAACCATTCAGCCGATAGTATCTCAACCGTAGCAGGTGGCAGTAGTAACAATGTATCACTGAAACCTCCTCCTACGGCGAGTTCGGGTGCCAAAAGGAAAACGATTAAGTCATTCAATTTGGGAGGCAAACCAAAGTTCTACAACTCGGTGTTTGACCTATCACCCGAATACAATGGCTTGCCGTTTGTCAAACGCCTTAAGATACTCAACGAGCGACAGAAACTGGCCGAATTGGAAACGGCACTGCAAACGCGCAGCTTTAGTTTAGACAATTCGAAGAGCCAAATCGAAGTACCCTTCTCGGAGTCATTGTATCGCAGTCACAGCGATGCTTCGGGTATTTATTCACATTTAATGCCATCAGCTGGGGAGGATTCAAATCGAACATCAAAAGATAAACTAACGCTGTGCCTGCAAGACTGCTCACCCCTTAGTCCAGAGTCCAATGAGACTGTCGAACGGAGAAAACTCAAGAGTATTCTTAAGAAACTGAGCAAAAGCAATGATGGTAGTCCACGACCACGACAAGATCATCCCAGGGGTCTGCTAAGAGCACCAACACTTGAAGGGTACGTGGCCAGACACAGCAAATTGCTGAAGAGTGTAACCTTCAATTCGACTCTTTCTAGCCCACCACTAAGTGCCAACAGTGTTGTCGGCAGTTATAGTGCTGACAGCACTGCACAATCCGAACGTTTTTTATTTCCTTCCGTTTTTACGTCATCGAATGATGCGTGTAAATATAAATTATTATCCCCGCCCGTTGCACATAAATTTGAAGCAAATAACAGTGATGATTGTGGTGCCAATGAAGCTATAGAATTGCCTTCGTTTTCGTTAAAAGAAGGCCCATCCAATGGACACAATTTTGCTGCTGTTGCCGCTCCGAAACAAGTTAACAATATCCAAGGTAAGAATTGTTTTCCTTATTTTTTACTTAAGATCTTCTGATGGAAGCCTTTCTTCTTTTAAGAACTTTAGGTTCATCGACCCACGAAGATGGGCTGCAGCCACTGTCAATTATGATATTCTTTGCGGTTCAGACTTGACTAACTGAGATTTAAGAAGCAACTTTTCCTTTGACTAGATTTTACAGATCGTGTTCTCAGTAGTTAGACCATCAAGGCAACAGCCTTGTGGAATTTCATTTTGAGACTTGTCATCGCCTATCGATCACCTTTTTCTACTTGTAGGCAGCTGTTTCGGTTACAATCTTCCTCTTCTTAGAGAATCTACAGATCGTTATTTCGACTAGGCCGAGCCTAACTGTGTGCCTGTTCGGGACTGATGTGACTTCTCCTCAGTTCCACCATCACATAACTAGAACCTACAGCAGATTGCCCTTTCAATTAGAGTTTTCCCTAAAATTGAAAGGGCAAACTGCCATCAAGCCTCTTGTAAGTCCTTTAGTTTCTAGGAGGCTGGCTATAGTCCTATTGACAAACCGGTTTAGTTTCACCACAAAATAGTTCAGAAAATAATAGAAGAAGAGCTACAGTTTATAACCGTGTCATTGCACTTTAAAATCTAAGGCAGTCTTCGGAATAAGACTTAGGCTAGGGAGGAGGGTTACTTAGAACAGCATTTAGGTCGATTTCATTATATCATAGCAGGTAGGTAATCTAGAACCACTTTTAAGGGATATTCCAGTCGACTGCGAGGCTGAATTTACAACGGAGGGTAAAGTTCCGACTTTAAACAAGCGTTTGTGTCGATCTTTTTCTTGAAGGTGTAAGTGTTTGTTTCGTTTACGGAGATCGTCAAGAGTAGATCCATCAATATCGGAAGCTTGTTGTTGCCTTGTAACTAGAAGTTTTACCGTCAACACAACCCCCAACTTCGTGGGCCAATTTCATTGTAGAAACTCCTAGGACGAGGGGTGGATTAGACCGATCCCAGCAGCCCACATCGGGGATACGAGCGCTGCCATTCGCCACCATGTTTTTTCCAAGACTCTGGCTTAGACTTGGAAATCCTAATCAGAAATGTCCAGAAATTTTGGAATAGCTCCAGAAATGTCGGAATAGCCTAGATAAGGTGCCGTCTCTATGCCAAACATGATTTTTTGCCAAGCTTTGACTTGAAAATCCTTATTAGACTGAGCTCCTGATATGTCCTAGTAGCCCAGATGAGGTGCCGTCTTTGTGCCAAACATGCTTTTTTGATGCGATCATGAGCATTGTCGTTCCAGTTTAGATGGACATCCATAGTTAAGCCCAAATTCCTTACTAATCTGGAACACTTCTGGGATTTGCAAAGACGAATTGACAGTTTCCTTTGCCTTTAGAGCTCGTTAAGACTTTCCAACTAAATAGGGTATGCTTTGCATTTTTTGTTTTTGTTTTCTGAAACTCGAATGCTTCATACACCATCAGTGGAAACCAATTTCCTGCAGTGTGTCGGACTCCTATCGATAAAACCGCCTCCATCTCCAGACGAATTAACCCTGGAACTGCTTCTTGCATAACTTCAGGGTAGTGCCACTTTTACCAGCCTCTAGGGGCTCTAATCTTCTTGACGGATTTATGTCCTCTTCACCTTTAGCACTTCTTCCATTAAGGAACACCCTCTGCTTCTGTTTTTTTTCGCTCGTACGCATTACTGAACCGATGTTGCCCGATGTGACACCATCTGCCTCAGTTTCTAGCCTTCGTCTTTCGAAAAATGTGTGGTTGGCGTTGTCTTAAGTCGAGTGGGCTTGTTGTCTTTCCCCATTCTATGAAGATAATCGTTAAAGTAAAGAATTGTGTGACCTCCCCATACCTTCGCCACGTTCAGTCCGTAATGTTTTCGATCAGCCTTGCAGTTCATATTCCCCTGACTTTTCACATCTGCTCCAGCGTTCTTGCCAGCGTTGCCTGGTGATTTCTTTGCCGTTTTCATCTATCCTCTTCTTTCTCTCACATACCTAAGTATTCTCTTTCTGTCTCTAGGAGATCCTTGGGGATTACTCCTGCCATCACCCCAACGGCTGGTTCTGTACCGCTGCCATTCGCTTTGTGTATTTTTCATGGTTGGACGCATCAGCCCAGATCTCACATCCATATTGAAGGATAGAATGCACGGCTGTCATCAAAAGTTTTCGTCGACTTGCCTTTGATCCTCTCAAGTTTGACATTAACCCTTTCGGATGCAGACTTGATCTTCTGCCAATATGTACTTAACTACATCTGTAACCACCACTGACCTACCTTTACCCCAAAGAAAATGGGGATCTGCCTAGTTCCTAGTCAGCAAGACTATCTCTGTCTTTTCTGTTGCAAGGCTAAATCCCTGATCTTGCATCCACGATTGGACGCGTCGTATGACTTGGTTGCGATGGCGATGGTGTAGTGGGTACTATTTTCGCTTGTGACCCGACCTGTGCAGGTTCGAGCCCACAGAAAATAAAGAAAGAAACCAGCAAAATTGGAGTTTCTCAAACCACTACAACAAAAAGGGGTTTCTGGACCGAAAAGAGTCTGAGTGCTCCTGGGATTTGGAAATTTCCTTAAAAAAAAATTACTTGGTCCAGCTGTTTTTGAGCATCTTCGGTGTCTTGCACGTTGGTCACGTGGCCCCATTCTTAGGATTCCATCGTTAGGAAATATTCCATAAGTTGGGTCCTAAGATTGAGCCCTGTGCGACATTTCTTTCATTTACGTTCCCCTTGTCTGTGTCAAAGATTAGCTCTCTGTCTCTAAAGTAACTTACCCTCATCCGTAAGAGATATTGTGGCACGACGACAGTCTTCTCTAAGGTCTTCAGCATATCCCTCCAACTAGTGGATTCAAAAGCGTTTCTTACGTCTAGAATTGTTAGCACGACGATTTTTCTTAAATGGCTTCTGCCCTGGACCTCCTTTACCGCTCCTATTGTTAAGCGTTTTTTCTGAACCCGTGTTGCTTTGGTAGATAGGTCGTCTGCTCTCAGAACTGCTGCTGAAATTCGTGGCTATAAACTAGTACTTACACTACGATCTGACTGTAGCTTCTCCTGTATAACATGTCCAACAACGTTTCCCTTAAAACACTTTCAAAGCTATCAACCCACTTTAACCCATTTTATCTTTCAGGTTTACCGGACCCAAATGAATACTTTAGTCAAATACTAAGTGGAATCAATAATGTCATATCGTCACAAATGAGGGAAATGCATCTGAAGTTCGAAAGTCAGTTCCTGATGATGCAGTCTGAAGTCCAGAAACGCGACGCCATTATATCATGTTTGCAATGCAAAATCAACCAAATGCAGTCGCACGATACCAATTTAACTCCAATTGGTGTCGCCAAAAACGACAACAACGATGAGTCCCGGCCATTGGAGAACGATAGTTCTGGCTCCTCGGGAGAGCTTCTCTTTATGGTACGTATGTTCATTTCTAAAATGTAATTTTTTTTTTTTTGAAAAACGTGATTTTCTCTATAGCGCGGTGATTCTCTGGACACAGTATTTGCATCATCACCGCCTCCATACTGTGAATTGGTTCCTTGCAATTCGCCCAGTACGAGCAGACAATTGCATGTCGCCAGCTCTGTGAAATGCAATCGAATTCTCAGCAAAAAGAGCTCACCCAACACAAAAGCTTTACTACCCGATGTTATGGTGTCAAATGTGTCAGGAAACCTAACATCGTTGTCCAACAACATAATACTCGATATTGGAGAAAGTTCCTCCTCCAGTTCGAGTACATCGTCGAGCCAATCCAATCTCAACGATGATGACGAAGAGGCCGAAGAGCCAGAACGTTTGGTCCATCACAATGACTGGGAAGTACGAATGTTAGCCGCCGAATTGGATCGTCAAGAGAGAAAACGTGGTCAATCCCTATCGGATAATGTGGCCGAGCTTAAGCGTTACGGCCGGCTATTGCATCGGAGAAGAAAACTAAGCGACACCGAAACGGAATTCAGCGAAACAGATGTTGAAAACGTCCAAACCCGACCCAGGGCCAGTAGTTTGGATCAATTCAATCTCAGATACGGCATCGGCAGGGGTATCTTCAAGGCGATGAGCATCGATCGGGGCAAAGATAAACTTTGAGTTTTATCATTATTATTTCAATTGTTCTCCATGTGGCAAGGAAAGGATCTAACCAAAAGAATCATATACCTCCTTACGTCTTACAGGTTAATAATTCGAGATACAAACGGAATCTAATAGCTTTAAAAACAAATGAGAAACCTTTTAACATAACAATAGACACTAGTTGAGATATTATATATATACAACATACATACATATATACGTAGACATTTAAGTCTTAAAAGCGCAAATATATAAATGTAAAGGAGAAATCGCGGGGTTCATGTGTAGTCCTGTGGAAAAAGGAATTTGTAAATTTTATTTAATAAGGCAGGAGTTAGTCCGTTTCTTAAAAAAAAATTTTGTTATTGTATACGCGCTTGTAAGAAGGGAAATTATTTTTAGCTTTAACATTAAGCAATAAGGATATATCATCTGTAGTTCTATATACTCGTGGGTCTTCCTCAGGCTTGACATTAAGCCGCGGTCTCTCCTTTACACAGATTGTAGTAGCTTGGTGTATGCGATGATTCTGTGATGAGTTTTTGGCGATACCTTTCATCGAAAGTCCTATGGAAACAGGAAAGTCATGTATAAATCTTACTTACTTACTTTAGGCGGCGCTACAGTCCGAGGTGGACCCGGGCCTCAACCAACAAGCGTCACCAGCCAGTTCGATCTTTAGCTAGCTGCCTCTAAGTTGGTTGAGGTCCCCTTCAACTTGCGTGCGCCAACTGAGTCACGGTCTTCCTCTACTGCGCTGTCCTTCGGGGGTGGATTCGAAGATTTTTCGGGCCGGAGCATTGGTGTCCATCCGCTCTACATGACCCAGCCACCTCAGTCTTTGGACCTTCACTCTTCTGGCTAAGTTAATGTCGCTGTACAGTTCGTCGTTGTATCACCTCCTCCACTCACCGTCTATGCAGACGGGACCGAAAATCACCCGAAGAATTTTCCTCTCGAATCAGCCAAGAGCACCCTCGTCCATCATCAATCCTCTTCCTTAAAAATTAAGGTTCAGTATTTTTGGCTCGAGTTGTGAAACGCTGTCGCGAAGAGCTCAAAACTCTCACCACGAACCACAACGTAACACTCTGGTGGATCCCGGGACACAAAGATATCCACGGGAATGAAATGGCGGATGAATTAAGAGCTCGGAACAGGACCTATCACTGGACGACCACTCAGTTCTGCCTCCCTAAGCTCTCGTCAAATCTAGCATTGCACTAGACTTTTTTTTTATAATTTACTAGCGCTAAAGGGGTTATGAATACCCTCATGATGCTAATCAACACAGCGCTAGTGTTGGTGTAGAATGACTGGGGAGAAATATTGATACTGTTGCCATTGCTTATAATTCACAGTATTTCTTTCGGACATCTTGTCAGACTTCCAAAGACAAGCTGATGAGAGATGGAGCGCATTCTCATCATGTCGCATCACTAGAAAACTCTGGACAAATATCAACAAGTTTTTATCTAGACAGATTAAACTAAGCTGTCTTCACAGGGATCATCATAGGCCGCAACCTACTTGTCCACCTTAGGAGAATACGTTTACCTACAGACGAGCTATGCAAACGCTGTGGTAATACAGACGCGGAAGGGAACACAACCCACTTCTTATGCGAATGTCCCAGCTTATAGGTATGTGGAAGTGGTTGAAACTGGTAAACCTACCAGAGACACAAGTAGACACGTTTTGATACCACAACTCACGTGGTCCCAGCTTATACAGAACAAGGAAGACGGCCCTCGGTGAATACTTTTTCAACGACCTGTCAAGGAAGCCACCAAAAGCCATTTTAAAATTTACTACGATTTCAGGATGGTTCAGGGAGGCTGAAAATAGTCATTCATAACCCCAAAGGAATACGTCTAATGGTGGTAACTCGCACGATCCCGTCGGCCAATTTGAAGTGTCCATTTCGAGAAATCACACGTCCTGTTTCACCAGTTGTGTGGCATGTGGCGTCGTCCTGCTGAGAATAAACATCGTCCACGTCCATAGTATCAATTTTAGACAAATAAAAGTCAGTCTACATCGTTTGGTAACGCACTCCACTCCCGTTGTGGATGGAGAGGTTGCTCCACTATTCCTCTTGGGTTTTCGGAGCCCCAGATGTGACAGCTTTGTTTGTTTACGTACCCAGACAAATGGAAATGAGCCTCTTGATCTTGTTCATTCATTTCCAGCCCCCAATCAGCGAGAGCGGTTAGGTTGAGCGTGGTCGGCTGGCTTCAGTTTTGTGTCAACTAGACCTTATAAGCATGTAGGTCACGATCTTTATGCAAAATGCGGTGCAAAGTGGTTGCGGATAGACCCAATTCCTGTGATCGTTTGGAAATGGTGATATTTTCAGCTGACCTTGCCGGACGAACACGGGTTGGTGTCTTCATATCCCTAACCTATCCAGGACGTTCAAATTTATCGATTAAATTCACTATAGCTGTGCGAGTGAAGGCGCTTGATGATTACCAGAGTGAGCCGTGTACAGCTGAGTTGCACTCGGCGACTTGTCCATAATGATATAGATGGAGGCTCTGCTAATAATTCTGTCAATCTGTGAATTCCAGGGCATTTTGCTGTCCAGGATGATTCTCATCTTCAGACAATGAGATAGCTTTGCCGAATAGAGCAGACTAAGCTTTCTTTCTACGATTACTCTCTCTCCAACTGCATAGCTGGTGCATTTTAGAATAGATTAGGAATTAAGGTGGTCCTTGGTCCCTTATCACTGCTGCCACAAGTGGGCCTATTGTGATATCCTCTTCATTAGAGCTCCTCCACGATGCCGGAGAGCGCGATAAAACCAGCGATGTCTTTGGGTGAACGGGTGGTTATATCTTCCGTCACGAGATAGTATTTACCTAGAAAACGAAGACGTGTTCTTGTGAGGCAGTTACAGTGGCAAATACTAGTTCTGCTGATTCTTCATCCTAGTTGCACATCCTACACGAGTTATCCTGTGCTAGTACGAACTTTACAAAACGTTTCCGCGATATTTCCACCGTTTTTGCAGTGAACCTTCACTACTTGAACACGTTGTGCTAGTGTTTTACTTATCAAAAGTCATCGCAATGATAAATTGATGTTGGATGATCCTTTCTATTTACGCTACGATGGATCGTAAGCACTCTTATGGGCAATTCTGTGTCTCCAAACCAAAAGCTAAAAGGCTCACCAACAGAATCTCGCCATACATCAATACGTAGAGAAACTTAGTAGAAAAAAATTCTTAAGTCAATCTAAATTAGATAAAACATAAGTAATATTAAAAAAATAAAATAAAACACAAAAGCTTTAAGAACCAAAAGCCAATAAAAATAGATTTAATAAAAATCTAGTATTAATAGTTAACATTTATAGCAATTAAGTAAACAATAACGTAAACTTTTATCTTATTTTTCTATTTTTCTTTATTTTATAAAAAAACTAAAAACAAAACACTATTTGTTAAGTTTTACTGTAATAGGGTTTCAAAATGTTTAAACAACGTAAATTATATTTTATTGAAACAAAGTATATCACACTTTTAAGTTCTATTTACTATAAGTAGTATTAAATATAAAAAAAAAAAAAACAAGTTGAACCCTCCAGACCAAAAGCTAGTGATTTTAAGTTTTTTTTCATTTTTCTTTTTCAATAAATATTTTATTCAGTAGGATATATAAAAAAAAAAAAACTACTACATCGTATCATCCATAATCGTGACTTATAAAAAAAAAAAAAAAAAAACAAAAAGAAACCATTTTGGAAAAGATTTAAAAAAAATAAAACTTATTGCAGTGCCCAGTGTACCTATTCTTTTTGCATTACGCCTAAATTGTACCTTATTCATGTCGATACAGCCCAATAAGGGCTGTGTGCGAATGCTTTTAAAATAAAAAAAACAATTATTTTTCAATAGATTGTAAGTAAACATTTTTAATAAAACAAAAAGTAGATCCTTATGACACGAACGATCAAAAGTTTATAAAATAAAAATTTAAAAAAATAAAAAATCGATCTGATTTAAGCCAGTGTATTCTGGAAGTGTGTATGAAAACTCAATAAAATTCAACTGTACAGTGTTAAACAAAAAGAGAAAAATTAAAAAAAATATTAAAAAAAAAAAAACAACCTTTCAATAAATACAACTAACTAATATTTATATAATGAATGTTTTTCTTTATACTAATGCAAATTTTTAATTTAGGGTTTATGACTACCCTTAAACGAGAGCACGGGTATTAAAGGAATTAGAGGAGAGACGAAGGAGATACCGATGTACGTTGGCTTAAAGTGCTTGAGGATTGTAGTGATGAGGAAACACAGAGCTATGTAGATCGTTCCACCATATCATTATGGACCTGTCGTCGAATCTGTGGGAAAAACTGGAGAGTACAACCCAAGATGACATAAACTGATCGTCAGACCAATGATCACATATACAAGCGTTGTCTGGGGAACAAAAAGTAACGAAACTATCACAATTACGAAATCAGAACGTGTCTAACACCTAGCCGAAACCTGTATGTCAGGATGCCTTCGCACAACGCCAACTGCTGCTCTCAATGTCATCACTATGAAATTTCATTCGAATGGAAGCCAAATTAGGCATCCACCGACTCTTCCACTCCTTCTCTCCTCTTCTACACCCATAGAGGAGGACACTTATCCCTGCTTGAATCATTGGAGCAAAACACGATTTTCAGCATGCCTCCAGACGACATGCTACCCTAATACCATCAAGTAAGGACTGGGAGAACCACAAATCCTCTTATATCACCTTCCGACCTCGTCTGGCATACGGACGGGTCCAGAGTGGAAACAGGAACTGGTTCCGGAATTTTCGGAGAATCATCAGGTGCGAACTTCTCAGTCAGACTTGGTGAATCCTCGCCCATATTCCTAGCCGAAGTCTTTGTCATTAATCAGTGTGTGACTCGCCTGTTATTAAATCCAAACTAGTCCTAGAAACCCGCGAAGTAATTTCAGACCTTGCTAGGAACAATATGGTCATCCTTCACTGGATTCCTACACAATGTGGATTTGAGGGTAACGAAAAAACTGACTCACTGGCAAAAGACGGTGCGTCAAAAAAATTTCTTGGACCCAAACCCTTCTGTGGGGTAGGTAAATCATTCTTCGCAAGACACGCAAAGAGTCTTTGCATGCAAGAATCTAAGGAAGCCTGGCTCAATACACCAGAACAAGCATGCACTTCATTGTGAACCTCGATAGCAGCAACCTTAGAGCACTAATTGGACTTGTCATCGGTCACTGCCAATGAACAAGCACCTACATCGCATCAATAGATTGTAGATGTAGACTATGGCTTGAGAGTGAGGAGACCTCACTCGGGTCTGCCAGGATTTTATGGAAGCTAGTCGCCAAGCTAACTTCCACTTTTCTCCATTTATCTGCCGTGATGCTGCCATCGATGCCATTCCTATCAATGACCGCTGGTATAAGCTGGTCCTTCAGCACTTCGCTAAAGGGCCTATTCAGTTTTGCTGGTACAGAGGAAGTGTTGCAGTTAACCTTCGGCCTTTTTGGGTCCAGTAGAGACAACTCCGTCGACCTTTGTCGTTTGGACGTTAAGTCGATTTGATGATTCTATTCGCTCATTCAAGAGCGTTCCTTCTTTCTTCCGTGAGTTCTTCCTTCGGAATGATACCATAGCCTTCGAGGAGTCTGGAGACAGTGCGGCACTCGAGGTAATAGCACATAGACTGTCTGACAGGCCGCGAGCTCGAGGCAATACGGTGTGTCGATCTAGAAGGGTCTTGAGTGGGAACTAGTTCCCGGGGGTTGATGAGGGCACTCCACGCGGCTTTTGGCAAAGCTAGGGTCAGGTTCTGTGTCCAGAGCCATGGTTGCCAGCACTTTAGGAGCGTTGTTACCGGAAGCGAGCTCGGAGGCAGTACTTCCGGCACGAGTTGTATGACATCTTGATCCAGTCCACAGGGAAAAGAAGAAGGAGGAAGGGAGTAGGATGTTGGAATGAGGGGTGGTATTGAGCGACTATAGCTTGGCTTCATGTCTCCTCTGGGGAGATTTACCGAAAGTCTTTCACCTTTACTAGGCCCCTACACCACGGCGAGGTGTATCGTCGCGTAGGGGATTGTTGATGCTAAGGTCTTACAATCTATCTCAAGCCTCCATAGGGCTCCACAATAACTCCGTAATAAGTAATCTTATATCATTTACTTTTCAGTTCAATTATTTATTTTGTGAATATTTTGATTTTTAAGTACAAAATGTTTCGTTTTTTTTTGGTTTTTTTGGTTTTTTGCTTACAATAATTTAACCTACTTCGTTTTAAAAGTTTTTTTTAGTTTGTTTTTTTTTATGAATTAAGTCGTTTTGTTTTACAAGTCATTTAATGTGCAAATTATTTTTGTTTTCTATCACACAACTAATCGTTGAATTTAGTTTTGCTGGTGTAACGTCCTAAAATTGTATAAATTTTTCGTTTTCTTTCGTCAAGCTGATATCGCATAGCAGGGCTGTAAGGATCAAACGATAATACTCTCTTTTTTCTTCTAAATATACCTTCCTTTCGCATAAGGGCACACGACAGCAATGACTAAAAGAGAGAGAGAGAGTTTCATAGTGACACCATCGTTTCATTTGTTTTAATGGAACTTACCTCATCGATAGGAAAATCTAGGAAGCTCAGGATTTCTCTAAGTATTTTTTCAGGATTGGCTACTAAATCATCATAATACACAATCTGTAAGTCACCATTGAACATTCGTGCCCAACCAAGATTCATGTTCTCCCATCCGTTGAGTTTATTTGTAACGAATTGTTGCCAATCTAAAAAGTATGAAAAAAGAACAAAAATTTGGATTAATCGATCAGAGAACGGGACAGTTAAAAACCATTGGCTTGACAGGGCATCCTGTCGTAGTTAAGAATTTGACAGAACTCTTTGGCATCTGTCAAGCAAGGAAGACGTACAATTTAAGAACAACAAGCATGCTAGAGATTTGACATTTATTTGTGCTGCAACACTTCTACGTGACAGCTTTGTTTATCGTGGCGTTGGAGCTGAGTAAGGTTGAAGATTCTCTTGTTAATAATTTTCCTAAAACCAAAATGAAGTCTGAAATCGTCGTAACTGACGACCTATTCGTATACCGGAATCTGACATGGATTTTACACATGGATGCAGGACTTACAGCTATAACTTGATCTACAAAGGGATGAAGGTATCGTTATTTTTATTAAATTGGCACGGCGACACGACCTATTCTCGATCTTCCTAACAAACTTAAGAATGTCTCCAGTTGAGGGGTTTCTAATGCCTTCAGATGTCAGGAGTTCCTTGAGAAAAAGGCGCCTCCTAATGCAGCAAAAAACCCACACGCACTCACACGGTATGCATTCCGTTGATACGCCTTCCTCTAGACAAAGTCAACACTAAGTTTCCTAAACAATATTTAAGTTTATGTTCCTGATATCTGAGGCTGCAGTATCCAGAGAGGAAGCTGTCAAGCCTTCTGATACCGTCCCTTTATTGATTAAGGATATTGTTTGTTGTTTTGTGCAGATACTGCTGTCTAGACTTGTTCTAAACGCGAGTGATCGAGTAACTCGTCTCGTATGAACGATCATTCCGACGTAACAATGCTCATGTTTACGTGACGAGTTACTCGATCACTGATGCCACAATTCGACCCCAGGAATGTCCCAGAAGTGTTCGGCACCTATGCATCTTTCAGAAGAACCTTTCCTACCTAGTTGGTCAGCAATTCTATTGCCTTCAATGCCTCTGTGTCCTGGTATTCACCACAGTTTAACTTTTGTTTTAATAGGTCTTGGAGAGCATGTCTGTTGAACTCCATATTCTCAGTATCAACTGTCCCTTCACTACGACGTTTCCTTCTTCGTTTCTTGAGGTTTCTGTTCCCTAAACAAGTCCTTTCTACCTTCCTGGAAGAACATATCTCCCAATCATTATAATTTACATCGAACAGCCTTACATTGTAGCTAGTCTGACGGACACCGCGAAACAAAACACCTTAAGTGCATCCCGGATAGCTGCCTTGCGGAGAAAAGGGGAAGTTACCTATCTGTACCCTCTTACATTCCTAACAACTTTTGAAGCCTCGAATTTTTGGTTAGCAATGCGGGTAACGCAGCTAAGCGAGGGAGTACGTATCCGGGTATAAGGCTGATGAACTCACCGGGAAGAGTATCGCTCCTAGGATTTTGCTAGAAAAGTTGAAGTGCGACATGTCAACTATTAAGGCTGATCTGAACATAGCTGGGTCACAAAAGCCCCAATTAGCTAGCTGCATGGAATAAAGTGAAGGACGAAACTAACCTGTATTTTCTTTTGTAACCATTTAGCCGAAGCAGACTTGAACGACTTAGCAAACATTTATATCAAAAAGCCTCCTTAAGTTTTATTAAAAACTTCGATTAGTTCAATTAGGGTCCCTAAGGCCATCTTTCGTAGAAGTGCACAGTCATACTCGACTTAAACTGACTGACAAAGTGCACAAATCAATTGAAATAGTAACAAACCGAGTACAATTAAGTTCCACTAGAGGAAACAGGTTTGTCCAAACAACTTGGGTCCAAACTCCTAACTCGAAGGTCCAAAATTATGCTCCACAAAACCCTGATCTTGCCAGTCCTGCTTTATGGAGCTGAATACTGGACGATAAGTAAGACAGCGGATCAGATCTTGGAATCCTTCGAAAGAAAAATTCTACGTCGAATATTTGGTCCTGTCTGCGTGGAGGGTGAATGGAGGAGAGGATATAACCGCGAGCTTTACGAGCTGTAGAAAGATGTGGATGTAGTCCGGAAGGCAAAAATCCTCGGCTCGGCCAAATCGAGAAAATGGACGAGAATGCTCCAGCTAAGAGGACCTTTGAATCCCAGCCACCTGTTTCACGAAGAAGAGCTTCCTCTCCTCAGGCAAGCACGGACGCCAGAAACCTTGGTCTAGTAAACTGGAAGCAGCGTGCCCGGGACCGTAAAGAATGGAAAGCGGAATTAGTTCAGGCTCAGACCCTGGCCTGGTCGCTGGCTTGATAAGTAAGTAAGTAAGAGAAAACAGGACTAATGAGTATGTATGGAGCCCTACCCTATGGCACTTCACTATCTACTTTACAAGGGTAAACGTTAAACGATAAATAATATAACAACACCAACTTACATCGTCCTTTTGTGCGTTTATAACGATCTGGAGAAGCAAAACCAACATGTCCACCACTTTGTCTATTAAATTCAGCTAAAATTGCTTTATCTGGATCTCGAACGAGTAGGATGGCCTTTGAAAAGGAACTCCAAACACTTGGACCCCATTCATGTGTCTTAACAACTAACACAGACTTATTGCATATATTTTCAGCAGGAAACCCACTTTTCAAAAGACCATAATCCTTATAGATGCTTCCAGTAAAAATCCCTAAAAAAAAATAAAATAAGAGGGATTCCTTCAGGACGATATAAGCTTTAAAAAAAACTCCTCTCACCTGTGCTCTGTTGCAGTAAGTACCGCAGCCATGTGTTGCCACTTCCGGGAAACGATGCTAATGCTGTCAGACCGCTCATCGAATTATTTTGACTCGCATTCTTCTCCTCCTTCGGACCCTCGGTTGTGTTCGGTTTGTTTGTTTCGATTTTTAGTTTCTCATTTGAGGTCCTTAACCGGAACGGAGTTGTCTTTTCATTTGTCTCAGTCGGTTGACTATGTAAAAAGGTTAATTCCTTGCACCAATGAATGGTCTGCTTCCGATGAAGTCCAATTAATTGTGTGCGATAGTTTGCTATCTGTGAATGGAGAATTCAAATTCATTAGTGTGTGCGGGATAAACAAACAGAAACTCCTGTGGAAAACTAATGACAAACAACAGGTATTCCTTTCGAAACAATATTGACATAAGCCTTGGGAGTAATTAAAGTCCAAAGTTTAGTCTAAGTCTTTCTTACCTCTCCAAATCGGCCAATTTTTATACGTTTTGGATGAGGACCCGGTACATTGGATATTGAAAGGAACAGGATACCAGCTATGTACATAACGATGGTGCATGCAACTCCAACTAGTCGCCATCCATACAGTGCCATTCCGCATTATTCTTGCCGAAAGTCTTTAATGTACGTCTACGGAACTGTTGTTATGCTGAATGGATAAAGTTCTGAAAAAAGAATATAGATTCGCATGACGCACATTAATAGATACAGATAAATGGAATACAAATTGGGGTTTTATCGATCAAATAAGATACGTTGTATGTGAATTTGTTATTTGTTTTGCTGGGATACGAATACCTGCATTAAGGAGATATAAATCTAAATTGTTTGTCTGTTGACGATGCGTGATTATTGAGCCTGTTAAAGCCTTGTTAGTTTTTTTTTTTGATGGTAGAATGGGGCCGATGATAGTTTGAATGGCAGGTGAGTCACATCGGTTCGAAGTGTCCCTGTTCACAAGTGACACAGATAATGGTGTCACGTAAGCCTTACATGTTGAGATGTTTGGCAATAGCGTAGTGGGACATCAAGAATGCCAAGAAATATCCGTTTAGTCTGCCTTCATTCTGGAGAGTCATGGCACCTACAGCTGTGTTTACTAGAAACCCAACCATCTATGGAAGATACGGGCAAACCCAAACGTGGGTTCAAGGCCGGAGAAGTTCTTATCTAACAACCTCGTCGGAGAACTCATTTCCGGTAATCCCGCTGTGTCCAGGTATCCAGACAGGGTCTAGCTGACTAAGTCTTTCAATAGAGGAAGGCCTTGAGTGCAGCTTGTCTGTCGCTACAGGCACAGATACTACCTCCGCTCCTATTGTTGTTCACAGCCGTAAGTCTTTGCAAACATGTTTGCACGGGATACAGACAGACTTATACCTAGGGGAAAGTGCAGTCTAACGTTATCGCTTTCCACAAAGACTCCAGCACC